>OX381594.1:9924357-11174357 GCA_947458855.1 Monopis laevigella | reverse complement strand
ATTAAGGGCACGGGAGTCGACTTGATGCCCATACAAACGTATTTCCAATTGGTCGAAGTTCAAATATTTTTTTAACATACACAATACGAAAAAATATCTGTTGTGGGTAATAAAAAAAAATATATATTAAAAAAGTATTTTTCTGATTTTCGAAAAAAAAAACCCAACACAGAAAGATTAATAAATACAATGACCGACAAAAATATTATTTTAATTCTGCGAAAGACAAACAGTAATCGAGTAGTATTGGAAGTTAATAAACGTATTTATTGTCACGCTGTAAGGCAATACTGTTTTAAATAAAATTTCAAAAACATTTTTAGATGTCTCAAATAAATCTTCTCGGTTTCCAAGGTTCCAGAAGTTTGAGGAAGAATGAGAAGTTTCTGTACAGTTGACGAATTGTACATAAAGATATACTGACGAAAAGCCTTGGGAGAAAATTAACCAAAGACCTCCGTTACGCCGTTAAGAGGAGCGTCTGATGAGGCTCTTCAATGTTCATGCAGATTTAACTGCAAAGTGTTACCTCTCCATGCGCATGATGATGAGTCGGTAACGCTACCTACCATACATATGTATGTAAACCTATCTCCAACCCTCAATAATAGAAAGAGCACGTTCATACGTGTTCTTAATAATCTCATGATTAAAAAAAAAATGGTCTTGTTATATTGAAGAGAAAATAAACGATTTTCCTATTTAAAATTTTCTGTCTTAATAAAAGTTATTTTAAAATGAGATCGTTTTTCGGATTTCAGGGGTTGATTTTTTTTTCCTATCCCAAACTTTAAAAAAAAGGAAATGTACTAGCCTAGATATCGGCCTAATTTATAACGCCTCCTAAAATCATAAAAATCTATAAATGTTTATAGGGGGTAACAGTTGCGACTCTATGGGAGACATTTTAATAATAATAAAAATCTTTATTTGCTAAAATATTGTACAAATAATATTTGTGTTATAATAGTTCCAGATCACATATCTTTCTGATATTATCAAATACAAATGTAATGCCATTAGTTTTCATGTCTTTTGATCAGACGATCCTCTTAAAGATAGACCTTTAACGCGTAGAGTAGTGTACCAATAATTTATACCTAAAAACCCAGCTAGTCTCGACCCGTCAAAAATATCTAGGTAACTAAAAGAAGGTAGGTAAATATCTAGGTTACCGCCTCCGTAGACTAGTGGTTGCGCCTTTGGCGTTGTATCCGGAGGTCGTGGGTTCGATTCCCACCCATGGCAAAAAAAAAATAGTACCTACGTTTTTTTCTGTACAATTTGTCATGGTCTGGGTGTTTATAAAATATAATATGTATTATATCGTTGTTTCTGGTACACATGGTACAAGCCTAGAGCTTAGTTTGTGACCAGAGCAATATCTGTAAATTGTTCTACATATTATTATTAACTAAAAATAATATCCAGCAATGGTACAGTGTCCTAATACAGACAAACGGACACCCAAGGCATTTTTTCGAATCCCTAAAAAGGGACATTGATATGATTTGACATAATGGCCAGGATGTGGGTAGCCGAGGATATATAGTGCGTGGGAACCTGATATATAGGGACCGTCTATAAATGGTTCATTGATGGATGATGACATTTTGTGGGGAAGATGTACACGTACAGGTGCGGTGGAGAAAAAAGAATTGAAATATTGAATTTAATATTAAGTTTTTGGGCAAAATTTTTACATCATTGCATAACTGTAAAATATGTCAAAATTTTACTTTTATGCAGTTGATGAGTAATTATTTTATTTCAAAAAATCCCAGGTGTATTTTTTTATGTGTAGATACGTAGTCCCATGCCGTGCTCCAATAATAAAATAAAATATATAGTTATAATTTATAATAGTCGTAGATATAAAAACATATTATGTTAAATTAGAGTAAAAAAAACTGCTGCAAAAATTAAGGAATAAATCCAGATTGGGATGAAGATATATATATAGATAGATAATGTTAACCAGGAATTACAAGTAAAACATATTTTTATGCAACACCAATCTCTAATACCTACCTATAAAAAATAATAACCAGAAATTTCCCACAAAACCAATATGTTACATAGATTAAACATTTTATAGATTATAAATAATTGGTGAATATGATATCCAGGACAGACGCATTCAAACGGAGAGATTAGTACGTGAGGGCCATCACAAAGGATCTCGCGATATTCAACAAATCCATTCATCAATTTCACTCGCAGAGAGGATAGGGTTTAATTGAAATTCAGCTAATAGACAAATCCGGTGACCAATCGCTATTAATTTGCGAAGAACACCTATCGTCTATATTAAGGTCATCCATCCATATGTGAGATACAATACAGTACAGTACAATATCGGTGATATATTAACTACCGAGCTAATAATATAAAAAATCAGCGATCGTTGGCGATAAATTATCGATGAACACCTATGGTCTATATTAAGGTCATCCATCCATATGTGAGATACAATACAGTACAATATCGGTGATATATTAACTACCGAGCTAATAATATAAAAAATCAGCGATCGTTGGCGATAAATTATCGATGAACACCTATGGTCTATATTAAGGTCATCCATCCATATGTGAGATACAATACAGTACAGTACAATATCGATAATATATTAACTACTGAGCTAAAAATATACAAATTCAGCGATCATTGGCGATAAATTTGCGATGAACACCTATCATCTTTATTAAGGTCATCCATCTATATGTGAGATACAATACAGTACAGTATAATATCAATGATATATATAACTACCGAGCTAATAAAATACAAATTCAGTGATCATTGGCGATAAATTAGCGATGAACACCTATCGTCTATATTAAGGTCATCCATCCATATGTGATATACAATACAATACAGTACAATATTGATAATATATTAACTACTAAGCTAAAAATATACAAATTCAGCTAATATTGGCGATAAATTTGCGATGAACACCTATCATCTATATTAAGGTCATCCATCTATATGTGAGATACAATACAGTACAGTACATTATCGATTATATAATAACTACCGAGCTAATATTATATAAATTCAGCGATCATTGGCTATAAATCGGCGATGAACATCTATCGTCTATATTAAGGTCATCCATCCATATGTGAGGTACAGTACAGTGCAATACAATATCGATGATATATATAACTACCGAGCTAATAATATACAAATTTAGTGATCATTGGCGATAAATTAGCGATGAACACCTATCGTCTATATTAAGGCCATTATCCATATGTGAAACATCTTTTTGAATATCTCTCATCTATATTATGGTGAATATGTGAGATACAATACAGTACAGTACAATTCGATAATATATTAACTATTAAGCTAATAATATACAAATTCAGTGATTATTCTCGATTTATTTGCGATGAATACATATAGTTCATTAATCCATATGTGAGTTACAATACAGTATAGTACACAATATTAATAAAATATTAACTACCAAGCCAATTAAACACGTGAGACCATTCGCGATAGATTTGCGATGAACACCTATCGTCTATATTGAGGTAATCCATATATGAGATAAATACAATACAAATATATACTAATTAGATTAATTTTATACCCTAATCAAAATTGCATTTTACCGCTTTTTAAGACATATATTTAAAAAAAACTACCATGCCCGATACGGCTTCGAGTACCCAGCGGAGGTTTCATTCCCACCTCATCATAGCCGATGGTATTTTTAGTTAACACGGAGCTAGTGGCAAGCTCATCGCAGTGTTTGTAAAGACATATAAACAGTTTCACAAGTCTGTATAGAGAAATTGTGACCGACAGTGTTGTCCAACAAATGCAGTTCATTTTTTAAATTAAGTTTATTTAGATTTTAAAACTAGTGTTTTTAAGTCTACCGTGCAACCTCGGCCACAGCTTGTGTGATAAATATATTTAGTCAAGTAAATGTGTTTAAAAATACCACACAATCCACCCCTATCCAATGTCAAATTACAAGGTCCAATGTCTATTGAGGTCATCGATACAGAGATACAATACAAAACAACATGAAAGGCCGAAACCTATTTGCCCTCTGAAGCGGGAAGTTGAATTAATCTTTGATAAAAATAATCGGACATTCATCTTTGGATTACATTTATTTGTATTGTTACGAATATAAGAGAAAACTATAATAGAAGTGCTTTAAAAAAAGCAGCCCGTTAAGATACTGCGCAACTGATAACAAGGTTAAGCAAATGACAACAAGACCGGACCTGAGACGGGTGACCGCTTTATACAAAGAGGCCATCATATAAAACGCAACAAGCTCGCGCCATTATTAGGTGTTGCCTCCGAATACCATCGGCGAAATGATGATGGGTTCCCTCCGCTGGGTACCTACGCGGAGGCCTTTTAGCCATTGGCTCGGGAGCCAAAAAGGCTCCCGTGATGGTATTTATAACAGAGTCTTAAAGTCGATTTTAATTTTAATTGTATTTGAAGTATCTTGCAAAAAATATATCTTTATAATTGCTTGTTTTCATTTTACTTTCCCGAGAAGCTGTGAACTCACAGACTAAAACCGACATATGTATAGGTCACTTTTTTTGCATCTGTATGTATGTATTTTGATAGAATTCCGCCTTTGCTATAAATAACAGAACTTTATTATTGACGACTACCTAATTGTTTTCTGAATCCCCCAGTATTATATTAATGTGCAATGTTTAGGGTCAGACTTTGATTTTAGTGTGAAATATCTGCCTAGATAGATAGTTTAAAAAATCAGCTGTATTAAAACGTTGTCATGAATTTTGTTACTACTAAAATAATGTTATTTTTCAAAATGATTTCAAAGGGTAAGGGTAAGGACCGTAGCTTACCAATTGACCTTCAATTAGGACCTAATGCTTACCATCACCCACTCAGTCACTCGACACCGACTGATCCCTGTAAATCCGCCTGCGCGTTATTTTTTTCAATATATCCCCAATAAGGTGTAGTGTCAATACCCTTAGGTGACATTATGAATTCTTAACTTATAACTTGAGAGAAAATTACTAACACTTTGTTTATTCCCATAAAAAAAAATTAACGTCCGTAATTAATCTGCCCTTTATATAGAGATTTAAGTTTATAGAGATTGTGCAAATTGGCGCACTCTCGTACTCTCTAACCTAAGGCGCGATGTATTTTGCTTTACAAAACCTTCAAAAACACTAAGAGTAAGTGATTTTGTAAACAAAATTATACCAGGAGAGCAGAAATGCTTGACAGTTAATGTGTTCAATTGCTCAGAAACTCCATCCTTCATCTGCTACCCTTGTCATAATAGAATCACGAACCTCGGTTACTTATCAAAATATCATCTCGGACAAGTTATTGATTATTATAGGTATAACTTAAACCATTAATCAAATAGCTGTTATTATCTTATGAGTAACTAAGGAGTTAAAGGAGTATGGAGTTAGAAAAATACTTATTCCGCAATAATCGTACACTATCTACGACTACCCTCCGCTGGGTACTCTGAGGCCGTTTAAACGGTTCTCGGGAGCCAAACAGGCACCCGTGATGGTATATATTTTTTTTATCTACGACTAGTTTCAAATACGACTTAAAAACAACAAAAAACATATTTATAATTAAAAAAGAGCCAATTTCACAACTACGAAATCTTTCTTCTTACAATGAAGACCGCACATAATACATGATGTATATGAATAAACGACCCTTATTACGGCTAGGTTACAATATTTTATTACGGAGTTCCGGGGCCTACCTTCCGATTTCATCATCATCATTCATCATCTGATGAAAAACCCGGAAGGTAAGCAGTTCATTGGAACTATTCTAGTGGCTGTAAACCACTGAATGACATATTTTTTTCAATAGTTTTGATTTAAAGACCAAACTACTAAACTGATTTTGATGAAAAGATTTTTTCCGAATCTGTTTATAAATGACAAGTTCTGAGACAAGCAAAAAATATATTATAAAAAAAAAGAGAAATTCCCCTTTTTTTTAAGTTGGTTAAAACAAGCCACTGTCATTCTATATTAAAAAAAAGAAATAAAACGTAAATAACGTTTCTACACTAATCATAAACATCTCATAATCGAGCTTCTCTTCAATTTAAACGCTGATTGTTGATTAATCGGATGAATTGATCGAGACACTCTCTCGAGAGCGCTTCACAAATGTCCGGGCAAATTGGTGTCGCGTGCCGATAGCGTGAGATTTCCATTTCATTAGACCCTGTAAAAGTCCTTATATCCTGGTATTTTGTTTCACGTAAGAGGTGAATTAGGGGAAATAAAGAGCCTTTTTTTTTGTTATTGGAGCACGGCATGTGACTTTGTATCTACCTGGTGGTGAGCAGACCTACAAAGTCCATGAATGGGGTCAATTAATAATTGTTTTTAAACAACATTGATTGCTCCCACAAATCGGCTTAACGATGCGTTTACGAATTGGGCGACAAAGACGGTAAATTATATATCAAGTAAATTAAATATTTCTGCCTTAACCCACTCCTCAAGCTGGTTAAAAAAGTATTATAATTATTATATAGAACACACTGTAAAACTGTAGGATTTTCGTTAAATCTATACATATATTTTGCAAAAAAGTACTTGTACAGAAATAAGTAATAGCACGTAAAACAACATTTGTTATTAATATTGTCTGTTAGTATCTCCATTTAACCATTTTTTTTATAAAAAAAAAGTTGTGAACAACAGCTACTTAGCAGTATATTAAAAAAAACAATAGAAACATATTTAATATTCTATATAATACACGGAAATAAATTTATATTTAAATTTAGATAAATACAAACATTCTCTGCTATAACGCTCTGGTATCAAAGCCCTCAAAGCAATCGAAATTAAATTACAAAATTCAATACAGAGAGACTCTCTAATGAAATAAAATGGCGACAGAAGCCTGCAACTTTATGGACTAATTAATTTACCTATTCACAATCCTCGCCAATACATAATAACTATATATGTACATATATTTGTTTTGCAGTCCTTACACTTCTTTTATTATATTTACTGGTGCCCAAAAGCGCGTAAGTAGTTTAAAGGCACACAGTGTGGAGTGCTTTTATACCATTTCGTCGACGCCGATGGTACCTATTCGAGTCTACACCAAACAAATGGAGAGGTTGTCGCGGTGTTTTATATAAACGTTCAGATATTTTGGCGATAAATCAGCGTGAGACTCTCGTTTTGCAAATTCGTCTTTGTCGCCCAGTTCGCCCATTTCACAAACGCATTATTAAGCCGGTATAGTGCGAGCTACCAATGCTGTTAGGTCTTGCGACCACAACTTTTTTTTGTCGCGCGATAATTTTGTCGCAGAAATGACGTAGAGGGTTCTATGATTTCGTTCCACGATTTTAAATTTCGATTTCTAGGTTATGACGACTTTAAAATCGTCACAACCTAGAAATCAAAACATTGTCCAGACAGTAGTCTCTTTTCAGGGCGGGATTACGAAAGGGGTGGTAGATTTGACGATAAAGCAACGAGAAAATTTTAATAGACTCGTAATGCAAATTCGTCTTTGTTGCTACCAATTTTGTAACCGCATCGTTTAGCCGGCATAGAAGGAGCGATCAATATTTGTTAAACGACTATTTATTGATTGACCCCATTGGACTTTTTATGTCTGCTTACCATCAAGTGAATACAAATGCCGTACTCCAGAAAAACCACCTCTTCACGTGGACGCTGATACTATTCTAAAGGTGATTATTGATTGGACGTTTAGTAGGAACTTGTGTGTTACTAGTATTGTAATTATTTGTCGGAGGGTAACGTTGCTTTTATGACATGTCACGTTCACAAACGTTTAAATACAAACAGAGAGCGCTAAAATACAACCCACCATGCTAATATTATAAGAGAAATATTAGATTTTTTGTTTGTAATGGATAAACTCAAAAAATATTTAACTGATAAAAAAAACTATATAGAAAGCTAAATTATCAGCTCTATTTAATATGTGATCGGATTTAATTTAAATTAAACGGCGATTTAAAATAGACAGTTAAATTGCATGAAGAACTGTCAAATTTATTCAGTCTCCATAAATAATAGTTATCTGTTGAATAAATTTATCTGATGATGGAAAAATCAACCCTTATAATTAAATACATAAACAAAGAAACACATTCCTAAATAACAAACCATTTTATATATTCTCGCTATCTATCCAAAAATCATTTCACGACATATCGTGTTATGTATGTTATTTACAAAGTTTTGTAATATTATAAATGGATAAAGTTTGTCAATATACAATCATGAAATTCACTCGTCTTTCGGTGCTAAATATACATTATTACATAAAGGTACCGTATACCTTGTACAGACCACAGACTTTAACAAGTAGATAGATAAAGTCCAACAGTCAAATAGAAATCGTACGTGCCATATATTTTATTATCTTCACTGGTATGTCTACATCATAGATATGTAGAGAGACCTCTAAACTTACCTACTTAAAGTATATTAACAATTCGGAAATATAAAGCGATGTGTGCGATAAAATGAAGTGCGTCCTACCAGTTCAGAACTACAGTTCGCGCTCAAAAAATATATCCTAGTCTCTTTATAAAACATCCATTAACTTGTAAAAAGACAACTAAAGTTTGGTTTATTATTCTAAAAATATTACTTTTGTTGTTATTTCAAAACTTAGCAGATAAAAAAAAAAAATGAAACTACACCTCCTTGTTATTTTTTTTAATTTTTATGCATTTTTATAAATTCCTTTTTATAGGATAATCATATATTAAATTTTTAAAGATAAAAATGCAATGAAAAAATTCCTGGTGGCGGGACTCGAACCCACGAACCTCGCTATCGCGGCAAGGCGCTCAACCGCTGAGCCAACCAGGTTCCAGTCAGCCCTCAAGAATTTTGTCATTGCTTGTTATCTACTTATACACAGACGCCCTCTATTAGCTTTCTTTTAATAACTCTTATACGAGTGAAGTTAAAAGTCCTAGCTTTTTGATACTAGATGGCAGAGGAGTCTGTTTTTTATTTTTACTTTTTTCAGTATTTTATATTTATGCATTTTTATAAATTCCTTTTTATAGGATAATCATATATTAAATTTTTAAAGATAAAAATGCAATGAAAAAATTCCTGGTGGCGGGACTCGAACCCACGAACCTCGCTATCGCGGCAAGGCGCTCAACCGCTGAGCCAACCAGGTTCCAGTCAGCCCTCAAGAATTTTGTCATTGCTTGTTATCTACTTATACACAGACGCCCTCTATTAGCTTTCTTTTAATAACTCTTATACGAGTGAAGTTAAAAGTCCTAGCTTTTTGATACTAGATGGCAGAGGAGTCTGTTTTTTATTTTTACTTTTTTCAGTATTTTATATTTATGCATTTTTATAAATTCCTTTTTATAGGATAATCATATATTAAATTTTTAAAGATAAAAATGCAATGAAAAAATTCCTGGTGGCGGGACTCGAACCCACGAACCTCGCTATCGCGGCAAGGCGCTCAACCGCTGAGCCAACCAGGTTCCAGTCAGCCCTCAAGAATTTTGTCATTGCTTGTTATCTACTTATACACAGACGCCCTCTATTAGCTTTCTTTTAATAACTCTTATACGAGTGAAGTTAAAAGTCCTAGCTTTTTGATACTAGATGGCAGAGGAGTCTGTTTTTTATTTTTACTTTTTTCAGTATTTTATATTTATGCATTTTTATAAATTCCTTTTTATAGGATAATCATATATTAAATTTTTAAAGATAAAAATGCAATGAAAAAATTCCTGGTGGCGGGACTCGAACCCACGAACCTCGCTATCGCGGCAAGGCGCTCAACCGCTGAGCCAACCAGGTTCCAGTCAGCCCTCAAGAATTCTGCCATCTAGTATCAAAAAGCTAGGACTTTTAACTTCACTCGTATAAGAGTTATTAAAAGAAAGCTAATAGAGGGCGTCTGTGTATAAGTAGATAACAAGCAATGACAAAATTCTTGAGGGCTGACTGGAACCTGGTTGGCTCAGCGGTTGAGCGCCTTGCCGCGATAGCGAGGTTCGTGGGTTCGAGTCCCGCCACCAGGAATTTTTTCATTGCATTTTTATCTTTAAAAATTTAATATATGATTATCCTATAAAAAGGAATTTATAAAAATGCATAAATATAAAATACTGAAAAAAGTAAAAATAAAAAACAGACTCCTCTGCCATCTAGTATCAAAAAGCTAGGACTTTTAACTTCACTCGTATAAGAGTTATTAAAAGAAAGCTAATAGAGGGCGTCTGTGTATAAGTAGATAACAAGCAATGACAAAATTCTTGAGGGCTGACTGGAACCTGGTTGGCTCAGCGGTTGAGCGCCTTGCCGCGATAGCAAGGTTCGTGGGTTCGAGTCCCGCCACCAGGAATTTTTTCATTGCATTTTTATCTTTAAAAATTTAATATATGATTATCCTATAAAAAGGAATTTATAAAAATGCATAAATATAAAATACTGAAAAAAGTAAAAATAAAAAACAGACTCCTCTGCCATCTAGTATCAAAAAGCTAGGACTTTTAACTTCACTCGTATAAGAGTTATTAAAAGAAAGCTAATAGAGGGCGTCTGTGTATATGTAGATAACAAGCAATGACAAAATTCTTGAGGGCTGACTGGAACCTGGTTGGCTCAGCGGTTGAGCGCCTTGCCGCGATAGCGAGGTTCGTGGGTTCGAGTCCCGCCACCAGGAATTTTTTCATTGCATTTTTATCTTTAAAAATTTAATATATTATTTTTTTTAAAGAACTTTACCATCACTGAAATCAGCATTTAGATGTTTTTTGACGATGGAGTTCGCGAATCCATGTAAAAAAGAAATGCCTATTTTTAAATAATTGAATTTGTTACTATTAAGAATTTACTGATTGAATTTAGTTTTATGTCGTACTACTCGTATGATCACGCGCCGTATCTATTTCGGCGTTATATTAAGCCTTATATTTTATTGTATATGTTAAGGACTAAATAATATTCCAGGCACGTTTTACGTATATTAGCGTATTATATATTAGTTAAATCCTTAATGAAATTTCAGATGAGTATAATTTAAAGAATTTTGATACATAGCAATAATAGTTTCTCAGAAATAAATGTATTATATATAATATGTATGTATTGCAGGAATGTATATGTAGATACAAAAGGCTTGTAGTTTTTTTTTATTATTATCAACTAGCAACTAGTCTCGAGGTTTCAGCAGCCGTTTAATTTAAAAAGAAATAGCAATTTTTAACGTCGTCCCAATAGTTTTTAAGTTTATTCATTACAAACAAAAATTTTTATTGGAACACGACATGTGACTTTGTATCTACCTGGTGGTGAGCAGACCTAAAAAGTCCATGAATGGGGTCAATCAATGATTGTTCTTAAACAACATTAATTGCTCCCACTATGCCGATGCGATTACGAAATGGGCGGCGATAAACAGAAATTGCATTACGAGTATATTTTAATATATTTAACATAAAAGATAAGACATTATTTAAAATAAAACAAGATTCCTTAAATCAGTTAAGTTTTAGTCGTTACTAAAACGTAACTGATTTAAGGAATCTACAATCAACAAAATCAAAATCGGTTAAGATTTGACAGAGATATGAGGTAGCAACCTCAAAAAAAAAACATGCATCGAATTGAGAACTTCCTCCGTTTTTGAAGTCGGTTAAAAATGGGTTCTATAGCTGCCTCTTTTTGCCACTGTAACCAAACTACATAGTATACCCCATTAGTTGTATTTAAAAACAATTCCTAAAATGTGTTAGATTGAAGTGGCTGCGTAGAGGTTGGAATGGAATCCCTGGGCCCTCGATCCGTCTTCAGTGATAGGCCACCCCAATTAAGTGCCGACACCAAGACAGATGACGGTTGCCGGATCACCCACCGATGATGCGAGATAAATAATCGCCGAAATTGAGATCTTTTGAGGAAATAAAGTCATATTTCTTTTATTTCCGAGTAAGAGAGAGAAAATTTGATTTAGCTTAATGAAGGTTTATAGACTTATATTAAGAATATTGCATATTTTTGTGAACAGGATAATGTGTAAAATATCCTGCATATTATTATTGTTATGAAATGTCATATACTGTTTACGTTTAAGGAAATGAAATATTTAGCAGAATTGAAGTCATATTTTTTTTTTAATAGTAATAATAATATGTAGGACAAATTACACATATTGCTCTGGTCACAAACTAAGCTCTAGACTTGTACAATGTGTACCAGAAGCAACGATATAATACATATTATATTTTATAAACACCCAGACCATGACAAACTGTACAGAAAAAAACGCACTAATATTCTTTGCCATGGGTGGGAATCGAACCCACGACCTCCGGGTACAACACCAAAGGCTACCATTAGTCTACGGAGGCTGTGTTTCTTTTATAGAGGGTGTTATTTAATCATTGTAAAATTTACTATTAAGTCTACATTGTAATTAAGTGACGACACCAAGACAAATGACGGTTGCCGGATCACCCACTGATGATGCGAGATCTTTTGAGTAAATGAAGTGATATTTATTTTATTTCCGAGTGAGAGAGAGACCACTTCATTTAGCTTAATGAAGGTTTATAGACTTATAATTAAGAATATTTCATATTTTTGTGAACAGGATAATGTGTAAAGTATTCTACATATAATTATTATTATGAAATGTCAAGTCATATTTATTTTATAGAGGGTGCGTGTTGCTTCTCATTGTAAAAGTTACGCAGTTAAATATTAAAAGTTATTTTGTTAATTATTATATACTATTTCATATATCTTCTCTTATCTATATCACCTTAACTATGCCAACGCCAAGATATCCGTTGCCGCCGAAATTATAAAATAAATTTCTGAGTGAAACTGAAAAACATTGTAAATTTTTTAAGCAACTATTTACTTACTTAGTACTAATTTGTCCCGTGGGTTTTATTTTGTCCTTTGTACTTAAATTGAATAAAAAAGTTTTTAAATATTTAAAATAATCTCAAAGAAACATAAATGACAAAAGCGTGTATAATAATAATCTAATTTAAAGTTGTACTAGCAGTAGATGCTAAAGTAAATACAAGTACAAATACCTCTGTTTGTTTAATTGTATCAACATTAAACATTTGTTTACTTAGTTAATGAGTTTATTACTTTAATCTTCTGTTGTCCTGGTACAAGACATTGTTATTACAGGGTAAATTATAAAATTAAAACTTGAATCTTGTCAGTTTGTGACGGGAATTTTATTCAAATTTTTTTAAATGTCGGTATTTTTTTTTGTGTGAGGAAAAAAAATATTAAGAAATCATGAAAGAGAATCGTCCTAGCAAATGGTATAAGTAAAAAAATCCCAATCGGTTTTGGTGAAAAAGGAGTCTAAGTCAAAAAGTTAAATAATTCGTTTGTTGTAATTATTTATTTATATATTATTCTACACTCAATCAATCTATACTAATATTTTAAATTCGAAAGCTCTGTTTGTCTGTTACGTTTTCATGTCTAAACCACTGAACCAATTTAGATGAAATTTGGTATGGAGATAGTTTAAGACCCTGGAAAGTACATCAGGTATATCACTTTCCGATATAGCTATGGAGAGTGCAGATATTACTGGTTATTTTATTTTAAGAGTCTCAGGAAAAAAAAAATACATATAGAAAAGAGTTATATCATAATAATTAAAACTCAGCAACTATTTTAGATATAAACTGGAAATTTGGAATATTAAAGGAACACAACTTAACGCGTGCAAATCCGAGTGAAAAAGCTAGTACTGATATAAATTTCGATAGGTATTGTGTATTTGATCCAATAATATTCTACAACAGTTCTGCCTCGACATTGATTGAAGAATGAAGACGAATGAAGGTTACCAGGACAATATGTTACGTGAGGAGACATCTACAAAATCGAAAGCCCTTTAGGGCGGCGACATCAAAATATTATAAGGAAAAGATCCGACATTTACACTTATTTATTATTATTATATTGTAAAGTAGAAATAACTATCATTTTTAAAACCTGTTCATTACCATCATTCACTCTCCCCATGTTTAGGTTGGAAAATTCCTCTATGTACAACTCTGTATTTGCAATAAAGAATAAATCCATAATATTATTAATATCGTAATTTTCAAAAAACTCTAACACACGCACGATATTTGTATCATATTTAAAAGAGCGAGTAATAAATGTATGATACACAAGCTAGTAATTTTGATTTAAATACAGGTAATCCTAATGGAAACATATTTCTTTATTTAATACCAGGATAAAAAATAACTATTTATATTAAAAATACCCCAAGTATTCAAAATTTCATCCAAATCTGCCAAGCCATTTTTATGTAACCATTAACAAACATTTATACTTTTATAGATATAAATAAATATAGAAATTTATGTATTTTTGGGTCAACAAATAAAACTTAAAATCCGTAGTGCGCCAACAAAATTAGGTCAAAGAATAAACCAGTCGAATGCAGATCTAATCAGACGTTAAGCCAAAACAACATCTATTTGTAAATAATATCAACCCTCTATAGAAATATGAGGCCCTGGTAATTATAAACTAAACACAAAGTTTTAAAACTATGACTAGAGAAGTAATAATATTACTACTTATCTGAACCACAATAAACTAATGGTTAGTTTAGTGACCTCGTCTTTTAGGGTGCTGTAACGAAACGGGAGATATTTGGCGATAAAGCATACTCGTAATGCAAAATCGTCTCTTTCGCTGCCCAATTCCTAGCCGCTTCATTTAGTAAGATCCATCACTGCTGTTAACAACAATGTATTAATCGACCCTATTTATGGACTTTGTTTACTGTCAGGCAGATAAAAAGTCACAACCCGTGGTCCAAATAAAAACAAACAATAACTTCCTTTCTTTAATACAATTAAGAATTAACAAACTGTGGAGTGCCTTCAAAATTAGGTCAAAAAATAAACCCGTCGAACGCAGATTCAATCACCGCCGTGAAGCCAAAACAACCTAATGGTAAGGTAATCCTAATGGAAACATATTTCTTTATTTAATACCAGGATAAAAAATAACTATTTATATTAAAAATACCCCAAGTATTCAAAATTTCATCCAAATCTGCCAAGCCATTTTTATGTAACCATTAACAAACATTTATACTTTTATAGATATAAATAAATATAGAAATTTATGTATTTTTGGGTCAACAAATAAAACTTAAAATCCGTAGTGCGCCAACAAAATTAGGTCAAAGAATAAACCAGTCGAATGCAGATCTAATCAGACGTTAAGCCAAAACAACATCTATTTGTAAATAATATCAACCCTCTATAGAAATATGAGGCCCTGGTAATTATAAACTAAACACAAAGTTTTAAAACTATGACTAGAGAAGTAATAATATTACTACTTATCTGAACCACAATAAACTAATGGTTAGTTTAGTGACCTCGTCTTTTAGGGTGCTGTAACGAAACGGGAGATATTTGGCGATAAAGCATACTCGTAATGCAAAATCGTCTCTTTCGCTGCCCAATTCCTAGCCGCTTCATTTAGTAAGATCCATCACTGCTGTTAACAACAATGTATTAATCGACCCTATTTATGGACTTTGTTTACTGTCAGGCAGATAAAAAGTCACAACCCGTGGTCCAAATAAAAACAAACAATAACTTCCTTTCTTTAATACAATTAAGAATTAACAAACTGTGGAGTGCCTTCAAAATTAGGTCAAAAAATAAACCCGTCGAACGCAGATTCAATCACCGCCGTGAAGCCAAAACAACAGCTATTGGAAAATGAGTCCCGGTCTTATCCCAGCACTCAGCTTCGAGCCAAAATAACGAATTGGCCTAGCCAAGATTCAATTTGCGATGCACTCTCAAGCGTTGGATATACGAAAACTAGTTAAAATTCTCTTTTAGTTTATTTTATCTGGGTGTTCACCTAAACTCACAGAGATAATAGAGAGGTAATTTAGGTGAACATAGATACACCCTAGTAGAGCATTCATAAATGAATTTTATATTCAAGTTTTAATTGTGTATTTTTAACGGAATAAAATAGTTTATTCTAAGACAGTTTAAAATATGCTGTAATAATTTTATTGTACTATTACAGTACAATAAAATTACTATGTTTGTAAACCATATTATAAAATATGGCTACTAAAATATTAAGTTATTAAAGATACACAAAAAAATAAAATTAAACTTTTGAAAAACAAGTAGTAAAGTCTCCAAAGTATTCCAAAAGGAAATTCATTAAAGTATAGTTAAAATAAAAAAACCTAATTAATTAACCTATCAATTTAAAATTAAAAGAAGAATTCTCATTTCCAAAGAAGCCTTTAAAGGACCAAAGCTATCAAAGTTAATTGCGCCGGAATAACTCCAAACGCATTAAAATAACAGATCCAATTACTACGCCGAATTTCTTGATATTTGCTCCCTAATCAACCGGTAATCTCGACTTCTTGCAACAAATTTAGACCTTCTTTAAAGGGAAACTTCGTAAATTGCCGGTAAACGCAATTAAATAACTTGTCGGGATGCGTAAATACAAAGGCGGGTGCCACCAGGGGCGTATTTAGGTTCAATCTCGACACAGGCTATTACCTATGGGTAAGTCTACTATGGCAGTCTGGCATTATTTTTTCACATCCCACTAATATTAAAAATGTAAAAGTTAGTTTTTTACTCAATCACGCGAAAACGGCATAACGGATTTGGATGAAATTTGACACAAAGATAGATGAAGACCTAAAATAGGACATAGGCGAATATATTATATATCGATGATAAATATATTATATAGAAAAAAACACGTTAATATTTTTTTATTTTTATCGAGCGAGATTTTTGACACCCGCGAGGCCGCTTCCTACAATTGGCCGCCCCCTACAATTAGCCGGCCTGAGCAATGGCCCAATTGGCACGTACGCAAATATTCCACAGGGTACCACACATACCGTAAGCCACTATACAACAAGTAAGAACCCCTGGCGCTAAAGCAGAGGTGCAGGACAAAGTATACGACAAAAACCGTTAGGGCCCTAATTGTACGACATAAAATGCATATTGTGTAGATGATATAACGCATAATGTTAAATAGACATACTATGAATTAAATTGTCTGGAGTTAACATATAGTAACTTATGTAATGACAAAGGTCGTTCTTTGCAAATTACTTTGTTTAACCAAGTGCCGTTAAATCATGATGATAACATTATATTTGTAATTGACAAGGCTGAGTGGTCTTATGGATCCTATGGTTGAAGTTAAACAATAAACACATAACGGTTTTTTTTAGATTTTTATGTATACAGACGTAGCGGCATTGTAGTGAAAGCTCTGTCCGTGTTATATTAGCTTTTGTATTTACGCTGCCGGCAGAATGTCGCGGCCTAAGAACTTCAGATGATGGATTGCTAATGAATAATTAACTGTTTCGAAAGAAATCATTTTCTATGTATCTATAGAACTAAGGCTTTCATTTATCTTATATTTAGATTTAGTACCGTTTTTTAGGATGCTCCATATTTCATCCCGACCTTAATGTTTATTTGAACCAAGACTTTTTTGTAACCTTGAAGAGAATCTTTCACAAAAAGTAAACATTCTTTTACAGAAAGATAGATACAATTTTATATATTTATCATCCTGTGCCTTGTAATTCCCAAACGGACCTAAGTGTACCGGTGGGATTTAATTCCCACCTCGACTTTGACCATGGTATTTAGAGTCTACATCGATCAAGTGGCCAGCTCGTCGCGGGGTTTAAGTAAACTATTACCAATCTATAAACCGTTTCACAAGTTGGTATAGTGAAACTGGGACTGATAGATTACCGTACTCTTCAAAGCACTATAGAGGAGTTGTCAAACAAAAGTACATATTTCTTATATTTATACCGTTTGAGATTTGTTTTAGACTTAAAATCATTAGTTTTTAGATCATAAGACTAACCTTCTCGGCCACCGCGTATATATTAAATACATAGTTAATAATCTTTGTTATTTTATTTATAATAATTTTTGAAAAGTTATTTTATTAATCGCTAAATTCTATAAACAATACTTGCTTTTTCTAAAGCTCTGTTCGGATTTTCCTTTATGTTTCTAACAGACATTCAATATTTCTTGTTTTGTCTCCAAGACTCGACTGAGTTAAAATTTAAATCTCCTTCATGTTCAGCTTCTCTTAAAGTTAGACCGGTTGAACCCGACTACTCTATGCCTTTGTATTAAGGTGTATTTTAGCTCAATGTATAACAAGAATTGTTGTTCACTGTGCAAATAAATAAGATGTCCAACTAGAGTAGTCGATATTCTCAATAAATGATTTTTTTTACAAAAGATGAAGTTATCTGACAGAAGTCTAATAAACTTGCAAAATAATTGCATGAAATCTTTAATGATTTTGATGTGAATAATATTATGGTGACTGTTGTACTTTGGGCTAATATGAGGCTCCACTGATCAAATCTGAAAACTTTTCCCATGGAACCATGTGTCGCAAAATGAAAAAAAAAATGTTGGCTTTTTCATAAAAGTGAAAAGGCGCGTTTGACATTTCGCGCATTTCATGAATGTGAATTTAGCAGACAGCTGTTTTTTTATATATTCATAGCTAAGACAGGACAATGTCTAAGTTGTTTATTGTTTTTCGTGGTGGCCGAGTTGGTTAGACCTTAGACTTAAAAACACCTAGGTCCCTGGTTCAAACCCCGGTGTGTACTAATGAGTTTTTAATCTAAAATTTTATATACATTTGTTTAACAACACCACTATAGTGCCTCGGAGAGCACGTTAAGCTGTCGCCAGTTTCACTATACCAACTTGTAAAACTGTTTATAGATGGGTTATTGAGTCAATCCAAACATCGCGACGAGCTAGCCACTTGTTTTATTTAGACTTATACCATCGGCTACGACGAGGGGGAATAAAAAACCCTCGGCTGGGTACTCTGAGGCCGTATCGGTCTCGGGCACAGTAAGGCACCGTAGTAGATGGTATGAGACATAAAAATATATACTTAAAATTAATATAAACAATCCTAGACTTGACTTAATGGAAAGGACTTCAATAAAATAATACATAAAGAAAGACAAGATAGGCTAAAAAAACACATCAAAGACAATAATAATAGTGTTGTGGTAACAAAATAAACTGGGTCGGACGTAAAAGGGGACTCATCTCCAAATGTTATTTATTTACTGTTGAAAGCGACCTTTTTAAAAGTAAGAAAGAAATCAGTTTCAATTTTCTTGTTGTTGAAAAGTGATTTGAAACACTTTAAGTGAAAATATCTTTATCTATCCATGTATGCATAATTCTAGCTATCTTCTCTCTGCCACTTCGTCCACTTAACACATATATGCTAGCTATGCCGAGCGACCGAATCCGTTAACCGCGAGATGGTCACCAAACCAAGCCCGCGTCTAGCTTGAAGTTAGTCTCAACAGAGGTAACATAAGGATGGTGGTGGGTATTTTGACCGGACACTTTCATTAAACAGATACCCCTATAGGTATCACCAACAGTCCTCTATGTAGAAGATGCATGGAAACAGAAGAAAACCCCACCCACGTGCTGCTTCACAACGGGCGGAAATCCTCGGAACACCGCCTGCGGTCGCTCGAGGCCTGTAGGAATCCAGGAATTCTTGGTGCCTTCTGGAAGGAGCTGGGCTGGCTAAGTAACGGTCGTTTCATCACGCAAAAAAGCTAACTTCTTAGCCAATTGAGGAAAAGTGGACCATGACCGATTTCGTTTCGTTACTACCCCTTAAACAGATGCAAAAACCGTCAAGGGACCTAATCATGTATCGGTATTAGCATGTGGGTTAACCGGTTTTCAGGAGATTACTGCATGAAGTTCTTGTCGTCGCATCTTGAAAATAAACTACTATTTTCAGGATTCGGTTACGAAACGGACAGTTAATTTTACGATAACGAAGCAAGGATAATAAATTAGTTATTATTTATTATATTGTATTCTCGCATTTCGTAAAAGCATAATATAGCTGGCAAAGTCGGAGCTGTCAACGCTGTTAAACAATAATATATTGATCGAAATCTTTCGACGGTTTTGTGGGACTGATTACCATCAGGTAAATGCAAAGTTACTTGCCGTTAAAAAAAGGCATAAAAAATAGTACCTATATAATTATAAAGTCGGTTTATGGCTTCAACTATAAATCTTACCGCATTCTGCAACATTGTGTCAACGTAGATGTAACAATAACTATGTTAAAGTTAATACACTTACCTGAAACAAATAAATTTTGATTAAAACATTATTATAATTGGTAAATAATTCTTAATAATAAAATTGTATATGTTTTGCACAACACGGGCAGAAAAAGAAACTTGGAAATATCATGTGTAAAAAATGTCCAAAAAGCCTTCGAATGAATAAAAAAAAAATATCAGCCAAGAGTAATATTCTAAGTCTACAACGAACAAGTAGCCAGCTCGTCGCGGTGTTTTAGATAAACTCCCACCCATGGTCTGCTTCATTGCACCGGGGTGGCTTTACAACAGGAAAATAATAAATATGAACAGTACAATTTAGCAACGACGAATGATATATACTTACATTTTTTTTTATTGGGGTAGAATAAGAAGTTAATTAAAAAAAAAATTTAATACATAGGAATTTAGTTATTTAGCTTTAGTTCCCAATATAGTAAGAAAAATCCAATACCAATTCAAAAAAATCCAGTTTCAGCCCCTATCTTGTATTTTTTTTTATTGGAACACGACATGTAACTTTGTATCTATCCATTTCGTAATGGCACCCTTAAAGGAGTCTACCACCTCGACAAGAAATCGATGCAGTAATCTCCTGAAAACCGGTGAACCCAATGACTAAAACCGAAACATGACTTGGTGACTTGACGGTTTTTGCATCTGTATGGGCGGTGGTAACGAGACTGGTCGGTCAGCCTAACGAAGTTATAGATACTTTAGAGGCATTATCTACCAGCTAACCTTTAAGATTATATATTTATACTAAGATAAGTCGGGTGCTTAATAAAAAAAACTAATCACCGCCTCCGTAGACTAGTAGTTGCACCTTCGGCGTTGCATCCGGAGGTCGTAGGTTCAATTCCCACCCAATCTGTGGAGTCTGACACGGTCTGGGTGTTTATAAAATATAATATGTATTATATCGTTGCTTCTGGTACGCATAGTACAAGCCTAGAGCTTAGTTTGCGACCAGAGCAAAATGTGTAATTTGTCCTACAATGAATAACAAAATTCCCTTCTCCATACAAACTACTAATGTTAAAATGACTAATTTGTATGGGGAAGCCAATTTTTTTTTTCATTTGCGACACATGGTTCCATGGAAAAAATGTTTGATTTTATTAGCAGAACCTCATATTGGCTCAAAGTACATCTTTTCACCCTGTATATACATACAATATATCATATAATTCACAATATATTGTAGACATAATAGCGCAAAAAGCAAAAATTCCAAATGTAAGTCAAATAAAAAATACCGTTGTTCATTTTGAGCTCCAAGTCGTGGCTACAGACGTCACAATTGATCTTTCATCGAACAAAAAAGGGTAAAAAAATAAAATACAAAAAGACTCGTCACACATTCAGCAATGTTAAGATATATGTTGAACCGCGCCGCGTAATAATGGAGGGTTCATGCGACCTTTGTGAGAGGAATTTCACAAAGGGCTTGTTCATGTAATGCTAAACACGGAGTTACCGCCAGGCTACCTGCTACCCACCGGTTGGTGCTAAGTAGGCATTAGTACAGTCGACAACACAACAAGTTTTAGTACAGTCGACAACACAACAGGTTTTAGTACAGTGGACAACACAACAGGTTTAGTACAGTCGACAACACAACAGAGGCTCTACCATGGGTTTACGCATTATAGCAACGTAACGTATTTGTATACGTGAGCAACAACCAATAGGGTCGCTATATTCAATCCTGTTACCAAAAATTAAGCGGCCCTATTGGTTGTTGCTCACGTATACGTATACAAATACGTTACGTTGCTACAATGCGCAAACCCATGGTAGAGCCTCAGGTTCTATGTTTTAGTTTTATTTAATAAGAATAATATGTAGGACAATTTATTGCTCTGGTCACAAACTAAGGTCTAGGCTTGTACTATGTGTACCAGAAACAACGATATAATACATATTATATTTTATAAACACACAAACATTTTTTGCCATGCATGGGTGGGAATCGAACCTACGACCTTCGGATACAACGCCAAAGGCGCAACCACTAGTCTACGGAGGCCTACATATTATTATTATTATATGTTTTTTCTAGTGGCACAATTTTTTTGTTTACTTCCTTCTTTAGCTAGCCTTCTAGCCAGTTTTCAGGACATCAGTTTGGACGGCTTGTTTAGTTTAGCCCTCAAAAGTTTGCCCCTAAATATTATTTTCCTGTTTGCCCTGAATAGGTATTCCGTTTTGCTCTCAAAATAGTAGGTTTTAAAAAAAATCGTCGGTGTCCTGAAAAAGCAGGTCTCTTGGCCCTAAAATTTACAATTGTGTAAAAAACTGTTTAAATTGTACAGACATACATATAGATAGATGAACCTATAGGATTTATTTTTATTTTTACGGAACCTTAATAATGTTTTACAACCATAATGGGAAGTGGCTATTACGATTTTATAATATTTATTAATGTGTAAAAAAAACAAAAAAAATACAATTTGAATCAAGTTAATATGATGTGGCAAGGGTCTTCGCTCAGCTTCAGTCAGCTGTGCATCACATACTGTGGTGCACTACTGACGCTGTTGTTATGCCAAAACCCTAACTCACGTACAGTTTAAATAAAACAAGAAAAACACCTGAGACACAATATCTACCTGATAGTAAGCAAACCTACAAAATCCATGAATGGGATTGATCAATACTGGATTGATCGCTCCTATTATGCCGGCTTAATCATGCGGTTACGAATTGAGCGGCGGCAGCGACGAATTTGCATAACGAGTCTACTTTAATAGCCTTGCGCTGCTTTATCATCAAATTAATTACCTGTTTTGAAACTGCACCCTGAATGGATCTACAAAAAAAAATGTAATAAAACTTAAACTATTAGACGATTAAACTCATCAGCAACTTCTTTAGCATAACGGTTCATCAGTTTTAAATTGTCCATGTTTTATTCATAATCCCTAAAAGTAAGAAGTCCCAAAACACCGATTTAGTATCCAAGTCCATTAAAACATCCGACAGAGGGAATTTAAATTAAGACTAAACCACAGATCTATAATCTGTAGAATCTATATAAACATTGAAGATATTTTTTTTTTCATAGATCATCCAATAAGACACATAAATTAAACAAAATACTTAGATACCTGGTTCAAACCCCGGTGTGTACCAATGAGTTTTTAATCTAAAAAAATATGTACATCTGTTTAACAACACAACTATAGTACCTTGAAGAGCACGTTAAGCTGACGGTCCCTGTTTCACTATACCAACTTGTGAGACTGTTTATAGATGGGTTATTTAGTCTATCCAAACATCGCGACGAGCTAGCCACTTGTTCGGTGTAGACTCATACCATCGGCTACCACGAGGTGGGATTAAAAACCCCTTCGCGGGTACCCTGAGGCCGTCTAGGCGGTTTCGCCGTCTATTTATTTTATATTTATTTATGTCTGAAATAACGTAAAAATGGCGTCGACACCTACTCGCATTTTAACTTTAATCGTAACAATTGCAGATATACAATTTTAGTGCAACCAAGCCTTAAATTAACAAAGTGACAAAAGTATGTTGTTAAACACACCTGTTTTAGTTTAGTACACATCTATAGTTTTAAACGTCTCTTTAAAACAGTTATCCCTTTGCGCACTTTCAGATTGTTAAAGCCTTTCGCTATCTATTGTAGACGATGGATGAAAAGTCATATTCTTGGGCCCGTGGCAATGCCAAGCGGACGTCTGTCGCGGACGTGCGCGACAGACGTCCGTTTAGCACTGCACGGGCCTTAGAGTGCTAACAAGAAATAAGTTGTTAAACACACCTCTTTTAATTTAGGACACATCTATAGTTTTAAACGTCTGCTTTAAACAGTTATCCCTTGGCGCATTTTCAGATTGTGAAAGCCTTTCGCTATTTATTGTAGTAGAGGGATGAGAAGTAAAATTCTTAGGCCCGTGGCAGTGCCAAGCCGACGTCTGTCGCAGAAGTCCGCGTCGGATCACAAAATGCACAGAGCTCATATTAACGTTTCATAGCATCGCGGACGTCGACAGTCGTTAGTAGCTCTGTGCATTTTGTGATCCAACGCGGACGTCCGCGACAGACGTCCGTTTAGCACTGCAACGGGCCTTAGAGTGCTAACGGAACATAAGTTGTTAAACACGCTCTTTCAATTTAGGACACATCTATAGTTTTAAACGTCTGCTTTAAACAGTTATCCCTTTGCGCATTTTCAGATTGTGAAAGCCTTTCGCTATTTATTGTAGTCGAGGGATGAGAAGTAAAATTCTTAGGCCCGTGGCAGTGCCAAGCGGACGTCTGTCGCAGAAGTCCGCGTCGGATCACAAAATGCACAGAGCTCATATTAACGTTTCATAGCATCGCGGACGTCGACAGTCGTTAGTAGCTCTGTGCATTTTGTGATCCGACGCGGACGTCCGCGACAGACGTCCGTTTAGCACTGCACGGGCCTTAGAGTGTTAACGGGACATAAGTTGTTAAACACACTCTTTTAATTTCGGACACATCTATAGTTTTAAACGTCTGCTTTAAACAGTTATCCCTTTGCGCACTTTTAGATTGCTAAAGCTTTTCGCTATCTATTGTAGTCGAGGGATGAGAAGTAATATTCTTAGAGTACTTATGGGACAAAATTTGTTAAATACATCTGTTTTAGTTTAGAACACATCTATAGTTTTAAACACCTGCTTAAAATTGTTATCCCTTTTACGCACTTTCAGATTGTTAAGGCATTTTTGCTATTTATTGTAGTTCTTGGTTTTTCTGTCTGTGCATTTTGTGACGCGGACGTCCGCGATAGACGTCCGCTTAGCACTGCAATGGGCCTTAAGAGTGTTAACGGGACAGAAGTTGTTAAACATACATCTTTTAATTGAGGACACATCTATAGTTTTAAACGTCTGCTTTAAACAGTTATCCCTTTGACGTACTTTCAGATTATTAAGGCTTTTACGCTTTCTATTGTAGTCGTTGGGTAAACAGTAACATTCTTAGTAAGATGGCTAAGGGCCGACAACAAACGTAAACCATTGTTTAATTAAGGATGAGTTGCACCAAATTGTCTGTTAAAGTAATTGTTACTATTAAAGTTGAAAATGGGGTCGAATAATAATCAGCTGAAAACTGGTACATTCGACGCCATTTTTTACTTTAATCGTTCAATTATTGGAGCTAAGGATATAAAATATATGTATCTTAATGTCTATTTATTTTTATTGTTTGTTTTATTTTACAAATTGGATACAATAAAAGCCAATAGTTTAAACTTAGCAGTTAAAACTACTTATTGACTTAAACTTAGCAGTTTAAACTGTTAAGGTATAAATAATAAATA
This sequence comes from Monopis laevigella, assembly GCA_947458855.1. Classification (NCBI taxonomy): domain Eukaryota; kingdom Metazoa; phylum Arthropoda; class Insecta; order Lepidoptera; family Tineidae; genus Monopis; species Monopis laevigella. The sequence continues at coordinate 11,148,769 of OX381594.1, read as the reverse complement.
TAAACATCTAAACCTGTTGCCTTATTAAAGCTATACACAGTATTTATTTTTTAATTTAAAGGCAAAACGCAGTAGGAAAATCCTGGTGAGTGGGACTAGAACTCACGTTCCTCGCTTTCGCAAGGTCAACCACTGAGCCAACCAGGTTCGAGTCCCAGCCACAAGGATTTTTTTTCATTTTATGTTTAAAAAAATAATAATACGAGGATTATCCTAATAAGGAGTTTATAACAACATTTATTTGATATATATTTATTTATATACGTGGTGGCCAAGTTGGTTAGACCTTGGACTTAAAAACACTTAGGTCCCTGGTTCGAATCCCGGTGTGTACCAATGAGTTTTTAATTTAAAAATGTATGTACATTTGTTTGACAATACCACTACACTGCCTCGGAGAGCACGTTAAGCTGTCGGTCTTGGTTTCACTATGCCAACTTGTGAAACTGTTTATAGATGGGTCATTGAGTCTATTCAAGACATCGCGACGAGATAGCCACTTGTTCGGTGTAGACTCATAACCCCCTCCGCTGGGTACCCTGGGGCTGTCTAGGCGGTCTCGGGCGCCGTAATGCACCCGTGAAGATATGTATGTTATTTGAAAACACATAAAAAAAACAATTAAGATTCCTTGAGGGTAGCCCGAAGCCTGTAGTCATGTGTTTCTGATATTTTTTTATAGTAAAGTTTATAGGATATAATTGTGCAAAAATGTACCAATTTTGTAGAATAAGCATTCCATGGTGATCTTAAGTGTGAGAAGTGTACCATTTAAGCAGTGCCTCAGTGTTTGTGCTATCTCAATGAAACCCTTAACCTTCGATAAAATGGCGGTATTCATTTTATAGTTGGTTTTCTCCCTCTTCTTCACTTGGCATTGGCAGGACTATACCGTATGTCTTCATACGGTCATGTCGCCATTCCTTTTTCCACCCTAGTCCTTCCCAATTCATTTCCATTCTATTATCCCCCTTTCACAAATAATTTAGAGAATTAAAAACTACCAACTAGACATAGCAAAATTACGCGTAACGCCATTTATCAAAATATAATAATAATAAAAAAAAACAATTAAAAAATATAATATAGATAACAATATCTTATAATTAATAATACCACCTATTTTGTATTCCTAATACCTACTTAAGGTAATAGGAATACAAAATTGAAATAAGCCAAAACAAAACATAAAAAAATAATACATAGGTCCACTGAGGTTAATGATCTATAAATATATATGTGGGATATTATTTTGAGCAAATTAAAACTGTTTTTTTTAAACTTGAAACTTCTTTATTTAACACCTTATGAATACATTTTACAACACACAACCATCTTAGTCGAGCGGTGCAGCCGTATTGCCCCACTCCACCTCCCTAACCCTTTTATATCAAGGAGCGAACAAAAGTGTGCGGTTCTCCATTAATAGCGTTCAATTTAAATTAATCTTTATATAACTTGAACAATCCTACAATTCGGTCATCCTGCTGACAGTCTGGCCTCAGACTCTGTATCTCTAAAATTCTAAACAAAAATCTTATAATGGTAATCAAAAATGTTACTCATTTAACATTTACTAAACATTTGACTCACACACTTATGTCTCTATACAATATTTAAATCATACAAGATAAAGAGCTTTATTAATACAAAATATAGATGATATTTAAGAATAAGTATACCTAACTATAAACACTTAATAACACAAAACTTCTTATGCAAAATAATTTTATTATGCAAAATATTTTATAGCTTAGTAAAGACAAGTTTTACTAAGAAAAGCATATACATAATGTACCACCTGAAACTAGCTTAACTATTTCTAAAATATTTAGTAAAGAAAACACTTAATAAAAATTCAGTCTGGCCAACGTTTCATAAAATCAGCTGAGCTGTATGTTTTATATGGGCCCTCTGCTAAACTACTTACTTTTTCAACTTCATATCTGTCTTTTCCTTTAATATTTATAACCTTATAGGGTCCTAGATACTTCTGTTTTAGCTTCATGCTTGTCCCATACTGTGTCCTTTTTATAGCAACTATATCTCCTATCTTATACTGTGTACTTTCCTTTCTTTTCTTATTAAAATTTCTTTCATTTTCTTCTTGAATTTTCATAATTTTACACTTAGCTTTACTTCTTAAATCTTCTCTATTTTCTGAAAAATAACTTCTATTTTCTTCTTGTATTAAATCATATAATTTCAAATCTTCTTTTTGTTTCATCTTTACACCAATCAATAATTCAACACCATTTGAATTATTGATTGGTGTAAAGTGTAAATTCCTATACTTCTTTGGTATGTACTATTTATTGCTCTCTGTAATTTACTTGTGTGTTTATACCATTCACATGGTTCTTCAATACATAACTTTGTTAACACTGAAATAATAATCCTGTTTATCCTTTCAATTTGGCCATTCCCTCTAGGTACTCCTGTGGTAATAGTAACATGTAAAATATCTTCTTCCAAACAATATTCTTTAAACACGTTGCTTGTGAAAGCAGTTCCTCGGTCTGTTATAAAACGTACTGGGTTTCCAAAATTTTGTTGAAGTAGTTTTAATTTATCAACAGTCTCCTTTGTAGCCGTTGTCTTTGTAGGAAAGATCCAAACAAACTTCGTAAAGGCATCTATTATTGCCAAAATATAATTATACTGCTTCTTTGTTTCCGACAAAGGTCCTAAATGATCACAATGTAATGTATGTTATGGTATGCTATCCTTTTCTATGGAATGTAGAAAACCTTCCGCACTTCCTTGTTGCTAACAAGCATGGTATACAGGTAACAATAAACTCTTCTATTTTTCTTTCAATTTCTTTAATATAATAATCTTTATTAATAATTTCCATCATTTTTTTCTTTCCAAAATGTCCATTTGAGTGTGCCACTTTTATTATGTCATTTTCCATGATTTTAGGTATGATTAATTTTCCATCCAATCCTTTATATAATAATCCGTTTTCTAAATAAAAATCCTTATAAGGTCTTTCTTGAACAATATCTTTTATACCTTCTTCATTTTCTTGCGCTGTTTTTATTCTATCTTGTAATTACGCAAATATGTCTGCTCAATGCGTCTACGTGTCTCATCTTTGATCCTGATCTGTGCTCAACTGTGTAGTCATAATCCTCAAGTAGTAAAATCCATCTAGCGACTCTTGTACATAAATCCTTTTTATTAATTGTCATCTGAAAAGCAGAACAATCTGTAACAATTTTAAATTTCAAACCAAGTAGGTATTTTCTATATTTCTTCACTCCTTCAATAATTGCCAAAACTTCTAACTCATAACTTGTATACTTCATTTGGGCTTCTGTAGTTTTTCTACTCATGTAATATACTGGATGTAAACTGTTTTCGTTTGGATTACGCTGCATAAGTATAGCGGAATAAGCTAATATTGAAGCATCAGTATGCATTTCTGTAATATAATTTTGATTAAATATTCTCAAAACAGGTTGATTGGACAATTTATTTTTTAGAATATTAAATGCTTCCTTCTCTTTAATATCTAACTTAAATTCTTTAATATTTTTCTTCAAAAGTTCCGTTAGTGGTCGGGCTATCAATGCATAATTTTCTACATATTTTCTAAAATAGGAAGTTAATCCTATGAATGAATGAAGCTGCTTTATTGTCTGTGGTTCGGGATACCTTATAACACATTCAGTCTTCTCCGTTGAACATTTAACAGTACCGTCTTCAATCAAATGTCCAAGGTATTCAACTTTTGTAGTAAGTATTTCACACTTCTTCCAATTAATGTTTAATCCATACTCACATGCTACTTTTAATACTTCTTTTAATCTTTCTACACCTTCATTATAATCTTTTGCTGGAATAATTAAGTCGTCTATGAATATTAATACAAATCCTTTATTGATCAAATCTCTGAAAATAATAGTAATAAATCTGGTAAAATATTTTGGGCAAATGGATAAACCAAAGGGTGCTCTTAAAAATTCGTACTGGCCATGGTGAGTTACAAATGAAGTGTACTTAATTGAATCTTCATGAACTTTTAAATGAAAGAAACCATTTTTTAAATCAAGGGTAGTAAAAACTTTGGAATTACATAGTCGATCAATATGATCTTCAATAACTGGGAGTGGAAATTCGTCCTTCATAATTTTCTTATTTATTAATCTATAATCAATACATACTCTTGTGGTACCGTCTTTCTTTTTAACCAAAACTAATGGGCTGGCATACTCGGAATAACTTGGTCTTATTATTTTATTATTTAACCATTCTTCTATTTGTAATTCTACTTCCTTTTGTTCTTTAAATGATAATCTTCTTGGTCTTTGTGCCACTGGTTGTTCATCTTTTAAAATAATTCTCATTTCAATTGGAGCTTCTTTAGTTTTAATTGGTTTATATTCATTTATTATTTGCTCAACTAACTTTTTAACCTGAAAACTACCTGAAATAGAATATGATAAATTACACTTACCAATATTATTAATTAAATTATTCATTTCCTGAAACCAACTCTGCTGAAAACAAGGCAACACGGACTGAACCTTTATTAAATATTATTGTTGAAAATTTTAAAAAACTTTGACCCAACATTATTTTATATGGTATTACATCGTGTGGTACAATATAAAATACACTGTTAAAAATATTATTATCTAATTTAATGTCCATACAAAACTTTCCTAACGTACACACTTTCCTATTACCGAGACCCAAAAGCACTAAGTTTTCTTTCATATATGACGTAATATTTAACTCAAAAAATAGATCGGCACGCACTAAATTTAATTCACTTCCCGAATCTATTAAACATTTCACTTTTATTCCACTAATTGCGATAAATTTCACAGCTTCGTTTGGTTTGTTTACATTACAAACATCAATGTCACTTCGGTCGCCGCCGTACTTGTTCGACAAATCAGAGCACGATGCGTCAGAGTTACCAACCATGACATCCTTTGCGTTCATTCGGTCTAAGTTCAGCCCCCCTAGCCAAGAGCATGAGCGCTAAAAGCGCGCACGAAAGTTTTGTATGAAGATGACATTTGGTGATGACGTCACTTTCGTTTTTATCGTTACAGAAATAATCAAAACGAGACAACAATATAGATACACCAATAGGATAATAAATTTGTTATCTCCCTCTCTTTCACGCTTAAGCGACGTTCGAGCGTAAAAAGCGACAATGCTCTTGGCTAGGGGAGCAGGTTGAAACTCGCATTCGTTCCTTCGCTCATCTCATTCGTTCTTCCGGTCATCTGTGTCCGCTCTGATGTTTCGCCGTAAGTTGATGTATCTGCTTCTTCGTTGTTCTGCGGCAACTTCACACACAAAGATTTTTTGCCGCCATCTTCGCCGCTTTTGACGCAATTTGTAGCGATGTGACCATATCCATTACACCTAAAACATTTTACACCATTTTTGCAGGCAGTCGCCACGTGACCTTTTTCGCCACACTTATAGCACCTTTTTTCTTCTTTATTTTTAATTTCTTTATTATCCACTTTTCGTCTTGTATTTTCTTCGTAAACTTCTTTTTTGATACTTTTCTTCATACCCTCGTAAACAGCTAACTTTTCTTTCAATACGGCATAGGTAGTTATCCCGTATAATATGGCTTTATTGTACTCGTGGTCACTAATTCCATCCACTATGTACTGGATAGCTACATAGTCCGGAAACTTAGCACGCTTGCCCAGCTCCTTCATTGTAAGCATATATTGATAAAAAGATTCGTCACGTCTTTTTTTTCGTGCCGTCATCATTTCGTGCATTACCTTGCTGTTGAAACAATCTGGGAATTCTTTTTGGAGCGCGGCTTTTAGTTCATCATATGATTTATATGTTTTTTCGGATTTCAGCCACAGCTCCGCCGTACCGATTAATGACCTGCGGGCGATAATTAGTTTTTGCTGTCGAGTCCAATTAAATATTTCAGCATTGTCCTCGATATCCTGCGCCCATTTGACACTGGAATAAGTCTTGTCGTCACCGCTAAATTTATTAATTGTATCAGCTAAAATAAAATTACCTTCTAATTTTTCAACTTTTTCTTCCGCCATCTTGTTGTTTACCGGTTACTCACGCTATGCGCAAACGCCGGCCGTCTTCACTTCTTTAAAAAAAAAGTTATTTGCTCAATCCCGGACGAGCCCCCAAAAACTGTGGGATATTATTTTGAGCAAATTAAAACTGTTTTTTTTAAACTTGAAACTTCTTTATTTAACACCTTATGAATACATTTTACAACACACAACCATCTTAGTCGAGCGGTGCAGCCGTATTGCCCCACTCCACCTCCCTAACCCTTTTATATCAAGGAGCGAACAAAAGTGTGCGGTTCTCCATTAATAGCGTTCAATTTAAATTAATCTTTATATAACTTGAACAATCCTACATATATATAACTAGAAGTTTGTTGGCTTTACGCGCGTTATACGTTTTAGTCTGTGGGTTTTTCACCGATTTTCAGGAGATTACTGCATTGATTTGTCGAGGTGGTAGTTACCTTTCAGGGTGTGGTTACGAAATGGGTAGTTGAACTGACGATAAGGATGACGATGGTATGAGACATACCTTCGTCTACGAGGAGGTGGGATTAAACACCCTTTCACTGCGTACTAGTTTTTAATCTAAAAAGAGTATATAATGCAGTGAATATTATATAAAATACTTACAATCTAATATACACTACTTAAATATATCTTATATATATACATACATATACACAATACTACCAACCACAAAATGCGAAAGAAGAAGTAACAAAGTGGAAACGAATAGAATAATGAAAGAGACCTTACTTAGAGAATTATTAAAATAGCATTTTTCTCTTATTATCATATATTATATTTTACCACCAAAGCCTGATGAATGTAAAGGCAAATAAACTCGGCAAGGCAAATTCCCATTATTAATTTACGTAAAGTAAACAAGCACAATTGGTTGCTCTTAAATTGCTTCGCGTAATACCTTTAATATTACATAAGTCGAGATTGGGCGAAACCTTTGAGGCCATAAATATTTAATTGTAGGGTAAAGAACCTACTATCATAAAACTTAACGGGCGATTAACGGCAGCCACCGTTAACAGCTTTATCAGACGCCTGGTTTATCTGCTATTGACTGTTGTTATAACTTATACTAATCTTAATTACATTGGCATAAATAATTTAATTTTGTGATATTTTTTATTAGAAAACAGCATTTGATTTTGTATCTATCTGATTGTAAAGAAATCTACAAAATCGGGTCTATCATTTATAACTTATGCTGTTACGAAATGTAGTAATAGGAAAGATCAATAACAAAAAATCGATAAATATATTATGTTAGTATTCAAAAAAAAACTATTCCAATTATATTGTATTATTTATTTTATTATATTTATTGATATGTTTTAGGCGCTCTCTTAAAAATCATAAATCTATCAAGTAAACAGTAAACTTTTCTAAACTAAACGATTTCTAAATATTCTGTTATGCTTCCTAAAACCGAAAACATAAACTGAAACTACATAACTCTCGAAACACGCCACTTCGAAATCGCGTAGGGTAAATATGCAAGCGAATAGTATTTGCTTTAGAAGAGAGCTGCTATGCCGTACGGCAAATTTCGAATGCGCTACATGAAAACACTCGCTAACATAGACTAAATTAGGCATACAGGAAGGTAATTTTAAAAAATCAATGCGCCATGAGCGGATTTCGTGAGAACTAAACTTATTTTCAGCAAAATTTATACAAGGTATGTACCATCACGTTCATGAACCTAGACTACTAGGCCTCGAATATCCAGCGTAGAGATTTTATTTTCCCCTCGTCGAAGTCGGTCGAAGCCTAATCTGAGTCTACATCAAAAAAGTAGCGAGTCGAGGTGTGTAATTAGTCATTAAAAAAAAACATAAGCGGTCGGGCCCCAGACGATAAAAAAAGGAGTATAAAGAATTCTGGAAGAAAAAGAACGAAGAAAATACAGTTACAATGTTAGGGCGTTAAAAAAAACTTAAAGAACTTTTGCAACCGTCTATTATTTTAAGAAAACTTTCTAGATAAAATAAACACCCACACACTACGCGCTATCATAATTGTATTGGTTTAATTGGCAGAAAATGAGTAGCCAAACTTGGTGCCAATAGCACTTTATGAGATTTTGTTACGAATGTAACAAGAATTTCTAAATTGTTATACACGCGCCCCAAATACCCATTTCATAAGTGTAGAAAAATAAATTATGAAATGTTTTTTTTTTAAATACCAATTTTGTAACAGGATTGTAAAATATGCTTACAACATAAGCAAATTAATTTGTTCCTTGTCAGCTATGCCGTGCTATTTCCATGTATAACACTATTAAAATAATTTACATAAATACTTACTTCACTACTAAAAAATATATAAAAAAAAGTTGTCTTTCTGTACGTTTGTATTCTTTGGTAACGCATGGAATCGTCAACAAATAAGTGCGCACGGGAAACAATCGTATTCCACTCCAGGCCTCCAGAACTTTGTTCAAACAAATATAAAAGATATTTTCTCGTATGAATTATATTTGTTTACGTGACCGGAATACAAATCAACTTTTTATTTAATATCACTTAAATTATATTAATGGTTTATTCGCGTTTTTTTATTATTATTTTTAAATCAGGCGAGGGCCAGGGTGGCGATTGGGCCTATTGGATAGGCACGTAATGCAAATTCGTCTTTAACGCAGCCTTAGCACCATTTAGCCGGTTTATTGGAAACGATCAATGTTGTTATTCAACAATGTATTCATCGACCCCATTTATGGATTTTGTAGGTCTGTTTATCAACAGGTAGATACAAAGTCACATGTCGTGCACCAATAAAAAAACACCCTGCATATGTATGTCTGTCCAAACAGATACAGTTTAAGATTAATAAAGGAGATCGTTTTTTTTTGTATGACGGATAGGCCCACAATAAACTTTAATCGTATATTTAAACTAGAGTTTTTTACTTGCTGCTTTCTTTTTCTCCGGAGTGTCTCTGAGGGGATCGACTTTGCAGTTAGTATTTACGCTCTTGAAAATACCGATCCTTATACCTTAACTTATATGTGTTTAAAAATATTCTAAATGACAGGTAACTCATTTAGAATTTTTTTTTAAGGTGTGGATATGGACGATGAAGTTGGTCGCCTTGGTGGCTCCCTTGTATGGCAGATAATGATTGACAGGTCAATGGAATCAGCTAAACACCTAGTCTTACACAAGTTGTTTATGTAGTGTGTGTTCGGTTCGGTAGTATTTTTCATATTATGATTTCCATTCCACCGCGTTAAATTCTAAATCTGATATCGAGGTTTAATAAATATTTGTCGTTCTTTTATTAATGAATAGCTGCCTAACCAAACGCACTCTAAGGCCTCAGTGTTAAACTTTTTTTTTTGACTATTCATAAATATCTGTAAAGATTTACATGAAATAAATGATTTGACTTTGACTAAAATTCTATGTATCTTGAGCTGTGTAAAAATATTTGTCTGAAAATCAAAATCGCCATTGCTCCATATCGCTTTGTAAATGGAATTATTACTCAAACGTCCAAAATTCACAGCTTCGTATAAAACCAGAAACCAAACACGCCCAGGAAAGTTAACTAAATTACTGTAACAGTCACTCTGTTCGTGGTTTTACGCCCACTTGAGTTCTGCACGTTCTTTAAATTTTAAAATCGCTACAAAATTTGTGCTCTGCGGTTTTTAGGCTGCGAGCATTTTAAACGTAGAACAAGAGTATTTGGTGCGGTTATGAGTTAAATATTTCTACAAAGTGTTATATTTTAGGTGTTTTTTTTTTTTATTTATGAATTTTAGAACTAAATTTAAATGCATATTATAAGTGAGAACAAAAGCATTTAAAACAAATTATTACTTTCTAAATTAACTTGCTATTTTTGACCTGGCTTCGCCCTTTATTCTATTTATATATTTTATAGGTGGAAGAAAGGTCTCTATAACTTCGCTAGCCCGACTGACCAGACACGTTATCACCGCCAATACAAATGCAAAACCGTCAAGTGACCTAGTCATGTTTCGGTTTGAGTCTGTGTGTTCACCGATTTTCCGGAGACTACTGCATCGATTTCTTGTCGAGGGGGTAGTCTCTTTTCATGGTACGGTTATAAAACGGGCGATTGATTTGACGATAATAGCAAAACAGGCAAAAAATAGACTCGTAATGCAAATACGTTCGTGTCTCCACCCATTTGGTAACCGCATCATTAAGCATAGTGGGAGCGATCAATATTGTTAAACAACCATGTATTGAACGACCTCATTCATGGATTTTGTAGGTCTGCTTAACATCAGGTAGATACAAAGTCATATGCCGTGCCCCATTAAAATATATACTCGTATATACATAAATCGTCTCGTAATAGGCTGATCAATTATTATATTTTTATTAAAAAAAGTATGTACATTTGTTTGACAACACCACATAGTGCCTCGGAGAGCACGTTAAGCTGTCGGTACCGATTTCACTATACCAACTTGTGAAACTGTTTATAGGTGAGTTATTGAGTCTATTCAAAACATCGCGACGAGTTAGCACTTGTTCGTTGTAGACTCATACCATCGGCTACGTCGAGGTGGGATTAAAACCCCTCCGCTGGGTACCCAGGGGCCGTCTAGGCGATCTCGGCCGCCGTAAGGCACCCGTGTTGATATGTATATGTATATGATTATATTTATTAAAAAAAACATTAAACACGTGTAAAGAGACTAGTTACAAAACTTCATTCTTGTAGCTATTATTACCGAGGTATAAAACAGTTTAAAAAAACAACCCTACGCCTCAGTTGATTATTGAAGTTACTGAAAATAGTGACTAAATGTCTATTTTGTATCACCTTCCGCTACAAAGATATTAACTTTCCTGAAAAAACCTTTTTCGCCACCCCAGCTCCTTTTGTCCCCAAATCCCTTCTTAGTGGAACAACTAACCAGACCAGTTACTAGCATGAGTAGTTGGCTGAGCGATGATGGGCAAGTCAGTCAGTCAAGACAAGCTCTCTTACATAATATAGATTAAGAAAAACTGGTTAAAACGTTTTTAAAATAAATAAATAAAAAAAGTACTACAAGCAAGTAAAAAAAAAAACAAATAAAAACAGTTTTTTTTTTATTAGAAGTGTTCTTTATTTTTTTATATGTAGGTTGCCGTTATGTGTGGATTTGTACTACTGCATAAATTTAGCACTTTCTAACACTAAGATTGTCTATTTAACCAAATTAAGGGCTCTGCAGTCGACTTGACGCCCGTGTAAACTTATTACAAATTGCCTGTTTGTCGAAGTGCAATTATTATTTTTATGTTTGTAATTATACGCAAAAATCTTTTTGGTGCGGGTAACAAATATTTTTGTACCTATTATAATATTAAAAATATATTTTTCTGATTTCGAGAAAAGTAAAAATAAATACGAATACATGACTAAAGACTAATAAATACAATGACCAACAAAAATATTATTTTTATTCTGTTACAAACAGTTATCGAGTATTACTGGAATTGCAAAACTTCATTTTGTATGGAGAACGCTGACTTCACGATTACGAATGCAGTGACCTGCAATCATATTGGCAGAGTTTAAATAAGCTGCGGTAGCGGTTCAAGCGGCATAACTTGAACCGCTACTACGGCGTAACTTGACTACTACGGCGTAACTTGAACCACTACTACGGCGTAGGTAGAACCGCTACTACGGCGTAGGGTGAACCGCTACTACGGCGTAGTTAACTACGACGACGTAGCCGTTTATTTTTGAGTAAAAAACACTGAAATATGAATTATTATATATTATTTTGGTATATTTCATATTATTTTTTACTAGGTGACCCTCGCAACTTTGTTTGCGTTACTTTAATTAAACTTTTACATAGCGCACGCAACGGAAGCTCTCAAAAGTGATAAATTTTCCTTGTTTTGGCAAAAAAATATATGAATCTCTGCCCCTATTGGTCGTAGCGTGATGTTATATAGCATATAGCCTTCTTCGATAAATGGACTATCCAAAACAGCTAGCAGCTGTTATACATGCACATTTAATGAAAGAAACGCGAAGGCGAAAATAAATCAATATATAACTTACCGAAAAAGCCTTCAAGAACACCAGACACTGTATAATCCCCTCCATAGTGTCGCCAGTCAAGCAAAACGTGCCTGTCAGATGGCGACCCTTTTTATCGCCAATAGATGGTGCTGCAGCCAAACTAGCATGGACTAGGGCTCCTCGAGGACGTGCGTCCCTGGTAGCGCCAAGCACCCCGGGGACCGCTATAGGCGTTCCAGCTTCCATCAGACGAGATATATCCATTCACGTGAATTAAACTTGATAATTTTGCACTCACTGAACTAAAATTTAACGTAACAACTGTTTTTGGCACATCTTTGAAGGTAAATGTTTAACCATGTCAAAGGCAAGCACTTGTCCATATCATTTTAACTTAAAAACTTGTAACGTTTGTAAAAGCTTTACCGTATATATAACTTAAGGTGAACGTTCCTCCACCATGTCAATTCTAGAAGACACAGACAATAAGGGCATGTAACCACGGCTAGCACTAAACTCGTAGAGGCTCCTGCATTCCTCACAGTGGCACTTTCGGAATTCCTCGAATTTCCAACAATCACTGTTCAACAAAATCGTCAGTAGCATATAAATTAATATTGCCATTCCAACAATTATATAGATTTCCATGTTATTATAGTAATTTAACGCCTTCCATTGAGGATAACCTGAACAAATATTAATGAAGTATTTATTGTGTGTATAAGAGTAATAAGTTAATTTGGTAGTAATAAAGAAATACAAAAGAATTATTATTAGCGATTTGTGTCGTGTACCCATTTTTTTTTTTTTTCAATATACATCTACCATTTTTTTTATTAATATAAAAAACGTTCAAAATTCATCACTAATTGTACAATATTTATATATTTATTAAATATAAAAATACATTCCTTCGTAGACTAGTGGCTTCGCCTTTGGCATTGTATCTGGAGGTCATGGACTCGATTTCCACCCATGGCAAAAAAAATAGTACATTTTTGTGTTTATAAATATAATATGTATTGGTATCGATGTTTCTGGTAGACATAGTACAAGCCTAGAGCTTAGTTTAGTGGCCAGAGCAATGTGTTTGTAATATATATATATATATTAAATGTATAGCTAACCAATTTTCCAACCAACATTCTAAGAAATTATTTCCACTAACAATATTTTAATTAGTATAAACAATGAAACAAGTGACCTAGTTTTTCTAAGAGACAAATAAAGTGTGAATTCAAATTTAGAATTATATTCAAATAGAGAACTGTAATTCATTAGTCATTTTAACGGTTTCGTTGAAAACAATAACGGAGGCAAACGGCTGGGTCGCGGCCGGTTATAGCCGATTCTCGTGATTTACATACGAAACGTGCCGTCAACCGATTTGCGGTCAAATTTTAGATTCGAACCATCAGTGCCTATTGTTTGGGTAATTCAAAAATAAAATATCGGAATATTTATGCTACTTTTTTTTTACTGAATTTGAACTACTATCTTTTTTGCCAAAAGTTATGTAAGAAATAATATTATAAACGAAAAAAATATACGAGTAGATAAACCAAATAAATGGTTATAAAAAAGTTGCTTTCTAAAGTTTAAAGAACTTTGCCAAAGCTTTTCATGAATTAATGAAAAGTTAATTTCATAAAAATATGGAACTTAAAAGCTGTATAATCGATTATTAATGCTAAGTGAGGACGCGGAAGCACCAATAATAAAGTGATTTGCCCCACAAAATAAAAAAAATAGTACCATCACGGGTGTCTTACAGCATCCGATACCGCCCAGCTAGACGGTTTCAAGTTACCTAGCAATGGGGTTTTGTTTCCACCTTGTCGTAGCGGATGATATTCTGAGGTCACCAAACAAGTGGCCAGCTCGTCATGATTCCATGGGAAAAGTGTTCTATTTGATCAGTAGAGCCTCATTAGCCCAAAGTACATCCTTTCAATTTCACCCTGTATATAATCGGGGGAGATGTGCTATCTGACTAACACAATATATAGCATAGTATATGACACTATTTATTTAATATACCTACATTTTTATATACTAGTATTTAAATACACATTAAAGAAAAGATTAAGTATGCCAATCAGGTGCGATACCGATCAAGATTAACGAGTATACCTCTTGAATACTTGATCCGGAAAACACGCCGGTAATCAATACCGCTAAGAACTGAATAATATCCTCTCGCTCTGATTTAATGACGCAATTTGATATAGTTTAAGTAGTTTTGTTATAAACTGTATTATTTGTGTAGTACATAAATAAACGTATACGTGGTGGCCGAGTTGGTTAAACCTTGGACTTAAAAACACTTAGGTCCATGATTCGAACCCCGGTGTGTACCAATGGTGTACATTTGTTTGACAACACCACATAGTGCCTCGGAGAGCACGTTGAGCTGTCGGTCCCGGTCACTATACCAACTTGTGAAACTGTTTATAGATGGCTTATTGAGTCTATTCAAAACATCGCGACGAGCTAGCCACTTGTTCGGTGTAGACTCACACAATCGGCTACGACGAGGTGGGATTAAAACCCCTCCGCTGGGTACCCTGGGGCCGTCTAGGCGGTCTCGGGCGCCGTAAGGCCCCCGTGATGATATGTATGTATATAAATAAACTTCAGTCTATATAAGTTTTGAAATCCATAATAATAATATATTTGTGAAAGTATAGTCTATACTAATATTATAAAGAGGTAAAGTTTGTGAGTTTGTGAGATTGTAGGGGGCAATCTCTGGATCTACTGAACCGATTTTAAAAATTACCTTAGTGTTGAATAACATAACATTTATCGAGAAAGCCTATAGGCTAAATACATCACGCTACGACCAATAGGGGCGTAGCATCAATGAAAAATGTTGGGAAAACGGGTAAAATTAGTTTCTTTTGAGAGCTTCCGTTGCGTGCGCTGCGTAAACAGTTAAAGTTATGCAGACAGTAAGCTAGTTATTTATATGATTAAAAATAAAACAAATTTCAATAAAGCTAGAGAACATTTATGTTTGTGTCTTCTTTTATTTATAATATGGATTTATTTATCTCGCTCGCACTCAATTAAATCTACATTGGAACAAAACGATAAATTGATACTATTTGTTTCTTCCAATTTTCGAAGCAAATGTTAAACATGTTGATTGCCGCCATATTCTGTCTTCACTTCTTGAGGGTTAATTGGTTATACGTTTTTTGGTCTTACTTTTTGCTTTGGGTTTGTATATCAGTCGGCCAAATTCCGTTTTCATGTTTGAAAATGCGATTTTAAGCCTTATGTTTATACTCTATACTGAAAATACGATTTTAAGCCTTAGGGCACTTTCCTATTATAGTATTAATAGTTTACAAACATCGCAACTAGCTTACCACTTATTCTGTGAAGACTCAGAATTTCATTGGCAATGACATTGTAAACAAAACTCCTCCGTTTAGTACCCTGACGCTATTTAGGTAGTCTGTAACCTATATTAATATAAATAATATTAATGTTTATACTCTATATTAAAAAAAAAATGTATTAGTTAAACAATAATAATAATATGTATTACTATGACAATTTACACATATTGCCCTGATCACAAACTAAGCTCTAGGCTTGTACTGGGTGTACCAAAAACAATACTATAATAGATATCTTTTATAAACACCCAGACCAGGACAAACTGTACAGAAAAACGTACAAATATTGTTTTGCCAGGGATGGGAATCGAACTCACAACCTCCGGATACAACGCCAAAGGCGCAATCACTAGTCTACGGAGGCATATTATGTACAATACAAGTATGTATTATAATAAATGGTTTACTATTCGACTAAGCAATTAAACATCACCTATATGTCTGGAAAAACCAACCTTATTAAATAAAGCTTAACGGAACAGCTAACAAAAAACGTCGTCAAATCGCCTAAGAACATAACAAAAGCATAAGTGTCGACTCAGCCCGTCGGGGGTATAATAAGCGAAGTTCGCAAAGTTAAATAAAATGTCCGCAAACTAGACGGACCGCAAAACCGCAAACCCAGGGGCTGAACCTTTGAAAGGGGACATAGCTCATAATGCCTAATGAGGATCTTCTTATCTTCCCTACTTTTACTGTAGCATGGATTTTGATGTGTATGTAGTAGAAAAAGTTTTAGTTGGTATAATTATTAGTTTGTTTGGGAGGTACGAGTAATTAACGTTAGTTAATGTTATATAGACTGTAAACTATATAGACTGAATATTATATAGACTGCACGGTGTACTCATACCATCGGCTACGGCGAAGTGGGATTAATTAGATTTAATAACGATATTTTTTTAGAACCCTGGTTCAAATTCCATTGATTTCCAATTAAGTTTTTAATATTAAAAATGTACATTTTTGAAGAGCACTGTGGGTACCAGTTGCACTATACCAACTTGTAAAACTGGTGGGCGATTCTCGCGCTTTCGAGATTCATCTCGATTCGAGATTTTTAAACGAAAAATGACTAAATATACCATTTTTCGTTCAAAAATATCGAACATTAAACGAAATAAATAATAAATATTAATTAATAAATAATAAATATATAAATATTGAACGAAAAATGACATATTTAGTCATTTTTCGTTTAAAAATCTCGAATCGAGATGAATCTCGAAAGCGCGAGAATCGCCCACCTGTTTATAGATGAGTTATTGAGTATATCCAAACTAAACCACGGGCTGGCCACTTGTTTGGTGTGGACTCAGAATACCGGCTACAACGAGGTAGGAATAAAACCCTATCGCTGAGTACCTCGTGTAGTTCCTAAGGTGGTCTCGGTAGCCCTAAAAGTGCCTTATGCTACTAATGATGTTACTTATGCTACTTTAGATGTTGCAATATTCTGTAAGATATTTTAAAAAAAGGTACGACTGACCGAACTGAAACATACAGTTGCAAAACAGTCAAATGACCTAGTCATGATTCGGTTTTAGTCTGTAGATTCACCGGTTTGGGAAACTACTGTATCGAGTTATTGTCGAGGTGGTAGTCTCCTTTCATGGCATGGTTTCGAAACGTGCGATCGATTTGACGATAAAGCAGCGAAGATATTAAAATAGACTCGTAATGCAAATACGTCTTTGTCGCCGCCCATTTCGTAACGTCAATCATTAGCGCCGCATATTATTAGGGAGCAATCAATATTGTTCAACAACCATGGGGCCGAGCACGCGCGTCATTCGGTTCGATACATATCGATCGATAAGACATATATCTACAAAGCTAACACGCGCGACCATGATATATACCGAATAGACTAATTTGACACATTGGATCGACTTTTATCGAAAACGGTAGCACGCAGCTTATTAACATCAAAACTAAACTGTCAGATTGTAGACAAAAGTCGATATAAATACAATTTTTGGGGCCGAGCACGCGCGTCATTCGGTTCGATACATATCGATCGACAAGACATATATCTACAAAGCTAACACGCGCGACCACGATATACAGGGTGAATTTGAAAGGATGTACTTTGGGCTAATATGAGGTTCTGCTGATCAAATCGAACAACTTTTCCCATGGAACCATGTGTCGCAAATGAAAAAAAATTTTGGCTTCCCCATACAAATTGGTCATTTCAACATTACTAGTTTGTATGGAGAAGGCAATTTTTTTTTTCATTTGTGGCACATGGTTCCATGGCAAAAGTTGTTCGTATTGATCAGTCGAACCTCATATTAGCCCAAAGTACATCCTTTCAAAGTCACCGTGTATACCGAATAGACTAATTTGACGCATTGGAATATATATATCGACTTTTGTCGAAAACGGTAGCACGCAGCTTATTAACATCAAAACTAAACTGTCAGATTGTAGACAAAAGTCGATATATATAAAATTTTTATCACGTTTCTTTTAGGTGCTGATAAGTGTCGAAATTACTTTTGCTTTGATATTTTTATTGATTTAATAGCGAAAAACAGAACCAAAATTGTTTTATTCTCGTTAGAAAAACTGGTGACTATAAATGTGCGTGTTATAGAAAAGTTGCTGGAACAACTGGAACCTCAAAAAACAATGATTTTGAAAAAAAAACCTGGATGCCCAAACCAAGAAATAGATTATGAAAATAAGATTACCTATCAAAAAATAAGTATTTATGTTTCTAGAGTTATGCTATTTAGAAAAAATAATTTAATTAATATTAAAATTCTTGTTTTATTTTTTTATCGTGTATTTTTTTTAATTTAATTTTATGTATTTATTATTATGAAGTGGCAGTAGGTTAGTCTTAATATTTTCGAACAAATCCTAGAGGGGACGATCACTACCAGAGTGAAACCCTTTGAACTTCGGTAACCCCCGAAGTTCAGAGGTTTTCAAGTTCAGATAGGACTTGAATGCGGAATGTATTGATTGTGTAATGTAATTTAATTATTCAGCAGGCGACTAATTCAGGCTGATAATTAAAATAAATCATTCACACGTCGCCGTATTGCTTAAAATTCAAAACATCCATAAAATAAAATATTTGATTTATATCATTGAAGTATATTATTATAGGGAAGTACCTTAAGGCTTAATCGCCTAACCAGTCATAAGAACAAAAGATAGCCGCCCGCAATACAAACCAAAATAAAAAGTGACACAAATACGATGATAACCAATCAATTCTCAAGAAAATATGTCTGACAATTCGTTTGAATAGCGTTTTTAGGTCTTAGACCACTTTCGTATCTATACGTACTTTCACATACACTTTTTTAATCCTATCCAATGCCTTAATAAATAAAAAAAACTCACCAAAATACAAAATATTTTTTTAGGCCAAGGTAACGAGTTTCCTTCGGCTTTATTTTAATTTTGTTAAATATATGTATTTTTAAATCTTTTTAAATTAAAATATATATTTCTGTAACGATTATTAATAATAATATAAAATAAATGCATCGTATAAGGTAATAATTATTTATTTACTACATAAATGTTTTTGAAATTGTCAACGAAAACACACTTGTTTTAACTAGTAGACAAAGCTCGAGAAACTAATCGATGTCGGTTTGCGTGCTCACCAATTCGATATATTTATCGACAGCAGACGGTATAAGTCGAGTCGGTATATATCTTATCGTTGTCCGCGTGCTAAGCCCCAATGTATTGATCGACTCCATTCATGGAGTTTGTAGGTCTGCTTACCATCAGGTAGTAACATGCTGTGCTCGTAAAAAGAGTAGTATACATACATACATATAATTACGTATGCCTTACGGCGCCCGAGACCGCCTAGACGGCCCCTGGGTACCCAGCGGAGGGGTTTTTAATCCCACCTCGTCGTAGCCGATGGTATGAGTCTACACCGAACAAGTGGCTAGCTCGTCGCGATGTTAAATAATAGACTCAATAACCCATCTATAAACAGTTTTACAAGTTGGTATAGTGAAACCGGGACCGACAGTTTAACGTGCTCTCCGAGGCACTATAGTAGTGTTGTCAAACAAATGTACATTTTTTTTTAACTAAAAACTCATTGGTACTCACCGGGATTAGAACCAGGGACCTAAGTGTTTTTAAGTCCAAGGTCTAACCAACTCGGCCACCACGTAAAGAGTAATATGATAAAATGAAAAGTGTATCACGCAAAACCTATAGCCCTCTTCCAAACATTCTCAACCTAATTTTCGCAGATTAAACGCATAATTACAGACAGGAAGTCGGAGAAACTCGCACAGTGCACTAAAAACTCCGGCATTATGGGGGAATGGGACTAAATGGAGAAACGAAGGCCGCTCATTTCATGAAACAAAGTTTAATTTCTTTAAAAGCTCTGGCCGTGTGTTCTTAATATTATGCACTGGATTCGTTTTTTTTTAAATAAAATGAAACTAAATTTTCAAAGGATCTTAAAATTAGGTCCGGGTTGAATATTATTGTTATTATAAATAAAAAAAAACTCAAAATAAAAAATGTTTATGTTGGCATATTTTTATTTAATTTTAACATTCAAGTATGAAAAATAAGGAATAACTTTCTCGCAAAATCTATCATACGAAACAAATTAAAAATTAAGTCCCAGTGTGTACGTATTATTTTTATATAATATTAAATAATTAAATTTCTTTGACAACATCCCTATAATGCCCTAAGTATGAATAATATTGTTTAACTTTCTCGATCGCACTCATTTAAATCTATATATGAAACATATTATATATGAAGACCCAGTGCGTACGAATTACTTTTTCATAATAATAAATAATTACATTTCTTTGACAACATCACTATAATGCCTGGGAAAGCACGTTAAGCTTTCGGTCCTAGTTTTACCTCAGCAACTTGTAAAACAGAATTTGCAATAAAGTTATTTACTTTATTGCAAATTCTGTTTTACAAGTCTGTGTTACATCTATATTATTATATAAAATAATGGAATTCCGCAAAATAACGCCTGATTCAATCAATTACTTGTAAAACTGTTTATGAGTATACACAAACATTGCTACCTGCTTGCCACTACCGGTGTAGACACTACGCTGGTTACTATAGAGCTTTAAAGAGCACGTTAAGTTTTCGGTCCCAGTTCCACTGTAGCAACTGTAAAATATTTATAAGTCTATACAGCTGGGGAAAACCTGAGGGCGTTAGAAGTGATAGTAAATAAGTAATTAGAATAGACAAATATTTATAACATTTATCTATAAATATACGTATTAGTATATATTACACACATATCATCACGGGTGCCTTACGGCGCCGAGACCGCCTAGACGGCCCCAGGGTACACAGCGGAGGGGTTTTAATCCCACCTCGTCGTGGCCGATGGTATGAGTCTACACCGAACAAGTGGCTAGCTCGTCGCGATGTTTTAAATAGACTCAATAACCTTTCTATAAACAGTTTCAAAGTTGGTATAGTGAAACCGCGACCGACAGCTTAACGTGCTCTCCGAGGCACTACAGTGATGTTGTCAAACAAATGTAATAAAATATTTTTTTATGTTAAAAACTCATTGGTACACACTGGGATTCGAACCAGGGACCTAAGTGTTTTTAAGTCCAAGGTCTAACCAACTCGGCCACCACGTATATTAGTAGTATACGTGGCGCAATTAATTAAGTCTATCGACAACCATCAATACCTTTAATAACAATAAATCATATACATAAATGTAATATAATATACAACCAGTAATTACCTTAGAACATCTAAATACGTGTTCGATATAGATGTGGTGTCGCTATAGATTTGAAGTAGTAGATGCGTAGATAGGCGATTTACATGAATTTAAGTAAAAATAGTGCGTGCGTTGTTTTTATAACGATATTATGACTTTTTAAAGCGATTTACAAGCAGTTTTTTTTTATAGCTGTCAATTCTAGTTAAAACATAGGGTTATTATATTTTTGGCAATTGCAGTCATTGGTAGGTTAGTATTTAATAAAACTTTAAATTTAAAAATTGTGTTTTTATTAAATTATAAAGCGCAAAAACTTTTAACAATGGCAGTAATAATACAAGTAATTATCTAATATCACAATGCCACGTAGTTTTTATTTTTAAATAACACGAACATGAAGGGCAAGAGATTGTTAATAAGAAAAGGGGACTTCTAAGAAGATGTCTTAGTGTAACTTTATTATTGACACACCTTTCGCATTCGCGGAGAATCTCATAATCATAATCTCAAAATACTCGCAATTGACCTTTTAGTTTTTTAATGATTTTGTAGTAGGTTTATTTTCGTTGTTGTATTTAATAAATATTTAATTTGTTGAAAAAAAATATATACAAAAGTAATGGCAACAAAACAGGGAGTGTAACGATTTATTTTATATACTTGTTAACCCAATTGGAGAAGCTTTAATAATTTGTACTTCAAAAAGATATATTTTCCTTACATTTCTTTACTTTTTTATTTATAAGTTACAATCAATTCAGTAAGAAATTATAAATAAATAAAAACCAAAGCTAATATGTCAAGAAAATATTCAAACTGAATCCACTCGTATTCCTTAGCATACTGTGATATATATATCAGAGTCAAATCACTTGCTAAAAGCCCACTCGGCCGTTAAAGCCCAAATCGTTTTCTATAGGTGACGTACTCAGTATTATAGAGGGAATTCTGAACAAGATCATCCAATTTCGAATACATGACACGTCGATCGCTAGCGACTATATAAACACATCCCCAGGGAGGTTAGTTAATTATTAATTGACCCCCAGAAGACTATTTAAGGTTCGTCTTGTTTTATGAGACAGGAAATGACGTTTGTTTACAACTTTACCCTTAAATTTACATGAAGTCTTATGAAGTTTGGTTATAAAATTGTGTACTGAAAGACGTAAATTTTGTACTGCATTGCAGTGTTTGTCTGCTATTACTATTTATTCAAAAATAATCCAAAAATATTTTCGCCTTTAAGTGTCGCCTAATAAAAGATAATCGGGCGGCAAGCCACTATAAATTAGCATAATAATATATCAATTAAAACTTAATGCAGACGTTGATTATTATTATATTAAAAACAACCATAAATATTAGTTATTTTTCTCTACTTTGTTAACAAACTCTTTTAGTCGATTGGTTGGCACGAGATTGATGTGTGTAATTTATTTCCATTGTTATTATGTTTCATAAAAAAAATGTATTATGTAACTATTAAAGTATGAATAAATACCAAGAGTAAACTACATAGTTAACGTCAGCCTGTAATCACTAAATCAACTTTTACTTGTACAATCGTATAAAACTACAAATTACAAATTCAAATGTAATATTTTTTTTGTTAATTGTAACAGTATATATGGCCAGACTATGTATATAATTAGCTATATCAAATTGTTATTTACATTATTGTGTATAACGGTGTACGTTTAGACGTGATGACGTCATTATCAGTTCTCGTGAAATAGACTTTAGTTTAAGTAACTCTTTCGTAACACTTTTTATTGTAACAGTATTTATGGCCAGACTAGGTATACAATTAGCTTTATCAAATTATTATTTACATTATTATGTATAACGGAGTACGTTTAGACGTGATGATGTCATTACCAGTTCTCGTGAAATAGACTTTAGTTTAAGTAACTCTTTCGTAACGTTTTTTCTAACTATTAATGCTGAACTCTAAAGAAATACCACCTGAAACTACGTAAACCAAAAATCTTACGATATTTTCACAAATAGTACGGCAGTTCATCGGAATTTACCAAGAGTAAACTACATAGTTAACGTCAGCCTGTAATCACTAAATCAAAACATGTTGAGTGACTTCAAAGATTGACGCCGCGGTGGTATGTTTACCTTAAACGCTAAACACAGCTTCTTGTTTTGCTATTCAACCATTGCTTGCTATTTGATTAAAGCCTTCCTATTTCGAATTGGATTTATTCAGAATTATGCTGACATTTTTTTGTGTAGACGTATCCTTCCTAGGTGGAATTTTCTTTATAACTTCGCTAGGCCCAAAAATCATTTGACAAAAAAAATATTAGATTTAAATTTAGAATTTGTCAGTTTTATACGATTGTTCATTGTGTTTTCACATTTTCGCGCCTATACATGGTACAATATTTTCCGATATTAAAATGGAGTGGGGTGATAAAGAGAACCGATTAGCTGTGATTGCATTACACAAAGTAGGTATGGGGCCAAATGCAATTTTCCATACACTTGGTATTAGTCAAATGTTTGTGTACCGGGCTATTAATAGGTACAATGAGACCTCCTGTGTTTGTGACAGAAAAAGATCTAACCGTCCACGTAGTGTTCGTACGAAAAGGGTGGTCAAAGCAGTAAGGGAAAGAATTCGAAGAAATCCTGTCCAAAAGTAAAATATTTTATCTCGAGAGATGAAGATAGCACCTAGAACCATGTAGCGTATTTTAAAAGATGACTTAGGACCTGCAGCCTATAGGCGCACTGGTCATTTCTTAACTGATAATTTAAAGAAGAATAGGGTGGTAAAATTGAAACATCTACGGAAGCGGTACGCAAAGGGAGGTCACAGAAAAAAATTGTTTACGGATGAGATTTTTTTTACAATTGAGCAACATTTTAACAAACAAAATGACCGTATTTATGCTCAAAGCTCTAAGGAAGCTCTAGGCTCCAATTAGACGACAGAGTGCAACGTGGGCATTATCCGACTTCAGTGATGGTTTGGTGGGGTGTTAGCTATGAAGGAGTAACTGAGCCATATTTTTGTGAAAAAGGTATCAAAACATCGGCACAAGTGTATCAAGATACCATTCTTGAGAAGGTAGTTAAGCCCCTTAACAATGCCATGTTCAATAACCAAGTATGATCATTCCAGCAAGACTCGGCGCCGGGTCATAAAGCTCGGTCCACGCAGCCTTGGTTGGAAGCGAACGTTTCGGACTTCATCAATTTGAAGTGCCTTAAACAATCCATACGATTGGCAGTGAAGAATTTTCCCATGGAAAGAATGCGTGCTTCTATTGATAACTGGCCTCAACGTTTAAAGGAGTGTATTGCAGCTAATGGAGACCATTTTGAATAAGCTTTTTATATTTTAAATTGTTTTATATTTATGTAATAAACTGTCACACTGTAAAAGTAATAAATGTTATTTGCAATAGAAAAAAAAAATGTTTTTCATTGTTACAATATTTATGGCAAGACTAGGTATAGTAAACAATGTAAAAAATACATTTAAATGAACATAGCAACATTTCGTGGTACCGCTTGATTTTTAACCATGTGTCGTGCACCTGTATTCTCTGTTAAAATCTAATGACGTCACTATCAGTTCTCATGGAATAGAGTATATTGTTATTTAGTTTTCTTTTAGTAAAATGTGATGAACTACCAAACTATTTAAATCTTAATATCGTAATTGATTAATAATTTTTGTGTAATGATATTGTTTAAAGTGGTTTTAGGTGATACTGCTGATTAAGGGGAAGATGGACAAATACATTTATAGCTGGAAAAAATGTTTTGAAAAACTGACTCATACCATCGGGTACGACGAGGTGGGATTTAAACCTCTCCGCTGGTACTGAGGCCATCTAGGCGGTCTCGGGAGCCGTAAGGCATCTCTGATATTATTTTATTTTTATTTTATATAATATCTACAGTAATTTTGTATTAAGTAGAAGGTTTCATTATTATAATTCATATAAACTATTTAACATTTGTTTAATATTACTTAATATTATATAATAAATAGTTCATAGTTATATATATGGTTATGTTAAGTTTACTGTAATCTTCTGAATACTATTTTCTTTATAAAATATTTTTATTCTTACTAATAACTTTAATTACACTTTCTATAACTGAAAGTACCATCGCATACTTACACAAATCGTCTATATATAGAACTAGATAGAACAAGCAAATGTTCAGGACTGTCGCGGACCCTGCCCTAAATAAATAATGAATGAGCCGAAATACATAATCGGATTATATTCAGACATGGCAGCGGCCGAGAAGTCTGCATCCATCCGCTCAAGGATCCGAACCATTTAATGTATTTACATCGTTACATTGAAATAAGTGTTAATGTGTTGTATGTAATCACTTGATTATTTAATAGTTTTTTTTTAATTGAAGCACGGTATTTGACTTTGTATCTACCTGATGGTAAACATACCTACAAATTCCATGTTATAGGGTTATATAACAACATTGATCGCTCCCACTATCCAGTTACAAAATGGGCGGCGTCTAAGCCAAATTTGCATTACGTATTCTCGCTGTGTTATCGTTAAATCTACCGCTCGTTTTGTAACCGTATCCTGAAAAAACTACCACTTCAACAACATATCGATGCAGTAGTCTCATAGAAACTAGTGAATACAAAGACTAATACCGAAGCAAGATATTGATTGCGCGAATAGTAATGGTGTTATCTTTTTCAAATTAAATATAATATATACTATATATTTTGTTATAATGTAATTTGTAATACTTTGATTTTTTCTGGCGGTTATCTTATACATATAGTATAACTGAGGGTTTATCATATATACGGATGGTGGTAACAAAAGTAATCAGTTCTAGTGAAGATATATAGACAATCCTTCTGCACATACACCAATTTATAACCCTTCACACAAAACACACACACAATTACTAAAAAAAAAGAAAAAAATCATACACACACCTACCTAAATAACACACTACATGAAAATAATAAACATTATATAGATATTTTTTTATTTTTACTCTCATTTGTTTTGCTAATTTATTATTTTGTTAATTTTGTCTTTATCTTAAATTGTATTTTATGTTAATTATGTGCTACCAGCTTAAAAATGTATGAAACAACAGGACGAATAAAACTAGCTCCCACAACACAGGGAATCCTAGTGTGGGAACTAGGGTCGCCACGTAAAATAATTGTATTTTATTTGAACAATAAACATATTTTACTTACTTTACTTAAAAAGTAAAAACATTCACTAAGTACATTTACATAAACGAGTAAACCATTATTTTATTAATATCTAAATTATTTCAACTTTAAAACGATGTAATAGCTTTAGGCAGTCGTCTTACAAGACCTCTTATGTCTTATTTTCGTTATAGAGAATAATATATTAAAGTTGACGTAACAAATAAATCTTCGTAGCAATATTTTTTGTAGCATAAACAATTTCGTAGCTTTTATTTTCATAGTATTTTTTGATTCTCATTTTTATAAAATATAAATTTAATAGACATTTATTTTCATATTATATAAATCACTAGTCGACTCGTGCAACTTTGTCTGCGTAACTTTAACCGTTTACGCAGCGTACGCAATGGAAGCTTTAAAGGAATATTTTTTCTCCGTTATTTCAACATTTTTGGATGGTTGTAGCGTGATAATATATAGCCTTATAGCCTTCACTATCCGACACTAAAATATTTTTTCAATTCGAACCGGTAGTTACTGCGTTTAACGCGTTCAACCAAACAAACAAACTCAGCTTTATTATATAAGATAGATTATAACGCCAGATATTGCCTACGAGTAAACAGCGGAGGGTTTTTATTTTCACCATGTCGTAGCCAATGTTCTGAGTATACGTTGATAAAATGGCAGGCTATCGTGGTATTTGTATACATGTATAAACTTTTTGTTGTATACAGATTTTCGTAATTTCGTAGCTTACAGATTTCGGTAGCAAATATATCGTAGCCTACATATTTTCGTAGCATTTCATCTCGTAGCCTACATACTTTCGTAGCATATAACATCGTAGTCTACAGATTTTGGTAGCATTAAATCTCGTAGCCTACATTTGCATTGTAGAAGTGGCAAGCCATCGTGGTATTTGTATAAAGACACAATAATACATCTATAAACATTTCGTAGTATACAGATTTTCGTAGCATTTAATCTCGTAGCCTACAGATTTTAATAGCAAAAATATCGTAGCCTACATGTTTTCTTAATATTTCATCTCGTAGCCTACTTACTTTCGTAGCATTTAATGTAGTATTCTACTGATTTTCTTAGCATTGCATCTCGTAGCCTAGATTTCCATCGATTTAAATTTTAATTTCGTAGCCTACATCTTTTTATTGTATTTCATCTCTTAGCCTACATATTTTCTTAACATTTCGTCTCGTAGCATATATACTTTCGTAGAATACAATCTCGTAGCCTAGATTTTCATAGCATTTAATTTAGCAAGCGAGCAAAGAGCACTAAGATTAGTGTGTGACCTCCCAGGGAAATACAAAGGCAAAATTTATTAGGGTATTTACAATATTCCACACAATGCATGGGCATACAATAGACAGCGGCTAGATGAGACCGACGCTCGCCTTTCCATTCCATTTGTCAATATCGACATCTCATCTGTGTTAGACTATTCCATTGCGAGTTCTATCTACAGTTTCAGATTAAATATTATGGGTATAAAAGAAAAACTCACAGTTGCGAGTTGGGTCCCAATTAGAGACTGAAGTTTCAATATTTTATTACTTTTTATTTTTAAAAAGCGTAGTTCCAATTAGTGCTTTGGTGCTCGATGTCTAGGAATAAAGCAATTTCTTTTTGAGCAAATATTATTAAAAGTAGCTTTGAAAATATATAGGAAATTTATAATAGGAAATAAATTATGACCTACTCACGCTGTGTACAGGGTGATTTTTTCAAGTGTGCCTTCAAGGCCAAATCCTAAACTATAAGGAATAGCGAAAATGCTCTCCACTCCTTTGAGAGTCAGGGGCCGATTTTGATAATAACTAAAATTGCATCTTAAGATTTTTGAAAAAAATATTCTCCTAGCCGGGATTCGAACCAGTTGATTTTGAAAATAAAAATCACCAGTATTTTTGCACAAGCTGATAGTGCCGCTGTATATACACATTTCACATACCTAATATACAGAAATCATTATTCTAAAAAGACATCAATGGAAATTAATAAAAAACTAAAAACAATTACCATATAGATAAAAAAAAGCAATATAGAAAAAATATTCAATAAAGAATGATTTATGACAAAACCTATCCATTACATGTTATCGTTAGTGTTCCATTTGCATAGTAGAAGGGGAGAAAGAGTGGGAATAGAGGGAGAAAGAGGGAGAAAAGAAAAGAAGTGTCAACCGTTGATTACGCGACGAGAGATTAATGGCATGCATACGGGAGCTGATGACGTTTTTGTTGGCACATGATGAGACTCTATACTTACCTACAGGTAAACAGAGTAAACTGTGTCACTGGTTCAATAAAGATATGATTTAAGTTTTGTTTTTATTTTGTACCTTAAAATACTTTTTTTATTATTATTTATAAAATCACTTCAATAAATTATATATATACGTAATGGATAAGTTGGTTAGAGCTTTAAAACACTTGGGTCACGGGTATAAACCCCGGTGTATATAATGGGTTTCATTAGTTATGTTTGACAGCGTCATTATAGTGCCTCGAAAAACACTTTAGCGGTTCTAATTTCACTATAAGTTTTAATAGTGAAATTTATAAGTCTGTACGAAGTATATATAAACACAGCGACGTTCTTGCCACTATTGAGTCTATACTTAAAATGAGATCGACTACGACGAGTAAAGAATAAAAACATTCTGCTGGATACCCTGAGGCCGTTTAGCTGCTTTTCGGCGTCATATCTAAAATAGAAACTCATCTAACACCTTTAATTATTTTAGATTAGTACAATAAAAAAGGTGACAGGAAAAATTTACCCTATCTATATATCCATAATATTATAGTAAACATTAGTATGTGGGATCATAATCGTTACACGATTAAACTACTGAAGCGATAAAAATAAATAATGGTATGAAGTTAAATTTAATCTTAGAGGTCATGCATATTCTTGATATGAAGTTACATTGCAGTTCAAGAAGATATATTTTAATAATAATATGTAGGACAAATAACACATATTGCTCTGGCCACAAACTAAGCTCTAGGCGTGTACTATGTGTACCAGAAGCAACGATATAATACATATTATATTTTTATAAACACCCAGACAATGACAATATTTTTTTGCCATGGGTGGGAATCACACCTCCGGATACCCACTAGTCTACGGAGGTTGTTAAAAATATATAAAGAGTTATTAATGCTTGCGTCTTCGCAGTCAAAAACCAATAATAGATTATTTTTGTAGTTGATTATCTCGCATTCATAAACATTAATTGTTATTTATTGTAACCGATATAATACTAATTATACCGGTGTAAAAAAAATATATATCGTCCAAAGCTTAGGCATTAAGCACCAAAATACACCCACCAATAATAGTTTAACGCTTCCGTGCAATATATGTGTCTAACTTAACAAAAGAAAGTAATGAGATACTAAATTATTAATATACAGAAACACGACATAAATCCTTTCAAAACTCAAATCTCAGTCCGAAGATATTTCATTCAACAAATACCGTGAAATATATTAAATTCAAGTTATCCCAAACAACAATGCAATATTACGAGAAATAAAAACGCGATATTGTATTCTTGCTGCAAGGAAAGAAATGATAATAACACCACTATTGCCTTGTACAGTATTTTATAACTTAGGAACGTATCGCGGGTTAGGGCGGTAAACTCGCGAGAGAGAACAACGTTAAGAACGTCCGCCTGCTAGGGCGGGTGGATGTTGACTGGGGCGCCGGAGAGACGCCCGGGAGATCCGCCCGCCCGCGCATCCCGCTCAAACTCTCAATTATTTTATTGGCAAAGCTAATGAGTCGTGAACCATCCACGACCTCATCGTAGTCTGATATCGGCACGGACTGTTGTCTGATAGCTGGTAAATGTTTGTCCGATTATACTTTGTAAATATTATCAGAATACTAATTTGTTCATTATCACACCCTCGACGAATTCGCCGGTTCTGTATAATCAGAATAACGTCGCAAAGACGAGGTGGAAATATAACCCATCCACAGAGTACCCAGACTTCGCTTTCTCTGATAGTTGTCAAAAAAATGGTCCGACTATGCTTAATAACAAGTTTAGCACTTTTTCGGTTAAGACACCGCGCTGAGTGTCATGTGGCCGATTTATCGGATATTCGGATCTTTATTTGTGAACAAAGGTAATACATAAAGTAGTTGTTATCGTTAATTACAGTTCGCTATGTTGCGAAAGGCGTTTCGGCACAAATATACAATTATAGTAGATATACCAGACAAATGGAAATCAATATGCCAAATAATATGTTATTCAGGCTGCCAGTATTATCATGTTTTTTTTTATATATTTTGAATTAAGTTATAACACATAGTTAGGTAAGATATCATATATAAATAAGTAAGATAACTTATTTATATATGATTACGTACATACTGTATAATACAAACAGCCTCCGTAGACTAGTGGTTGCACCTTTGGCGTTGTATCCGGAGATCGTGCGTTCGATTCCCACCCATGGCAAAAAAATGTTAGTATGTTTTTTCTGTACAGTTTGTCATGGCCTGGATGTTTATAAAATATAATATGTATTATATCGTTGCTTCTGGTACACATAGTACAAGCCTAGAGCTTAGTTTGTGACCAGAGCAATATGTGTAATTTGTCCTACACATTATTATTATTATTATTTTTAGGTGGAAAGGACGTCTCTCTCAAATGTCGTGTTCCAATAAATAAAACTTGACTGAATGTTTATCCCATTATCCTTAGCGGAGATTATCTGTACCATTGCCCAACATTAAATGCTTTACAAGACTTCTATATCGCCATATATTTCATTCAAGCTAGCCATAAGATTTGAGCTTTGTTTTCATTCTGGTATATTAATTAACAATCGCATAATATCCGTTATATTTAATCACTATTTTTGACACTTTTATATGAGTATTTTGTAGGAGGAATACGAAATGAATAAATTGCAATTGCTACAAAGCAATTAAAATACTATTTAGTCCATGTTACATTAAGAAATAGGAGTATAAAACATACTTTTGTTATTTCTTTGGGTAAAAGACTTAGGAGTGTCCGGGGATCCTAAGTCAGGATTTATTTTAGGACAAAAAGTATCCATAGTATCCAACGCGTAAACGCAGCTAGTGCTATGGGTACTTTTACAAAAAATCTTTCATTATTTTTGATCACTCCTTTAATTATTTTCGCAATATTTGTATTATTAATAATCTTATAATTGTAGCTGAATATATTTTTAAACTTTTGACAAAAGTCTCTAGAATATTGTAGCAACCGTCGTTGAGAAATTTGCATATCTCTTTACATATTCAATTTTTATTTATTTACAAAACCATTAACTAATTAATACAATGGTTTAACCTTGACTATTTGGTACAATGAACTGGCCTCAAGTCCCTCTTGTAATTAATAATCATAAACTCGTCAAAATTACTAAAGTTATGTAATTAAATAGTCTATTTATAAATCCATCTTAGACTGATTGACTGACTAACTATTTCATCATCTTCGTTAGGAATGTGAATTTCAACTGTAGTTTTCTATTGTGTGATCTTTACAAGATTCTCATTTTTCATTAATTTAAATCTCAAGATAGTAAATTTTTTTTTTCAATAGTGTAATATCTCGGTAACGAAAAGTGTTACAGACTGGAAAATTGGTACATATTTTCTTTAACATTGGTGACACCATTTTTAAAATTGTTGGTAAAGGCGTAACTTATTTTTGTTGGGATTATTATTTTAACTGTTTTATATCTTAGGATTAAGAGGTTCTTCTAAAGTGAAACTTTGACTCTTCTTGTTATTCACGAAAAAGTAATTGTTTTATAATTTAAATTGTAAAACGAAGTTATTATTCTTTAAATTGTTTGTATTTATATTGAAAGCTCTTTTTTAAAATATCACAAAAATAAAATGACGTGCAAAGTCGGATACACAAAAGCTATTTTTTCATTAACAAAATATGTAGGTAAAATCCAACCTAAATAGAAATCCTCAAATTAGCTTCTCAGGAAAATGGCAAGTTTATCTACACAAGGATACTCAGAAATCCATAAATGAAACGAAATCTATTTATAATATAATTTTCGTTGGATTCTCCCAACTTTATGTAAATCGTAATAAGTAATCAAACAAGAACCAAACTGAATAAATACATTTGCGTGAATCTCTGACGTCATGAATAAAGCAAAGCACATATTGTTCCAGAAATGGTTCATGTAGTAAAAGCAAATAATAAAGAGTTACGAAAGTATAATGGATAGAGAGAGCAAACACTTTTAGTTTGTATAGTTCTTAGGTATCACTTTTTTTTTATGTACAGAAAAAATTAAGTATAGTTCGTAAATGGTTTCTACTAGGTTTCATAAAATTCATACACTAATATTCGTAGAAAACGACTATTTGTTTTTGGTCATATTAAAATATATAACACTTCAAAAGTAAATACATCTGTTTTTGTATGTGTTTTAGAATTGTATTAATATTAGCTGACCCTACCATGCGTTGCTGTGGATTAAAAAAAAAACTCACCTGTATTATTGCACCAGCTAATAGTGTCGCTTATGAGGGTCAAATAGTGGAATGTAACTTTCAATGGCAAACCAGTGCTTATATTTAAGAAAATATTTTATGTTTTTAAGCCCAACTAATAAATTATTTGAAATTACAGTCAATATATTCCATACATATCTGAACTCGTTTTATTTTACTTTTATTTAAAAAAATATGTTGATGTTTTTTTTACTGGAGTACGGCATGTGACTTTGTAACTACCTGAAGGTCGATCAAAAAAATGCGATAAGACTATTAAGAATTTACTTTAGATGTTAAAACATTCAATATAATTTAATTTTCTCGCGAGAGTTCAGGAAAGCTGAGTTCAAAGTGAAGCTTACAGCGAATGACAATTTTCTTGTAAAATTCGCGTAACATTTGTTACTTTTACTTTTCATATATGTTGTTTCCCACGCTCATAAAGACGTTGTTCGATGAAAAGTTACACGTAACGAATTAACACGTATTTTGTTATATCAAATTATAATAAATGGTCTTTGTTCTATTATTGAACATAATATTTGAGCGGCTAAAATATGACATTATCTATCATACATCAAATACACGCTTAGTAACACAGTTCTGTCTACATACCTTTCTTAAGTCACAAGCATATGTGCTTACGAATCGTCGCACGGAGTGGGTCTGATTCCAAAAGATACCTGAGGGTTCGCTGGACGTCTGCGTTTGGATTATGCCGGGCGCGGGCCTCTGATGATGGCTGCTAAAGCTTGGCGTCCACTATGAGACGGGCCTACGGTTTTACGGGATCGCAATCGCAGTATTTTTTTACTGATTTCATCGCCATCCGGGATCAGTTTGTAGTTTAAACAATTTTACTAATCCACTATCAATATACCAGAAGAAATGTAAAGGTGTATGTCGCATTTCGTGTTTTTTTTAAGAAGGCATAGGCGATTAGTACGCTTTATTATTTTTAAATAGGTTACAAAAAATCATCGCACATCATAAAAATATATAAAAAGTAAAAGGAAAATAACAATCGCCGATTTAGGATGTTTTGATTCTAACAAAATAGTTATTTAGTAAACTTTAATTGTAAAGTATACTATTACAACAACTCTGATAAAATAAATATTATTGTAATAAATAATAAATTACGCTCACAATTACTTACTTTCAACTTTTATTTTCCAAAAGCTTACTATAGAACATTTTAGGATTTTATTAGCTTTGGAATTTATTATTCCGGTAATTTGGTATTTTTTTTTATATAAAAAAGGACAAATACTCGTACGAAGACTAAAAAAAAGACGCACCTGTATGAATCGGTGCATGGATGTGGAGGAAGCTAGGGAAGTATGTAGAAACCGTGCGAATGTACGCCACATTGCTCTCTGCTTACCCCTTAACAGGAATACAGGCGTGATGTTATGTATGTTTATAACGACTATCATAAAAAGTATAACCTCTTCCAATTCAAAACAACAATTAGTAAATACGAGTATTTACCCTCAATGGACGCCAAGCTTAAAAGCATTATTTCGGCTAAGGATTACCCGTGTGTCTTACCGAAAACAAGTCAAGCGAACGTACATCGGATAAAGGAGAATGGGAATCCCTTGATATGCTTACGTCAGACTTGGGTAGAATACTGATGCATACCCTGGTACTGGCCACAGAAAGAAAATATAGCTAGAAGGGTGGAGTTGGTACACCATACGGCATGCAATGCTACCGCCGCACAAAGAGCTTATGAAAAGCTGTTTTAATAATAATAATACTGGACTTTTCGCACTGGTATTATAATAAATTCGTATGTAGTATACATACGAATTTATTGCAGCAGATGATTTATGGCAGATGTACAGTGTTTCAGCGTATTTACTCGATTATTTTAATGTACAACTGTTATTGGCATGAAGAAGTAAATGTTCATTCCATGTCCTTGTTAAATTACGTTAACAAATATAATAGTACATTGTTCACCGAGGGGAGAAAGTCACCGATTACTAACGAGGGCGAAGTTTGAGGCCCGACGCGAAGCGGAGGGCCTTAATTCGCTCGAGTTAGGAATCGCACTTTCTCGCCGAGTGATACATAGTGCTTTATACTACACCTACGAGGAAAATAAAAAATAAATACTCTATTAATTAAAGTTTATATTAAAATTATTACAGTTGTTAAAACTTAATAAATCAAAAATGCAAAGAAAGTAAACAGCCAATAAACCAATATTTTATTTTATTTTGATTAAAATTTCGAACTTGTAAAAAAAAACTAGGCTGTATGGCTTTGAACCCTTGCCTTTCCTAATTTGGAAGAATTGAAGAAAAAAAATTAAAAAAAAACTAGCACGTTAACAATGAATTTTCATATACTTTTTCCTCCCGCTTAAGCACGTTAACAATGGATTTTCATACACTTTTTCCTCCCGCATATTTGTACGACTACAAAGACGTACTTTCTGACCTATTCTTACGCAAGTAAGAACCTACTTTCCGAGCAGGTGTAGTATAAATAATCTTAACGTCCAAGGTGGACGTTTAGATTATTTATATTTTTTAGGTTTAAGCTGAGTTGTACTAAAGTGAACTCTCTGTAATTATAAAAATTAAGATTTAAAATGGTGTCAGCTGACATTCGAATTGCAAAAAAAAGGTAAATTCGACGCCATTTTTAACTTTAATCGTTACATTAATAGGTTTGACTGGTAGAGAATGCCTAGCGGCATTAAGTCCGCCTTTGTATTTTGTATGCAATAAAGATTTAAATAAATAAATAAATTAATTAATAAAAGAGTTAGTTTTGATGCAACTCAGCCTTAGAGTTGACCATCGCTGCGAAATCGTAGTGACAGTATTGCTAAATATACCGCGCCACTCTAGCACAGTGAAATGTATAGTTAGACGTATTTGAAAAGTTATGACAGGATTCGAGCGGTGTAGCTACTCGGGTGTCGCAGCTAACGGTGTTACCTCGCAATTGCGCGTACAATCGCTTGTAGAAGCTTTGAATTCATCCCATCTAGTCATCACACACATCTGTGTCCCGGCCAATAATGGCTCGGTTCGATGTTACCTGGCGATCAGTTAGGGCTAAATGTTACTGTGTTGTAATAATGGAAGGTTACCTGAAACAATAATAATAAGCTTGGTTAATAATATAGCAAGATGTATATAACAAATAAATAACATATAGGCATTAAGTATTAATTATTTGTATATATTATTGTATAGTTTAATACCATCGGCGAAATGAGGATGGGTTAATCCCTCTACTTGGTACCCGGAGGCCGTTTAAACGGTTCTCGGGAGCTTAAAAGCACCCGCGATTTATTTATAGTTGGCCTTCCTACTAATATATAGGTAGGAGAGGGAGTTGTCTATAGCCAGGGCGATCGACTAGTTTCGTTAACGCTTCGAGTAACGCAGTCATGTTTCAGTTTTAGTCTTTGGGTTAACGGGTTTTCCGGAGACTGCGTCGATTTGTTGTAGATCGCGTAGTCTCATTTTAGGGTGCGGTTACAAAACAAAAGGTTTGACGATAAAGCAGCGAGGAATATAATAATAGACTCGTAATGAAAATTCTTTTAGTGTTGAATAGCCCATTTATCGAGAAAGACTATAGCTAATAACATCACTCTACACCACCAATAGGAGGGGAGCATCAATAAAAATGTTGCAAAAACGGGGAAAATTTACTCCTTCCGCTTCCGTTGCATAAAATCGCTGCGTTAAAGATTAAAGTTACTCAGACGAAATTGCGCTGGTCAGGTATCAAGTTAATATAAGTTATTCGACAGATAACTTGTAAGAATAATCAATTACAAGTCATTGAAAAATTGGCCCTAAGTAGTGTTAAAAAAATCGTTTCACGAAATTTTAGAAGAGTTATGAACCAGGCAATAAAAGAACTAGAACTAGAAGAAACAGAAACAAGAAGAAGAGGCAGTCGGTAGTCTCTGCCTATCCCAAACCGACTTGATGTCGTGATAATAATAACAAATCAACACCAACACTTCAAGGCAAAGATCCGTTAATGAAACGGTTTCAATTTAAATTTGTCAAGTTTTACCTCAAACCAAGTTCCGGATACGGCACAATCAAACTCGAGTTAATGCCAGATTGAGGTTATTCACTGGCGAAATTGACAGGAATGTTCAATATCTAAAATTAATAAATGTTAAGGCCGCGTTGGAGCCTTAAAAAACGTTGAAAATAAAAATATTTATTTATTCGTTTAGAACGATAATCAACAACACATTACAATATAATACAAGTTAAAAATATTACAACTCTTTGGCCATTTAAAAATTCCTATTATTCTTATATTTTTTTAGGTTAAGAATATTTATTAACTCAAAAAAGAACATAGATAACATTCACTTACATTGAGTTAACTAATTAATTATTAGATATTAACAGAATAACTTTGTTTATTATTAAGATTACATATGTATAGATTAATTTTATTTATTATTATTATATAACGATAAGTATGTTACAAATAATTTCAACTTAATCACGCCAGTAACAAATGGCCTATAAATTCAAAAAGTGCAACTTCAAGGATTTCTTAAAAGATATTATTGTTTCCAATGCTTTAATATTCTCTGGTAGAGCATTGTTTATTTGAGCACCATTGAATGTTATGTTGTTTTTTTCCAAAGTTGGTTCTGGGGGTAGGCAATTTTATATTTCGAGCATTTCTTGTAAAGTGTGTGTGAATTTCACCATTTCTAACAGGAGAATGGACATTTTGGTACTCGCTCCAATAGTAAGCATTGTGGTGTCATTGGATAGGTCTTTTAATATGCAAAAATATTTACTATGGCGACTTGTTTCAAATCCTTGTCCAAAAACCACGGGAAGCCCCCAAAAGTTCCAGTTTTAGTAGATATCATAATTGCAAAAATACGATATTACGTACCTATCATGGTTGAAAAAATACGAAAAAATAACAATGTAAAACAACAAAAAACGAGAAATGTATTGTGTTTAATATTCATGCATATATCGTGATAATGATAATGGTGATGACTTTTGAAAAAAAGTAGTATTACTTTTAAGATTTCTGTTTTTTGTTGCTACGGTGACTGTTAGACCTCGGGGATTGGGAACTTCCCACTACTGACGGAAGAACAGATCATTTTACTTTCTTTGGGCACCTATCAACTGAAGCTGGCCCGATCCTACTGCAGCGAGCATTTGTCAAATGGACTATACATTTTAGAAATATATGGAGAAAGCGCACTCCAAGATTTACATGAATATGGTATAAACGAAGATGCTTGGCTTTTACGTGGACGCATACAGTCGCGTCACGTACAGTCAAAAACTTATTATTGCTATGTATTGGTAAAAAACAATGTTAACGAAAATGAAACTAATATTCATAACATTTTATGCAATTATTACTGCACGTGTTTGACCGGACGAAGAACAGTCGGCACTTGTGCTCACATAGTTTCAATCGTGTGGTATCTAGGATTTGCCAGACACGAAGGCTTCACTGCTCCTGCAGCTTTCCTCAACAATGTATTTATTGATAACGTTTAAAAAAATAAATAACGTTTCTTACTTTTACTATTTTTTCTTTTTTATCCATTTTATTTCGTACTAAAAATAAATATCGTTTCTTACTTTATTATTTTTTCTTTTTTATCCCTGAGTGTTTATTCATTTTAGTACTTATTAATCAAAACACACATGATTATATACAAGACAACGATATAATATCACCATTATCTTAACAAAATTAAACAAAAATAAAAAATATTTAACACAAAATAACTCCGTTCCGACAGCAAATGGAGACAAGCGACCCGGTTATCATTAATCCTTGAAAAAAAGACCTTTTCAAGTATATATATATATATATATTATGGCTATTGGGCCGAGTACCAGGCTTCATATATTTTTGCCCATTGTCCTTTAACTGTGACTGTATATCGTCGTTGAGCACTTTTTTAATAAAGATACATGTATTATATTTGTAAATATTTGCTATGTTACGTAGTTTTTGTTATTCTTATAATTCATATAAAAGGAGGGAAGTGAAATAAGGACAGTGAGTGTTGTATAAATGTGAGGGAATGTTTCGTGTGAATTGGGAAAGATAGATAATTTAAAGTAGATATAGTCTGTTAGGTTGCTTCGGTGGCACCTTTGCGGGGCAGATAATGATGGACAGGTCAATGAAACAACCTAGTCTTACACTGGTTGGTTATGTGGTGGGTGTTCGGTTAGGTTTCTATTTATTTTTATATATGCATGAGCCTAACCAAGCGCACACTTAGACCTTATATAATATATGGGTTTTTTTTTTACTTTGCATTTGATCTGTAAAGGTTTAGATGAAAAAAAAATTTTTGACTTTGAAATGTCCTATTCAAATTAAGCTGATAGTTGCTCCAATTGCCGTTTTTGTATATTTAATTATTATTTGTGTTGTTTTTTCATTGTTTCTTTCTAATATTCTGTGGTGTATGGTAATGAAGATTTTTCATTTCATCTAAATTTGGCACGGTTGAACGAATTTCATTAACAACTGCAGCGCCATCTATTGAATATTATCAAGCTATATATCATGATATCGTTTCGACAAAAGAAATATATTGTGCGAGCATGACCCCATTTGATCAAACGATACCATGTTATCGGCTTCAGGGTACCCAGCTGTAGGGTTTATACCCATATCGTCGTCGCCGATGGTATTCTAAGAGTACACTAAACAAGGATTTAATATCTTAAAAAAAAACTATGAACAAAAATAAACTGATAAACTTATATAACATGTTGTACATCGTTTTAACCGCCTTTGACGTTGTATCGATTCGATTCCCACCTATTGCAAAAAATATTTAGTACGTTTTTTTTATGTACAGTTTGCCATGGTCTGGGTGTTATAAAATAAAACATGCCTTAATATCGTTGTTTCTGGTACACATAGTACAAGGTTTGCTTAGTTCGTGACCAGGGCAATATGTGTTAAAAATGTCCTAAATATTATTTTTACATACATACATATCATCACAGGCGGTCTCGGGCGCCCTTACGGCGCCCGAGACTTACAGCCTCAGGTTACTCAGCGGAGGGGTTTTTAATCCCATTTCACCGTAGCCGATGGTATGAGTCTACACGTGGCTAGCTCATCGCGATGTTTGGATGGACTCAATAACCTATCTATAAATCAGTTGGTTTAGTGAAACTGGGACTGACAGCTTAACGTGCTCTAACACAAATGTAAATAAATTGAAAAAAATCTTAATTATCAAATATATACACCGCAAAATATTAAAAATAAACTATGAAAAAACAACATAAATAATAAATAAATGTACATAAACGGCATTGAAGCAACCATCAGCTTAATTAAAAAAAAATATATATATATTATCTAATATATTCCCAATTCACACCAAACGTTCCCTCACATTTATTTTATACAACACACACTGTCCTTATTTTTCTCATTACTTCCCTCCTTTTATATGAATTATAAGAATAACAGGAATCTTCAAATGTCCAAAGATTTGTAATATTTTTATTAGTATTATTATTATTTTCTATTCAAAAATACCACCACGCCTTAACGACACAGAACTCACCCCCTCTTTGCGAATTACATAAACTTAATTACTTATCAAATCGAAACCTGATTCTTGTAATGGAGAATGGATCTTGATTGAATGTCTCTAAAGAATAGATGGTAATTAGAGACTCATTAATTCCAACGAAATGAGCGAGCAGACAAAATGTGTAAAATCAATAGGTCCTAAGTTACTTTCAGAGTGCGGTTACGAAACGGTTAGTTGATTTGCCAATTAGCCAATAACAAAACAAGGCAAACTCGTAGTGTAAATTCATTTCGTAACCGCATCATTCAGCCGGTGAATGGAAGCGATGAATTATATTAAAAAACAGTGTATTGATCAACCGCATTTATGGACTTTGTAGGTCTGCTTACCACCAGGTTAGAAAGTCACCAAATATACACCATAAAAACCTACCTCGTCGTAGCCAATGAGATTCTGAGACCGCACCGAACAAGTGACAAGCTTGTCGTAGTATAGAATTATTAACAATGTTACAATTTAGCATAGTGAAACTAACACATGAATTTGCTGGATGCAAACCGGTCTTTTTGGAAATGTATAGGAGAGGCCTATGTCCAGCAGTGGACGTCCTATGGTTGATTATGATGGTGATAGTAAAACTGGGACCGACAGCGTAGTCTACAGTCTGCAGTCTCATCAACTCGGACACCATCTATATTAAAAGAGTAGGTATTGTGACCGAAGGTATGGTTTACTTCACTCTCTTCGGTCACCGTACCCTATTTCCTCAGGGTTAACTCTTTCAGATCCTTCTTTGAAACCCTAATTCTTTGAATA
This sequence comes from Monopis laevigella, assembly GCA_947458855.1. Classification (NCBI taxonomy): domain Eukaryota; kingdom Metazoa; phylum Arthropoda; class Insecta; order Lepidoptera; family Tineidae; genus Monopis; species Monopis laevigella. The sequence continues at coordinate 11,107,425 of OX381594.1, read as the reverse complement.
CATAATTCCTCCAAAGCTATATAAACTCAAAACGGTGAGGATTAATCGCGGTTTCACTCGTTTTATATTCAATTAATACATCATACTTCCATCGATCTCTTTTTCTAATCTTTTGTTCCTTCTATTTGTTATATTCCCTTCACAAATGTCATAAATATTCAAATAAGAAAACTAACATTTAAATGGCGAGTAGTAGCCTTACTCTACAATAGATAAGGTTACAGTACCTACAAAAATGAAAAATACTTAAGCACTTCAAATATTCAAGCAAAAAAATATCTAACACGAATTGAATCCATCATGCGATGAACATGCTTTTATAAAACTCTGAAAAACGATGAAAAAACTCTGAAAAGAGAAGACGTAAAAATTAATGTATTTACCTGTGAAAGCAATCTAAAGGACTTGAAAAGCTGCTTAAAGCGCTTACCTTACATAGCTTATTTATACAAAATGATAATGGATTTATTCAAATACATTTTCAGTGGAGAAACACAAAACGTTTAAGCTGAAATCTGGTTTAAATATACGTGGTGGCCGAGTTGGTTGGACTGTAGACTGAAAAGCCTTTTTTACTGGTCAAACCACAATTTGAACCAATAATGAGTACAAAGCTAAATAATAATATGTATATACAATATGATTGTATTGACAATTTACACATATTGCTTTAGTCACAAACTAAGCCTTAGGCTTATATTATGTGTACAAGAAAAAACATATAATATATATATATTGGAGTACGATATTTTACTTTGTATCTACCTGATGGTGAGCAGACCTACAAATACCATTAATCAGGTCGATCAATACATTGTTAACGGTGCGTAGGTCGGAATCGCGCCGGCCGCACGAGTACCTATGATCGCTTTAGAACAACTGCTAGAAAAGTAGCACTATTAACCGGCGCATACGACCGGCGCCGGCGTAGCTATGTAATTAGCTTTACCCTTCACCTCATACTTATACGTATATATATTGGAATTGACAGACTAGTGGTTGCTCCCTTGGCGCTAAATCCGGAGTACGTTTTTCTGTACAGTTTGTTATGGTCTGGGTGTTTAAAAGATATAATATGTATTAAATCATTGTTTCTGGTACACATAGTACAAGCCTAGAGCTTAGTTTGTGACCATAGCAATTTGTGTAATTTGTCCTACATATTATTATTATTATTAAAATATAAAAAAAACTCAATATAACATCACAGAACTATTGGAATTAATACGTGCAAAACCGCGGTTATTGTTCGAGCGAATGAGGTCATATTCTCAATAATCCGTTTGTCGGAGCGATCGCAATGTTTCAGAGCAATAATAGAATCCGATAGATGGCGCTGTAGTTGTTTCTAAAGATTCATTCAACCGTGCAAAGCCACAAACAAAATCTAGTGTTTTATAATACTCACATGCCATCACTACGGTTTTTAGGTCACTTATTATGCCCTGATAAGTACCAATACGCCTTTATGTACATTTGTTTGACAACACCATTATAGTGCCCCCGTAATGCTGTCAATCCTAATTTTACTATATTAACTTGAGAAACCGTCTATAGATGAATTATTGATTCTCTCCAAACACCACCGCCGCCCACTTGTTCGGTGTAGACTCCGAATACCAGCAGCTACGTCGTGTTTTGTTTTTATAAGAGTAAAGGTCACTTTTATCTACCTGATGTTAAGTAGAGCTACATAGTCCATGAATAGAACCGATATTTTTTTTGTTTAACAATATTGATCGCTTCCACTTTGTGACTAAACGATGGGGTTACGAAATCGGCGGAATCAAAGATGAATTTGCATTACGTTCCTATTTTAATAAACCCTCGCTGCTTTATCGTTAAAACAACCGCCTGTTTCGTAACCGCACCCTGAAATGAGACTACCACAAGAAAACGATGCAGTAGTCTAAGCGTAAAACCGAAAGTTATAATGACTCAGCCCTCTTTAGCTAATCATAGCATGGCTACGATCAGCCCTCGTAGCTAACTCTGTCTACTACGCCGTAGTAGTCGTAGCAACTTTTTTTTTTATTTGTAGGACAATTTACAGATATTACTCTTGTCACAAACTAAGCTCTAGGCTTGTATTATGTGTACCAGAAACCACGATATAATACTTTATAAACACCCAGACCTATCCCAGATCGAACTAGCCCCATTAAACCAACGACCTCCGTATATTGGAACTTTTTTTTATTGGACTTTGCATCTGGTGATGAGCAGACCTACAAAGTCCATGAATGGAGTCAATCAATAATTGTTCTTAAACAACATAGATCGCTCCCTCTATGGCGGGCTAAAAGAAGCGATTACAAAATGGGCGTCGACAAAGACGAATTACATTACGAGTATATTTTAATATACCCGCTGCCTTATTGTCGATCAAACCACCCATTTCGTAACCGCACCTAAAAGGAGACTACCACCAATAAACTTCGGGAATTCGAGTGTATTGATATGTATAAATTTACTGTAAAGATATGAATAAAATAAAAATAAAAAACTTTTTTATTTGTCATTAAACAATACAACATCATCATATTTAGTAAACAGGCCCGGTCATAAGTTAGAAAAACCTGATTGACAGCTACCTCGCTCTTTATACAAAATAATCAATACAATAAGTTTAATGATTTTAAAGTAATTACTAAGTATGAAAATATATAAGTAAACATATTAATAAAAATTGTAATAATAAGAAAGTAGTTAGTAATGAGTGGGTGCGTGTATGTGGTAGGTATGAGTGTGTGTGATAAGTATGATTATAAGTGTGTGTGTATGTGTGTATAGGGTTATGTGAGTATGTGGGTCAGTGGGTGGGATTATGTTTGAGAATATAATACCTAGCTTGCACATCAAGCGGTGAGTAAAGATTCAGAATGAAATATAAAAATAATTTAAACACCTTTAATTGGAATGCTACTATATTCATTGGTAAAATAAACAGTATTTATTACTAACAAGTTTCAATTAGTATTACATCAATGGTAGATTATAGGAATAAAAACATTGCTACGATCCGTCCTTCGTAGCTATTTCATTAATATTATTATTTTCATCAATGATATTACTCGTAATATAAACAACGAGGCTATACCAACATAAACACCGCAATAAGCTCGCCACTTGTTATGTGTTGCCTTCTAATACCATCGGCGAAATAAGGATGGGTTACTCCCTCCGCTGGGTACCCTGAGGCCGTTTAAACGGTTCTCGGGAGCCTAAAAAGGCACCCGTGATGGTATTTTGGTATTTTTTAAAGGACCCACATATTACCTTGGTCACCAACTAAGCTATATGCTTAAAGGTTAAGGTGTTTAAATAACGTAGTTTCTGGTCACATAGCTTAGTTTAGATTGTGACCAGGGAAATATGTGTAAAAATAGCCCTTACATAAGAAATATAATAATAAATATCTATAATTTCTAAATTAAAAAAAAAAAAAAATCTAAACTTTATAAACCGCGAACTCAAAAAGTTATTTATTTAAATAAAGAGACAGATGTGTAGGTTTTATAGTTTATTATTATTATAAATGATTATAACATAGATAAATATCTTTAAAAAGCGGCCCCAGCCTAGTGGTCACAACTAATAACAAGGTTAAGCAGATGACAACAAGGCCGGTCTGGGATGGGTGACCGCTTTATACAACGAGGCTATTTCATCATAAACACCGCAACAAGCTCGCCACTTGTTACGTGTTGCCTTCGAATACGATCGGCAAAATAAGGACGGGTTAATCCCTCCGCTGGGTACCCTGAGGCCGTTTAAACGGTTCTCGGGAGCCAAATAGGCACCCGTGATGGTATTTATTATTAAATATCTTTACCCGTCCCATATTTAATATATAATATTACTATCTTCGTGAAGCCACATTTCGCACGCAGCGAATTATTTAATTATAAATGAGAAGTAAAATTAAGTTACAGTATTTCAGAGGGATAAAACTGGAAATACTTAAAGCGATTATGAGCTTAATTTCTTTTTAATAACACGTAATTACGAATTAATATTATACGTTACATACTATTATGTAACGTAATTAACATACATATCATCACGGGTGCCTTTACGCCGAGACCGCCTAGACGGCCCCAGGGTACCCAGCAGAGGGGTTTTAATGCCACCTCGTCTTAGCCAACGGTATGAGTCTACACCGAACAAGTGGATAGCTCGTCGCGATGTTTATAAATAGACTCAATAACCCATCTATAAACAGTTTCACAAGTTGGTATAGTGAAACCGGGACCGACAGCTTAACGTGCTCTCCGAGGCACTATAGTGGTGTTATCAAACAAAACGTAATTAAATTATGATAATTCTAGATTTATTTGTAAACATATATATAATGTCTATTTAGGTTAGACCAAACTTAAAAAAACTTAATTCAAACCAAATATAACAAAGTTTTTAATTTAAAAAATATGTATATTTGTTTAACTACACTATAGTGCCTCGGAGAGCTCGTTAAGCTGTCAGTCCCAGTTTTACTATATAACTTAACATTAAAATTAAACGGAGCGTAAGCGTCCTAAAAGCATTATAAAGGTCACTCTTACTAATTTAAATCTACACATGGAAAATAAATAAATAGCTGAGAACTTTTAAACTTCGTTTCATTTAAAACAAAATGTTAAAAGTGTCCGCCATTTTTTGTTCTTACTTCTTAAGCATTGATTGGTTAGAATAATTTTTGTTTTGGTAATTTTGTTTTAATATTTAGACTGATAATTCTTACCTTTAAGCTCTTTCAATTATTTATAAATCTATAGTTTTACCAAAATCCACCGTTTATGCACACAATCAAATATCTTAAAATTCAAAAATAAATCACTTTCTTTATAGTCTGCTGCCCTAGTACTTTAATTTGCTAAAATATACAATTCAATAGATATTTTCGTCCTTTATTGTCCTGAAAGCCTTTATTTGTCTTCCTTCATCAATAATAATTTAAAGTAAGAGGTAAAATTAAGTATACTTTTATTAAAACAATACCTCAAAGGCCTGCTACCCTAGTACTTTAATCTCCTAAAAGGGGCATTTCAAAAGAGTTTTTGCCTTTTTCCTTAATTTATCTTGATCAATTCAATCATTTTTTATTAGATAACATAGATCAAATAAATGTATTAATAATAAAGAAATCTATCTATACATAAAATAATAAAAAATGTACATAAAATAATAAAAAATAAAATAAATTAAGTTTTGTTTCGGAATTAATAAGTTTAATAAACATCCAAATTGTCTTATTTATAATAAAATCTAGCCATCAAATTGGTTTAGCAGTTTTGCCGCAATTAAATTGACAGTACATTACGAGAACATAAGAAATTAAATTAAGGAAATCTGTCTTAAGGCGATAAAAACAACACATAAAGATTTAACATTAAGACGTTCCAAATAAGTAGATTAATCCACTTAACAGCTTAGGATTTTCGAGGAAAACGAAAATTTATTTTAACTTTGTTTTACCGATAAGCAACTTATAATTGTCGCTTTGGAGTCGTTCGAAAGATCGCGTCCCAAAGAAACTAGACGGCTTTTCACTTAAGGCATTCGCAATCGTGAAGTCCGCGTTCTCTATACAAAATGAGCTTTCGCACTTTCAGTATTACTTATGAAACTAATAATAATATACTGAACCGCCTTAATGCCTTAAATAGCCTATAAAACGAAATGTCAAACGAGTTCTTTTCCGCTATATTCTGTTCTCACTTCAACCAATCAACGCTCAGTCATTGCTTTTGTTCTCACAACTGGAAAGGCGATTTAAGGCCTATGAGGGCCTCCCTATCTTTATCTCCATGGTATTACTCGACTACTGTGTGTCGCAGATTTTTTTTTTTTTAGTCATTGTATTAATGAATCTTTCTGTGTTGGGTATTATTTTTATTTATTTTTTAAACCAGAAAAAAAACTATTTTAAATATTGTTATACAAAAATATTTATTATCAACAAAAGAAAGCTTTTTAGGTACAATTATCAATATGATGATGACAATTATAAAAAATAATAATTGAAGTTCGACTAACAGCTAAGTTGTATTGGAAGTACGTTTGTATGGACGTCAAAACAATTGCAGAGCCCTTAAAAGAGTCAGTTTGCATTATGAGCCTACTTTTATATCCCCGCTGCTTTTTCGTCAAATCTACCGCCCGTTTCGCATCCTAAAAGAAGACTACCACCTCGACAAGATATCGATGCAGCAGTCTCCTGGAAAACCGGTTAACCCCACAGACTAAAACCAAAAGATGACTAGGTTGACTCGGCAGGTGTTGCATTTGTAGTGGTAACATTACAAATTTATATTAACTACTGTAGCTAAAGTAGTAAACAAAATAAAAAAAAACTTCACGGGTGCCTTACGGCGCCCGCGACCGCCTAGACGGCCTCAGGGTACCCAGCGGAGGGGGTACTCAGTGGTATGAGTCTACACTGAACAGTTTGGTTAGCTCGTCATGATGTTTGGATAGACTATAAACCATAACCATCTATAAACAGTTTTACAAGTTGGTATAGTGAAACTGAGACCGTCAGTTTAAAATGCTCTCCGATGCACTAGTGGTGTTATTAAACAAATATACATATTTTTTTAAATAAAAAACTCATTGGTAAACATACCGGGGTTTGAATTAGGGACCTAAGTGTTTTTAAGTTTAAATTAAGGAGAATTTACTCTATGGAGTTCGAGAAAAAAAGTTTATTTGCAATACGACATCGCTAAGGTACAAAAAGACAAAATATTAAATAACCTTATTTCAAGAGAACTTGAAACTCTCGCAGAAAAAGTAAAAAAAAGGAAAGATATTGAATCACTTGGAAGTGCCTTATAAAAGCGTATTTTTTTTGTCATTAAAAGCATAAAAGGACAGAAGTCATGGTAAGTACAAACTTAAATTGGATTTTGAAAGTTTCTCTTGATAACTGAAGTATATAAAGTAGAACGATTAATTTAAAAACTTAAACTTCAATATTGAATACTGGCTTTATTTTATAAGAAAAAAGTTTTAAAAGAGATCGAGGAAAAATGCATTATTCTCAGTTATGACTAAAAACAGTATAAATAATATATCATCACGGGTGCCTTACGGCAACCGAGACCGCCTAGACGCCCTCAGGGTACCCAACGGAGGGATTTTAATCCCACCTCGTCGTAGCCAATGGTGTTTGTCTACCTACAACGAACAAGTGGCTAGCTCGTCGCGATGTTTGGATAGACTCAATATAATATTTTTATTATCTTCACGCCAGGTCCCTTACGGGGTAGGCAGAGACAACCGAGCGCCACTTGTTTCTATATCTACATACTTCTTTTGCCTCGTCTACAGTCATAACTCTTCGCATACATGCACGCCCATTTCGGAAACTTTAATTGCACCATTTAGTTTAAATCTTTTCAATTTAATAGACTTTATAACCCATCTATAAACAGTTTCAGCAGCAAACAAGTCGGTATAGTGACACTGGGACCGACAGCATAACGTGCTCTCCGAGGCACTATAGCGGTGTTGTGACACAAATGTACATACATTTTTAGATTAAATTTGTACACACCAGGGACCTAAGTAAATAAAAAATCAGGAGACTACTGTATAGATTTCTTGTCGAGGTGGCAGTGTACTATCAGAGATATCTTTACAACCAGTACGGGATGTTCTATAACAAAAAGGGGAGGAGGAATAATCATACATATTATGATTGTTAATTATATTTTGATGATTTTTTAAGTAAATATCTTTAAGTAAAGTTTTAAAGAAAATTAAGATATACTTGTAGGTTAAGATATAGCTCAATACTTAATCAAAATTATATGTAGCTCATCTGACAGATGCATAAACAGTGAAGTGACTTAATTATGTATCAGTTATAGTCTGTGGATTCTCCGGTTATCCGGAGATTACTGCATCGATTTCTTGTCGAGGTAGTATTCTCCTTTCATGGTGCGGTTACAAAACGGTCGATTGATTTGACGATAAAGCAGCGAGGTTATTAAAATTGTAGTGTACTCGTAAGGCAAATACGTCTTTGACGCCACCGCATCATTTAGCCGGCCCTCAATATTGTTTAACAATGTATTAATCGACCTCCTTTATGGACTTTGTAGATCTTCAGATAGATACAAAATTAGTACATTACTGCCGCGGTCTATAATGACTACTTTGCTGGTCGCGCTGATGATGGCCGACAGCGCAGCTCCAGGCCGACATAAACTTTACAGCGAGGACAGCAAAGGCTGCGATGATGGCCAAGCTGGAAGGCCTAGAGCGTAGCTAGGCTAGCTCGGGGCAATCATAGCGTGACCAGCGAAGCAGTCATAGTGGGCCAAGGCTTCTATAGTGCTTTACTCAAAAATGCAAGTACCTAATCTAAATAAAACCAGCAAGTAATTTAAATAAAATATATAATCTTTTTGTACCTATCTCCATAAATACAAACAGCTGTGTTTTAAATAAAATCTTTTTGCATTTGATTTTTTAAAACGTTGAAACGTCAAAATAGCGGCCGGCAATTTTAGAGCGACTAGCAAAACTTTGCCGGCCGCTCCTTGAAACAGAACGGCAAGGTCGACTTTGCTTAAACAAGGTTGTCAAAATAATGACCACATTACATGCATTTTTGAGTAAAGATAATTTTATAACTGATTCAATTTCATCGATAATTCAATAGCTCGTCATTGAATTATGGATCATTCATAACTTTTATTAATTATTCATTCATAACAACTTTAGGATGCTCTGGGTAATGTTAAATGTTATATACGAGTAAGTTGGTACGTTGCTTAACAATATTTTATAATAACCAAGTTGCATAAGCCGAGCTCATTTCTAACATGAAGTTTGTTAAACAAGCGATGTCTAGAACATCCACTGATACATAAAATTATTAGAACGCGCATTAATTGAACGCGAAAATATCAAATTAAAAAGCTTTGTCCATGACACCATGTAATTTTAACATAACTAGTTTTTTTGATTCATGGGCACAGTTTTTTTATTTGATTAGTAGAACATCTTAGATCAAAGTAGAACCTTTTAAGGCTAGTGAACACAGTGAAGGAGATAATGGTAGCACTGCAGTTCATTCCCCTGCCTTCCTACCACGCGGTGGACCGGGTGCCGGGAAGAACATTGATATGAAATGAAATGAAATTATTTATTTGCTTCGTATCTGAGTAAAGGTAGATGTTAGTAAGGTAATATGTTCATCAGAAACTACCAAGACAACATGGCATGCAAATATGTGGTAGGTACAAAATATTTGATTATTATTTTATGTCAATCATTAAAAATATTATACAAATCAAACAACACATAATCAATAACAGAAATAACCAACTATTCAATAAAATAGTGAACAAATAAGTTAAATGACAAAATTATAACCATGAATAAAAGTTTAAATTAACAAAATAACAATTATATTTATTACCCATAACAACATAAATAACAACATAAATAATTTACCACCAAATAAAACTAATATAACAATAAATAATTAACTAAAATTTAAAACAATAACTAACCTAAAAAAAACTAGCACAAAAACCTATATATATAAACTATAAAATAAATATGTCATCTAAACTGGTGCCATGAATAGCTAAGAAGATTGTCTCTCTACATATCATCACGGGTGCCTTACGGTGCCCGAGACCGCCTAGACGGCCCCAGGGTACCCAGCGGAGGGGTTTTAATCCCACCTCGTCGTAGCCGATGGTATGAGTCATACCGAACAAGTGTCTAGCTCGTCGCGATGTTTTTGAATAGACTCAATAACCCATCTATAAACAGTTTCACAAGTTGGTATAGCGAAACCGGGACCGACAGCTTAACGTGCTCTCCGAGGCACTATAGTGTTGTTGTCAAACAAATGTACATAATTTTTATTAATTAAAAACTCATTGGTACACACGGGGATTCGAACCAGGGACCTAAGTGTTTTTAAGTGCAAGGTCTAACCAGCACGGCCACCACGTATATACTCGTAAATTTTGTCTCTCTGTAAGTATATAAAGCTGAACAATATTATATCTGCGGTTTCTATAATATATTTGAGAGCCAGAGCTATATTAATGCAGCCCCGCTACGTCGACGTCACAACCGTTCTATAATGTAGGTCACCATTTATTATCTCTTATATAGAAGACAGTTAATTTATGTAGCTTTAAGGCGCAAGGTATGGTATATATGTATGATATAGCGTATGGTGTAGTAGGCTGGGTAGTAAAGGATAGCATACTACCTAGCCTAGAAGACAGTTAATTTATGTAGCTTTAAGACGCAAGGTATGGTATATATGTATGATATAGCGTATGGTGTCGTAGGCTGGGTGGTAAAGGATAGCATACTACCTAGCCTAGAAGACAGTTAATTTATGTAGCTTTAAGGCGCAAGGTATGGTATATATTTGTATGATATAGCGTATGGTGTGGTAGGCTGGGTAGTGAAGGATAGCATACTACCTAGCCTAGAAGACAGTTAATTTATGTAGCTTTAAGGCGCAAGGTATGGTATATATGTATGATATAGCGTATGGTGTAGTGGGCTAGGTAGTATGCTATCCTTTACTACCGAGCCTACGGTAGTAAAGGATAGCATACTACCTGACCGCCCGAGACTGCCTAGACGGCCCCAGGGTACCCAGCGGAGGGGTTTTTAATCCCACCTCGTCGTAGTCGATGGTATAAGTCTACACCGAACAAGTGGCTAGCTCGTCGCGATGTTTTGAATAGACTCAATAACTTATCTATAAACAGTTTCACAAGTTGGTATAGTGAAACCGGGACTGACAGCTTAACGTGCTCTCCGAGGCACTATAGTGGTGTTGTCAAACAAATATACATATTTTTTTAAATTAAAAACTCATTGGTACAACGGAAAGTTTTACTTTGGGCTAATATAATAATCTTTTGATCAAATCAAACAACTGTTCCCATACAACAGTTTGTCGCAAATGAAACAAAACATTGCTTCTTTTTCGAACACAGTAGATATATACAACATACAACCTTTCGATGTGACCATGTATATCTTACAAAACTACAAAGTGTATGTATACAGATAAACAGTACGGATTAATCTAATTTTTTTTTTGTTCGGTTTTTTTCAAATATAGAGAAGGCAAAGGTCTCTATGAACCATACAGCCAGATTAATACAATTACTAACTGGTGCCCGCAACTTCGTGTGCAAACAAATGTTGTCCTGAAGGTTCGACTGCCTTTGTACTTTTGACAATATATATTTATTTATATTTATTATAAAAAAAAAATATTGTCAAAAGTACAAAAAAAACTTAGCCTTGTGGTTAAGTCACTGCACAATTGATAACAAGGTTAAGCAGATGACAACAAAGCCGGCCTGGGATGGGTGACCGCTTTATACAACGAGGCTATTATATATCATAAACACCGCAACAAGCTCGCCACTTGTTAGGTGTTGCCTCCGAATACCATCGGCGAAATGAGGATGGGTTAATCCCTCCGCTGGGACCGTGAGGCCGTTTAAACGGTTCTCGGGAGCCAAATAGGCACCCGTGATGGTATTTTTTTTTTTAATTTGTTCACTTTAAAAAACCACAAAAATATAATCTAATGGTCTCTTATTCATAAAAACTTATTTAGCCCTAACAGAACACTTTATTGAAAATAGGTATTGTCTATTTTAAGTATATTCATTTTTGTTGCTAAAAAAAAAGAGATAAAACCTATTTTAACTAAGTGTTTTTGAAAGATTTAATATTTTTTATGAATACCGGTATAAGAGCCTAGCTAATTATTTATTATAAACTTTTATTATATCTAAATTTTACTTCAAAAAAGCTAATCTGAATTATTTAAAAAATAACTTCACCCCAATCATGATCAGCTATAAAAAATACCAAGTTAAATTTGGTTAAAAATTAGCTGTTTGATGAGGAGGCCTCTAATTAAGTCTTAGCAAACCAAAATTAATTAGTTTGTAGAATTAAAAGCCTTTCAGATTCTAAGAATTCGATTTTTAAACTTTACTTTGCTTCAGTAACACCTCCACAAACTTTTACCTGAAAGATTTCACAGAAGTTCGCACACTGATCAGAGTTTAAACTTAAGTGAAACTATGTTATAAAACTAGGATAATGTAACTAAATATATAAGATTAAAAGAAAAACGCTAACCTTAGTTTTTTAAATATAATAATAATAATAATATGTAAGACATTTTACACATTGCTTTAGTCACAAACTAAGCTATAGGTACTTTGTGTACCAGAAACAACGGTATAATACATATTATAATTTATATACACCCAGACCATGACAAACTGTACAGAAAAACGTACTCATTTTTTTTTCCATTGGTGGGAATCGAACCCACAACCTCCGGATACAACGCCAAAGGCGCAACCACTGGTCTACGGAGGCGGTCAAAATGTGTATATGTATCATCACGGGTGCCTTACGGCGCCCGAGACCGCCTAGACGGCCCCAGGGTACCCAGCGGAGGGGTTTTAACCCCACCTCGTCGTAGCCGATGGTATGAGTCTACACCGAACAAGTATTGGAATTAAATAATTATATGGGAAGTTCTGGAGTGATCTACGTCAGTCTATACGGCAGACCAAATAGACCAATTTTCAAAAACCTACTGCGCAGGTAGGCTAAAGTTAATAAGAATATTTCAATATATTTTTATCTTAGTCAATAAATTATTCTGATGTAGGTAGGTATTATTGTTCTCCAATATTATAAAAATATTTATAAACACGGGTTACCCTTACGGCGCCCGAGACTGCTTAGACGGCCTCAGGGTATCCAGCGGAGGGGTTTTAATCCCACCTCGTCGTAGCCGATAGTATGAGTCCACACTGAACAAGTGGCTAGCTCGTCGCGATGTTTTGAATAGACTCAATAACCCATCTATAAACAGTTTCACAAGTTTGTATAGTGAAACTGGGACGGCTTAACATGCTCTCCGAGGCACTATAGTGATGTTGTCAAACAAATGTACATACATTTTTTAATTAAAAACTCATTGGTACACACCGGGATTCGAACCAGGGACCTAAGTGTTTTTAAGTCCAAGGTCTAACCAACTCGGCCACCACGTATATATTACTATTAGCTCCAATATTAATCGTTTATTATTTCATTTGTCTATTATATCCATAAGTTATTTTAATTGTATGTCTATGCGTATTTTATCATCATCTTTTTGCTATTTATTGTGGGAAGGTATGTATATGTATGTATATATTATATGTATATCGATATATACATATTGCTTGATAATTCTCTAATTAATTACTTCTTTATAACTCTAATTATTGACAACTACCTGATATGTTTACCAAATTACCTGGTGGTTGGCTGGTAGACAATGCTTATAGGCATTATACATTATACGGGGGTCGTGGGTTCGATTCCCACCCATGGCAAATAAATATTAGTACGTTTTTCTGTACAGTTTGTCATGGTCTGGGTGTTTATAAAATATAATATGTATTATATCGTTGCTTCTGGTACACATAGTACAAGCCAGAGAGCTAAGTTTGTGACCAGGGCAATATGTGTAATTTGTCCATATTATTACTATTATTATTATTATTATTATTAAGTCCGCCCTTTTGTAATAAATAAAGTGTTAAATAAATAATAGGTACTGGCTTATAAAAGTACTACCTTTTGCACGTGACTCCGTCCTCCAGGATTTATTTTATTTTATTTGCACTGATAATAGCGCACAAATAGCGTATATGTTGCACTAGACATTAACCTACCTCTGTGCCAAATTTCGTAAAAATCGGTCCAGCCGTTTTGGAGCTATCAAATATAGATTAAGTGGAAAGCAAAGTGATTATTTGTTTCATTCTTATTTTTATAGGGTCGTGTGATTATATAAGTTGATAAAAGATGATATACTCGTATAAGTATATAACTTAGTATAATAATACGCTGCAAGACTTGAAATGATTTACCAATGGACATTAGACAAGCTCCGAACAAGGGTATCTTTAAGAGTCTAGTGAATAAATATTTTCTGAATGTGTGAATGTGTCTTGTCCTTTTGGGAGTGGGAGGGAATCTCTCTCTCTCTTTCTGTGTGTGTGTTTCTGCTTTAAATAATTATTGATGTGGGTGTTGCTATAATGTGCTGTTGCTGTAATATTTGTTATTTTATTATTATATTAATAACATAAATGAAGTCAAAGACAAAAATACGAGTATATATTTCTTTACAGGCATTTATGAAAAGTTACGGCCTTAGGGTACCCAGCGGAGGGATTAACCCGTCCTCATTTCGCCGATGGTATTCGGAGGCAACACCTAAAAAGTGGCGAGCTTGTTGCGGTGTTTATGATGAAATAGCCTCGTTGTATAAAGCGGTCACCCATCCCAGGCCGGCCTTGTTATCATCTGCTTAACCTTGTTATCAGTTGCGCAGTGACTTAACCACTAGGCTGGGGCCGCTTTTTTAAAATAATATTAAAAATATACAGAAAATGAACATTAAACTTATAGATCCCTATCGGGGAAAAAAATGTACCACACTGAACACACGCTACATAACCAAATAGTTTATAACTAGGTGGTTAGCTGGTTATTAGGATGTATGTAAATGTAGTGAATATTAGTATGTATGTATATGTAGTGACTATTAGTACGTATGTATAATATTTGTATACTATATTTCTTATATATTTAATGCACCTATTTTACCGACTTGCCGCTTAATTTGGATCAAAGCAAAGGTTTGGACTGGTAGAGAATGCTAAGCGGCATTAAGTCCGCCTTAATAATTAAATTTGTGCAATAGTTTTTAAATAAAATAAAAAATGCAATGAAAAAATTCCTGCCGGGCGGGACTCGAACCCACAGGTTGGCTCATCGCTTTCGCAGCAAGGCGCTCAACCGATGAGCCAACCAAGTTCCAGTCACCCCTCACGAATTTTGTCATTGCATTTTTATCTTTAAAAAATTCATATAGGATAATTAAAATAATATATGACAACAAGATATCACTGTGGACGAGACAAAAGAAGGCTATTCACCTTGTGATAACGACCCCCTCAATCTATATTTTACATTTTTCAAAGTGTAGGTAGCGTGCACATTTGTCAATTGGAATAGCGACACTTTTATGGGTCAGACTCTCGTAAATTATTATTAATTCGTATCGTAATTGCATAGTAATAGATTAAGAGTAGCTTATATTGACATATTTTATATTCTGCTTAAACATATAGTCTGTCGCCAAATTGAACCCACATCGAACTATAATCTTGAGAACATTTAGAGGTTTCTTAAATCGATAAAAAAAAAACATTTTTTTTTTACTGATAGCTACCCTTTACTATACCTGATCTTGTAGGTTACGACTCCTAGGTTGAGAACCTTTGCTTTTTTTTTTATATAGTAGCACGGCATGTATATATCTACCTGATGGTTCTAAAAATCCCGTCACACGTCTCTTCCAAATATTCAGATTCGTTTACGGTGTCAGCTGCTCGCCAGTGACTGTAAGATCAGCCCCTTCCATCGGGGTGTTTAAACGCTTGCTCGCTGCTCATTATCTGAACACTTAAACCAGATCCTCGTGACAATTTTTGTTTGGTATGGTATGTATGTTTATGTATTACATTTATTATATAATATACAGTATTTAAGTAGTTTAAGTATTGTTATGCATCATTATTAAAATTAAATGTATATCTTTCTATCGAAAGTTCCGCACCCTAAGCATATTTCACTCTCTCAAAGGTTAGCTGGTAGAAAATGTCTAAGGCATTAAGCTCGCCTATGTACAATTTTGTACAATAAAGAATTTAAAATAAATAAATAAAATGGTAGACCTACATAACTTTATTAGTATATTATTACTATTATACTTTTTTTTATTTAACTGGTACTACGTAATTGACTATATAGCCACCTGTTTAGTAACCACATCATTTAGCTGGCATATGGACATACCCACAATAACCGCATTGCTACGGCACAGCAAATAACACTAATTTGAATTAGGGCTGCAGGGTCTAGCACACGTCAGTAATATCACTCTGATAGGTATCACTGCAGCGTCAGTATAGTCTACCCTTACCTTAAGGGTTGTTAGCTATACTTATTATTAATTATAATTGGTAACTATTTTCCTCACAATCACTCCTAACTCACTCACTCTTTGCCACTTGAATCAAAATCTTTACACTGTAACTACGCCTGTAATTTTACTTGTTAAAAAGCAATATTTAAAGTCTGTAAAACCTAAATTCAGTGGTCCTAACGCTCTAAATCCTTCCTGTACTGTGCTCGCAAAATCACCACCAACCCATTAATGAAATGCAAATACCCATCTGAGGAACATAAGCGGTACCGATAAATTTAGGAAGAACCACCACTACCACGGAGAAAATGGGATTTGTAAGGTGAGCCATTGCCTGTATCCTTCAAGGGTAAACCATGAAGGTAAAAACCGTGCCCGTCCGCGCGCCGCTACTAGAGTAAGCATCATTCAATTTGCAGGATGCCGCGCGAGTGACAAATTTGTCACTCACACACACTTTCACATTTTTTACATCCTCAGTCTGATTTGTGCGTTCGGAGGAGAAAGTGGAAAAGAGCTCCGCTTTTATTGTCGGAAAAATGGTTAATTGTGCATTAAAGCTGTGTAGAAACACTCTTAAAAAAAAAAACCTAGGGTCACGTTTTTCAAGTATTTATTTAACATTTTTTTCTTATATTAAACCTTAATAATAGATAATAATAAAACCCAGTTAAAATATAAAAATCTGACTATAACTGTCAAACTGATGAAAAGTTAGAAGTTGAAGAACTAGTGATGTATTTTTATTTTTAATGAGAATGTCGATACTTTAAAATAATTTATAATCATTTAAATTTAATTTAATTAAAAGGTATGGCGACAACAGAACCCCTACGAGATTTGTCAGTTACAATTTAGTGATGTGATTTTATAGTTGATAAACTCGATTTTTGTAAATACTTTCATGGTTATGAGATATTATACAATTATTGTTTTTTTTTTATATAATACTAATTATATTTTCTATACATACAGTTTCCCAAAAGATCCGGCATTAGAACGTAAATGGGTAGAGGCAATTAAAAAGGAAGAAAATTGGTTACCAACATTCATACCCGTGTATGTTCAGTACTTTTTGAGGAATCAAGCTACGATTTAATTGTTTTTCGCCTTGTGTAGTTTGCATCGACTTTTATTACTTCCTCTTGGAGGTTGGTCAAAAATGTTGAGATTGCGTTTAGTAACATGTAGTTAGTTGTGCATGTGTTTTAATTTAATAAATAATTTTATTTAATAAAGTAGGTATTTTAATTTATTGTTATATATACCTACATATTTTAAATCCACTAGTATTATAATTGCGAAAGTGTCTATCAGGGTAAATTTGAAAGGATGTACTTTGGGCTAATATGAGGTTCTGCTGATAAAATCTGTTAGATGTGAAAAAATTTACTTCCCCATACAAATTGGTCATTTTAACGTTACTAGTTTGTAAGGAGAAGGTATTTTTTTTTCTTTTGCGATACATGGTTCCATGGGAAAGTTGTTTGATTTGATCATATTAGCCCAAAGTATATCCTTTCAAAGTTATTGAGTCTATTCAAAACATCGCGACGAGCTAGCCACTTGTTCGTTGTAGACTTATACCATCGGCTATGACGAGGTGGGATTAAAACCCCTCCGCTGGTTACCTTGGGCCCGTGATGATATGTGTGTGTATTACAATTGTATTTCGATAAATAATTATTAATATTTGATGATCTCTATAAATCCCAAAAATAGCTAACTTGTATCTCTTTTTTTCTCAAGCAGTTTTTTAAGTGCAAGACGCATTGAGCTGCCATTTGAAGCCACACCTTTTTCCCCGTTCTTCATTTGTTCGCCTCAGAAATTGGCGACACCGGTATCGTACTATTATGAAACAATTTATGTATCATGCTTACTCCATAGGCGCGGGGCGCGTTTTTTAGCTTCATGGGTATAACAGAGACAAATTGGACTTGTTAGGGGTTTTGAATGGTAAAATAGCTATAATATAGATAAATGGATACGTACCTAAGTCTTTAGATATTTTATTGTGAATACCACTAATGCCACTCTATGAGTTGTACTCAAATGACAAACAAACACACTCACACAAACACACATACAAGCACACACACCCAAACGCACGCATTCATTACATCGCACCACTTCCAGTGTCAAAATAGTATTGTATAATAAAAATTCTATATGGCTTTATGATTTGTTAAAATATTTTGTAAACATGATGTACTAAATGAATTTTCTTGTTTAATTCGTCATCATTATCATACCAGCTTTTCACGCGTCCACTGCTGGACATGGGCCTCTCCTCGCCACAACGACCGGTTCTGCGCTGCCTGTAGCGATCGGCTTCCCGCGACGTTTTTCAGGTCGGTCTAACTTGTGGGGGGCCTGCCTCTTCTGCGTTCTCCAGCACGCCACTCGTCGCGGTTGTTTAATTAATAAAATAAAGAAATCTTAAACCGTTGGATCGTAAAGTTGGTGAGTGAGTTGTTTATCCAGATCTTCAATTTTTTTAATTAGCTTTAGTTTAATTGCATCGTAATATAATTACAGTCGCTTAATATATAAGCGACTATGTTTATATTACGAGAAACTGACAGATTAAAACGACTATGATTATATTAAGAGACTTGATAGGACCCAGTTTTCATTATAATAGATACTCGTATTTATTACCTAAAACAATCCCAAGAATTCTTAATGAAAATAGTATATTTAAATATCCAATTTACAAAGAAACCGGAGACAATAGAAAGGAAAACGATAAATCTATTTCACTCTCCAGTGTGGTGTCTAAAAGAATTATTTAACTTGATAGAAACAGAAGAATTTATGCAGAGGAGATAGGGATAGATGGGAGATGGAGAGAGGGAGGTGACAGTTGTAAACATTGCGATATATTAGAATAGAGCGGTAGAGAAAATAGCACAAATACAAAGTCTAAAAAACAGACGCGTCTATATATAAATCGGTGTACCTATGGTTTTTAAAAAAAAAAAAAATTGGAGCACGGCATGTGACTTTGTATTCATCCTGTATACCTGGTGGTGAGCAAACCTAAAAAGTCTATGAATGGAGTCGATCAATAATTGGTCATTATTGGTTATATTTTAATATACTCGCTGCCTTATCGTCATTTTAACCTACCATTTTGTAACCGCACCCAGAAGGGAGACTACCACCTCGACAATAAATCGATGCAGTAATCTCCTGAAAAATGGATGTAGAGAAAGCTAGGGAAGTATGAAGGGATCATACGAAGTGGCGTTAATTACTTAACTTACCTCTTAACAGTGATACAGGCATAATGGTGTGTATTTATGTAAGTAGTGGTAAAGATAATACATATACGTAATCTAAAACTGCATGCCCCTTCACTAACTTATTCAAATGACAGATCAATAGACTTATAATTTGCACCTTTGGCGATATCCATGGCAAATAAATATTAGTACGTTTTTCTATACAGTTTGTCATGGTCTGGGTATTTATAAAGTATAATGTGTAATATATCGATTGGTAGATTTAGATAATTATGTAATAATATTATTCGACAAAGTTAAATACGCGTATTGTATAATTGGTTGGTTTACCATGTTTATTGCATGTATTCGAACACTACTGCCTTCCGTCCCTTTCTTTCCTTAGTAATTATCATTATCTTCTATATCTTTTCCACTCCTACCTACCCGCATTCAAAATTATACTATCAGCACGAGAGCATGTGCAAAATATAAATTAAATCTAAGAATATTCGTAAAATAGCTAAAACAATAAAAACTATAAGTTGTGTGATAATCCTAGTGTTTTAGTTACTGGTACACATAGTACAAGCCTAGAGTTTAGTTTGTGACCAGAGCAATATGTGTAAATTGTCCTACATATTATTATTATGGCGAAACTGGAGCAGCTATTATGTTTTGTGACGGTAAAGCGGTGGTGGTGTGCTGTAAAACTTACTTAATATATGCCAAAGGTAATTTTATAAGCTTAAAATACTGGGTAGTTTTATAAATGTTAGCCGGATGTATAAAGACCCACCAAGCAGCTCTATAGTGGTCCCATGAGTACCATATCAATGCAATTGTTTTCTAGATAAATCGTGTTTAGACTCAGTATATGTATATATTATATACTTACGTGGTGGCCGAGTTGATTAGACTTTGGACTTAAAAACACTTAAGTCCCTGGTTCGAATCCCGGTGTGTACCACGGTTTTAATTTTAAAATGTCACACTTTTGACAACACTACTATAGTGCCTCGAAGAGCACGTTAAGCTATCGATCCCGGTTTCACTATACCAACTTGTGAAACTGTTTATAGATGGATTATTGAGTCTATTCAAAACATCGCGGCTAGCTAGCCACTTGTTCGGTGTAGACTCATACCATCGGCTACGACGATTGATGAGATTAAAACCCCTCCGCTGGGTACACTGGGGCCGTCTAGGCGGTATCGGGCGGCGTAAGGCACCCGTGATGATATGTATGTATACATATGTATATATCAATTTATAAAATACCCTTTCTATAACTTAAACAATCTTACCTAATTGTGAGTTTATTTTTTTTAGCATCCTCATTAGTAATTTCTACATCCACATGCATAAAATACGATGTTGCTACGGTACAATAAAAAATATTTAAAAATATATATATTGCATCTCTAAACATTGTTAAACTCATTGGTTATAAAGGATAAAGAAGGGACAATTTAAACTTGGAATCGATCGGGACTCGTTTCTGTAAAGAGGTAGATATAAAAGATTCAATTTACGACTATATGTCGCTCTTTTATGGTGATTGGTTGTAACTTGTCTTTATTTCTTTGAGATTAGATCTGAACTAAGTTTCAGATTTATCACAAGAGTTCTTTTTTTATATGTCATTCTGTATCTAACCTTTTTTTTATATATGTAGAACATATAACATATTTCCTTGGTCACAATTTAACCTCTTGGCTTATAATATGTGGCAGAAACAACGATACATATATTTTATAAACTGTACAAAAAAAAAACTAATACTGTTTAGAAAACGTATTAAACCGTCAAAAACGTACACAAACCATAATTGCCTATGCTTCATTTAATTTAAAACACCGATTTAACATACAATAAAAACGTAGTTGACAAAAATGTGATATGAAATTTTTTTTTTTATTCGTAAAGCACTTTTTTATCTAGTGTAATTTTAACAAAAAACGTCAACGCTTAAATATAAACGCTTTTTTATTGTGTCGCTGACTTTTATTAAAATGTATTAGTGACAAAAAGGACCAAAACCATGACTTACCCATGGTCCGGTAATGTTGTCCGGTGTACCGACCACGTGTAGTTTTTTTAACCGTGTACTGTGTGTAAAAAAAATGATGATTCGGTAATACATACCGGATCATCATATTTTGTTTTTGCCTGTGGTCGGTGATTTAATTTTTTTACTTTTTTTATTCATAAATCATAGTGACTATATTTTTGATAGTTTTCTTACATTGACATCGACAGCCTCCGTAGATTAGTGGTTGCGCCTTTGGCGTTGTATCCGAGGGTCGTGGGTTCGATTCCCACCCATGGCAAAAAATATTAGTACGTTTTTCTGTACAGTTTGTCATGGTCTGGGTGTTTATAAAATATAATATGTATTATATCGTTGCTTCTGGTACATATAGTACAAGCCTAGAGCTTAGTTTGTGACCAGAGCAATATGTGTAATTGGTCCATAAATTACTTTCTACATAATAAAAAAAAAATTAAATATCCACTATGTCCCGACTCTGTCCCGGCCCGAAGGTTCCCATAACACTGGCAGCATTACCTCTTTGTACTGCCAGTGATATCCTTTGTTTAAAGAAATATCCGGACCGGGAATCTCCAGTGATCTCATTTAGAAGAGCACATAGTTTTTTGCTGAATTCCTTGGCTTCAGATTGGTCCATATAAAAAAAAAAAAAAAAAAATAGTTTGCTATAAAAAAAAAAGAAACATTAAACACTTTTCTATCTATATCTCCTAATAAGCGTGGTCCGGTGATTACTTGTTATTTTTTTTAATCACATATCATAGTGCCTATATATAATATAACATAGTGCTAATATTTTTTATCTATTCTATATTAGTGGCAGTACTTTTAGGTGGGAGGAATGATACTGCGTTAGACCGAGCCTACATACAAACACACTAACAGTCACACACATTTAAAATATTAGTATGGTATCCGAAATCATTCAGAAAATAACTAAAAAAACAAAACTAGTTTTCATTAAATTGTAACACGTTAAACATGCTCTTGTATAAGCGATCTTGTCAGCGAGTGTGAAAGAAGCCTTTGAGAACGGTCCAGGGGACATTCTAGATTCTAGACATGAACTACAAATCTGGATGGAGGCAGTAGTACACATTCTATATAGATTCTGGACACTAAGTATGAATATTTTTTTAAGTGGTTCAATATGAGATCATCTTTAAATTTTACACATGACATACCTATAAGTGATTTCACAGTTAGTGAGAATTCAGTTAGTAGTCAGACTCAAAAACACTAACGTTTTAAGGTCTCGGGTTTAAACCCCGGTATGAAGTTTAATTTAAGCATTAAAAACTATATACCAACTTAATAAACTGTTTATAGTTGGGTTATTGAGTCTATCCAAACATCGCGACGAGCTAGCCACTTGTTCGGTGTAGACTCATACCATTGACTACGACGAGGTGGGATTAAAAACCTCTCCCACTGGCTACCCTGAGGCTGTCTAGGCGGTCTCGAGATGATATATATATAATATCTTGCATATCCACTACTTTCTTATCCCTATGTTTGGATTTGCCGCGTTTACGTCGACCCTAGCATCTTACTTCCAACAATTTTAGAGGTAAATATGAAAAAGATTTTCAGGTATGTTCTTAAATAAACAAGAAGTTTTTCTTTAAACTTAAGAGTTTTTATGAAATAACTTGGCTTTTAAAAAGTAAAATAAATAATTACTTACTTACTCAATTTCGGGCAAAAATGAAATGATCCATTTAATGTCCCTGTCATTGCGCTAACTAGTTATATAGTAGATGCAGCTATGAAATTTTGTTTAATTTCCCACTAAAACTGAATCATGGCTAGATCACTTAAAGGTTTTTTTTTATTTGGTCGATAGTAACGCAACAGGTTATATTAGTAGACAAAGCGAAGTATCTATACATTTTTCAGTACAGACGGTCTCAGGGTACCCAGCGGAGGGATTAACCCGTCCTCATTTCGTCGATGGTAATCGGAGGCAAAAACTAACAAGTGGCGAACTTTTGCGGGATTTATAATGGTATAGCCTCGTTGTATGCAGCAGTCACCCATCCCAGATCCGGCCTTGATGTCATCTGCTTAACCTTGTTATCAATTGCGCAAGACTTAACCAATAGGCTGGGGCTGATTTTTTGGGTATTTATAAAATGAAAATGCAATTACTAGTATCAATATTTCTGGTATTTATATAGCGGCAAACAAATTGAGCACAGCACAGGAGGTTAGTGGGAAAAATTAAAATATTGTTTAAGTTTGCGCAGACGTTCCTGCACTGTGCACACCACAGGTACACCCAAGCCTAGCGACCAGCAGGGTTATTACGCGTCTTAAGTTCGCTCGCACGCCGATCGTTATGACGTCATTCTGACGTAGATCAAGCTTGGCTTCTTAACAATGGCTCCAAAAAATCTTAGAAAATTACGCCATAACGATTGGCGTGCGAGCGAACTTAAGACGCGTAATCACCCTGCAGGGGCCTTATTCCAAGATTGCAATCGCTAAACACGACAAGACATTGCGTAAACTATAAATATGGAAATATAAATTCTATTCCAATGGTTATTTAACCTGTATTAGGTTGGCTATATAATGCCGCCTTCTTGAAAAATACACGAATTCTTCGCAAGTTTGTTTCTGAATCTTCCAATGTTGGGAGCATTGAAATTTTAACTCTATAATTAACAGGATAAAACTTATATTTCAGATATTTATAGTTTACGCAACGTCTTGTCGTGTTTAGCGGTTGCAAACTCGGAATAAGGGCAATATGTAAGAAGGAAGTGTTGTATTAAAAATATTGCGTTTTTTATGTACTACCAATGTTTATGACCACTCCGTATACTAGTGGTTGCACCTTTGCCGTTGTATCTTGAGGTCGTGGGTTCGATTCCCACACATGGCAACAAAATATTAGTACGTTTTTCTGGTCTGGGTGTTTATCAAATATAATATGTATTATATCATTATTTTAGTTACACATAGTACAAGCCTAGAGCTTAGTTTATGACCAGAGCAATATGTGTAAATTGTCCTACATATTATTATTATGAAACATTAAAATCGTACATGTAATTTTTTGTAAAATGAACAATATAATTAGCTGTTAAAGTATAAATACAATGAAATAAAATGGTATAAATAAATTCCCTATCAAAACAAACCAGAGAAAAAAAATAGGTCGGAAGAGAAATTCTTATTACAAATGTAAATAAATGCACATTTTTCCAATTCCACAGTCTCTGCTTCTTTGCAATGTAAAACGGGATTTTTCACATTGCATTGAGATTTCATGAAAAAATAAAAGAGAAAAAAAACAGAACGTGTAATTTTATAAGCAGACTTTTATTATTTATGTTGTATCTAACTGGTGGTGAGCAGACCTACAAGATCCATGAATGGAGTCGATGAATTCCATTATGAGTATATTTTAATATACTCACTGCCTTATCGTCAGTTCAACCACCGATTTCGTAATCGCACCCTGTAAGGAGACTACCACCTCGACAAAAATCGATGCAGTAGTCTCCTGAAAACCGGTGAACCCACGGACTAAAACCGAAACGTGACTAGGTCACTTGACGGTATGCAAACGCAGTCACTTACCAGTTGAATACGAATGTGGGAGACGTAATATCAACACCCACAGATTACAATAATAATAATAATATGTAGGACAAATTACACATATTGCTCTGGTCACAAACTAAGCTCTAGGCTTGTACTATGTGTACCAGAAAGCAACGATATAATACATATTCTATTTTATAAACACCCAGACCATGACAAACTGTACAGAAAAAATGTACTAATATTTTTTGCCATGGGTGGGAATCGAACCCACGACCTCCGGATACAACGCCAAAGGCGCGACCACTAGTCTACGGAGGCTGTACAATACAACGTCACATTTAGTTTGAGCGATTTTAGTTTTCTACATTATCTTTAACTAGCTGATCCGCGCAACTTCGTCTGCGTAACTTTAACCGTTTACGCAGCGTACGCTCTCTAAAGGAATATATTTTCCCCGTTTTTGCAACAGTTTTCATTGTTACTCCGCTCCTATTGGTCATAGCGTTATGTTATGTAGCCTATAGCCTTCCTCGATAAATGGGCTATCCAACACTAAAAGAATTTTTAATTCGAACCAGTAGTTCCTGAG
Organism: Monopis laevigella; assembly: GCA_947458855.1. Classification (NCBI taxonomy): domain Eukaryota; kingdom Metazoa; phylum Arthropoda; class Insecta; order Lepidoptera; family Tineidae; genus Monopis; species Monopis laevigella. Next base: position 11,081,905 of record OX381594.1, on the reverse strand, counting down.
ATTAACGCGTTTAACCAAACAAACAAACTCTTCAGCTTTATAATATTAGTGTAGATAATATGTATGGGTGTGTTTAGAATAATGGATGTACCTATCTTGGATTATGATTTGTGTGATTATATACGTGGTAGCCGAGTTGGTTAGACCTTAGACTTAAAAACACTTAGGTCCCTGGTTTAAACCCCGGTGTGTACCATTTTTAATCTAAAAATGTATGTACATTTTTTAACAACACTACTATAGTGCCTCGGAGAGCACGTTAAGCAGTCGTCAGTTTCACTATACTAACTTGTGAAACTGTTTATAAGTGGGTTATTGAGGTTATCTCAACATCGCGACGAATTAGCCACTTGTTGGGTGTAGACGCAAACCATCGGCTACGACGAGGTGGGATAAAAACCCCTTTAGACCGCCTAGACGACCTCATGTTACCCAGCATGAGGTCGTCTAGGCGGTCTCGGGCGCCGTAAGGCACCCGTGATGATATGTATGATTTGTAAATCTACTGTGTGCGAATCGTATCCGAAAAATCAAAAGGAAAAATCGTTTTTTCTCTTATTTGGATCGGACACAAGTAATTTCTCGGATTCGGATGCGGCACATGAGTAATTTCTCGGATTCGGATCGGACGCTATATGTAATCGTTCTTATTATTAATCAAAAGTTTTAACTAGTGGGTTCAAAATAATATACTAGTCTCTTTTCATTTACTCTAAAATGTAGTTACGTGTTTTTCAGGAAAACCAGAGGAAAAAAAAGTAGGTTTATTATTTTTTCTATAATGGTTTATACAGTTTTTATATGTATTTATTGTTTGTATACATATATGCTACATACAATAAATAAATCATATTAACATAATATTTAAAGAGAATATAAACAAATAAATCATAATACGAAACAACAATCAAACAATTCAAGTTCAGCATCATCTCACTAATTAAGACATGAAATAATACTCAACCGATTTAACTAACAAAATCCTTTTAATACCTTAGAAATTCTAAACCAAGATTAGTAACAAATTTCGAGGAAATATGTAGTTATCAAAGATCATTAAAATTAAGGCCGGGTGAATACTACAAACACTAATGTAATAAATTTCCATTAGTTGGACTATATACGTGGTGGCCGAGTTGGTTAGACCTTGGACTATATACGTGGTGGCCGAGTTGGTTAGACCTTGGACTATATACGTGGTGGCCGAGTTGGTTAGACCTTGGACTATATACGTGGTGGCCGAGTTGGTTAGACCTTGGACTATATACGTGGTGGCCGAGTTGGTTAGACCTTGGACTTAAAAAAAACACTAAGGTCCCTGGTTCGAATCCCGGTGTGTACCAATGAGTTTTTAATTAAAAAAAAATATGTACATTTGTTTGACAACACCACTATAGTGCCTCGGAGAGCACGTTAAGCTGTCGGTCCCGGTTTCAACTCGTGAAACTGTTTATAGATGGGTTATTGAGTCTATCCAAAACATCGCGACGAGCTAGCCACTTGTTCGGTGTAGACTCATACCATCGGCTACGACGAGGTGGGATTAAAACCCCTCCGCTGGGTACCCTGGGGCCGTCTAGGCGGTCTCGGGCGTCGTAAGGCACCCGTGAAGATATATATAGTTGGCCGTTCTTTAAGATAAAAAATAAAATGATAAGTTTTAATCATTAAAATGAAAAAATGTAAACTATAAAAATATTGTGTAAAAAATCATCAAAAATAAAATGTACATAATATATACACGTAATTAATTAATATGTTCATTACTGTTAGTTTACGGTTTCACCGAGAGAAAGGCCAACTAATTAATAATAATATGTTTTACAACATATTTTTTCATTATCACGACAGGTCCCTTGTGTGTTAAGCATAGACCATAACCCATTGAATGTCCTTTGTCTTTATATTCGTATAATATACCCCTCTTGCTCCGTTTACCTACAGTCACAACTTTTCTCAATCGATGTCAGTTTTCTGAAGTTTTAATTAATGTAATTTTAGTTTTGAACTCTCTTCTACGCCATTGTTTTAAGATTCAATCCACTTGATAACAACCTTTGTGTCAAACGTACTACCAAATAATATATACTACAAAGTACTGTACTACATAGGTATGTTGTGCAATAATATTGACAATTTGTAAAGGTTACTAAAAAAAAATCTACAATAATAAACATGAGTTATTTAAATTATTGAGACTCACTGCGCAACTGATAACAAGGTTAAGCAGATAACAACAAGGCCGGACATGGGATGGGTGACCGCTTAATACAAGGAGGCTATTTGATCATAAACACCGCAACAAACTCTCCACTTGTTAGGTATAGCCTCCGAATACCATCGGCGAAATGAGGACAGGTTAATCCCTCCGCTGGGTGGAACCTGAGGCCGTTTAAACGGTTCTCGGGAGCCAAATAGTCACCCATGATGGTATATATATATATATTGAGACTCCACCGCGCCTTAATAAAATTCCTCTTAGTGGACTTACTAATTTAGTATATTTCGTCTTGTAAACTAACAAAAGAGGTACTTTAGGCGTAGTTGTGATACTCAAAGGACCCTTGCGGAACAGCTCGCTAGTGAGACCTCTTCACAGGAGAATGTCTTGGTCCCTTGCTTTTATGTTTGCCTGGTACCTCGGTTGTTTTTTATTTACCTTTGTAGCTTCTAAATTGTTAAACTTTATTTGCATGTAACGAAAATTTGTTTAGGATTTTTTTTTCTTTTACATGTTTGGTCAGGCTTTCCTAATTATTAAGCTTGTCGTCTTTTTGCTTTATGTTTGCCTGGTACATTGACTATTTTTTGTTTGCCTTTGTAGCGTAAGTTTATTTTTTATTGTTTTTTTTTATATAACTGGGATACAAAAGTTCATTCTGCAGAAGACCAGTAATAAAATATTTTTTTCAAGGATAGATTTGTGCCCGGATTAATAGTCGTTGCTTAGCCTGACCCATTGCTTGGAACTGTAAAATTTTAGTTTTTTCATGTGGAGTTTGACACTTTATCACAAATTAGTATACCAAAACTTTTGAAGCAGCATAATATTTTTTATTACTTTTTTATTAAAAATTCCTGGCATGTAATCATTTTGTTAACAGTTCTGTGTTGCTAGTATAATAAAAGACAAACCTAGTATGCGTATTTAATTTAATTAGTATACTGCTTTGAATCAATTTTTTATTTAGGGATAAAAACTACTAAGGGTTAATAAATTGGGGCGGTGTCAACAATAAGCAATCATAATATAATTTGAATTATTTTGAAATCATAAAAATGTCTTTATATATAGGTAATATAATCTTAATTATTTTATTGTTATTAATATAATTGATGTATAATAATTCTATTTTAATAGTTTCTAATGATATCTTTAATTTTAATTGTATTCAATATTGGTTTTGTTTAGTATTTCTGTTGTATTTTATTTATTTATTTTGTGTTGTTTCCGAGTATATTTTGATTGTTCCTAAAGTAATATTTATGAGATTGTTGTGTACCTATATTTCCTATAATAACGGACAAATTCTGTACTAAATACTGACATTCAACACATTATCAGAATTGCAAACAAATGATTTTCTTTCTCTTTTTTTTCTTTCATAAGGTACGTAGTTATAAATTATTTTCTGAAAATCGAACTGATGATGACCTAAACGATTGTTTATATGTAGGACGATTTACACATATTGCTCTAGCCACAAACTAAGCTCTAGGCTTGTGCTATATGTACCAGCAACAAGTATATAATACATAATATATATTTTGACAATGACAAACTATACTTTTTTTCTAAAACCTCGGGGGATTTTCTTACAAATAAGGTTAAAATGCAGTAAAAAATGTAATGTAGAAAAAAAACTCGGGTCAATTGAGACACAAGGCTGACCCCCGTGTTAGGAATGGGAAAATTTCATGGCTCCTTACCTTTTGTGTCCATTATAAATGTGTCGCATTTCAGACCCTGAACCACAGAATACTAATCAGGCAAGAAGGAACAAAGTGGACGAGTCGCGTGTGAATTTACTCTGCATTAATAAATATATCAATGCAATAAATAGTTATAAAAATATACAAAAGAAAACTACAACAAACTTACGTTAAAAAACTTTTCTGGGCACTTTTGATGGGCACTATGCACTGTGCGAAGACGGTCAAATTGCTTTTTACCCACAGACTAATGAAACATGACTAGGTCACTTGACGGTTTTTGCATCTGTATCGACGGTGGTAATGAGTAAATTCACACTATATATATATAAAACTAACTGACCCGCGTTACCCGTTTACGCAGTGCACGCAAGGAAACCTCTCAAAGGAACATTTTTTCCCCAATTTACCAACATTTTTTATTGATGTTCCTATTGGTCGAAACGTAATGTTATATACCCTAGAGCCTTCTTTGATAAGTGGGCTATCCAACACTAAGATAATTTTTAAAATCTGTTTAGTAGATTCAATGATTACCCCCTACAACCTCACAAACACAAAATATACTTATTTATTATATTACTAGATAAATTAGATTTTGCTTCCTCTGACTATAAGATCAGCCCCTTCCATCGGAGTGTTTAAACGTTTGCTCACTGCTCATTATGTGAACGCTTAAACCAGATCCTCGTGACAATTTTTGTTTGGTATGGTATGTATGTTTATGTATTACATTTATTATATTATATACAGTATTTAAGTAGTTTAAGTAATGTTATGCATATAATGCATCATTGTTAAAATTATATGTATATCCTTCTATCGAAAGTTCCGCACCCTAAGCATATTTCACTCTCTTAAAGGTTAGCTGGCAGAAAATGCCTAAGGCATTAAGCTCGCCTATGTACATTTTTGTGCAATAAAGAATTTAAAATAAATAAATAAATAAATGAGCTATCCAACACTAACATAATTTTCTAAATCGGTTCAGTAGATCCAGACATATATAATACTAGCGGCCCGTCCCGGCTTCGCACAGGTTTGTATAACTTTAACTATATGCTCAGCGCACGCCACGGAAGGCCTCAGAAACGATACTTTTCCCCCGTTTTTAAAACATATTTGGTTACTGCTCCACAACCATAGGACCTAGCGTGATATTATATAGCCTATGTTACTTCTGAATAATGCAGCTTTCTAATGGTGAAAAAATTATTGCAATCGGTCCAGTAGTTTTTGAGTTTATTCATTACAAACATACAAAAATACAAATCTTTCCTCTTTATTATATTAGTATAGATTAAAAATAATGGGAATGTCACAGCTAAACTACAGAACCTATTTCGATTCTATATACGTGGTGGCTGAGTTGATTAGATCTTAGACTTAAAAACACTTAGGTCTCTGGTGTGTACCAATGAGTTTTTAATCTAAAAATGTATATACATTTTTTTAACAACACCACTATAGTGCCTCGGAAAGCACAGCCGTCTCTATACCAACTTGTGAAACTGTTTATAGATGGGTTATTGAGTCTATCCAAACATCGCGACGAGCCAGCCACTTTCGGTGTAGACTCATAGGCTGTGTAGGCGGTCTCGGGCGCCGTAAGGCACCCGTTATATATATAGAGGAATTAACCCGTCCTCATTTCGCCGATGGTATTCGGAGGCAACACCTAACAAATGGTGAGCTTGTTGCGGTGTTTATGATGGTATAGCCTCATTGTAAAAAAACGGTCACTTATCCCAGGTCCGGCCTGTTGTCATCTGCTTAACCTTGTTCTTTGACTTTGCTAAAAAAAATAAACACGAATCATGCTCTTTTTTGCAAAAAAATCTCTACTAGAAACAATATCTACTAATAAATCTAAGTCTATGCCCGACGAAAGTCCGTTCCAACAAGATAAATATGCGCCGCGGGCCAACACATTAAAATTAGTTTTCACGCGGCGAGAAAATTCAATTTTGTCTCCCCTAGAGACACAAAATACATTGTTTTAAATTTATAATGTTGAAACGACAAAAACTGTTTGTAAAAGAAGTTAGCCAGCTTGTTGGGCTTTTGATCCCAGTTTGGCTTAAATAAATGTTCTGTCGATGTTTTAGAGTTTGGAGCATTAAACTCTATAATATTAATATAATGTAAATATCTTACAACCGATATACAACCGAATAGAATTTTAGAGTTGCGTACGTATTTAAGAAAAACTTTAACTAAAACCTTAGTCTAACTAAACTTAGTCTTTTCTTCTTAAAGTGGCCCTAACCTAGTGTAGTTTTATTAGTGCACAACAGATAACAAAGTTAAGCAGATGACAACAAGGCCGGACCTGGGATGGGCTGCTTTATACAACCAGGTTTTACCATAATAAACACCGCAACCAGCTCGCCTCTTGTTAGGAGTTGCCTCCAAATACCATCGGCGAAATGAAGAGGGGTAAATCCCTCCGCTATGCACCCTGAGGCTGAACCATTCCCGGGATCCAAGAAGACACTCGTGATGGTACATTTTTAATTTTCAGTCCGATATTTCGAATACCGATCGTAAAACGTCACAGTCACGGAAAACTTTCTTGCGTGACGTTAGCCGTTCTAAACTTTCTTGCGTGACGTTCATTTTCAAGCTTTTTCATAGATACGACTTAGTAGAACACATCCGACGTGCTTCTTAATGTCATGTTTTCTTTAAAAGCACTCAGGGAATAGTAGTTACGGTGTAAAATAAAAATAATAAATTAACTTATTAACCATTTGAGAGAAAAGTTTAACATTTGTATATTTGTACGCACTAAGGATTTTTTTTTTTAATATTAGGTTGATGTTATTTAGGTACTTTTGAAAACATTTCAATTTATTTATTTATTTATATTAAGGCGAATACAACAGACGACAAGCACGAAAATTACACAAACACACATAAAATATTTTTAAAACCAGCTTGTAGCCTTAGAGCGTACTCACACAGCATGGTTGTGGGATACAATATTAATATATTTTATGTTAAACTAAATTATTCATTACAATTACCTAAATTAATACAATTATTACAATAAAATTAAATTATTACAATTACAATGATTACAATAAAATTATTACAATTAAAATAAGATATATAAAAATACTACAATTAAAATACAATTAAATACAGGTTTTCCCAAAATTTTGGTTTCATTAGATTCGGAGTTAATTACAAAGATAATTTTTTTTTTATAGATCCCTAAGTAATATATATAGATCCCTAAATAATTAAATTGTAATTTGTAAATTGAGGTCTCAGAGCCAAGAGTCGTCATGATATAAATTACTTTTCATAACATATTTATTTACTGTTCAAAACATATTTACTCTCCAAAACATATTTACGGTCCAGAACATAATTCACTGTCTAAAACATATTTACTGTCCAGAACATAATTCTCTGTCCAAAACATATTTACTGTCCAGATCATAATTACAGTCCAAAACATATTTACTGTCCAAAACATATTTACTCTCCAAAACATATTTACGGTCCAGAACATAATTCACTGTCCAAAACATATTTACTGTCCAAAACATATTTATTGTCCAAAACATATTTACTGTCCAAAACATAATTCTCTGTCCAAAACATATTTACTGTCCAGAACATAATTACAGTCCAAAACATATTTACTCTCCAAAACATATTTACGGTCCAGAACATAATTCACTGTCTAAAACATAATTCTCTGTCCAAAACATATTTACTGTCCAGAACATAATTACAGTCCAAAACATATTTACTCTTCAAAACATATTTACGGTCCAGAGCATAATTCACTGTCTAAAACATATTTACTGTCCAGAACATAATTCTCTGTCCAAAACATATTTACTGTCCAGAACATAATTACAGTCCAAAACATATTTACTGTCCAAAACATATTTATTGTCCAAAATATATTTACTGTCCAGAACATAATTCACTTTCCAACACATATTTACTGTCCAGGACATAATTCACTGTCTAAAACATATTTACTGTCCAGAACATAATTACAGTCTAAAACATATTTACTGTCCAAAACATATTTACGGTCCAGAACATAATTTACTGTCCAAAACATAATTACTGTCCAAATCATATAAAATTTACTGTCTTAAACAGACTAATATTCTAAACAAATAAAATTGCATGAGCAATTCCCAAAAAACAATGTCCCAGAATAATTTTGTTAAATTTGCTTCACAACACACCCATACTTCATATCTAAATTTTGCTTTCAAACCTGCACTAGCGTTAATACTTCAAAACCACTCATGTTGATACTCCATTAGCATACAAATTTAAGTTGCAATTCCACATACTACACTACATCCAAAACAATCATATTAACTAGCTAGCCCGCGACAAAGAGGACACCTCTTTGAAATGTAGATAGAGTAACCAACTCTACTTTGAGTGTAAACTATTCAAAAGTAGAGAACAGAGAAGAGTACCCAAAGCTAATCATAGAGGGCGCTACAATCGCTTGACCCATTAGTTTTGTTAATTAAGTATGTTATCGTCCAAATTTTGTCTTAATAACTATGTTTTAAGTTTTTTTTAATTGGAGCACTATGTGTGACTTTATATCTACCTGGTGGTGAGCAGACCTACAAAGTCCATGAATTTGTTCTTAAACAATATTGATCGCTCCCACTATGCCGGCTAAATGATGCGATTACGATATGGTTGGCGACAATGTCGAATTACATTACGAGTATATTTTAATATAATCGCTACCTTATCGTCAATTCAACTACCCATATCGTAACCGCACCCTGAAAGGAGACAACCACCTCGACAAGAAATCGATGCAGTAGTCTCCTGAAAACCGGTGAACCCACAGACTAAAACCGAAACATGACTAGGTCACTTGACGGTTTTTGCATCTGTCGAGATCGGTCGGTCAGCCTAACGAAGTTCGAGACCTTCATCCCACCTAAAGTATTTTTTATTACGATTAATAAACCGATTTTTCTGAAATTTAATAGAGGAAAACACCTGAACCTGTAGATTTTAAAGAGCTATAGGTAATATTTATATAGATATTAATTTAGTATGATTATATTCTTGAATAAATTAAAGAGGCAAGTTATTAAAAAATATCACAGAAATAACAAAGATTTTTGGAAAAATTGTTGGCACAGTTATAATTCTTGCTAAAAAAGAAACTCTGCAATAAAATAACCTAAATAACTCTTACCAGTAAAAAGATAAAAGCGTCACTAAACCCTCACGGGGGGTATCCGTCCAAGAATTCAATTTCGTGACTACAGTGACTAATTCTAATGGTCTAACAGACCCCGGGGGGCATTTTATTTCTTCCAACAAAGCACGGTTACTACTCAACCCTTGGCGGAAGCCGGGCGAGGTGATTACTGGCGAGTTAAAAAGGGTTTTTGCCAAAAATATCTTTGGACTAAAGTAGGAATTTCATTATAATGATATATTAAATATTACTTTACCGAAATATATTACGCAAACTAATGTTGATATAATATTAGAATTAAGTAGATCTTATATTATATCTACACTATCTATACTAATCTGTAAACATAATGCATGTTCTCGCTAGTTTGCGGTTTTTACACACACATTTGTGCCCCGATAAAGTGTGGACTGTATTTGTATGGGGTGGTTCTGGCCAATATTTGAAAATTCCAAAAAAAGTAAGGAAGCCGCACTTACCACTAAATACACCGCTTGGGCTTGGAATCGAACCACCATCTCTTATTGGAGATGTCTGCCAAGGTTAATATGTAGCCACATATAAAATGGTCCGCTTTGGTTGATCGGTCACCTTTTTTTTAACCACCTCAATTTTCTGATAATGCTCACAAGATACACGTAAATAGTTTTCGGGGTTAACAATAAAGCCGCAGTTATATTCCGCCGAAACCGTTGAACCGATTTTCACAGCTAGGTGTAAAGACTTAATTATTCGCCCGCGGTCATTGTAGCTATGATGTAATGCACAACTACCCTCACCTTAATGAAATTAACAAAAAAATCCCAAACAAGTGTTATTCCCATTTAGGTGGATTTCCCCACAAAACTAACGATCAATCGTTGGCGTTGTCTCCGGAGGTGGTGGGTTCGATTCGCATTCAACAAGCCTAGATCTGATGATGAAGTGTCCTATATTATTTAATTTCCCCTTATTTTAACTTTAACAGATATCGATTCAAACCACTTTAATCATAAGTAAAATGTTGTACTAAAATTTCATTGAAATTAAATGAAATGTCTAATTTAATTAATGTCGAACATTTCTGAATAATTTCCAGCCAGTTAGTTACATTTCCAAATATTAAAACTTTTCCCTCGATAAATCATTTTCGCCGAAAACTTTGTAACAAATTGCGAAGTTAGTAAAACTAATAACATATTTTAAGAAAAAATAACATTCATCATTTATCCCGTATAAAATGATAAAATGTTTTTTAGGCAATAATCACAAAAACTATGTTTAAATAAACGTGGTGGTCGTATTGATTTTTATATTTTTTTTATAAATTTCCTTGTAAGGATATTATTATATTTCGAGCCCGCCCACCAGGTAAATAATTGTTCATAAATAAAAATGTATAAATGACAAGGAAATTTATAAAGATCTAATAAAATAAAATATACTAAAAAATTAAAAACAAAAAAGGCACTCTTCTGCCATCTAATATTCTAAACTAGGACTTCTACCTCACTCCAATATAGAGTAATTAATAAAATATACTAAAAAAGTAAAAACAAAAAAGGCACTCTTCAGCCATCTAGTATTCTAAACTAGGACTTCTACCTCACTCTAATATGGAGTAGTTAGAAGAATGCACATAGAGGGCGTTTGTGATAAGCAATAACAAATTTCGTGAGAGGTGACCTGGTTGGCTCAGTGGTTGCCACGAAAGCGAGGGTCTTGAGTTTGAGTCCCGCCCACAAGGAAATTTTTCATTGCATTTTTATCTTTAAAAAAATTAATATAACAGTTATATTATTAACAATTATCTTTTTTATTATCATTTTATTTACTAATTCATTATTAACTAAAGTAATTGCTTGCAAACTAACTAACTAAGGACCGAATTTTCAATTGTGAGATTCTACAGATAACTTGTATGGAGGAATTATTAAATTTATTACAACTAATTTTTCAATCGTCAGATAAAGTTATTCCACAGATAACTTGAATGGAGAAATAATAAATTTGACATTTAGTTCATTTAGGGCTGATTTTTCAATCATTGGATAAATTTATCTAACAGTAACTTGTATGGAGAATTAATAACTTGTATGGAGAATTAATAAAGTTCTTCATTCAAGTTATCTGTGGAATAACTTTAACTGACGATTGAAAAATTAGTTCTAATTGAAATATCAACCCTAAGGTCTCATTTTTCAATCGTCAGATAATATTATCCGACAGTTAACTTGTATGAAGAAATGTCAAATTTATTAATTCTCCATACAAGTTATCTGTAACATAAATTTTTCCGTAAAAAACTGTATCTGTAACATAAAGTTATCTATAAAAAAATATGTTGCAGCCCTTAATTCTTTATACAAGTTAACTGTCGAATAACTTTATCTGACGAATGAAAAATCAGCCCTGAAAATTAAACAGATTTTAAAATGTACCTTTACATATATACTATACTATATTACAAATATGTTATCAACAATAGTACCTATTACCAATTTAAAATTAAATTTTTAATTAAAAGTAACTTGTTCAGACGTGATCAAAAGTTTTGTAATGTTGTTATGGTTTAATAAATAAACATAATACATACATCCATACAGATGCCTAAACCGTCAAATGACCTAGTCATGTTTCAAAAATTTCGTGAGAGGTGACCTGGTTGGCTCAGTGGTTGCCACGAAAGCGAGGGTCTTGAGTTTGAGTCCCGCCCACAAGGAAATTTTTCATTGCATTTTTATCTTTAAAAAAATTAATATAACAGTTATATTATTAACAATTATCTTTTTTATTATCATTTTATTTACTAATTCATTATTAACTAAAGTAATTGCTTGCAAACTAACTAACTAAGGACCGAATTTTCAATTGTGAGATTCTACAGATAACTTGTATGGAGGAATTATTAAATTTATTACAACTAATTTTTCAATCGTCAGATAAAGTTATTCCACAGATAACTTGAATGGAGAAATAATAAATTTGACATTTAGTTCATTTAGGGCTGATTTTTCAATCATTGGATAAATTTATCTAACAGTAACTTGTATGGAGAATTAATAACTTGTATGGAGAATTAATAAAGTTCTTCATTCAAGTTATCTGTGGAATAACTTTAACTGACGATTGAAAAATTAGTTCTAATTGAAATATCAACCCTAAGGTCTCATTTTTCAATCGTCAGATAATATTATCCGACAGTTAACTTGTATGAAGAAATGTCAAATTTATTAATTCTCCATACAAGTTATCTGTAACATAAATTTTTCCGTAAAAAACTGTATCTGTAACATAAAGTTATCTATAAAAAAATATGTTGCAGCCCTTAATTCTTTATACAAGTTAACTGTCGAATAACTTTATCTGACGAATGAAAAATCAGCCCTGAAAATTAAACAGATTTTAAAATGTACCTTTACATATATACTATACTATATTACAAATATGTTATCAACAATAGTACCTATTACCAATTTAAAATTAAATTTTTAATTAAAAGTAACTTGTTCAGACGTGATCAAAAGTTTTGTAATGTTGTTATGGTTTAATAAATAAACATAATACATACATCCATACAGATGCCTAAACCGTCAAATGACCTAGTCATGTTTCGGTTTTAGGCTGTGGGTTCACCGGTTTCCTGAATCGATTGTTTGTCGATGTGGTACTCTACTTTCAGACTGCGGTTACACGGGCATTTGATTTGGGAATATTAAAATACTTGTAATGCAAACTCGTCTTTATCGCCTCCCATTTCGCAATCGCATAATTTAGCTGGCATAGTGGAAGCGATCAATGTTGTCAAATAACAATGTATTTGATCGAACCCGTTCATGGACTTCGTAGGCCTGGTTACCATCAGGTAGATACAAAGTCACATGTCGTACTCCAATAAAAACAAACAATTATTAAATCTTAATATAAAGGCATTAAGTATAAGGTGTAAAAGTTATATATACATATACATACTTAACTTTCTGCCCATAGTATTAAATGTTAATCCGCTTTGATCGCTTCCACAAGCGACATCCAGTTTTCATCATTTTATTATTTTTGTTAATAATAAAATGTCCATTAAGCGCTTTAAAATCGCTGCAGATAATTGGAAACAGCCTAAAGGTAAACTTATTAACGGATTACTTGTTTGTCTTATATATAAAATTATACCAAAATTATTAATTTATATAATCATTTAATTTTAGTTGAGCCCGTGATCGCTTATATCATTATAATTCAATCTTCATACCGCTTTCCATGAGGTGATTATGAGGTCACATGCCGAGTTTTCTTAAAAAAAAATGATTTTTAACTATTTTAACAGTTTTACCATGGTTTATTTGTAGAGGATTATTGTGGGTATTTTTTTTAGATGATCATTCATCTATAAAGGTTTCATTAAACCTTACGTTTCTTTTAAGAAGGAAAGTGAAAGTTTCACGAATGTGTTGTCACAAAAAAGCCGTATGAACAAAATGTTAAAAACTTCGAAGCGTTATTAATAAATTAAATGCCCTTTTTGTGACCACATACTGGAGTGCAATTTTTGAAAGTCATTGATGAGTTTTATATCACCAGTGAAAATCTCACCGATGACTAGGAAATCATGATGTATCAAAAGTCGTATTTTTGAAAGTCATACATATGTGCGGCACACATATCATACATATGGTTCAAACCCCGATGTGTACCAATGTGTATTTAATCTAAAAATGTATGTGCATTTGTTTAACAACACCACAATAGTGCCTCGGAGAGCACGCTAAGCTGTCGGTCCCAGTTTCACTACACCAACTTATGAAACTGTTTAGTGGGTTATTGAGTCTATCCAAATATCGCGACGAGCTAGCCACTTGTTCGGTATAGACTCATACCATCGGCTACGACAAGGTGGGATTAAAAACTTCGCTGGATACCCTGTGGCTGTCTAGGCGGTATCCGTGATGATATTTATGTATGTGCGGCACCAATTTACAAATAATTTCATATAGACAAACAAGTTAATTTGCGTTTTGTTACAAGAAAATATTGTTTTTCGTTCTTGTTTTTCATAATAAATACATTTCTATGCTAAAATATAAAAAAGAAACTTAATAGAGGAACGGAACTTAACTGTCATTATCTTTGATTATTATTTATTTATTTATCAAACTTTATTGCATAATACAAAGGCGGACTTAATGCCGTTGGGCATTATCTGACAGTCAAACCTTTTGTCATCGGTGACTATATTTATCAGTGCTAGGGGGCACTGGTATTGATACATAGGTACGATATTTTAAACACTCGATGTGATTCAAAAATACTAAATTTATAGTAATTTCTAATATCTTTGAACTACAGCCACCAAGCATTCACGGAGAAGACTGAAGAAGAAGAAAAGCAAACCCTTTAACGGGCCGGAATATGTTGAGGCTCAGACTCATATAGTTATTACATAAGAAACTCTCGGAATTAATATTGTTGAGATAACCTACCTATTATGTAAATAATTAGAATTATTTAGGCGTTAAATGGATTTCATTTACCGCACTGAACTTATTTAAATTTTATTATAAGTTTTGGACCACCGGTATATAATCATCCAGCTTTTTCATATTTTTACTTATCCTGACCCATTAGACGAGTTGTCCAATATGATGTAAATATTAGAATAATTAATATACGTGGTGGCCGAGTTGGTTAGACCTTGGACTTAAAAACACTTAGGTCCCTGGTTCGAATCCCGGTATGTACCAATGAGTTTTTAATTAAAAAAATTATGTACATTTGTTTGACAACACCACTATAGTGCCTCGGAGAGCACGTTAAGCTGTCGGTCCCGGTTTCACTATACCAACTTGTGAAACTGTTTATAGATGGGTTATTGAGTCTATTCAAAACATCGCGACGAGCTAGCCACTTGTTCGGTGTAGACTCATACCATCGGCTACGACGAGGTGGGATTAAAACCCCTCCGCTGGGTACCCTGGGGCCGTCTAGGCGGTCTCGGCCGCCGTAAGGCACCCGTGAAGATATATATATATTCTTATATTTTTATTGTCATTTTTAATATTTAGTCATCCGCTGACCTTCAAAAATCGCACCCCTCAAAGAAGACTGACCACGACAAGCAAGTCTTTTGAAACTAATTTCTACAGGACATAACAAAAACCTATTTAACTTAAGAAGCCAGTAAAAGGTTTTGCGATCTTGAACGTCCAATAACGTCTAAATGTTGTTTTCAGTGATATCAAAGTTTATTTCTACAGAAAAAGAACGTAGAGGTGTAAATATTACTTACTCGATCCTAATTAGATAGTATTTTTATAAAAAATATATTAACTTTTGAAAAGACACTCAAAGTTTGATTTATGATTCTAAAAATATTACCTTAGTTCTCATTTTAAAACTAAACAGATTGTTTATAAAGAAATTATGTAATTAGGATCGAGTAAATAAAATCTACACCTCCATGATCTTTTTTTCCAAAAAAAAAACTTTATTATAACGGAAAACAACATTTAGATGTTTTTTGACGCTCGAATTCGCGAATCCTTTTCCTGCCCACTTAACTCGCTCTGTCGAAATTGGTCCCTAGTAAAGTTAATGGTATACGAGAGTAGAATAACCAGTAAAGTTTACTCAGTATTTTAGTGCGTGAACCATCATCTTAAAGTCACTCACTCAATCACTCAGTCTACGACTTTCTTAACAAGGAAACTTCCACGTGTCTATGTCAAAAATTCCGTGTCAACAAATTGTATTGTTCGGAATTCCATAAAAGATTCACTGAAAAAGAACTGTCACAGTTTGGGGACAGGAAAATAGATAACACGAAAAAAATACTAGTGTTCTATCTAAAAGAGAATTGGTAAATAAAAAATGTTATTCGAGGTAAACAGTAAGTTTTGAATGGTAAAAAACTATTTATGCCAAAAACAGATGAAATTTTGAATATTAAAGTTTTCTTGGTATTTACTAAATTCCTAAAGTCTAAGCGTGGACGCGTTTTTTTGGCTTCATGTATAGGCCATATTGCATAATATATAGGTCTACCAAAATCTCCGGTACGAGAATATAAGTGCTTGAAACCTAAGTAGCTTTTTTTGACATTTAATTAAAATAAAGAAGAATCACAAATTCTCATCTCATTTTGATATGACAGGTGACAGTTGGTATTGTGAAAATCAATTTATTTTCAATGCCACAAGATTTTAGTACACCTATTCTAATTGTAGAAGTAAGTTGTGGTGCAAAAGGTATTATTTATTAAAATTTAGGTTGTCTCCTTCCATTAACTTGCACCTACGAGTACATCTGTTTACCACCAGGTATATAGCAGTGCATTTTATAAAAATAATCTGTAATATTTAAATAAAATAAAGTTTTGCATTTAGCAACCTAGGCCTATAAAATAATATTTGAAGCATACGAAACGCCATCTGCTGTAAAACACGACAATTACAACAACCAAGAAACGAATTTTGAAAACCCTGAAAAAGCGCCATCTATGAGTATCGTTCATGATTACTTGCAAAGGCAGCGTTGAATTTGTCATGTTCAGATATAGCTGAAAATAAAACGCTTATTTTAAAGCGACATCTATTGAGGGCACATAAAACTAAGACGTTAAAAAGTGGAACTAACAATGTCATTTTAAATTGACAGTGGTTATGGTGGGAAATGAAGGAGCTACAAACTTTTTGTGCTTGTGAACCAAAATGTCCTAAAGATTTGACTGGTATACGTTTAGAGGCTGTTTCAAAATACTTTATTAATTAACCTGAGATGTAGAAGCGATCAATATTGTTAAATAACAATACATTGTGTAGATCTGCTTATCATTATTTGCAAAGTCACATGTCGTTTTCCAATAAAAAAGTTTGTTATTGTTGACAGCCTCCGTAGACTAGTGGTTGCGCCTTTGGCGTTGTATCCGGAGGTCGTGGGTTCGATTCCCACCCATGGCAAAAAATATTAGTACATTTTTCTGTACAGTTTGTCATGGTCTGGGTGTTTATAAAATAGAATATGTATTATATCGTTGCTTTCTGGTACACATAGTACAAGCCTAGAGCTTAGTTTGTGACCAGAGCAATATGTGTAATTTGTCCTACATATTATTATTATTGTTATTAATTTAAAATGACTGAATAAAGAGAATACATATAATATTCACTAGCTATTTTCAAAAATTATTTGTCATACACATATTTGTCATTTTTGTAAGGACTTATTTCCAAGCCATATAAAAAAAATATAGTATATGTATATTATGTATAGTAATATATATTTCATGTAGAATGACATGTACTTATATATTTTTAGTGTTTAAACGCTTGCTCATAACTCATTGTCTGAATACTTAAACCAGATCCTCGTGGCAATTTCGTTTGGTATGGTATGTATGTTTATGTATTGCGTGTATTATATTATATACCGTATTTAAGTAGTTTAAGTATTGTTATGCATCATTGATAAATTTTTTTTTTCAAAACAGTTTTGTTAAGCCTCTCTCTCAAGGGTTAGCTGGTAGATAATGCCTAAGGCATTAAGCTCGAATTTGTACAAAACTTTTTGTGCAATAAAAATTTTTAAATAAATAAATACTTAAGTAATAAAGAATTTAAATAAACATCGTAGGTAATTAAATACCTAAATATGGATCGAATAAATAAAACAATTACCGTAAAAAGGATTTAGAAATAAAAACGAGTTCGGAACGCTACGAGAGCAAGTTTATTCAATAACCGAATTGCCCAAGTGAATCAATTTGTTTCGTTTTCGAAATAGACATGCGCCTGTATATAAATAAATTTATTGTAGCATGTATGAAATAAAAAATAGGCAAGTATCCAGTGATCGTGCGGAGTGATATACATTGCTCTCTGCCTACCGCTTAACAGGGGTGGCGCAATGGTATCACAGATGATTGTAATTGTACAAAAAAAAAAACGGGTAACCAGCGGTGGGGTTTTAATGCCACCTCGTCGTAGCCGATGGTATCAGTCTACACCGAACAAGCTTACTCATCGCGGTGTTTCGATCAACTCAATACCCCATCGTTTCACAAGTTGATATGGTGAAACTGGTAGCGACAGCTTAACGTGCTCTTCGAGGCACTAGTGGTATTGTCAAACAAAATGTTTTTTTTTTATATCAAAAAATCATTGGTGGCTATATAATTAGTTTCACAAGTTGATATAGTGGAACTGGTACCGACAGATTAAAGTGCTCTTCGAAACACTGTAGTGGTGTTGTCAAACAAATGTACATAAATATATCATTAATTAAAATGTCATTGGTCCATACCGGGATTTGAACCGAAGACTTAAAAACTGTGTTCTTAAGTCTGAGGTCCAACCAACTCGGTCACCACGTAAATACATATATGTGTAAAATAAAAAATATTATTCTAATTACAATATGTAGGTATATCGGTAGGTACACTCTTAGGTCCCTGGTTCAAACCCCGGGGGTTTTAATGTAAGTATATATGTACATTTGTTTAACAACACCACTATAGTGCCTCGGAGAGCACGTTAAGCTGTCGGTCCCAGTTTCACTATAACAAATTGTGAAACTGTTTATACATGAGTTATTGAGTCTCTATCCATCCGCGACGAGCTAGCCTCTCCGTTCGGAGTAAACTCATACCATCGGTTACGACGAGCTGGGATTAAAAACCCCTGGGTACCCTGAGACCGTCTAGGCGACCTCGATATACTCGTATTTACAATATGTATAATCAAAACCAACTACAAAGCTTTTAATGTTAATTAAAGTACCTAATTTATTTTGTTTTCAGTATATATAAGTACAAGAGCCTTGACAAAGAAGTTATTTACAAAGAGGCTTTGATTTTACAAGTTCTCCTTACGGTAGCAGGGCGGGGAAATTTTACAACTTTTAGGCTCTGACGCGGGCCAATACAAAATTTAATAGGGGCTTCAAAGCGCTTTTTGTAAGCGTAACTGTTATTTGATTGACGTGATGATTATTAAAAATCTTGTGGACTTTCCCTTGTTATTCTTTGCCATTGATATTTTTTGTTGTTAAGAAGAAAAGTTGTCATGAAAATAATAACAAATGGTAACTTTTTCAGAGTCAGTCTTACATACTTATATTGTTTTTTTCTAATACTTTGGAGCATTTGATGGTATGTAGACCTACAAAAGTCTATAAATGGGGTCGATCAACACCAACACATTGTTGTTTAATAGCATTGATCGCTTCCACTATGCCGGCTAGCTGATGCGGTTGAAATCGTCAAATCGTCTTCGTCTGTTTTGTAACAAAACCGTAAAAAAATAATATCACCTCGACAGCAAATCTATGCCGTAGTCTGCAGAAAACTGGTGAACCCACAGACTAAAACCAAATCACTTTTTGCATATGTATGGTCAATCGAAAAAAAAAATTAATTGATACAAAATCACGCCAAAAGAATTAAGTAGAGATGGGCAGGACTAGACCGGAGGATGGTAGATGCATAAAACTGATAGAGAAATTGAAAGAAAGAAATTAAAGGAAAGGCGAGAGAAAACTGGAAAGCAATAGCGAAAGATCGTGATGGATAGAAAAATTTAAGGAGGCTTAGGATGTTATAAAGAGGTAAAGTTTGTGAGGTTGTAGCGGGTAATCTCTGGATCTACTGAACCGATTTTGAAAATTATTTTAGTGTTAGATAGCCTATTTATAGAGGAAGACTATAACGCTACGATGGATTAGATCGGAGCATCAATGAAAAATGTTAAAAAAATGGGGAAAATTTGCTTCTATTGAGAACTTCCAATGCATGCGCTGCGATACGGTTAAAGTTACGCAGACGAAGTTGCGTGGGTCGCTAGTAAATAATAGATAAAAGTGGCTAAACAAAACCGGTTCGTCGACCTAGCGAAGTTATAGTAGCGTCCCTTCCACTTAATTTAATTTCTTTATAAAACAAATCTCATGTTAAAAGGGGAGAAAAAAAAAGTTACAATTTAATTTTCCTGAAATCATTGTGAATGTATAAAAAAGTCATGACGAAGAGTTATATTCAACTGGCTCACCCAGCCTACCCTACGAAAGGAATCTGGGGCGTGATGGTAAAAAAAATATGTCTTAAATCTTATGTTATTAACATAAGAAAATAATAAAAAATCCTAAATTGCACAAGCCATTACCTAAAAGCTAAGGTAATTACGCTACTTGAAACTAGATGGCGCCACTTAAAAGCTCTACGACCCCATTTTAAACTTGATTACACATATTTGACTAGACTTGAGCCTAATTTGGCTTAAGTTCACTATTCAGGGAAACTAAGCTAGTGGTTTTAAACTGAATAGAATCTACTATAGGCCTTGTACAATTTAGGTTGCGAATTTGGCGTTATAAAGGGTTCGAATCTCACCCAAAACAAAAAAAAATGCCGCCCATTTCGTAACCGCATCATTTAGCCAATAGTGGGAGCGATATATAATGTTAAAAAACAATGTTATGATGACCCCATTTATGGAAATGTAGGTACCACCTACAAAATCCATGCCGTGCTTCAGCAAAAAAAAAGGAAATGTTTTATATTTTTATATTTAATTTAAAACAAGACTAACTAGTATCCGTTTTGTTGCGGTGTTTGTATAGACTCAATAACCCATCTATACACAATTTCACAAGTCGGTATAGTAAAACTGGGAACGACAGCTTAACGTGTTCTGCGCGTTACCGTTCTGTAGCTCTACCACAAGTTTTTGCAAACAGTTTTTACTATAGTCGCTAGTAACTATAGATAGGAATCAACCAACAATCGCTTTATTTTTCAAATAAACCTGGTGTCCTATCTATAGTTACTAGCGGCTATAGTAAAAACAGTTTGGTAAGACTTGTGGTAGTGCTATTGAATGATTGATTGGACTGTAATTTTAGTGTTGATTATATAAATAACAGTGCCCAATAGAATTAGCTTGCTACCGTTAATTAACAGCATTTCGTGTAAAACGACAATAGTTCTTTTGTAGTATAATTTTACTATTCTTTTAGATATTGATTGATTAATACTTACTTACGACTTTTTATTTTTAAGGTATCTGCTGGTCATTGACTTTCTTATAAACTCAAGGTTAGAACTTCTCTGAAACTATTATTATTAATGTCACTTCTGGTGTAATTACTCCGTTTTTCCAATTTTATTATTTACTTTTTATAGTTCTTCGCTTATTTATTTATTTAAAATTCTTTATTGCACAAAATTGTACATAGGCGAGCTTAATGCCTTAGGCATTTTCTACCAGCTAACCTTTGAGAGAGTGAAATATGCTTAGGGTGCAGAACTTTCGATAGAAGGATATAGATATAATTTTAACAATGATGCATAACAATAACTTAAACTACTTAAATACTGTATATAATATAATAAATGTAATACATAAACATACATACCATACCAAACAAAAATTGTCACGAGGATCTGGTTTAAGCGTTCAGATAATAAGCAGTGAGCTAACGTTTAAACACCCCGTTCGTTTCTATGTTTTGTTTATATTGATTCATGGTTTATATATATATTCTCGTATATATTATTTTTTGGCTTGTTCTTACTTTTGTTTTATTGTTTTTAATTGAAAGATAAATAGGTAGGCTTATAAATAATAATAATTAAACATTCCTAATGTAAATCCGTCGTCACGACACAAGTTTCTACTTAGTTTGACGACTGATGACTTAACTTATTACCTACAATCTATTTGGTTGAAATAAATAAATAAATATATAGAAATACAAATAATATTAGACGTTGTAGTCAAGTAGTTTTCTTTTTCAGATTTAATAACTATACAATTTTTTGTATCTTTCTATCACCAAGTGATCTAGTCATGCTTCACCGATTTTCAAAATCCTGCCTCATCGATTACTTTTAGAGGTGTAAGTCTCATTTCAAGGCGCGTTACGAAATGAGCAGTTAATTTTTAAACGGAATAGGGCAAAAATATGAGAAATTTGATGTATTTGCATCTTCTAATGTTGAAGCCAGACGGTTCGTACTGAGATGCTTGGAGACATTATAGTCAATATAATTGTATTATTTAAAATAAATAAGTTCTTTTATGTACAATTAATACTTTAATAAATAAGTAAATAAATAAATTGACAATAAAGCAGCAAGGCCATTAAACAGTATTCCAAATTCGTCAAATTGCCTTACAATTTGTAACCACATAGTATATGCACAGAAGAAATAATACTACAAGTATTATATGGCCAGTTCCTATAATCAATGGCGACGGTAACGGATCGTTTTATCATACAAAAATGTAAACGCCTGTAGCCTTGTTCTGCCATTTTTACATGGGAATGTCCGGGATCTAGCGTTATATATAGGATTTGGCATTTAGCCGGTATAACCAAATCAAATCATTTATTTACTGTAAATCTTTACAGATATTCAAGAATAGACAAAAAAAATATTTAACAATGAGGTCTTAGAGTGCGTTTGGTTAGGCTGCTATACAATTACCAAAAGAACATCGAATATATTTCATTAGCTTGATATAGAAAAAAAGTTTGTCATTATATAATTAAAGGAGTTAAAAGGAATTTAACCCTACTTCGCGGTCTCAAGTCCGGAAACGCTGCAGTTCATTCCCCTGCCTTCAAACCACGCGATGGACCCGGCACCCTGCACGGAGAATCCATGAATAGCTAAGAGCATTGTCTATCTCTCCAACTAGTTTAAGACAAGGTGGTTAGCTAGGTGGTTAGTGGCAGCGACAATGTTTTGATAGATCCTATTCATGGAAGCTTATCACCAAGTATACCTTGTTAACCAACTCTCATACGTTGCTTTTTTTTATTAGAGCACGACATGTGACTTTGTATCTACCTGGTGGTGAGCAGACCTACAAAGTCCATGAATGGGGTTAATCAATAATTGTTCTTAAACAATATTGATCGCTCCCACTATGCCGGCTAAATGATGGGTTTACGAAATGGGGGACGACAATGACAAATTGCATTACGAGTATATTTTAATATACTCCCTGCCTTATCGTCAATTCAACTACCCATTTCGTAACCACACCTTGAAAGGAGACTACCACCTCGACAAGAAATCGATGCAGTAGTCTCCTGAAAACCCGGTGAACCCACAAACTAAAACCGAAACATGACTAGGTCACTTGACGGTTTTTGCATCTGTATTGTTCCAATAAAAAGTGGCATTATGTGATAGAGCCTTAATTCAAAGCTTTAGATTCTAATTTGTTAAGCGATCCTTGTTCAACTATTTGCTTAATTGAATTAGTCTGAATGTCATAGCGTCAAACGCAGACTCAACGACTGGTCCTCCTACTGAGAGGATATGCAAATGTCAATATATTAACCATTAAATAGAGACCGCAAGAATATAGAAAAACGTATAATAGTACGTTTCATGAGAGAATTCCCGCGGCAAAAAGTGGAACTAATAAAGTGATTATGACAAAAAAGTGCTAAATATTAGTACCTACCTACGATGTAATTTTTTTTTATTATATAAATTTTATTTACTAAATTAAATCTAATTCATCTTAAAATTATGTTTAGGGTGTCTTAAAACTGTGGTTATCAATATTCCGTGGCGCGATTGCAGCGCCCTCCGTTCAGGGGAATTCGTTCGTAATTATGTTTAGGGTGTCTTAAAACTGTGGTTATCAATATTCCGTGGCGCGATTGCAGCGCCCTCCGTTCAGGGGAATTCTTTCGTAATTATGTTTAGGGTGTCTTAAAACTGTGGTTATCAATATTCCGTGGCGCGATTGCAGCGCCCTCCGTCCAGGGGAATTCTTTCGTGAAACGAACTTTACAAGTAGAAATATTATTTTGCGTTAGTCAGAATCTAACCAACGACTTTCGGATACAATGCCAACGGAAGAATAAAATTGTGGTCCAGCACAAAGGCGGTATTTAGGAAAAAAAGATTTGATAGTATTTCCTAAATCATAAATTATAATTTAAACAACACTGGCGTAAATAATAAGATATATTTTACCAAAGGTACAAGAATACATACATTTAGAAGGATGTACTTTGGGTTAATATGAAGTTCTACTGATCAAATCGAAAAAAAAATATTGTTATATATATATATATATCTTCACGGGTGCCTTACGGCGCCCGAGACCTAATAGACGGCCCCAGGGTACCCAGCGGAGGGGTTTTTAATCCCACCTCGTCGTAGCCGATGGTATGAGTCTACACCGAACAAGTGGCTAGCTCGTCGCGATGTCTTGAATAGACTCAATAACCCATCTATAAACAGTTTCACAAGTTGGTATAGTGAAACCGGGACCGACAGCTTAACGTGCTCTCCGAGGCACTATAGTGGTGTTGTCAAACAAATGTACATAATTTTTTTAATTAAAAACTCATTGGTACACACCGGGATTCGAACCAGGGACCTTAGTGTTTTTAAGTCCAAGGTCTAACCAACTCGGCCACCACGTATATATTATAAAAAAAATTGTGTCGCAAATAGTAGTAGTTAAGTTTATTAAGTAAGTAGTTTAACTTTATTAGTTTGTATGTATAAGCCATTTTTTTTTCATATGCGACGCATTGTTTTATGGGAAAAGTTTCATCAGTAAAGCCTCATACTAGCCAAGGTACAACCTACCAAATGTCACCAAAATTATAACATATTGAATGATAGCGGTGTCTAAAAAATATTGAACACTTTGTAGATTTTGCAGTATTGACATCAAACAGACTGAAGAGGGCCTCAATAAATGTCCGATGCAACGATTTTAGTACACTAGAAAAGCTCTTGACAAATAAATTGACATTTTAGAAGATAAAATGGATTTAATTAGAGTTTGTAGTGGACTTTGTATTAAATATATAACATACTAGCTTTAGTTATTTATTGGCTAGTGTTTAGGCTCGCGTTGGTCGTTGTACCCGGATGGCGTGGGTTCGATTCCCACTCATGACAAATAATATTAGTACGATTTTTCTGTGCTACATACCATCATGGGTGACCGAGACAACCTAGACGGCCTCAGGGTACCCAGCGGCGGAATTTTATACTCACCTCATCGTAACCGATGGTAGTCTGAGTATAAATCAAACAAGTGGTCAGCTCGTTGCGGTTGGATAGACTCCATAAACCATCTATATCAGTTTCACAAATTGGTATAGGGAAACTGGGACCGACAGCTTAACGGGCTCTCAGAGGCACTATAGTAGTGTTGTTATAGGAATAAGAAGCTAAAAATAAGAATAGATATAGCACGGCATGCATGTGACTTTGTATCTGCCTGATTATAACAGACAGCCTCCGTAGACTAGTGGTTGCGCCTTTGGCGTTGTATCCGGAGGTCGTGGGTTCGATTCCCACCCATGGCAAAAAATATTAGTACGTTTTTTTCTGTACAGTTTGTCATGGTCTGGGTGTTTATAAAAAATAATATGTATTATATCGTTGCTTCTGGTACACATAGTACAAGCCTAGAGCTTAGTTTGTGACCAGAGCAATATGTGTAATTTGTCCTACATATTATTATTATTTATCTACAAAGCCCCGAATGGGATCGATCAATATATTGTTCTTTAACAATATTGATTGCTTCCACTATGTCGTGTAAATGATGCGATTACGAAATGTACTCCGAAAAACCGGTGAACCTACAGACTAAAACCGAAACATTACTAGGTCATTTGACGGTTTTTGCATCTTATGTGCTGTGGTAACGAGTCCCATCGGACGGTCTAGCGAAGTTGTAGAGGCCTTCCTCCCACCTACTTTCAACTTTTTTATGACAATTTCAAAATTTTAAATTAAACTCTTTCTCTGTCGGTTGTTAAGCATAAAATCTTAACAACCGACAGAGAAATACATAGTACCTACCTGCATACTTAAATAAAAATACTTGTATATTCCGAATCAACGGTGAATAGATGAATGAATTACTTTGCAACCAAAGCCTTACCTGTATCAAGGGCAATTAAGATGGATTGCTGACTCTATTCAGTAAGAGTCCGTCTTAAGCACGCTTTACATTTGGCGAAGTGGCAATACAGCCCCCCCCCCCCTCCCCCTAGCCATGAGCGCAGTCGTAAATAACGCTAACGTAACTTTTGTATGAAAACGACATTTGATGATGACGTCACTTTCGTTTTTATCGTTGCAGAAATAACCAAAACGAGCAAACAATATAGATACACCAATAGGATAATAAATTTGTTAACTCCCTCTCTTTCACGCTTCTGCGACGTTCGAGCGTAAAAAGCGACCATGCTCTTGGCTAGGGGGCCAGGTATAGTCGTTTTACAAAAGAATACCCGCGGCAAAAATTGAGAGTTAAAAAATGTCCTAAATATCCCTACAATGTCAACATATTTTTTTTAGATATATAAATTTTATTTACTAAAATAAATCGAATTCAACCTAAATTTTATTTTGGGGAGTCTTCAAACTGAACGCGCGAAGAAATGGTGGTAACCATTTCTTCGCGCGATTGCAAAGGAATTATTTCGTGAAACGAACTTTACAGTAAGCAAGTGCCTGAATAGTACTTTATTTTTTAATGAATGACATTACACACATATTGCCTAAGTCAAAAACTATACTCTAGGCTTGTGCTAAATATACCAGAATTAAAAAAAAAATAGGTAAGTAAAAATTACCACTGCATTATACATAAACCAATTTAGATATACTGTGTAGAACGAAAAACAATGTTGACAACAAACAATAAGGTCTACATTTATAAACAGAGGTGACACTTGCTAATTAATACAGGTGGACCAGAGGGTAGTTAGTATTCAAGCTTATATCTAAGGCTTGTTACACACTATACATGAAACATCTGTTTACTAAGATAAATATTATCTAATTGAAGTTTTAATATTGAAACAAAATCATTGGTAAATACAAATAACTAAGGTCCATATTCGTATACAAATGTGCATTTGTTGGTGTATGTGTGGTAGGTACGGTCGAACATAGCGCACACTTTGACCTTAGGTGCATTTAGTTTATTAACCGACTTCAAAAAAGCAGGAGGTTCTATATTTGACTGTTTTTTTTATTTGTTATATAGTATATATAGTGGTATATTTACGTAGGTGTCGATTGGGCCATTGCCCAGGGCGTATTGCACAGAAAGATTAATAAATGCAATGACCGACAAATATATAATTTAATTCTGCGACGATCAGTACAAAATGAGCTTTTGCACTTCCAGTAATACCACGGGGTAGCTCATTTTGTATGGAGAACGCGACTTGACGATTAAGAATGCAGTGTCCTTAATGTAACTGCACAATTTAGCCAGCATAGTGGAAGCGATTAATGATATTAGTCCCGGTAAAGACATAGGGTATCCTAGTATAGCTAGGGATTATGGTGCCAAATAACTGTTGTAATTAATTATTCATTGTACCATTTATTTATGTATTTTTTTAGAATTATAATAATTAATAAATACCGTCACGGGTGCCTATTTTTTGGGTCCCGAGAACCGTTTAAACGGCCTCAAGGTACCCAGTGTAGTGATTAACCGGACCTCATTTCGCCTATGGTATTCGGAGACAACACCTACACCTAACAAGTGGCGATACACCGAAAAAGGCGGGTTTTATTATTATTTATTTGATTAAAGACTAAAACTTAATTTATGTTATTATTAAAAAGATCCTGTCTTAAGTATTTATTTCTTAACTTAATTCTTCATAATTGAATAGACTTACAACCACTTTCTAGCACAATGAACAAAATTGTTCTATGATCAAATGGGTTAACAAGACACATGATTGGTAGAAAGTCACGTCACGTAAATTTTTAACCAATCATATGCCCTTACGTAATCATTCATCATAATCATCATCATGCCAGCCCTTCGCGCGTCCACTGCTGGACATAGGCCTCCCCCAAGGATCGCCACAATGACCGGTTCTGCGCTGCTTGTATCCATCGGCTTCCCGCGACCTTTTTCAGATTGATTACGTAATCATTACGTAATTTTAAATCAACGTTCTAGAAACTGGGAAGGTGTTAACCCAATGTACAAAACACCTAACAAGGTGAGTTGTGTATACAGTTGAGGCTAATCCGTTTATGCATAATGTACTCTAAGTTCCGTAACAGTAGATCCAATTTAACTTGTACTTTCCTTATGGTTAGTAATTTATTAAGCCCCAGGGATGCAGTTTGTATGGCGAAAGACTAGATATAGTTCCTATTGTTGTTGCAAATTGTATCTTAACACAAAGCCATAGAGTATACATACTATACAAGTGTTAATGCAGTTAATCCTTTAAAACCAATAACATCGACCGTATATTCTCATAGGAAAGTGTAAAACAAAATATTTGCCATGCACACTCTAAAGGCGTTTTTAAATTAAACACTTTTATAATAAATTAGTCACTGTTTCTTATTTATTTTGTGTTTTTTTTAAATTAATTAAGTAATAATGTAATTGTATTTGTGTGTGTTCTATACGAGGCGTTCAAATAAAGTTTTTCTTTTTTACTTTCTTTATTTGTAGCACTACAGTGGCGCGGCTGTGTAGCAGCAGACTATAGCGATTCTGTATTTTTTTTCTTTCGTTTCAAAGGCTCAGTTACTCTATGGATTGTGACTAAGAAACATTACTCTTATTGAATTTGATACAGCATTTATTTTTGGTAACAGGATTGAATAAAGCGATCCTATTGGTTATTGCTCACGTATACGTGTACGTTACGTTGCTACAATGCGCAAACCCATGGTAGAGCATTTGAGCAATATGTGTAAATTGTCCTACATATTATTATTTTTATTATTGTCCGAAATTTTTTATGTTCCCTTTCCGCAATTCATAGTCTATTGATTTCTAACTACTTAATTGCCTTTTAGAGAAGAGCTCTGCAAATGTTCTCTCTGGACGCCCATACAAACGTACTTCCAACATAATTATTATCTTTACCAAGATACGTTTTAATGGTAAGGAACGTATTTTTTATTATAATACCAAATAAGAAATAATATAGTAACTAAAGTATTTAGTAAAAATTTCTAAAACAGAATTCGGTTAATCACCGATAAGGTAATCGCTTTCAGAACGATCTCCCCATAATAATGAATCTGGTAAGCTCCATTACATAATTTACAATGTAATCCCGACCTTAATCAAAGGTAAATAGAGTGGGTTATAAATAAAATTGTGGGGTAAAGATTCAGGGTACCCTTCCTAATTAGATTACTCGACGAAAAAGCTTCACACCAAACTAACTGAACTGTACAGAGCTTAGAAATTTAGTCTAATAGAGTCCGCAATAAAAAAAATACCGCAATCGTAAAAACCAAAGGGTTAACATTTTAATAAAATAATTCAGCTTATTTTTACATAAATTAATAAATAAAAATTAAGTTAAATTATTTATTGCACATAAGCTTTACTATTATACATAGGCGAGCTTAAGAACTTAGGAATCATAGCATTTATTTTAAATAGCAATCACTCAACATAATTTAAAAAAAAAATGGCATAAACAAACTAAATCATATTGGCGCTCTGCTAATTTTAATCGATTTGGGATACAGTGTAAAATTCAATTAAATTCACGCACACATGAAAATAAACAGCTTATTTTCTTCAAATAAATAATAAAACCTTTTGTTTCTTTAAATATAATTTTAATGGTTAATTTTTAAAACATGAAATGGCTAAGTAAAAATAAATAAATACCCAACAGATATAAAACAACAGATATAAAATAAAAAGTGATATAAATAACATAAATAAGTAACATAATAGTTTAGTAGGTACTTGCTATGTATTTTTTATTAAATTTATAAATGTTGCGCTTTCTATCTTTATATAATCTCTTATTATTTACCGTATTTTAGGGTAACACTTAGGAGTGGCCAGCAAAAAATAATTAGATTATTTATTATCTAAAAGAATGGCCTCGAACACGCTACTGTTTACAAAATTACTACGCCAATTTATTGCGTATTCCGTCAATAATAATTATAATAGTCACAGAAACAAATGAAGGTATAAATAAAAAAGTCTGTAGAGTATGAATAATAAATAATAATAATATGTAGGACATTTAGACATATTGCTCTTGGTCACAAACTGAGCTCTAGGCTTGTACTATGTATACCAGAAACAACGTTATAAGATATTTAATAAACACCCAGACCATGACAAACAGTAAAAAAAATACGAACTATTTTTTTTTATATTATAGATAGAGTATGTAGAAATACCGTGTATCATTGGTATCTATGACGCTAAACTAATATTATTTTTGAATAATAATATATTATTATTATTATTATTTGTATTTAGCAGTATTAATAAATATTATAATAATTATATTAATAATTATTTAAGTATTAAAATACAGATTTAATGATTTTTATAATGTTAGTGCTTCTCTGTAAATACCATATTTATATAAACAATTAAAAAAATATTTATAAATAAGTTAATATGTAAATATGATGTAGATTAGCCTATATAAATAAATAAATAAATAAATTATTTGTATTTAGACGTGTCGTGCCATACAAAAAATGAAAGTTGGTAGTAGAACTAAGTTATCCTAAAAATATTGAGATGTATGGTTATTCTAACTGCTGGGACCATGAAAATGTGTATGTGTATGTGTGTAGGCAAAACACAGTAAATACTCAGGCGGGAGACCCTGTATGCTTCCTCCTCATTAAAAAAAAAATCATAAGTGCCTTACGGCGCCCAAGACCGCCTAGACCGCCTCAGGGTACTCAGCGGCGGGTTGTTAATACCATCTCGTCGTACCCAATGGTTATGAGTCTACACCCAACATGGCTAGCTCGTCGCGTTAGACTCAATAACCCAACTATAAACAGTTTTGGAAGTTGGTATAGTGAAACTGGGACCGACAGCTTAACGTGCTTTTCGAGGCACTATAGTGGTGTTGTAACATTTTTTTTTTAATTGGGATAGACAAAGAGTATCCGTGGTATAGTTAGACTTTGTAAAGGACCTAATGAGAAAATATATAATAATTAAATAAAAATAACGAAAAATAAAAGGTGTCTATACAGAAAGAGGAAGATAATTAAAAAATCTTTAATAGAAATAAAAGAGGGTCACACAAACAAAAATATATAAATAAGCAAAACAAACACCGAGGTAATCCAGTCCAGAATATCAACTAGCTAACTCAGAGATGGGCCAATTTCACCAGGGCCCCACGCAACTTGACTTATAAATTATTTAGTGGGGACCAACTGCTTTATATAAGTAAACATTAGAACGCGCAATAATAGAATTGAGATTTCATGTAACCGCAAAAGTTAAATGCCTTATTCATCAAAACTTACTGAATAAATGAAGAACACTTTAGGTTTTGTCTCTTTTACGCATATTCATTTTTGTTTCTAAAAAAAGAGGCAATACCTACTTATAACTAGTGTTCTTTTAGGTTTAAGTGTTTTTTTTTTAGAATTGGTATTAATTTACAAAAACTTGGGACTTGAAAATAGAGTTTAGGTGGAAGAGTTCACCGGTTTTCAGAAGATGTATTATCAATTTATAATCGAAATTGTGTCTCCTTTCAGAGAGCAGTTATGAAACGAGCAGCAGATTTGACAATATAGCAGCGAGGATTTAAAAGTAGACTTCTAATACAAATTCGCCTTTGTCGCCGGGCTTTCGTATCGTACCCAATCAGCCGGTATAGTGGCAGCATATAAACCTTTAAATAATGTATTGATGCATCTGATTACTTACTTTGTGGGTATGCTTACTATTAGATAAATATAAAGACACACGTCATGCTTGTCTTTTTTTTACCCTACGAAAATAATGCACAACTTTCTCAATTTAGAGTTGTTTGTAAAAAGCTAAAAAAGGAATCTAAAACTAAACTGGGTGTTTAAACATTAGATCAGGAACATAGATTTGACATACTATATTATACGTCAATCAATATTTGCCAACGATTTTTTTAAAACGCCGAACGACAAGATTAAGTTTTCTATTGAGCTCTCTATAAAAATGTGTTTAAGCTCTGTGGTATGCCTAAATAAAGCCAAGAAGAATAATGAGCTTAAACTATGAAAATGGACATAATATTTAGAACGGCAAGCACATTAAAACCTCGTTACCAAAGTCTAAACGCGGGTTTACTTTATAAACCTCTTTGTAAAACATACTTTTGATGACAACATATTTATTCTTATTGTACATTGAATTATTTATCAAAAAAATAAAAGTGAAACTGAAAAAGTTATACACTCACGCAGGGACAAACACACACACAATCACGCACAATAAACACACATACATTGATACATATATATATTCATACATTTGTACAAATATAAAAATACACAATTAGTTCAATTAATAGTATTCCATATTATACTATATAGTATTTTATTATATAGTATCACACACAAACCACTTAGAAACACACATACCGCTTAGATACACACATACCACATAGAAACACTGGGGGTGTAGTCACATATAGTAGGTACTTTTGTAATTTTTGTATATTGTATTTAAAACTTTGAATTTATGTAACACTAATTAAAACTATGGACGCTGTCCGAAATAAATCTATTATTATTATTATAAACACATATACACAAACACCAAGCATCACACAAAAATAAAATATATATAAATATAAACAGTAAAACAATTTTTATGGTCCTAAATATTTTATTCTACAATGTAAACTTAAATGTATACTATGATTTTTCCTGAAAATAAATAAAATAATAAATAATATAGAACGATTTATGTTTTGTAAAAAAATAATACTAGGTACTACATACTGTGAATTTTCATGTTTAAATAAATATATTTAATACAGATCAATAGCTGGGCTAAGAATAGTAAAGTCGCCTGATGACGTGTTTTACAACAGTAAAATATTTATTAAATAAATAATATAAGTACTTATATTATTATTACCTACTTGTTGCGAGTGAGTTTTAGTAATTAGCATCTTCTTCTATTTTTAACTTTGTTTTTCTGGGACTTACCTGAAAAGAAAAAAATAAATATTAAAATACATTTTTCATAACGATGTTTGTTATCGAACAATATTTTTAGACTAACCCTTGAGATGGAATAAAAGACCCGTAACTGCTAGTAAATAAAGAAATATCAAATATTGGAACAACAAAATTGCCCGTTAATTTTTTTTTTTTTTTAATTTTTACAATATTTTAAAGTTAAGTGTCACACTAAATTTAATTAAATTACGTAAAATTCTTATACTATAACTATGTTTATTTTTATTGGATTACTGCATGCGACTACTTGTATCTCTACCTGATGGTAAGCAAACATATCAAGTCCATGAAAAGGGTGAATATCTACAATTAAATCTTACTATACATATACTATACGGTGAAGTAGCCACTAACTTGTGAAACAAACTGCCTCTTGTTATAAGAACTGCTCCAAATAGATGTATTTTTAAGAAAATGGTTTATGAGGACTTTTTATATAACTCTAAACAATCGTCGAATTAGTCATTATACTGTTTATATATTAATATGTATATGTGTAATTGTGTATTATGTACATGATGTATTTGTATAGGTATATGTATTGTATATGTATTCATTTACACATAAATATATTAAATTAACTAATACTTTAAACTAATTATATTTTTTATTGCACACCTACCTAATATAATAATGTTCTAATGTCCCGAAGGTTTGAGTGTCTGATAATGCCCAACGGCATTTAGTCTGCCTTTGTATTATGCAATAAAGTTTTATAAATAAATAAATACTGTACCCGCGGAGGAATTTCATTGGCCTAAAAAAGAAGTATCAAGTACAGACTAGGTTTATTTTGTACCTAGAGCATATACCTAGTTAGTAAATAGGGTGGCATGTTCTTAGGAAGGGGTTAAGGGGGTGGTTTTCAAGTAAAACTCTACTTATCTATATAATTATTAATTTTCTCTCATCGTAGCGGGCAGTCTGAGTCTACACCGAACAAAGCTCGCCAGGGTGCGATGTTTGTATACTCAATAATCCAAAACAAGTTGTTATAGTGAAACTAGGACAGACAGCTTAACATGCTCTTCGAAGCACTATAGTCCTGTTGCAAACAAAATGTGTGTTACGTAATTTAATTAATATGTTCAAGTGTAAGGTATAACCAACTTGGCCACTATGTATCCAGGATAATTTTCAATATAAATTCATTCTACCAAACTACAAACTACAGAATAGATGTACCAGGGTATAAGGAAGGTAATGATAATAATAATATGAAGACTTATATTACACACATGTTGCCCTGGTCACAAACAAAGCTCTAGGCTTGTATTAACGATATACGTATTATATTTTATAAACACCCAGACCATGGCAAACTGTACAGAATAACGCACTAATCTATCTATACTAATATTATAAAGAGGAAAGATTTGTATTTTTGTATTTTTGTATGTTTGTAATGAATAAACTCAAAAACTACTGGACCGATTGCAATAATTTTTTCACCATTAGAAAGCTGCATTATTCAGAAGTAACATAGGCTATATAATATCACGCTAGGTCCTATAGTTGTGGAGCAGTAACCAAAAATGTTTTAAAAACGGGGGAAAAGTATCGTTTCTGAGGCCTTCCGTGGCGTGCGCTGAGCATATAGTTAAAGTTATACAAAAATGCTCTATGGATGAATTGTTCATCTTTAAATATAAATAAAACGTAAAACTATGTAAAAAATCTTAGCTCGGGGGGACTCCCCGTGCGAAGCCGGGACGGGCCGCTAGTGTGAAATATTGCTGCATTATGTTTGTTATTCATGGCTTAATTATTGTAATTAATACTTTTTCATTGTTTCATAGTCAATTATACAATATATAATTTGCATTTTATACTTGTATATTACAAGCTAACCCGCGCAACTTTGCCTGCGTAACTTTACCGTTTACGCAGCGAAGCAATGGAAGCTCTCAAAAGGAACAAATTTTCTCCGTTTTCCCAATATTTTTCACTGGTGCACCGCTCCTATTGGTCGTAGCGTGATAGCCTATACTCTTCCTCGATAAATGGGGTATCCATACTATATATACTAAAGGAGAATCAGTTTAGTAGATCCAGAGATTACCCCCTACAACCTCACAAACTTCACCTCTTTATAATATTAGTATAGATTATACTATATGTTCGTACTACGAGTATATTTATTGCACCGTTGTTTTTCCTACTAATGAATAAATACATATTTATGAGTTAGGTTCGAACCCACGACCTTCGGATACAATGCCAATGACGTAACTACTGGACAACGGAGGCAATCAAAATTGTTTTTAAGTCTAAGGTCCAATCAACTCCGCCACTACGTCACCAGGATAATTTCCAATATAAATTCATTCTACCAACCTACAAACTATAGAGTAGAAGTACCAGGGTATAAGGAAGGAATGGTGGTAAATATTGCTGTCGTCACCGCGTCGTTGTGATTGGCTGAGATTAATGACGTCATCCGGACGAACAATACCGTTCCAGAATCTCGGCGTATACGATAAATGTATAGATTTATAAAATATAGACGCCGCAATTATTTTGTTTTTTTCGAGTAAGATTAAAATAATTTTGAAATAATATCTCAAATTATCTAGCATCGTTAGCAAAGTTTTTTATCGTTTATCTTTACACAAAAAAAAACAAAGTTCAAAAAATTGTAACATACTTTTGCGATATCCGTATAGGTACATACTTATATAATTAAAGTATAAACCTATTTAGCCGCCTTCGTAGATGTGCGATTGTATCTAGGGGTCGTGGGATCGATTCCCACCCATGGCAAAAAATGTCATTTTCCTGTACAGTTTGTCTTAGACTGGGTAATTATAGAATATAATATGTATTAGTATTGTTGTTTCTGGTACACATAGTACAAACCAAGAGCTTAGTTTGTGACCAGGGCAATATGCGTGTAATTTTCTTCATTTAATCAAATTATTATTTATCTAATGCCCATGATACACGTACAGATAAATATTATGAGCGTGTTAATACAAAATTTCAGATGTAGCACATACACGATCTAAGGGTATATCTAAACCTGTCAGGTATACTTGAATGTGTATGGTGGCCATAAAACATAAAATTTAAATTTAATACACGCTATTCACATATGAATATCAAACAGCGTGGTAAAACTGACAGTACTTTTCTTTCTTATTAGTATCTCAATACTAAATATTAGTATACATGGTGACTTTGAAAGGATGTACTTTGGGCTAATATGAGGTTCTACTGATCAATACGAACAAGTTTTCCCATTTCCAACTATGTGCCGCAAATGAAAAAAAAAATTGCCTTCTCCATACAAACAAGTAATGTTAAAATGACAAATTTGTATGGGGAAACCATTTTTTTTTTCAATTGCGACACATGGTTCCATTGGAAAAGTTGTTCGATTTGATCAGCAGAACCTCATATTAGCCCAAATTACATCTTTCAAATTCACCCTGTATATCTAGCTCTGTCTATAAATATTATCAATCTATAGTAAAACCAGTAAATAACTACCATGTCAAATAATTGTACGCCTCCCGACCCTATTAGGTGAAAGTGTACGAAATGTGAAAGGAAAATATACCATTTACCCACCCTATTGTTGGACCAAACAACTAATTACGTTAATTATTGTGGGACGAACGTTCTGATTGACAATTATATAGAAATATTGGATATTTACTAATAACCACTACCGTAACCTAATTATGTAACACGAAAAAAATAGCTCTGTTGTTACATACGTAATTTGTGCTGTCATAACTCTTATTTCTAATGTAATAAAAGCCATGACTTATAATAGCTATAGCTAAGCTTAACTACGAGAGAAATAACGCCTAGATATTAGTAGTTTTTATCGAAAAGTTCTGCACCCTAAGCATATTTCACTCTCTCAAAGGTTAGCTGGTAGAAAATGCCTAAGGCATTAAGCTCGCCTATGTACAATTTTGTGTAATAAAGAATTTTAAATAAATTTATATCGTTTTAATATTAAACCAGAAAAACCCTTTTTTTTTATTTCATCAATCCTTTTTCTTTCCGATATTAAAAAGCCGGCAAAAGGTTTGGCGAAATCGAAAGTCTAAAAACGTGTAAATTTTGTTTTCAGTTTTGTTTTCAGTAAATATTTACCTAATTAAAAAAAAGAACGAGGGGGTTTAAATATTATTAACTCGATCCTAATTAGATATTTTCTTTATAAAAAATCTATTAACTTTTGAAATTACAAACAAAGTTTGATTTAAGATTCTAAAAATATTACTTTATTCGTCATTTGAAAACTTAACAGATTTTTTATAAATAAATTATGTAATCAGGATCGAGTAAGTAAAATCTACATCTTCATGTTCTTTTTTTTTATTTAACTTTAATAAAAACAACATTTAGGTGTTTTATGAAGTTCGTGAATACATTTTCTGTGCACTTAAGATCAGGAGTTAGATACAGTGAGATCTCGTTAGAGGATCGCAATTTATCAAATGTATTTGCATGAAATAGGACATTTTCATCATAACGCAAACGTGATTTCACGATTTTTAGCCCTAATGTGAGTTTTTTAACGTTTACTTTCGCGTTAACTTTACTACTGCGTTAACATTTTGACCAATCACACGACCTCATTTCTAGTTCTCAAAATTTCCGCTTGGAGCGCTGAATCATTTCCCATACAAATTTTATAGTTCACTCAAACGCAAACTAATAGTTAGAAAACTCAAACTAGGGGTACAGGACTTTGATACAGTGAGATCTCGTTAGAGGATCGAAATTAATGAAATGTATATGCATGAAATAGGCCATTTTCGATCATAACTCAAACGAGATTTCACGATATGGAAATTGGTAGTTAATTTTCGGGTACCACAGGAATGCATACACAAACTGTGGCAGAAATACCTACCCGCACGAAAAAATGGGTGATTCGTTCATAAATACACGCTGCTGTATTATAAAATTTGGTACCCTTAAAAGTACCACTTCGATAATCTATGCAGTAGTCTGCTGTAAACCGCAAAATTCAGACTAACGCTGAAACATGAAAGCTGTATCTGTTTGTAAACTGCAATCTATGTGCCAATATTTCTTACGTAGACACAAGACTATAGGCTATTAGACTACATAAAAAATATACTATATATTGTGGTCATCCTATCAGACAATGGCGTAAAAAACATATTTCACTTTATTTTAAACTAAATTATGTATATCTTTTGTAGATTACACGAATTAAATTGAATATTTTTTACAATTTCATTTATAACAAAAACATCTTGTTTAGTTTGTGACCAGAGCAATAACTGTGTAATTTGTCCTACATATTATTATTATTATTATTATAATCTTTGATTGGTTGATGACTAGTGACGTCACACGCAAGTAAACAAAACAATACACAGATTATAAATCATGTGGATGAAATAGAATAGAGTATTATATATAAGAAATTATTTAATCTGTGCTTGTTTGTTTACTTGCGTGTGACGTTACAATTGACATAGACTGCGAAACAGCGTTTTTAGCGCCATTATGGAAATTCTAACTTTAACACTGATTTTTATTAATAATAGAGTAGGCATCTCGGAAATATCAATGTAGTGAGCTTATTATGTAATGAAGAATCATATAAAACGAGTTTCAAAAAGGAGTCAAATACCCTATTGTAGTTTTAAACCAAAAACTGAAATATTATTTTGAATTAAGTAATTATTTTTAAAACTTCGTGATAATAAAAATATACATTTACTGTATGTATGTAGTTTATGTATTTTGATTTCTTTTTACACTAATCTGTGTACCCTATATTACAATTTTCAGTCTCCTAAAAGTTAGCTGGTAGATAATGCCTAAGGCATTAAGTTCGCCTTTGTACAAACCGTTTAGTATTATAAAGAATTTTAAATAAATACATTTTAGTCATATCAAGAAACAATGAAAAATTATCTTATGTCAAAAAATAAAGATAAATTATCAACAAAAAACTTTGTTCTACAAGCCAAATCGGAATTGTTCCTAGCGAGGACAAAATAACACCAATAAATCATGTCAAAACGAAATATTCAAAATAATAAATTTCAAACGTAAAGGGAATGGCTATTTGAATTTAGAAACGCGGCAACATTTCCTGAATTCGTTCTATAAATCTAATTTTAAAACAGATTTTATAAAAAGCAACACATTATTCAGCACAATTAAACGGTAAAAGCTTTGGAGTCGCATTTATTAAGTTATTTTATTTGTATTGACTTCATAAAGTATGCAATTAAATCAGACGCTGATTTTACAAAGTCAATTGCATATTAACTGGATTTAATAATCAAAACATGAACTATTTTATACAAAAAAATATAATATGATATTAATAATAAGATTTAGTACATTTTACAATAGCTAAAAAATATTAACCCAATTTTTTTGCAGTTATTAAATGTGTTTATCTTCTTTAGATACAAAATAAATATACGTGGTGGCCGAGTTGGTTAGACCTTGGACTTAAAAACACTTAGGTCCCTGGTTCGAATCCCGATGTGTACTAATGAATTTTTAATAAAAAAATGTATGTACATTTGTGTGACAACGCCACTATAGTGCCTCGGAGAGCACGTTAAGCTTTCGTATTAAAACTACTCTTACTTAGAAGTAGTTTTTATAAAAAAAAATACCTGCCAACTTGACACCCTCGAGATTTTGTTGCACCGTTTTGGCGCCGTACCCGGAGGTCGTGCGTTCAATTCCCACCCCATGGAAAAAAAATATTAGTGCGTTTTTCTGTACAGCTTGCCAAGGTCTGTGTGTTTATAAATTATAATACGCATAGTACAAGCTTAATTAATTAAAAAAATAAATATATTAAATACAGTGTTGAGTATTTTTGCAATATAGTTTTATATGCATAACCTCTTTTTTTAAATTTTGTTAAAATTCGGTTTTTAGTTGTATACAAAATAATCGGACAATAGGGTAACCTTATTAGAAAATATCTATACTAATATTATAAAGCTGAAGAGTTTGTTTGTTTGGTTGAACGCGTTAATTTTAGGAACTACTGGTTCGAATTGAAAAATTATTTTAGTGTTAGATAACCCATTTATCGAGGAAGGCTATAGGCTACATATCATCACGTTACGACCAATAGGAGCGGAGTAACAATTAAAAATGTTGCAAAAACGGGGGGAAATTATTCCTTTTAAGAGAGTACGCTGCGTAAATCATTTCTATGGTTAAAGTTACGCAGACGAATTTGAGCGGATCTGCTAATATAATATAAAAGTAAAAAAAATTACAAGATCAAAGTTACGTAATTGTCAGGTTTTTTTTTGTAATGAATCAGTCTTGTAGTAGAATCCTAATTTACTTAGTTCAATCAATTAAAAGCAAGTATTGATATAACGGTGAAAACATTTTAGAGGTTTCATCGAGTAAACATTGTAAAAAAATACCTGCGCTGTTTCAAAATTGCAGTAGTAAAAACAAAATAAAAGTAATATTTCACAAAATATTTATTAAAAGGCAAAAATATTAAGGAAGGCCCAAGACAAATGGAGAATAAATGGCTCGGTGATTCCGCTACTCAACAACAGATGGCGTCACTCTATATAAAATTTATTTGAAGCAGTTTTCTAACATAAAAGTTCACGTGGCGTTTCTTGAGTGAAAATAATGAAAGCGATTATTTAAGATGACACAAAAAGGATTTTTTTTTACAGATTTTAAGGTTAAAAGGTATTACTGTCAAAGCGTTATTAGGATTTTGTATATTTGTTAATCTTCATTCCCGTTATATATTTTACATTCCTCTTTATCAGCATGTTATTTAAATACATTTAGCTTAATTGGTATATATACGTGGTGGCCGAGTTGGTTAGACCATGGACTTAAAAACACTTAGGTTCGAATCCCGGTGAGTACCAATGAGTTTTTAATCTAAAAATTTATGTACATTTGTTTGACAACACCACTATAGTGCCTCGGAGAGCACGTTAAGCTGTCGGTCCCGGTTTCACTATACCAACTTGTGAAACTGTTTATAGATGGGTTATTGAGTCTATTCAAAACATCGCGACGAGCTAGCCACTTGTTCGGTGTAGACTTATACCATCGGCTACGACGAGGTGGGATTAAAAACCCCTCCGCTGGGTACCCTGGGGCCGTCTAGGCGGTCTCGGGCGCCGTAAGGCACCCGTGATGATATATATTAATTGGTAATATAGGTACTTTTCTCAGTCAAGGGCGACTGGCATAATATTATTTAAATACATTTACGTATCTAAATATAAACAAATATTATAAGAAAAATATTTTCTTTGGTGCCTAAACCAATTTTATTTTTCTCACACATACAATATATTTTTTTTTTACGAGATCGCGGCGTGGGACATTCACCGGGTGGAAAGCAATATTGGGTGGTATGCAAGTATGCAGGGCCAAGAATTAATACAACCAACACTGTTAATAAAATTATGTAGTGAGTGTTGTTTTTCATCCAGTATACCATGGCTTAAGACAATAACGGCAATATGTCATGAGTTCACACATATTTCCTTGCACACATAAGTCTTACATTGAACACATATTTCCTTAATCACAAGTTAAGCTCTAAGCTTGTACTATGTGTACCAATAACAACGATACTAATAAATATTCAATTTTATAAACAGCCACACCATGGAATACTATACAGAAAAACGTATTAATATAATTTTTCCATGAATGGTAATCGAACCCACGACCTCCGTATACAATGCCAACGGCAGACCACTAAACTACGGAGTAGGTTATCAACTCACGGGCATTCATCTACTAACTATAATAAAGGCTTCACGACCGCTAGTTTTCATCTACCTACTAGCCTTTGACATTATGCTGTCTTATGAAATATTCATAGCGCTATATCGTAATTTAAGACCTATCGTACAGTAGAGATACTATAGGAGTACATAGTAGAGAAGATTATTTATTTTATTGGAGGACGGCATGTGACTTTGTATCTACCTGATAGTAAACAGACCTACAAAGTTCATAAAACTTGTCGATTAATTATTTGGTGTTGCAACATTGATCGCTCCTTCTATGCGAGCTAAATGCGTTTAGGAAATGGGCAACGAATTTGCACAACGAGACTACTTTAATATCTTCATCGTTATCGTTAAATCAACTCCCCAGCCGCACCCTGAAAGGAGACTACCAACTCGACAATAAATTGTAGTAGTCTCCTGGAAATCTGTGATCCCAAAGATTAAAGTTTTTACGGTATCAGCTAATAACTACGCTATAGAAATTCCTTAAGATCTCTCTCAGATCTTTTTTATAACCAGTGCCTTCAGAATAAATCATTTAAGGTTACTATCACTCTATACAATATCCTCGTAGATATATTGCTAGCGGCCATTACGTCGTAGTAGTTATAAACTACGTCGTAGTAGGTTTTGACTACGACGTAGTAGTTTTTGTCTCATAGTAGTAGTTATTGACTACGACGTAGTAGTTTTTCTCATAGTAGTAGTTATTGACTACGTCGTAGTAGTTATAAAGTACATCGTAGTAGTTATAAACTACGTCGTAGCAGTTATAAACTACGTCGTAGTAGTTTTTATCTACATAGTAGTTACAATCTACATTGTAGTAGTTATTGACTACGCCAAACAATTGTTTACTACAGCAAAAGAACTCTAAGCATTTGTTAGAAGCCGGGAAAGGATGACAATTTCCAAAAATATTTTATAATATAGTAGGGTGGCGGAGCAGAAAGAATTTGGTACGATGATCCCACACTACGTACATTTTTTATTCAAGGTTTACAACTCATATTTATCTAAATGTATTCAACACCTAACCCTATATATATTTAAGCTATATATAATACTAGCCTTCTTCTTAAATGCTAACTAGTAGGCACTTTAACTTTCCCACAAGATTGCTTGTTAAATATTAATTACGTACAGTTTAAAATAATCTTTAACGAACAAGAATAGGGTTTATTTTAAAACATAACTTGGGTAGACAGTTACGACACCATTAAATGAATGCCTAGGAATTCATATAGGTACGGTGTTTGACTTTTTTTTTCTTTCATAAATTGACGCTGGCTTGGGTATTGTTTGTTACGATCACCGTCGTAATATTTTATATAAGATTTTTTGGCGTAAAGACTCAGTTTTATTAGATAATAAATCTCATGATACAATGTAGGTTTGGCAGTAGAATTTTCTGCTTTTTTTTTATCGTGAAAAGGTTGTATTAAATAGATGTGTATTTATATCCAGAACTATGAGTCCATTAAAGATAGTAAGGTTATTGTTACCTTAATATTTAATTATTTTTTTATAGTAAACTTAAGCAATATAATATACAGACTGAATTTTTCAAATGTGCCTTCAAGGCCAAATCCTAAATTACAAGTAATAGCGAAAAATGCTTAAAGGAGTCTCGGGACCTATTTTGATAAAAACTTAAACTGCGTCATTAGATTTAAAAAAAAAAAATTTCTCCTAGCCGGGAATCGAACCAGTCGATTTTGAAAAAAAAACTCATCCTGTATTATTGCACTAGCT
This sequence comes from Monopis laevigella, assembly GCA_947458855.1. Classification (NCBI taxonomy): domain Eukaryota; kingdom Metazoa; phylum Arthropoda; class Insecta; order Lepidoptera; family Tineidae; genus Monopis; species Monopis laevigella. The sequence continues at coordinate 11,038,242 of OX381594.1, read as the reverse complement.
GATAGTGTCGCTTATAAGGATCAATTTCTGGTAAGTAATATCTAGCGACAAACAAAGTGCTAATTTTTAACACAAAAAAAAATCGGTTTTACTATGCCAACTTGTTAAACTTTTTACAGATAAGTTTACTGAGTCTATCCAAACATCGCGACGAGCTAACCACTTGTTCGCTGTAGGTAGACTCATACCCTCGGCTACGACCAGGGATGAACCCCCTTCGCTGGGTACCCTGAGCCATCTAAGCGGTCCTGGGCATAGTAAGGCCGTGATGGTGTTTTTTTTTTATAAATACCTTACTAAAGAAAAGATGACTGAGTATAATATGTGTCCTTCATCTTATAATTCACCGTGGAACATAAGCCACATTTTTTTTTTATTAATTACAATCGTAATTTCATCATAATACATATATATATATATATATATATCATCACGGGTGCCTTACGGACCGCCTAGACGGCCCCAGGGTAACCAGCGGAGGGGTTTTAATCCCACCTCGTCGTAGCCGATGGTATGAGTCTACACCGAACAAGTGGCTAGCTCGTCGCGATGTTTTGAATAGACTCAATAACTCATCTATAAACAGTTTCACAAGTTGGTATAGTGAAACGGGACCGGCAGCTTAACGTGCTCTCCGAGGCACTATAGTGGTGTTGTCAAACAAATGTACATAAATTTTTGAATTAAAAACTCATTGGTACACACCGGGATTCGAACCAGGAATCTAAGTGCTTTTAAGTCCAAGGCCTAACCAACTCGGCCACCACGTATATAAATATCATAATACAATTAATGTTTTATTTTTTGGCGCAACCACTAATCTACGAAGGCGGTGAAATACTTCCGCTGGGTACCCTGAGGCCGTTTAAACGGTAGTCGCGAGCCAAAAAAGCACCCTTGCTGGTATATATATTATATCGTTGTTTCTGGTATACATAGTACAAGCCTAGAGCTTAGGTTGTGACCAGAGCAATATTTGTAAATTGTCCTACATATTATTCTTATTTTTATATTTTTTAGTCAGGCAAACCACTCACCTCTTCCCAGTATTCATAGAATATTTATACACCATTTATATTCTAAGGGTTATCGGATAAACTAAGGTTCCAAAAAGGGTTCAAAGGTACACATTTGGCGGGCAGACGACGACCGATAGGGTTAAAGGGTATAGGCGACACATTTGGGGTATTTTTGTGGGAGATTTTTTAACACGATCTTAAGTGTTTTTTAACACGATAGTACGTGGTTTTTAACACGATAGTACGTAGTTTTTAACACGATAGTACGTGGTTTTTAACACGTTAGTACGTGGTTTTTAACACGATAGTACGTGGTTTTTAACACGTTAGTACGTGGTTTTTAACACGATAGTATGTGGTTTTATTAAATTAAAAATCTATAGAAATACTTTTGACTTAATTATTTAGCAGTACGGAGAATTAAAAATACCAGAGTCTGTAGTTTCTATATACGTGGTGGCCGAGTTGGTTAGACGTTAGACTTAAATAGACTTAGGTCCCTGATTTCAAACCCCGGTTAGTTTTTAATCTAAAAAAAATATGTACATTTGTTTAACAACACCACTATAGTGCCTCGGAGAGCACGTTAAGCTGTCGGTCCCAGTTTCAATTTACCAACTTGTGAAACTGTTTATAGACGGTTATTGAGTCTATCAAAACATCGCTTCGAGCTAGCCACTTGTTCGGTGTAGACTCATACCATCGGCTAGGACGAGGTAGGATTAAAAACCCCTTCGCTTGGTACCCTGGGGCAGTCGCGTTAAGGCGGTCTTGGGCGCTGTAAGGCACCCGTGATGATATTTATTTTATTTTATTTGTAATTTCTATCTGAACAGAACTCAATTATATTTGTTCGTTTGAATGTCGTGTTTATTTTGTCCTATTTATTGTATAAAGCTAATCCTATGACAGCCTCCGTAGATAAGTGGTTGCGCCTTTGGCATTGTATCCGGAGGTCGTAAGTCGATTCCCACCCACGGAAAAAAAATAGTGGCTACGTTTTTTCTGTACAGTTCGTCATGGTCTGGGTGTTTATAAATATAATATGTATTATATCGTTGTTTCTGGTACACATAGTATAAGCCTAGAGCTTAGTTTGTGACCAGAGAAATATTTGTAAATTGTCCTACTTATTATTATTTTATTATTAAACGTAATCCTCTTCTCCTGTTTGCTCTAAAAATTTAAGAAAAACATGCATACAAAACAAGATTAATTGCCTATTGTTTAGAATGTTTGGACAAAAATGTTTGTTTGAAATGTTCGGGCAAAAATGTTAAAGGTATTGACTATAAATATATTGGCACGTGTTTTGATGAATATGATGACCAAATATAATTGATTTACAAGTGTGGGTGTTAATAAAAAATATGTTGTTTATAAAAGGTTTGGTGTTTCTTATATATGTCGCACGATAAAAAAGTGGAATGCCTTGCCTACGTGCGTTTTCCCTTCTTTCTTTAATCCTGAGTCCTTTAAGCGAGGCGTGAATAAGTTTCTCAAGCAGACATAGTGGAATCAACCAATTGAAACTACCATCATTACTACTATTGGTTGAGAATATTCTTGGACGTTACATTGCCAGTTACTATCAGGTGGATGTAGGGTCACATGTCCTGCTCTATTAAAAAAAAAGTGTATTTAGTATGAATCTGGTAGAGCTTAGTTAACAAATTGACGGCTTCAGGGTACCCAGCGGAGGGGTTTTAATCCCATCTCGTAGTAGCCGATGGTATGAGTCTACGCCGAACAAGTGGCTAGCTCGTCGCGATGTTGGGATAGACTCAATAACCCATGTCGTAATATTATAAATGCGAAAGTAAATCTGTCTGTCTGTATGTTACGCCATCACGCCTAAACTACTGAACCAATTTAAATGAAATTTGTTACAAAGATAGTCTGAAGCCTGAGTAAGGACATTAGCTTTTAGGTATATATAATCAAATAATAATTATAAATTATTTTGTTTAAAAGTTGATATTTTATGTATCTTTTTGGCTACTTTTCTAAATGATTTCGAAGGTACTGTAACCCCTAGTTTTTAGAACGCAACATATGGTACTGGCTGGAGAAGGGCTAACCATATTATTCTTAAATGATTTTCCTATTTTTAAATAATTTGAAGGTCCACGGACATGTGACGGGAGACAAAAGAAGTAGTAGATTATTCGTTCGGGTTAGGTTGGGTAAAGCAGCGAATTCCTGCAATAATTTAAATATAAAACTAACATATTAATTTGTTGTGAATAAAATATAAATGATATTGGATGGCTACTCAATAAAATAAGTCCAAAAACAAATAAGAGTTTTAATTTATTTCCAAATAGTTTCCAAATAGGTAGGTAATGTAACAGTCACAAAAACGGCTGTTACAGTACTTACAAAATTTTAAAACTACTTAAGTACCTTTCTTTTTTCAAACTTGTTAATGCGTGCAAAGCCGCGGGCTAAAGCTAATGTATAAATATATATATTAATAAAAAAATCATTGATATGCACCGGGGTTCAAACCGGGGACCTAAATATTGTACTATTTTTAAATCTGAAGTCTAACCAACTCGGACACCCTATATGTTGTGAGAAATTTCCTACATATTTTTTTTTTAATGCACCATTACATATTATAATTATACTATATTAATAATAAGTACTATGATTACTAATATAGTATCAATATAATAACTGAATAAAATAAAAGCTTTTCTAAATGTCAAAGGTAAACCGGGTCGGAACCCAAGACAACCATTAATCAATGTCTACTGTCAATTAGTCACTAACCATCTAGTCACAAGGCAGTTAAGGGCACTGCATTCGTAATCGCAAATTCCGCGTTCTCCATACAAAATTAGCTTTCGCACTTCCAATAATACTCGATTACAGTTTGTCGCAGAATTAAAATAATAATTTTGTCGGTCATTGTATTTAATAATCTTTCTGTGTTGGGTCATTATTATTTTTTTTTCGAAATTAGCGGCCGCAATCTGTTTCTTGTAACGTGATCGTTAGATTGTCAAAATAACGATTTCCGTTATTAGCTCTCTCTCCTCCAATCAACGAAGGTTAAAAAAATACTCTGATTGGAGAGCGCGCTAATAGCGGAAATCGCTATTTTGACAATCTAACGATCACGTTATAAGAAACAGAATGTGGCGACAGAAAAAAAACTTTTTAAATACTATAATACAGAAAAAAAAATACCCACAACAGAAAGATTTTTGCGTACATTTACGAACGTAAAACAATTGAACTTCGACCAACAGCCAAATTATAATATTGGAAGTACGTTTGTATGGGCGTCAAGTCGACTACAGGGCCCTTAAGGTTATTAATTAACTATACTATTTATTAGAGATGTGCCGATTATGACTTTGGCCGACTAGTCGACTAGCAAATTGGTCGTTGTAAAGAGGCAAATTAGTCGTTGTAAAGAGGCCGACTAGTCGGCCAAGCCGATCTAAGTTTCGGGGATTTCCGTAACGTTTCGTTTACAGAGGCTCTACCATGGATTTTTGGTTTGTACCAACGTAACGTTAAAATGTGAGGAGCCACCAATAGGATCGCTTTATTCAATCGCGTTACCTAAAATAAAGCGACCCTATTGGTTGTTGTTCACGTATTAACGTTACGTTGCTACAAACCAAAAACCCATGGTAGAGCCTCAGCTGATTCGCGCGAAAGTCGCAAACGTAAATACGTAATGTAATTTCCCCTACATACATTTACTGAGAAATATATACAAAGTAAGAAGCCGGATAGTCGGCGCTCTTTGCCGAATAGTCGCCGACTATAATAGCGGCCGGATAGTCGGCTTTACCGACTAGTCGCCGACTATTCGGGGAGCAATCAATGTTGTTTAAGAACAATTATTGATTGACCCCATTCATGGACTTTGTAGGTCTGGTTAACACCAGGTAGATACAAAGTCACATGCCGTGCTCCAATAAAAAAAATTGCCCTGGTCACAAACAAAGCTCTAGGCTTGTACTATGTGTACCAGAAACAATGATATAATACATATTATATTTTAAAAACACCCAAGCCATGACAAACTGTACAGAAAAACATACTAATATTGTTATACCATGGGTGGGAATCGAATCCACGACCTCCGGATACAACGCCAAAAGCGCAACCACTAGTCTACGGAGGCTGGCAGAACCATATATTATTGTTTAACAGCTGCGACAAAGACTACTTTGCATTACGAGTCTACTGTAATATCCTAGCTGGATTATGGTTGATTATAAATGAAATGAAAAATCTTTATTACCAAATATATACCCTGCAGAATGTTAAAAAAGAAAAACAAAACAATGAAAATAAAAAAATAAAAAATAAACAACACAAATTATAATACTATGTACATAAATGGCAATTGGAGCAACCATCAGCTTAATGCTTCTAGTACAAGTATAACTGCTCGTTTCTTAACAGCATCCTAAGAGGAGGCTATAACCTCGACAAGATCTCGGTGCTCTTGAAAACCAGTGGACCCAGAGTAAACCAAAATATTACTTATTGGTACACACCGGGGTTTGAACCTGGGATCTAGTGGGTTTTTTAATCTGAGCCACTTTTCCAACACGTATCAGGTAGTTAAAAGAACAATACTGTCCATTACAATATTAAAAGCAAGGTGAATATTAATCATAAATTAATGGATAATAGCTTTTCATTTTACAATATTATTTTTATCTTTAAAAATTTAATATAACAGTATTATTTTGATGATTCCCCGCGTATTAAAAGTTAAGATAGACAAGCCACCTTATACCTAATTAAGATTTCGTATAAAAACCTCAACGGGGTGATTACGCCCCTTCAAAAAAGTACTATACACACATAACTTAGTAAGAAAATTTAATGTAATTTGAACCTAAACTTCAAACAGTAAGGTTTTATTTACCATGAATAAGCTAAAAAAGGTAAGAAGGTATTAATGTAATTTAAACTATAATGTTCCTAGTTAAGGTTCAAATTACATTATCAGACCTTAAAAATAAAACTTCTTTGATAGGGTGTAATAGGAACTTGAAAATACATGTCTTAACCAAACAAAAAAGGACGTTGTCTTATCCGGGATGCAACTTGCGTCGATACATTTGCGGCATCACATTTACAAGCCTGTGTGGGCTCGTCAGGGGCAGCTGCTGAAGTAGCCTCTAAATTAAAGCATATAAAATATCAAAATTTGAAACCTGAATATTTATTTGTCCCATTTGCTGTGGAGACGACTGGGGTTTGGGGATCCGAAGCCGTGGTCTTTGGGAAGACGTTATGTGCTCGTCTAAACGAGGCCTCTGGTGATTCTCGGTCCGGTTACTTTTTTAAACAACGTATTTCACTGGCAGTTCAACGAGGTAATGCTGCCAGTGTTATGGCTACTTTCGGACCGGGGCGGGGTTTGAATATGGTGGACAATGAATATTATTTTTATATATGATATATTTTCTTTGGTAGGTTTAATTTTTACTAACGAATAAAAAAGTGCTTTTAGTCTAAACAAATAGTAGAAAACAGATTTGCGGTTCCATGGGAAAAGTTGTTCGATTTGATCAGTAGAACCTCATATTAACCCAAAGTATAACCTTTCAAAGTCACCCTATATATAATATATGTGAAAAATCTTTTTAGGTCTATAAATACTAATAATACGTACGTAATAGAACGTAAAAATAAAAAATATAAGAAATTATTTTTGGTAGTCACGTAGTACTAATTTACTTACAAAACTCAAAGCAAAGTTTGCGGCATAAAATTAGGGTCCTTAACTGAATTAATCTTGACAAAAGTTGGATAAACTGGTACATTGTGTGCTTACGCTGTCTAAACAATAGACCAGCTTACAGACAGACATGTCTGGGGACAGGAAAACTGTCTACTGTATAGACCAGAGAGCTACAAAACTATAGAAATAAGAAGTACACAATAAAAGGACAATAGGGTATTTGACTCCTTTTTGAAACTCGTTTTATATGATTCTTCATTACATAATAAGCACAGTACATTGATATTTCCGGGATCTCTACTCTATTATTAATAAAAATCAATGTTAAAGTTAGAATTTCCACAATGGCGCTAAAAACGCTGTTTCGCAGTCTATGTCAAGTGTGACGTTACACGCAAGTAAACAAACAAGCACAGATTAAATAATCTCCTAATATTATACTCTATTCTATTTCACCCACATGACTTATAATCTGTGTATTGTTTTGTTTACTTGCGTGTGACGTCACCAGTCATCAAACAATTAAAGATGTTTTTGTTATAAATAAAATTGTAAAATAATATCAATTTTATTTCATGTAATCTACAAAACATATACATAATTTAGTTTAAAATAAAGTGAAATATGTTTTTTTACGCCATTGTCTGATAAGATGACCACAATTTATAGTATATTTTTAATGTAGTCAAATAGCCTATTGTCCACAGAGATGTCAGTGTAACTACACTTTTTTATACAATAATAATACGATATGTGGGATAATTTTACACATCGCTCTTGTCACAAACTAAGCTCTATGTGTACCAGAAACAATGATATAATACATATTATATTTTATAAACACCCAGACCATGACAAACTGTACAGAAAAAAATACTTTTTTTTTTGTCATGAGTGGGAATCGAACCCATAACCTCTGGATACAACGCCAAAGGCGCAATCACTAGTCTACGGAGGCGGTCGTGTGAATGGACAATTGCACATAAGCGCCAGTTACCAAAAAGTTAAATCAAATTCTTAGCATTTTTTGAGGTTAGGAAGGTCTCTATAACTTCGCTAGGCCGACCGACCGGTATCGTTACTCTACATGGTGACTTTGAAAGGATATACTTTGTGCTAATATGAGGTTCTGCTGATCAAATCGAACAACTTTCCCCATGGAACCTTATGTCGCAAATACATCCATTCAAATTCACCCTGTATATATGCAAAAACCGTCGAGTGACTGATGCTTAGGTTTTTATCTTTGTGTTTTTTGTGTTAGTCCATTCAGTGTGCGGATACGAAACGGGCGGTTGATTTGACGATAAAGCAGCGAGACTATTCTTTCAAGACTCATCAAACTTAAAAATAAATTTCTAATTAAGAATTGATCTTATAGGTACTAGCAATGCTATGTGCGTAATACATACATACATACATACATACATATCTTCACGGGTGCCTTACGGCGCCCGAGACCGCCTAGACGGCCCCAGGGTACCCAGCGGAGGGGTTTTTAATCCCACCTCGTCGTAGCTGATGGTCGTCGTAGCCTACACCGAACAAGTGGCTAGCTCGTCGCGAGGTTTTGAACAGACTCAATAACCCATCTATAAACAGTTTCACAAGTTGGTATAGTGAAACTGGGACCGACAGCTTAACGTGCTCTCCGAGGCACTATAGTGGTGTTGTCAAACAAATATACATAATTGTTTTAATTAAAAACTCATTGGTACACACCGGGATTCGAACCAGGGACCTAAGTGTTTTTGAGTCCAAGGTCTAACCAACTCGGCCACCACATATGTGCGTAATAAATATAAATTAAATCACGTTTTATTTTATTTTATTGGAGAACTGCATCTGACTTTGTAACTACCCAATAAAGCAGACCTATAAAGTTGTCATGTTGGTAAATTTCTATTCAAAGACATGTCTAATTATTTTTTTATCTCTACCATCACGTCTGAACCAAACGATTGTACCCCGGGCTTTCAACTGAAAAGAGAAAGGGGTGTTTGAAATAGTTCAACTATAAAAACATTGTTCTGTGGATTGTTGTTGGAATAAGCGTATATCTATGCATTCAACTATATTCTATACTGTGCAAATATGCGAACTGAAAGATACATCAATATCTATTTATTTATAAAACTTTATTGGATAATACAAAGGCGGACTTATACCATGTACGTACTAAACCGTCAAGTGGCCTAGTCATGTTTTGGTTTAAGTCAGAGGGCTTTGTCAGGAGACTACTGCATCGATTTCTTATCGAGGTGGTAGTCTTGATTCAGGGTGTGGCTACGAAACGGGAGTTTGAATTAACGTAAAGCAGCGAAGATATTAATATATGTTCGTAATGCAAATTCGACTCTGTCACCACCTATTTCGTAATCGCATCATTTAGCCGGCATAGTGAGAGTGATCAAAGTCGTTAAAGAATAATTATTGATCGATACCATTCATGGACTACGACATATATATCTGCTCACAACCAGGTAGATACAAGGTCACATCCCGTGAGTTTTTTATCTTATCTTATTAGATCTTTTATGTGCGTGTGATGTTTGTTCTTGTCTTTTATGTAAATGAAAGTGGAGTGAGTATGTAAAGTGAGAGAGGCTGTAGTAAAAGAGTTTATTCATGGAACCAGCTAAAAATACTAATAATATTATACAGATAAAATATTCAATTCCTGATAAACTCAAAAAATACTGAACCGGCTTAAAAAAAGATTTTACCAATATAATAATAATACTAATATTTATTATTATTTTATTTTTTTTCTCATTACAAAAACATCTCTATTATCGACTAGTAAAATAGACTGTATTATATTTTCGATCCGATTTATTATAAATTAAACGGCGCGGGTGAAACATAGGTAGTTGAAAATATAAATATCAGTATCCAATTTAACATCGTAAAATGTGTTTCAATAAATATAAACTTTTAAAGCAAACTCCGCGGATATAGTGATGTAAAAGTTTTTATTGCTCTTGCTCGGGAAAGGCGTAACTTTGCTCTGAAAAGGCGATGCTTATCCTATGCTGAAGCGAACCTATATAATTAGTAGGTGCGGTAAGGTAAAGTATACATATTGATTTACCTTTGCTCGTGCTCTATGCTTTGTATTATAAAGGCCATGGGTTCGATTCCCAGCCATGGCAAAAGGCTGGAGACTAATTATTGGAGCACGACATGTATCTACGTGGTGGTGAGCAGACCTACAATGTCCATGAATGGGATCAATCAATAATTGTTCTTAAACAATATTGATCGCTCCCACTATCCCGGCTAAATACATCGCGTTCCGACCTCAGCATCGCTGCCACGGATGGCTGGTTTTTTTAGCCAAGGTCGTTTCACCGCGCGGAAATGTTAGCAATTCAAGTTACCATCAATCGTTCCGCGACCAGAAATTTTAACACGAAAAGTTAGCACGGCTACTTTTTGACAGATGTTTGTTTACATGTGAATATCTATCTACAAATTGGAATTGAATTAATTATTTTATATATTCATATCTGTTTTAGTTTTAAAAGTTCGATGAAACCTAAAAAATAAATATCGTGTAACTAAATTCAGCTTTGGTATGTTTAGTTTGAGGTTGTTAATTAAATTAATATTGTGATATTATAAAATTATTGTATTTAAATAATGGTTAATTAAAAAATATTGATTTATTATATAATGATAAGGTATGTTTAGTTTGAGGTTGTTAATTAAATTAATATTGTGATATTATAAAATTATTGTATTTAAATAATGGTTAATTAAAAAATATTGATTTATTATATAATGATAAGGTAGTAATATTTTTAATTTAAATTATTTAATTAAAAATAGTGCTTCTTGTCAAAAAGTGGCATCAAAAATCAACACCGATCGTTTCCGAGCTGCATTTTAGCATCGCTAAAAAAAATGACATGGCTGTGTTGAAACGGGCGGTCGCGCTGGTTTTTGAAGTCAGCACGAGAAACTGCCCGCGCTAGCTCTCGGAACGCAGGGATATTACGAAATGGAGGGTGACAATGACGTATTGCATTACGAGTATATTTTTATATACTTGCTGCCATGTCATGTCATGTCATTATCAGTTTGTCATGGTCTGCGTGTCAAATTGTGTTTCTTATAACAGAAACTTTAGCTTGTCAAAATAATGAAATTCTTTGAACAATCTTATAAATTACATTGAACAATCAGCAACAATGGCATGTATGTTATTCCCTTGTGTTAAAGGTGCTTTTGCTTTGACAGTTTTTAGCATTCCGTGTGGTGACAAATGTTCTTAAAGGATTTCGTTATTTTGGCTATCTAACGTTACCTTTAAAAGAAACAGATTGTGGCCGCTGGGTTTATTTAAAAAAAATACGTAATATATTATATAGTTTTTTTCTGGTACACATAAGACAAGCTTAGAGCTAAGTTTGTGACCACAGGAATATGTGTAAATTGTCTTACATACTATTATTATACTACATATTATGAACTTGTTGTTTTTTTCGTACATGGATTTAATGACCGACCATTTCGAGTTTTTTTTTAAACTTTTACTAGGTCATCAATCGTTAACTCTCCACCAATTAAGTTCTTTTATATTAATAACATTGCTTACTTAAAAATATCAATTTAAATAATATAATACGTGGTGGCCGAGTTGGTTAGACCTTGAACTTAAAAACACTTAGGCCCTGGTTCGAATCCCGGTGTGTACCAATGAGTTTTTAATTAAAAAAAATATGTACATTTGTTTGACAACACCACTATAGTGCCTCGGAGAGCACGGTAAGCTGTTTCGTTAAACCAACTTGTGAAACTGTTTATAGATGGTTTATTGAGTCTATTCAAAACATCGCGACGAGCTAGCCACTTGTTCGGTGTAGACTCATACCATCGGCTACGGCGAGGTGGGATTAAAAACCCCTCCGCTGGGTACCCTGGGGCCGTCTAGGCGGTCTCGGGCGTCGTAAGACACCCGTGATGATATGTATATATATATAATATTTCTTAAAGATGAATATTAATATTTCTATATATTTCTATTATTGATATTACTTCTATAGGTAAATATAAAAACAGCTTCAAACTAAATGCCTTCAAAGGTTTACATGAAATTTGAATATGGAATAGTTGTTCTAACCAAAGTTATATTTATAACAGAGATTGAGACGAACTCAAATTTCATTGGCCAACAGTTTCTTGAACTAAGTTCATAAATCTCAAACCTATTTCAGCATATCTCATTAAACTCAGATGGAGAAGTCGCAGGTGCTAACTTGTATAAAGTTTTCAAATACCTATATATATATAACACGCTGAATTAATATAATAAAAGGACAGCCTCCGTAGACTAGTGGTTGCGCCTTTGGCGTTGTATCTGGAGGTCGTGGATTCGATTTCCACCCGTGGCAAAGAATATTAGTACTTTTTTCTGTACAGTTTGTCATGGTCTGGGTGTTTACAAAATATTATATATATTATTATTATTAATTTACAGCCGATTTAGGAACAAATGATTATTTTTCTACCTTATCAAAGGATTTTAAACTGATTTTAGAAACAAAGGTCTTTATCACTGGCTAATAAGACCCCGACCATAGGGTGAATTGAATGACCAGTCCCTGGCTAAATAAAGGACTTCAAGACAATTTTAAAAACAAAGGATAATTATTTAGAAGGTCCTTGCAACTGCTTAGAAGCCAAATTTGGTTAGTTATCTAAGTATTTCACTACTTTTTGATTTATTATAAATGGAGGAAATTTAAACTTTAACAGAGCTATAGAATAATGTAGGTACATATAAAAAAATACCATCACGGGTGCCTATTTGGCTCCGAGAACCGTTTAAACCAGCCTCAGGGTACCCGACGGAGGAATTAACCCGTCCTCATTTCGCTGAGGGTATTCGGAACACACCAACACCTAACAAGTGGCGAGCTTGTTGCGGTGTTTATGATGAAATAGCCTCTTTGCATAAAGCGATCAGCCATCCTAGGTCCGGCCTTGTTGTCATCTGCTTAACCTTGTTATCAGTTGCGCAGTGACTTAACCCCTGGCTGGGGTCGCTTTTTGTCATAGGTAGGTACATATAAAATTGCCTAAAATACTCGGTATTGGAATGTAACAGGTATTGGAATGTCCTACGTACTTGGCAAAGTAAGGTATACATACTTTATTCTTTGTGTTGTTTTAGTTAGATAAACAATTAAAACAGAAAACAAGAAGTTTAATAATTTATAATTCAGTAATTTGACTTAACATAAACAGCCTCTTCTTAAACAATGTCAACAACTTAAGTCTCTTTGGTTCTCGCAATCTTTCCCAAAACCCAAAATGAAATTTCTCGCTACACAAACATTGGCGTTAAAATATTTAATGAAATCTAAAACAAAGCAATTGTAAGAATTCGTCGAGTTTGCAAATTAATATAAACGCTATTTTAATAGGAAGGCAATGAAGCGAAATAATAATATTTGGCTAGGGTTGCGTATTTAAGATTGATCTTAAAGGCTGGATATTATTATTCAGTAATCTTTATATTCAATACAAATGGGAGTGTCTTAACTTAAAATTGGATCACATTGTATTTATTATAACACCACGTATTAGTTAGACTTTAGATTTAAAAACACTACAGTTTTAAGATCACCACTACTGGTTCGAATCCCTTTGTTTGACAATACTTCTATATTGTCTCGGAAAGAACTATCGGTTTCAGTTCCACTATCTATAACAACTTATAAAACTGTTTATAGATGAGTTATTGAGTTTATTCACAGTTTCAATCGATCCTATATATTGGTAGTTGCTCACATATTAACGTTACGTTAATAAAAAAATAATTTGTGGAGTCTCCTAGGTTCTACCATGGGTTTGCGCATTGTAGAAACGTAACGTATTAATTTACGTATACGTGAGCATCAACCAATTGGATCGCTTGATTCAATGCTGTTACCAAAAATAAAGCGATCCTATTGGTTGTTGCTCACGTATACGTAAATGAATACGTTACGTTTCTACAATGCGCAAACCCATGGTAGGGCCTCTGACTTTTTATTGTTTCGCAGAAGGTGTGAAAAGTTGAGTATGCTCCTGTGGGAAAAAGACTGTCTTCGTCCAGGTCAGTTTGAACCACTCTCTTCATGAACCCCATTCATACATGATGAATTTAAAAGGTTGTACTTTGGGCTAATATAAGGTTCTACTGATAAAATTAAACAACTTTTTCTTTGGCACCGTGTCGCAAAAAAATTGACTTTTTTAATATAAACTATTAATATTAAAATTACTAATTTGTATGGGTAAGCCAAAAAATATTTTCTTATGCGACACACTGTTCTATGGGAAAAGTTCTTCGATTTGATCAGTAGAGCCTTTTATTAGCCCAAAATACAACCTTTTAAATTTAATCTGTATAACTCCCTCGCTACTCTCAGGGTACAATATGCCGCCTGTCACGTAAGACACTGCTTTATTCCCTTTATGCATAAACTACTTCTCTTTCTTTTCACTATTTAAAAAGAAAAATACATTTTTTAACTTCAAACCCTTAAAGTTCTGCCACAAGGTATTACAGGAAAAATAAACTACAGATAACAGCCAAACTTTAAATATTATCTGCTTCAAAAAAGCCTGCGTAACTTCGAGACTGTCGAACCTTCGCATATAAGAATATTAAAGTTTTTTATTTATTATTTTTTTTACCCAAACAAAGCTCCATCTCTACGGGACGAAATTACGGTCGTTTCAAAACATAGGAAATTTATCGAAATCTATACATATAATAAGATAAGACTTTCCACGTGCCTGTAAATAAAAGATTTTTGCGAATAAAGTAGAAGTAACTATAAATAAATAAATACCATCACGGGTGCCTATTTGGCTCCCGGGAACCTTTTAAACGGTCTCAGGGTACCCAGCGGAGGGATTAACCCATCCTCATTTCGCCGATGTTATTCGGAGGCAACACCTAACAAGTGGCGAGCTTGTTGCGGTGTTTATGATGAAATAGCCTCGTTGTATAAAGCGGTCCATCCCAGGCCGGCCTTGTTGTCATCTGCGCAGTGACTTAACCACTAGGCTAATGATAATAAAAATAACTAAGGGTCGGATTAATAGTCGCATCTTAACAAACTAAGCTCTAGGCTTGTACTGTGTGTAACATAAACAATCATTATAATACATATTATATTTTATAAACACCCAGACCTGTACAGAAAAACGTCCTAATTTTTTTTTGCCATGGGTGGGAATCGAACCCATGACCCCCGGATACAACGCCAAAGGCGCAACCACTAGTCTACTTAATTAATACGTGCGTAGCCGCTATTTAATAAATGTTTTAATATAAAATGAACTAGTTGGAACTTATTGCATTAAAAATCGAATTACTTGCTTTCTTTTAATAATATTTAAGGTAGTTTTTCGGTATGAGTTTGCACCGAACTAGTGGCTAGCCCGTTGCGATGTTTGGATAAATACCCAATAGCCTAGATGGGTTATTGAGTCTTAACTTTTTTTCTTACTTGTGAGACTGGGACCGAAAGCTTAACGTGCCCTCCGAGACACTATAGTGGTGACGTTAAACAAAAATTTACATATTTTTTTAGATTAAAAACTCATTGGTATACTCATACCAGGGACCTAAGTGTTTTTAAGTCTAAGGTCTAACCAACTCGGCCACCACGAAATAAAATTATATTATATAAAGTAAAAATAAAATTAGAAAAAAGTTTATTGTAATAAACATATACTTTAAAATAATATTCAGTCAAAAAATCATGTAATTCATTTCAAATTATATTCAGATACAATGTTAAGGATCTACGTGACCTCCCCATTCACTTCCAAATACAAATAGGCACTTAAGATGCCCAAACACGACCGGGAAAGACCTCGAGCGATCCAATACCTATAGACAAACCTTTTCTTGTGAAAATAACAGGCATTCTAAAGGTTGAATGAAAAGATTTTTCTTGTACATCAAAGAGCCTGGGCTTCGAAAATGACCTGCTTTAATGTTATTTGGTTATATTTTATGGGTCGTTTACTATATCTACTGTAATATGATCCCGAAATCGTGTGTGCTTTTTCAGGCAATTTAATTTTCAGATTCAATTTCAGATTTTATAGTACTAATAAAAAACCAAAATTGATAAGTAACGTCAAATCACTTACAAATAAATATTCTGATAATTGAAACTATGAGTAAAAAGTTATTTATGCCTTCTTTTGGTGAAACAGGCCCTAAGTTCTACACAATAAATTCCAATGCGGGTCAATATATATATATATATATAGTATATCATCACGGGTGCCTTACGGCGCCCGAGACCGCCTAGACTGCCTCATTTTTATGATTGTATGAGTCTACACCGAAGTAGCTAGCTCGTCGCGGTGTTTGTATAGACTCAATAACCCATCTATGTTTATAAATGGGTTTCACAAGTTGGTATAGTGAAACTATACCAACATATAATGCCGGTCAAAGAGTAATAATAATAATAAATTATAATCTTAGCAACCATTGTAGATATTAAAGCAACAAAAATCACTGTTGTTTTTTTAACTAATAATAACATGTAGGACAATTCACACATACTGCTCTAGTCACAAACTGCTCTAGCCACAAACTAAGCTCTAGGCTTGTACTGTGTGTAACAGAAACAATCATATAATACATATTATATTTTATAAATACCCAGACCATGCTAACCTGTACAGAAAAACGTCCTATTTTTTTTTGGCATGGGGGGGAATCGAACCCACGTCCTCCGGATACAACGCCAAAGGCGCAACTACTACTTTACTTAATTAATGCGTGCGTAGGCGCGGGTAACAGCTATTTAATAAATGTTTTGATATAAACTTAAATGTTTTACTATAAAATGAAATGTTTTAATAAAAATAAATATCCAGGTTGCAATTCAACGTAACCCCGGGCAGACATAAATCATTCCAGATTGGCCCAGATTGAGCAAAGCGGAGTCAGAGAGTAGATGAGCTATGCCAATCCAAAATGGTTCTAGTGAATGAATATAAGAATAATAATATGTAGGACAATTTACACATATTGCTCTGGTCACTAACTAAGCTCTAGACTTGTACTATGTGTAACGGAAACAATGATATTAATTCATATTATATTTTATAATCCCACTGCCACTGAATTTAAAATAACACTTACATACGTACATATCATCACAGTTGCCTTACGGAGCCCGAGACCGCCTAGACGGCCCCAGGGTACCCAGCGGAGGTATTTTAATCCCACCTCGTCGTAGTCGATGGTATGAGTCTACACCAAACAAGTGGCTAGCTCGTCGCGATGTTTTAAATAGACTCATTAACCCAAACAGTAAATAAACAGTAGTAGTCATAAACAGTTTCACAAGTTGGTATAGTGAAACCGGGACCGACGCTTAAAGCGCTCTTCGAGGCACTATAGTGGCTTTGTATCCACCTAATGGTAAGCAGATCTACAAAGTTCATGAATGGGGTCGATCAATACATTGTTGTTTAACAATATTTATTGCACTATGCCGGCTAAATGATATGATTACGAAATGGGCAGCACAAAGACGTATTTACATTACACTCTATTTTAATATCCTCGCTGCTCTATCGTCAAATCAGTCGCCTGATTCGTAACTGCACCTGTTGAAACGGGCGGTTGATTTGACGATAAAGCAGCGAGGATATACTCGTAATGCAAATTAGTCTTTGTAGTCACTCATTTTGTAACCGCATAATTTAGCCCATAGTAAGCGCGATTAATGATTTTACAACAGTGTATTGATTAACCCCATTCCTGGAATTTGCAGGACTGCTTACCATCATGTAAATACATAGTCAAATGCCGTGCTTCAATAAATAAATGAGCCAAAATAAAATGTCAAACCCCATTCATGGACTTTGTAGGACTGCCCACCACCAGATAGATACAAAGTCACATGTGCTCCAATAAAAAAAAATTAAAATCTTTATTGCACTAAAACGTTTGTACAAAAGCGAGCATAATGCCTTAGGCATCTACCAACTAACCTTTAGAAGAATGAAAATTGTAATATAGGGTGCACAGAGTAATGTTAAGAGAGATCAAAATACATAAATAACATACAGTTATAGATATGCTCAAATATACAACTACAAAAAATATAGTAATATAAATACATAAATATATGTTTAAACCTTTGACAGCCTCCGTAGACTAGTGGTTGCGCCTTTGGCGTTGTATCCGGAGAAGGGTTTGATTCCCACCCATGGCAAACATATATATAAGTACGTTTTTTCTGTACAGTTTGTCATGGTCTGGGTGTTTATAAAATATAATATGTATTATATTGTTGCTTCTGGTACACATAGTACAAGCCTAGAGCTTAGTTTGTGACCAGAGCAATATTGTGTAAAATGTCCTACATATTAAAAAACCTAACCTGAATTGTGATAACGTTAAACGCATTTAGGAAGTAACTGCATTAAAAAAAAACAGAGCAAACAGGTACAAATAGTGTTGTCTCTCAAGTGGGAATTAAAAGTTTGAAAACTTTATTGTAAGTATAGTAAGATAAAGTTTTTTTAATTCTAAAAACAATGGAAATTTAATTATAAAGACGAAAAACTTACTTTGGTAAGAATTTTATTACAGATAAGAGAACTGTATATAGACTTATAAACTTGAATTAAAAAGACAATTACCGTAATTGTACTTTTAATAAAGCCAAGTCTTTGTAATAAGTAGAAGAGAGTTTATTTTTATAAGTACCTTATTTTTATTTTTATAAGTATTTATTTTAATTTATTGGAGCACGCTATGTTTTTTATCTACCCGATGGTAAACAAACCTACAAAATCTAAGTGTGTTTATTTTTTTTTGCAGAGAACAAGAGAAGGTTTTTTGGTATGTTGAGCCTACTACACCCAACATGTGGCAAACTCGTCGCGGTGTCTGTTACTTTTTTTTATTTTATTGGAGCACAGCATGTGGCTTTGCATCTACCTGATGATAATCAGACCTACAAAGTCCATTAATGAGCTCGATTCCACTAGACCGGTGAAATGATGCGGTTATAAAACGGGTGGCAACTACTGGCGTCAAAGTTGAATTCGCCTTACGACTCTGTTCTAATATCCTCGCTGCTTTATCATTCCAACTGCCCGTTTCGTAACCGGTAGTAGCGGTTACGAAACGGGCAGTTGGAATGATAAACTAACGAACACTACTACCTCGATAAGATATCGGTGCATTTTTTTTTTTTTTAATAGAATCATATTTCCTTCACTTGACTATACAACTTATACGACAGGCGCTTCTAACTTAGATTTAGGGCCAAATATCCAAAAGACGAACGACTACTCATTATAAGGGACAATTTAACCCGTTCCTAGACCTACATCATACTTTTTTTTAATATTTATTTTACGGCCCTGGATACATGTCCTTTTTAACCAAATAGGGTACATTATATAAAACTATCAAACGTATAGACTTCCCAAGTTTTACTTGCCCGAAACGCAACTCGCAACTAATTAATTTCTAACAGCTGGCGTCCGCAACTTCGTATGTGTGATATTTTTTATAATCAAAAAATAATCAATAAAACTGCTCACAACCGTCAAAGGACACGCGTAACTTGACTTATGAGGATATTAACTAAATAAATAAAAAACTGTCGTTTTCGTTCAAATAAATGTTATTCCCAATAAAACTTCTTTCGATTTTTGATCCAATGAGCTTTTACGTGATCCGCGCACAATCAACAATAGAGAAAAAATTAAAAAATATTAATTAATAATTTCGATTTCCACTTACCAAAACATTTTTTTTCTGTAAAGATTATCATGGCCTGGTTATTTATAAAATATAATATCTATGTATTAATATCGTTGTAATGGTGAAAAAATATATATCGTGATAATGGTTATATGGTCTTTTTTTATATTTTTTTATATTTTTTTGTAATTTTTCTTATAATTTTATTTATCTTGTTATTGTAATTTTGAAGGCAATAAACGTTTTTTTCTTTTCATTTCATTTAAAAAAAAATGGATATCGGAGCCACCCATTAGCCGTAAAATAATTTATTAAAAAAAAAAACAATTTATAATAGGTAACCGTTAAAAGGAATAATAATGTCACTTCCAAACAGACAAAAAGATAAAAATTATACCACACTTTTTTATCGGGAGTTATAAAAATGTGCTACTAAGCCTGGCCCTCATCTAAACTTCAGCAATAATAAAAATTGCACCCAAATCATCGGCAATAAAAAGTTGGCCAGAGTTATACAGAACGAACGAATGTAAGCTAAACCGCTGAACTGAAGAGCAAAGTGTTTTTTTTTTATTCAGAGCACGAAGCATCACAAACGTTGCCCCGACTCCGACTAGGGTGGGTGCGAATGAAAAAAAATCTTTTTACTTTTCTTTTGAAGAGAAATGTTCCGTACAAGACCGAGGAAAAATATTGCTAGATATTAGGTACTGTAGGTTTCTTATTAATTTTTATATCTTGCATAAATAAATAAAAAAGCGAATCAGCTATCTTGATCTCCAATAATATAAATATATACTGGATGTTTTTGGTCACGGTGATAAAAAATGTATATTATATGATGAAAATACACGATTTTTTTCCTTTTTGTATCGCCTAAACGAAAACAAAGATAAATAACAAAAAAAGATCTACAAATCACGTTAACTTTCATACTAAACTCACGAATTAAAGCCTATCACTTGTCTAATTGTGTTTTACTTGTTAGATACAAAGACTTATTATGTATTTGTAGGAGTAATTTTAATCATATAGACGCCTGTTCATATAATAATTTATTTTTCAGACTTTTTTTTTGAAGAAAAAAATACTTACCTACCTTTTTTATTTTAAAAATGGGTTCTAAAAGTGATAGCATCAGGCATCAAAAAAATATTATCATTGTTAAAAAAATACGCAGTAAGTATAATCCAAAAATAACTTAATTAAAAAATATTATACGGGTCGAATTATGTCTCCACTTTTTTGAAGTCGGTAAAACATTTAAGAGATACAATGTTCTTAGCTATCCATGGATTTTTTGTGCGGATGCCGGGTCCATCAGGTTGGAAGGCAGGGGAATGAACTGCAGCGTTCGGACTTGAGACCGCTAAGTAGGGTTAAAGGCTTTTTCACTGTGTTTACTACACTCTTTATTCAATAATAAAAGATATTTGAAGGAAACCGTTTATTATACATTTTACAATAAGTGCGAGTAAAATCCAAAAACAAATACTCACGCGGAATTCTTAGAAACAAGACAAAACAAGGTATACTTTGAAAATATTTTGAACTATACAAAATCACTGGGATATGTAGGTACTAGCTCTTATTATACATAACCTATAAAAAAATGAAAAAAAAAATTGCTTCATATTAAAGTAATAGGAAATATTTAAAAAAAATTAGGTCACTTTGGAGGAAACTTTACGCTATTACGTTTATCAAAAAGCCAGTAACTTCTAAATATTATTCTTGTATTATTAATATATTTCTAATCAAATTATTGGTTTTGAGGTATTTTTATAATCGGAGATCTAGAACCCCGATGTGTACCCGAGGTACCAATGAATTTTGAATCTACAAATGTATATTTAACAACACCACTATAGTGGCTCGGAGAGCACTTTAAGCTGTAGGTCCTAGTTTCACTATACCAACTTGTGAAACTGGGTTATTAAGTCTATCCATCCAAACATCGCAACGAGCTAGCCACTTGTTCAGTGTACACTCATACAATCGGCTACGACGAGGTGGGATTAAAAACCCCTCCGCAGTATGAACTGAAGGGTTTTTCCCCTGAGGCCGTCTAGGCGGTTTCGGGCGCCGTAAGGCACCCGTGATGTTATTTATATATTTTAGATTGCTGATTTGCTATTTATGGCTTATCTTAAAAAGTTCTATTAAAAATGGTCTGTTCTATAAGAATCACATAAATTACTGCTCTGAATAAAAACCACACCCAAGAAAATGCATCAATTTAACGTCCAAGAAAGCCTTTAAAAGGCAAAACAATCATTAAACAGCGAAAATGTCCCATAAAATAAAGCCAATCATGTGCGAAAGCGAGGCAAGAGCAATAAAAAACTAATTGTGTTTCCTTGTGCGGAAAAATGTTTGTCTTCAGCCTTCTTTAAGGCTGCGGTTACAAAACGGGCAATATATTTTCCTAATGAATAATTCAAATACGTCTTATTCACCGTCTGTTCCTTTCTTTTTCTTTTTTAACAATTGACACATTGCTCTGGTCACAAACTAAGCTCTAGGCTTGTACTATGTGTACCAGGAACAACGATAAAATATATATTATATTTAAACACCCAGGCCATGACAAATTGTACAAAAAAAACGTACCTACTAGTATTTTTTTGCTATGGGTGGGAATCTAACCCACGACCTCCGTGTACATCGCCAAAGACGCAACAACTAGTCTACGGAGGCGGTTTCATAACCACATTATTTAGCCGGCATAGTGGGAACGACCAATTATGTTAAACAACAATGCATTGTTCGACCCCATTCTTAGACGGTAGATAGAAGTAGCATGCCGCACTCGAATAATAAAAAAATGCATTAATATCCACTTCATTTCGCTTTCTACTAAATATTCTATATTTTTAACTTTTGATTAAGTTCTGAAAAGCTCTCGTTTATTAGTAAAGAAAGGGGAAAATTAATCTAATTTTCAAACACAAAGATCGAAGTTTGTATTCCGTTTCTACGAATTAAGAATTACGTCGAAATAACCCAAAATGATTTTGAATCGTACATTCCGAAAGTGGAATGCTTAATATTTTTATTAAGAAATAATTTATATTATGAATGGAATGTATTTTCTTTTGACTAAAAATAGTATTTTATAATAAAGATAATTTTGCGCATGACTAAAATTTACGTATAAAGGTTCGCGTATTCCTCCATTTATTTGCGATTATTTAGTCCGCGGATTATTGTCAGAAACATTTCATATTTATTCCCACATTTCTTCCAAAAATTATTTGCCTAAAAACGAAAAAAAAAACAAAACTCGAAGAAAATATTATTTAAAATTCGAAGAAAATATTACCATTTGCTTTGACTACAAAAAACAATTTTAGAAATAGCAACTGGTACTCAAAGAAATTTTACGTTTATTTTAACATGTTTGTTTTTGAGTGTCATATTTAAAAAATAACTACACTACATAAACTAAAACACGCGTTAAACTTATAATAACAATTCTTTTAGGAAAAAATAACAAAAACTACATAATAAAAGTAAAGTGCATTTTTCCCAACAGAAGCTGGTAAACAAGCTCTATGGTAAACATGTTATAAGCTTAACACAGTGAGTTTAAAGTATAGAGTCGCAATCACATATCTATACATAAAAAAACCGTTAATATATCACAAGACAACTTAGCTAGGGTACATGGATAGGACGATAGGATGTATGAAGGTACATTTATTATATTATAATAATATGAAGGATATTTATATATATTTTCCCTGGTCACAAACTAAGCTTTAGACTTGTACTATGTGTACCAGAATCACCGATACTAATACATATTGTATTTTATTAACACCGAGACCATGACGTACTGTAAGGAAAAACGTACTAATATGTTTTTTTGCCATAAATGGGAATCGAATCAACGTCCTCTGGTTACAACGCCAAAGGCGCAACCACGAGTGCACGAAAGCAGATAGAGTGTAGTAATCAATTTATCGTAATTTATCTCGATAATATTGTACTCATGTATATAACAACGCATTGGTCAGCTGTAAGTGTTAATGAATGCGCCTAATGCCTCTCCCGGTGCAAATGCATAAGTTTTCTGTAGTTGTATTTTGAGATTAGGTTAAAATACGTATTTGTAGTGAAAAATAACTCATAAAGTAATGTTACTAAAGCTAGCACGTGAAATATCTAAGAAGATATTTCATAATATTGTACGGTTAGCGACTAGACATATTTGTAGAATGTTTTATATTAAAATAAAAATAGTGATAACATTTGAAAGATTACAGTTACTCCTCTATATATCAATCTCTTTGCTCTGTTTACTCTGAAAGCATACAATATTATCCTGGGAGTAATGCACTCAGACCAGGCGAAGCTGTTTAAAGCTTCAAAATAGAGGAAATATGAAGCTAAATTATTTTGTTAGGTTACAGTGCTTCAAAAAATAATACAAATAAAAACTCTGGGTTTATCTATCTAGCTAGGCCGATATCTCCGAAACCTATTATTCTAGAGTTGAGAAAGAAACTTAAAAATCTATACTATCTATACTAATTTAATAAAGCTGAAAAGTTTGTTTGGTTGAACGTGCTAATCTCAGGAACTACTTTAATGTTGGATAGCCTATTTATCAGGGAAGGCTATAGGCTATATAACATCACGCTACGGCCGTTAAGAGCGGGGCATCATTGAAAAATGTTGCAAAAACGGAGATAATTGATTTCCTTTTGAGATCTTCCGTTGCGTGCGCTGTGAAAATAGTTAAAGTTCTCATAAAGCAAATTCGTCTTTGTCGGCGCCTATTTCGTAACCGCATCATTTAGCCAGTATTTAATGCTTTTAAGCAACAATGTATTGATTAACCCCATTCATGGACTTTGTAGATCTGCTTAACGACAAAGGTCTCAAATAAATTCACATGCATCATTCAAATAAAACTAATTTGAGTCCTATAGCGATAGAAGGTAGGTACTGTTTACTTTTTCTCTTAAGCAAAGTTGGTCCCATAGTGAAACTTATTTTTATTCATGATCGTTAATGTTAAAAAGCTTTTTTAACACCCGGTATGATATCGTAAAAACCTAGCTAACTATACTGTAATGGGTTTTTGTTTATATATGTATTCTGTTTAACAACACCACTATAGTGCCTCAGAGAGCACATTAAGCTGTCGGTCGCAGTTTCACTATAACAGCTTGTGAAACTGTTTATAGATGGATTATTGAGTCCATCCAAAGATCGCGACGAGCTACGAAGAGGTGGGATTAAAAACCCCTCCGCTAGGTACCCTGAGACCGTCTAGGCGGTCTCGGGCGCCGTAAGGCACCCGTGATGATATTTATTTTATCCTGTAATGGGGTTTTAACCCAAGAAAGATCGTGTTTGTAATGTATGCGGAATTGCGGATACCCACTTTCCATTATAATATGTGCACACAGAATATTCCACCCTAATGATTAAACACACAAGAGGGTCGCTTTAACAATCTTTTGTTTAATGGAGATCATCGCTAGTCTTTTAAGTTTTGGAAACTTTTACCTTTATACTTGATGGTAAGAAGACCTGCAAAGTCCATGAATAGAGTCGATCAATACATTGATGTTTAACAGCATTGATTTCTTCCACTTTGCCAGCAAATGCAATTATAACTTGAGCGGCAACAAACAACCTGAGCGGCAACAAACAAGAAATTGCTTTACTAGTTTCTTTTAATATCTTCGCCGCATCATCATCAAATTAACGGCTTGTTTCGTAACCTTGAAATAAGACTACCAAATTGACAAGAAGAATACGTGCAGTGGTCTCCTGAAAACCGGTGAACCCACAGACCAAAACCGAGACATGGCTAGGTCACTTGATATTTTATCACCCTTCTACCTAATAACCCTAGATTGTACTTTAGATATTGCTATTAACCAAATATAGAGATTTCAATATTAAAAAATAAAAATAATACTTCTTAACACTTGATGAAATAAAACATTTTAACAAAAGAAAAATCTAGCTAAAGACATCGAAGCAAATTATTTTTTGCTTCATTAATTCCCCTTCATCACAAATTACAAGGAAACTCTAAAAAAAAACGCAAATCCGAAACTCTCTCGGGGGCGCAATTTACGTAATAAATAAAAGTATTTTTTTGTAATAATTATAATAAGACAGCTTGACAGCAAGACAGCTCTGGGTCTACTCCGAACAAGTGGCAAGCTCGTCGCGGTGTTTAGACAATAAACAGTTTCACAAGGTGGTAGTGCAACTACGCACCGACAACTTCGAGGCACTATACTGGGTGATTTATTTTCTCAATGATAATATTTTTTTATGCCGTATCACTTAGAGAACCCATTTTTTAAATAAAAAAAGGTAGGCAGTTCGTTACGTAAGCCCGAAAAATAAATGATCATGTGAACAATATGTTTAAAATTACTCCAACAAATAATACATATTATTATAGTCTTCGTATCAAGAAAGTAATTTTTTCATATACCTTACTTAGATATTAAATTGCCCTAAATGTTTGACTGGTAATGCCTAGCGGCATTAAATCCGCCTTTGTGCTTTGTGCAACAAAGTTTTTGAATAATCAAATCATGTATGAGTATAAAAGTTGACGTGGTTTGTACGTAGGCCTTTTGTACTTTAAGTCATTTATACTTGAATGTTTTTGTATGGGCGACACTAAAAGAAAAATGCGTGTTTCATTATTGTAATCATAGAACACAATAAAAATGTTTTACAACTGTGATTAAAAAAAAACCAGCCAGTATAGTATTGTGGTCAAACAGATTTTTATGATTTTTAATTCGGTCTACTTTTTTTTTTTAAGTACCATATTTTTTTTTAATAACTGGCTAAATGCTAACTAGTTCAATGGCCTGTCATGGACAATGGTGCTCTGCATAAAATAGATCTTACTACTTCTGATTAGTAAAGCAATAGGCCTAGTTTCACGATGCCAGCTTGTGATTTTTTTTGTTCAATCGCTGTGACGAGCTGGCCACTTGTTCGGAGTAGACCCAGAAAACCATCGGCTACCGTCTAGGCCCGTGGTCGTCAAACTGCGGCCCGCCGTCGATATTTGTGCGGCCCGCGACAAAGCAAATAATTTAAATAGTCAACCACATATTATAACAGATTTTGCAAACAAATTGTTTTGAAGAGATACACGCTTACTCTATAAAAAGGAGACTACCACCTCAACAAGAAATCGATGCAGTAGCGCCAAATAGCCACCGAGCGTTAATAAGGGAATAAACAAAGACCATGGTCGGTTTGGCTAATATTTTTGTTACAATTTGCCACTAATCATTAATGGTTTGTCAATACATAATTTATATTTCAAAACGCGCAATAAAAACTATACATTCTGTCAAGAAAGTACTGAGATTCATTCATTAAAAATACTTGCACGTCTAAATTATTTTTGTCGTTAGGTGCATTTTCAGCTTTATTACAATAAATACAAATTTCGAATGATTTGTCTTAAATTGTGCATTGGATTTTTTTGTGCAGAAGCATTGAAATTTTGACATAATTCTTACGGTTAATCGAATTTATCAAAAACACATGCATATGAGTGATACAGACAGGGCCCTAAAAACCGGTCGCGATGTGGTGGTAGATTGTTTGCTTCAATATGGTCGTCCATCAAAGTTTTTAACTGAGGCTCTACCATGGGTTTGCGCATTGTAGAAACGTAACGTATTAATTTACGTATACGTGAGCAACAACCAATAGGATCGCTTTATTCAATCTTGTTACCAAAAATAAAGCGGCCCTATTGATTGTTGCTCACGTATACGTAAATAAATATGTTCGTTTCTACAATGCGCAAACCCATGTTGCCTCTGAACTAAGGTAACGGAAATGGTGGCTGGAAATGCTGAGAGCCGCTGAAAGTTCGTTGTCTCGCGAATTAATTTGTGCGATTTTAAACTATTTGTAGCATGAAATGAGTGCCGAAAGATTTGAATTTTATGCAAAAACTTAATCGCGAAAAAAAGCTAAAGACTTGATAAAAGAAATTTAATTCCAACCCCACATTTATAAAACGTTTAGTAAAAGGTTAGGTGAAAATACATGGGTTCACGAGTTATACACGTGAACCAATCAATTAGGCTGGGCCGTCCAACTGTGCCGAGACCGAAAAATGCATTGTCAAAGTCGATTAAAAGTGAAGATGATGGTCACAGCGTTATGAGGCGTTTGAGAGAGAAAATTTGTCTCAAAACACCTGAGGCCAAGTGGGCAATACTCGCGCTTTCGGCATTCATCTCGATTCGATATTTTTGAACGAAAAATAATTTTGCCATATTCGATAAAAATGTATAGAAATTTTACTCTATGGGTAGACCGACGAGAAACGTCAAATCCTATACATTTGGCTTTCGATGGGTATTTCGATTGGTCTTTGGTATGGCCCCAGATTTGTCAAAAGAAAAGTAACGGATCTTCCATGACGATAACGCGCCATTTCACTATTGTGAAAGAAACAAATCTCAAAAAATAAATATAATAAAAGCTCAACAAATGTTATTATAATAATACACTTCTAGGTCGTGTTTTCAGCCGATAGATAAAAATTAAATAGAATTTACACGGCAAGTACAAAAAATGCGTTTAAAAATAAGTGTTTTAATAATTTATTATTTAATAGGAAAGAATTTACTTTAAAAAGTTTTTTTTTGTATCTACCTGATGGTAAATATTTTTTATAAAGCATCGAAGCTATTTTAAATAGACTCTTAATAGAAATTCCTCTAATGATGACTGATTCGTTACCGAATAAATTAGCCGGCAAATATACTTAGTATATAATAGGTAATGATAATCAATGCTGTTAAACAACAATGTAATGATCGACCCCATTCATGGATTTTATAGATCTGTTTACCATCAGGTAGATACAAAGTTAGATGCGCCGTGCTACAAAAAAAAACGAACTGAATAGGTAGTATAAGTGGACAACACCCTAAGTGTGCCGCCCGACAGTAATTTGGTGAAAATACTTGAGTACATTTAGGTAGTATAAGTGAACAATACCCTTAGTGTGCGGCCCGACAGTAATACCCACATTGTCCTATGTGGCCCTTGGCAAGAAAAGTGTGACGACCACTGGTCTAGGCGGTCTCGACGATTTAAAGAAGTTAATACTTTATTGACAATTCCCTAAATGTATTTAGATTAAAGTAAATTAGAAAAATAATAACGAAACACGCTAATAAATTATAGACGCACCCTAAACGCGCCTGTTTTAACTTAACCTGTTAAATCTATCATTCTTACACGCAAAAATAAATATAAGTAGGTATACGAAAAACCTTATAACCCAATTTGATCTTTATACCTAAAGATAAAGGGTACAAATTGCCACTTGTGTTACTTGTACATAAGGACTAATTAATGTTTTTTTAAGTTACAATATATTCTCATAGAAAAGTAAAAGTTGGGTTAACAAAACGGTGTGGCCATGAAAGGTTAAAGGTCAGGATTAGAGTTGAAAGTTCATTGACCTTAAAATACGAAGGCGAGTAATAAAGCTGGGCGTATTTTTAAAATAAGCTTTAAATAAAGTAAATTGTTTTCTATAATTGTGGGTGATTTATTTTTATTACATTTCACCATTAAATGGTATAATAATTTGTGTATGAACGTGTACATATTATAAAGATAATTAATTTAATTGATTGTTTGTACCGGATAAACATACAAATTACTGAACCAAATTTTTTTTTTACTTCAGCAATAGAAAGCTCTATTATTTTATTAGCCAATAACTAAATGTAACAATAATTTATTATCGATCCGATTTCTTTTAAATTAAACGTTCGGGTGCAATTGCTGGGCATAGCTAGTATGGAATAAGATCCTATATATCTCCCGGTATTAAATATCTTGGTAATAAATTTCCTGTCGAGGTGGTAGCCTCTTTTCAGGGTGCGGTTACGAAATGGGTTGACTTGACGATAAGGCAGCGAGTATATTAAAATATAATAGTAATGCAATTTGTCGCCACCCATTTCGTAATCGCATCATTTAGCCGGCATAGTGGAAGCGAATTTTGTTTAAAAACAATTATTGATCGACCCCATTCATGGACTTTGTAGGTCTGCTCACCACCAGGTAGATACAAAGTCACATGCCGTGCTCCAATAAAAATAATAAAAAATCGCTAATGTCACAAGATCCTACGATGGCCACGCTATGTCAATAAGATACTATGCAACACTATGATGTTTGTATGACGCTACGCGCCGGATTGGCCCTACGAACGCTACGCACCTACCACGAACGCTACGACGACGGTACCTACGATTCGTGGCACTACGCGACGCTACCAAAATGCGCTTAAATCGAAATATCGATACATACCAACGTATTTAATGTTCAGTTCAAATTGCTTTTATACACAAAGAATGATCTTTTTTCTTTGCGGTTTAAAACGAAAAACCAGAGGACACGAACCACAAAACTATAGACTGACAGCTGAATACAGTGCTGTATCTGTTTTGCGTGTGCAGTCGTATTTCAACCAAAATATACGAGTCGCGATTGACGTCACTTAAAACATGTTCCATTATAAGAGCATCTTGAACTGGTGTTTACAGAACAGACACAGATGATGTATTCAACATAATCGCAAATTAAACCGCCACAAATGTCGCTACTGACTACGACGCTACGTTGTGGAACTACAATGGCACGACGCCAAAGCTTTCACGACGCTGGAGCACAACAGCGTCGTTATTTAAGTGTCTTGCGTTTCTTCAACGTTAGTTTACCAAACTCTGTGAAACTACTATGCTACGAAAACAGGGATTACTAACAATACGAAGCTTTCACGACGCTAGAGCACAACAGCGACGTTATTGATGTGTCAGCGAGCGCAGGTCGCACGTAGACGTTTTTTCGACATTGCTCTAACACCTAAGTGCCAGTGACCAATCTATACTAATATAATAAAGCTTAAGAATTTATTTGTTGAACGCGCTAATCAGGATCTATACTGGTTGGAATTGAAAATTTAATTAAGTGTTGAATAGCCCATTTAACAAGGAAGTCTACGACCATAGGAGCGGAGCATCAATGAAAAATGTTGGGAAAACGGGAAAAATTATTCCTTTTGAGAGCTTCCGTTGCGTGCGCGTATTAAGTTATCAGATGAGCACTTAGCATAACTAACGGTTTTGTCACCGAAAAGTTGTTGGAAAAAAAATGGTCGATTAAGATCTTAAAAAGTGCCCACAATAAAATCAAACTCTGGTGTAAATGTAATGCAATCAAAACATAATAAAGGCACCAAAATAAATGTTAGTTAATGTTGTTTTTTTTAATATACGTTTATTTTAGACAAAGTCCATAGATTTAAATAATGTACACAAATTCAAAGTTTTAAATACAATAATGGTATACAATATAATAAAAATAAATTACAGAAATAATTACAAAAATGACACACACTTACTTGCGGCTGCACATATTCGCTATTGCGCCACTCCCAACAATCAAGCCATCCAAATTTTACAGGGCTTTCAGAAGTATATCTAGGCAAACCATAAAAGTGTTTCAATTACGCTTCAAGCTCTAACCACAAAGTACATGGCTACTATAAAATTTACCCACGAGTGGATTTTAAAGACAGTATAAACTGTTCTTAGTACTAACCATAGAGGTTTTAATAGCGAAGTGCCCTAAGACCTTTCCAAACATAAGAACAGAAGATCGCACTCCATACAAAACCAAAGTTGAACTAATAAAGCTCAAGAAGTTAGAACAGAATATGGCGGCAATAAACATGTATACATTTCGTTCGAAAATAAAAAATCTTTTCTATACAAATATGTATATAGATTTAAATGAGTGCAAGCGAGAAAGATGAATGTTTTTTTTTTACAAGGTGTGTTACAGTTACAGGTATATTATTAATACTTTTATTCAATAAAGAAAATTTTTATCAATCAATTACTTTGTTTTATGTACCTCATACAACATTTCCTTTAAAAAAATAAATACGCTATAGTTTTTGCTCAAATATGGCTGACCAAACAATGTTACAAAGCAATCCAGTACTTCATTATCGTATCCATATCAAATATTTCGGCTTTTATCCAATGTCCATTTGTAATGAATGTGTTTGTTTATTTGTATATGTCCGTCAATGATTTATTTATTTAAGCATTGAGCACTAGCTTCAAATAATATCTTTTTAAACAAACAGTTTTTATGTAGTTATTTTCATGACATTTTTTATATATTATATACGTGGTGGCTGAGTTGGTTAGACCTTGACTTAAAAACACTTAGGTCCCTGATTGGAATCCCGGTGTGTACCAATGAGTTTTTAATAAAAACTCATTGGTCAAAAAATATGAAAATTTTGTTTGACAACATCACTATAGTGCCTTGGAGAGCAAGTTAAGCTGTCGGTCCCAGGTTTACTATACTGACTTGTGAAATTGTTTATACATGGCTTATTTAATCTTTTCAAACCCCACACATTGGCCACTTGTTTGGTTTAGATTCAGGATACCATCGGCTACTACAAGGTGGCAATAAACCCCACCGCTGGGTACCCTGAAGCCTGGGTGGTTATTAGAGACTCAAGTATCTATGTAATTAGTAACCAGGGAAAAACGTGTGTAATATGCAACATTTTATTATTTTATTACCGTAGACTAGTGGTTGTATCCGGAGGTCGTGGGTTCGACCTATGACTACGACCCATGGCAAAAAAACACAAGTACGATTTTCCGTAAAGTTTGCCATGGCCTGGGTGTTCATAAAATATAATATGTATTATATCGTTGTTTCTGGTACACATAGTACAAGCCTAGAGCTTAGTTTATGACCAGAGCAATATGTGTAAATTGTTCTACATATTATTATTATTTAACTGGTACCACCTAATACCAAACGATTCTCTGTCTGTTCGCTTTTATTAGTAGATTTTTAGCCAATAAAAAGTAAACGTACGTATAACTTCTAGTATAAAAACCGTTTGAAAGGAATTACACAAAAAGCAATGTGTCAATCTTCATTTGCATAGAAATTGCTTCGGAGCGTCATCTCAGCGGCAAAGCTGATTTATTCCGGAAAACTTATAGTCTTGAACTGTTTCATAAATCTAACTAAATGACAGTGTTTTTTCTTACTTTATTACTGTTATTTAGTTGAATATATTTACAAAGTGTAATACTGAAATTTATAGATTTTTGAAAAAAAAAAAGTATTGGTAACTGAAAGACTTAATTCTCGCAATTAAGTACTTTTATTTAAGGACACTGCATTCGCAATCGCATAGTCTAGCAAGTAGTCGTTACTCGCAATTTGTCGCAGCAATATAAAAAAATTGTCGGTCATTGTATTTACGAGTATTAATCATACTGTGTTGTTTTTTTTGTTTCAAAAAAAAAACTTTTTAGATAGTATAATAAAAGGTTTTTATTTATTTATTTATCCAACTTGATTGCATAATACAAAAGCGGACTTAATGCCGTTGGGCATTATCTGACAGTCAAACCTTCAGGACATAAAACATTAAGTTTAGGTAGGTGTGTAATAAAAAATATAATTAGTTTTTATTTGTTACTGTTGTTTGTTCGTTTGTGTGAATACTGATATAAGTCTTACTGTGAGTATTATAAACATGTCACTCTCAATTTTGTCAAAAAAAAAAAAATATAATAATTCATATAAACCCCGAAACTATAACAGGGACGAAGTTATAACCTATATATAAAGTATATTACGAAACCAGGTTACAGAATGCCCTATTTCATATTCGTGTCATGACACATTGAAGGTAGGTGTATTAAGTTTTCATGTTGGAGGCAATACCTGAGCTTTAACGAGAGGTTTAGGGTCCCGGATGTCTTTGCAAATATCAATAAATCTTCTGGGTCCGTGACTGGGTTATGGATTTTTTTAATGGTTTTAAGTTATTAAAAAAATCTTGTTTTACAAAAAAACGCATAATACAGATAACGCCTACTTAGAGGAAGACGCGTATTAAATGCGGTTCGTAAACAGGAATTAAAATGCTTCGTAGATAACCCAGTTATCAACAAAGAATAAAAAAATATTTTTAGATAACCGGGTTATGAAACGAGATACCTATTTATTCTATTTGAATACGGTTTTCAAACTTTGGTTATCTAGTCGGCTATATCGAAAGAATCAGTATTGTAGGTTTATACTATTATTACCAAAAGCCCATTAAAAAAGTATTAAAATTTACGAATAGGTTTTTTAAAAGTTTTTTTAAGATACGGATTTATTTTTAAATAGTCTCCCAACGAATATTTTGTAAACTACTGCTCCGATTTACTTGTCGCCTC
The DNA here is from genome assembly GCA_947458855.1 of Monopis laevigella. Classification (NCBI taxonomy): domain Eukaryota; kingdom Metazoa; phylum Arthropoda; class Insecta; order Lepidoptera; family Tineidae; genus Monopis; species Monopis laevigella. The sequence goes on along the minus strand of OX381594.1, from coordinate 11,004,414 downwards.
GCTGCTTTTTCATCAAATTAACTGCCTGTTTCGTATCCTCACCCTAAAAGGAGCCTACCGCCTGGAAAAAATGTTAGTCTCCTGACCCACAAACTAAAAACAAAACTTGGCTAGGTCAGTCACCAGGAGCCTTATTCCGAGTTTGCAACCGCTAATCACGACAAGACGTTGCGCAAACTATAAATATGGAAATATAAGCTCTATTCCAATGGTCATATAGTATTTATAAGGTTGGCTATTATAATGCCGCCATCTTGAAATACACGAATTCTTCGCAAGTTTGAACATGTATGGAGCATTGGAATTTCAACTTTATAATTAACACGATAGAACTTACATTTCAATACCAGTACTTTACGCAAAATGCGCGACGGTGAACGTGTCAAAACTCGGAATAAAGCCCCTGTAGTTTGTATGGGCGGTGGCAACGAGACTAATCGGTCGGTCTAGCGAAGTTATAGACACCTTCCACATAAGTATGAAAATTTGTTTGAAATATAAAAAAAATAAGATAAATATCAAAGTAAACAATATATTTCGCCAAAAAGTTACGGTAAACACTGAGTGGTATATTTATTCAGTAGAAGTTAAAATCCAAGCCAAAGTCGACTCGGAATATGACGTAATCTGACTTTTCCATTACACACTGACCGCACAAAAGCCTACACATGTCACTTTACTGGCAAAAGTTATTTTATATGTACAATATTGTCATATTTTATATGTACAATATTGTCATATAAACTAACTTTTTCTAGTTACTACTAACGCTTTTTCAAATCTTTATATAATAATAATGACGACGATGAGGATGATGGTGATCATGATGATGACGATGAGGATGATGATGGTGATGAGGATGATGATGGTGATGATGATGATGAAAATGATAATATTAATAATGAATTGAAGGACATTATACACATATTTTCATGGTCAGCGATTTCGTCTCCACCGCCCATACAGATGCAAAACCCTGAGTTACCTTAGTCATGATTCGGATTTAGTCTGTGGGTTTACAAGGTTTTAGAAGACTTTTATTTAAATTTAGAGTCTAAAAATAATTATTATAAGCAGTTAATCAATTTTATTGGGGCACAGCATGTGACTTTTTATCTACCTGGCGGTAAGCAGACCTACAAAGCGCATGAATGGGGTTAAATAATACATTATTATTTAACAATATTGATCGCTTCCACTATGCCGCCTAAATGAAGCGGTTACGAAATGGGCGGCTACTAAGACTTATTTGCATTACGAGTTTATTTTAATGTCCTCAATGCTTTATAATCAAATCAATCGACCGTTTCAAAACCGCACCATGAAAGGAGACACCCACCTCGACAAGAAAAACTGGTGAACGAGACTAAAACCGAAACATCTGACTAGGTTATTCGAAGGTTTTTTCATCTGTATGGATGATAACTGTACTCTTGTTTGACTATATAAAAAAAAAAACAAAAATAAATAAAAATAAAGAGCAGTAACATAACAACCGGCGAAAATATTTGACATTCTAAGTAGAGAAGCAAGTATCTCCGAATTGATCTTTTACTTAAGTACATATAAAAAATTCCGGGAAAAAATGAAAAAAAAAATTCCGGGTAAAAATAATAAAAATGTCAAGTGCCAATAGGTTAGGAAAACATTTCTTTATTGACGTTCTTACAGTTCTTGTTCCAATATCGGAGAAATAAAGATTTTGCTGTAATCCTTTATGTGGCAATGAACTTAAGTTGATGCCTATTTTATGTATTTAGGTACCTGAAATAACCGCTTCCGTGGTCTAGTGGTTACGTCATTGGCGTCGTATAGAGGGCTTGGGTTCGAATCCCACTCATGGCAAAACAATATATTAGTACGTTTTTCTGTACTAATTGGCTTGGTTGTACAATATGTGTGAAAATGTCTAACAATTAAAAATAATTAAAGGGTATTTTCTGAAAAATGTATTCTAGTAAAAAACCACCACAGCTAACAAATTATTTACTTCCCATTTTTATTAAAGTTAGTACAACAATAATTTCTAGAATTCAAGTAACTTTAGACCTAGATATCAAAAAAACTATCAGCCTGTATAAAAATTCAACTGTACATCAATAAATTAAAATTTAATTAGCTTTATAGACGTCAAAATTAGCAAACAATACTTTTCAAAGGATTTTAAACCCTATCCTAAGAAAATAAAATAACAAATCGTATTATTTAACATCTATGCAAGAAATAAGAACAAACTCTAAAGAATTTCAAACTCTAATACGTATGAAATAAAGTCAAAAGTTGCTCATTTTGACAGTGTAGATATGATATGTAAAGTGGCACACGCTATCAAGTCGCGTATTTCCAATTTCCGATTCTTACATTGCATTGATTGGAAGTTTGCCGCGAGTGAGTTATTACTGCATTTAGGTGTACGACTGTGAATGAATTTGTGACATAAACAAATATACAGAGTGAAAAAGTATAGAGTAAACAATGTTTTATATTATAACAGCATGTTTCCACTTCTTACATGATTCTTTGAGGGTAGTCAGAAGACTGTAGACGCGTGTTTCTATTACGGTTATCAAATTTAATTTTATTGAATATTATTGTGCAAAAGTTCATATAGTAATATTAAGTGTAAGAAGGGTAGCATTTACGCAGTGATCTCGGTGTTTGTGTTATCTCAAACAATCCCACAATCTTCAGTAAAATGGCGGTACCCATTTTACTGTTGATTATTTTTCCTCCTTCACTAGACATTGGCAAGACTATACCGTATGCTTTCATACGGTCATGTCGCCATTCCCTTTTCTACCCTAGTCCTTTCCCAATTCCTTTCCATCCTATTATCCCCCTTTTACTAATGATATACCTACAAGTTTTTAAATCTACCCTCATATATTATGTCATTGGCAAAATTACGCGCACGCGTAGAGGCCATTCATATAAGATAATAATAATAACACTTCTTACATTACAGTTTAATAACTACACTTGTTCATGTTCAAACCTAGCCCACGCCTAGCTCGGAACCTGCTCATTCTCAAAAGAGGTAACCTTCGTATGGTGGTGGGTATACCTACCGGACACTTTCCATTAAACAGGCACCTTACAATTTTAGGTATCACCAACAGCACTCTATGTAGAGGTTGCATGGAGGCTGATGAAACACCCACCCATGTGCTGCTTCATTGCAACGGGGTGGCTTTACAACGAAAATCCTCGGAACACCGAGGTCGCTTCTTGAGGCCTGTGGAAGCCCCGGACTTCTTGTCGCCTTCTGGAAGGAGCTGGGCTGGCTAGAATAGTCAGCAGACTCACGCAAAAAGGCCTAATCTCTTGGCTAATTGCGGAAAACGAGCCCGCCATGAACATGAACAACTACTACACTTGCGAGCAAACAATATTAACAGAGCCCTTTTACGGCCGCTAATAATTTAATTTATTATATCAATAAACTAATATTTTAATCTATATTTTTTTAATTGACACTATATTAAAGCATTTTACAGGGTTACAAATAACAATTATTTTATTTACTAATTTGTTAATAACTCACAAGGCCGGACCTGGAGTGGGTGACCGTTTTTTTAAATTTTCAACCACGCTTATAGACAACTAAAACATATGTACATATAAACATTAACGAACATAGGTATTCTATTTATATTCAGCAGTTTGAAAGGATTTAAGTATTTAGCTTAATAAAGCGTCACAGGGTTCTCGTTACAGGCATTATCTCGCTCTGAATCAGCGCTTTATCCGCTTTAGACAGATTCTGATCTGCCTTTACGAAACTTCTTAGAGAGCGCTTAGTTTAATTAAAGTGTACATATTTTATTTACCGGCACCGTATCTCTACCTAAAGATTTTACTTTGGGTAGAATAGGTAAAGGGTATTTTTCTCCCACCTCGTCTATACCGGACAAGTGGAGATGCTCGTATAAGGATGATAGTACGAAATGGGCTTAGATATTATTAACAAATGTATTGATTATTTCGTGCATGCACCCTGCTGGGGCCTTATTCTACTAAATAAATTGTGTATCAATGTCGTATGAAAGTTAAAATTTGACACATTTTGTATTGGAATTACGTCAAATTTGAACTTTGACGTGCAGTTGATATCCAATTAGTTTAGTAGAATAGGCCCCGTGAAAAGAAGTTATGAACTAGTTATTTTTGGAATCAGTCAGTAGGTTTACTGGTAACCCGGTAAACCCACCACCTGTTTCCAAAAATGTATAATTCACAACTCACAACATATGTTATTCTAGCCTTTAAATTAAATAAAAATATAGGTCGTTACACACATATTGCGCTAATCACAAACTAAGCTCTAGACTTGTAGTATGTTTACTAGAAGCAATAATAATAATATGTTATATTTTTATAAATACTCAGGCTAAGGAAAATTGTAGAAAAACAACAATAAAAAATATAGCTATTATTTGCGGTCACTATTGGTTTATAAGCTTAGCTCGTTGAAAAGCCTCCATTGACCGCACTGGATTGAGCTTTAGACTTGGAAGCTCAAAGAATCTTTCATAGCTAAAATAATTACTCTGGTTTTAAATCGTGCTTTATGCTTCAAAAAACTCACTATTTCTGGATAATACAATTCAGTGATCCTTTGAGGAATATAGGAAAATGAATAGAAGGCACATTGCACCAGGAGAGCAGTGGTTAGAGAGAATGGACGACAGCTTCTATTTGTGCGTAGAAAAATGTATTAAGTAATATCAATGTACCAGGAGGAAGAGCAGCGGTCATGGAGATATAACGCTATTCCTGTTATGTCAGAAGCTTAAGTAATCAGGCTGTAATAAAAACTTATTGCAAGAATGTACCAGGAGAGCAGTGCTTGTGAAGAATACTACTAGCACACTCTGACGACCAGTCGATTGTATTCGCATCGTCGCTAATTCTAGTGATATTCTGTCGTTCTAATTCACTAAATAAAAGATAAAAATAGATACAGAGTCACATATGTCGTCCAAAGTCATTTTTTAATCTATCGGAGAGCAGCGGTCAGAGAGAAATCATGTTATTCCTAGTTATGTCAAAAGCCAAAGTAATTGAGACCGTAATAACAATTTGAGTGCAAGAATGTACCAGGAGAGCAGTATTTGTAAAAGATATTAATAAAAGTTCCCAACTAAAATATCTAGGTAAATAAATATTTTGAATATAAAATACGGATACGTCAAAAAGCCATCTCGTCGTCCATATTTCTTCGCAACGAAGAAAATTGAGGCGGTATGGTGTAGGTAGTGATATAAATTCGAATTGACGGGAAAGATGACAGATAGTTGCTCCAATGTTGCCGGAGGTTGTAAGGGTGCGTTCACATTAAGCAATCTCCGCTTTAGACACACTCCGTCGCATCCGGAACTCATTTAAACCGGAAGCCGTGAAAATAAATGAGTTTTATGCATCTAGTCTGCTAAATTACGTTGATCGTGTATTCGTGTAGCATGAATATATTCTGTATATTTATTTTAGTTTTTATTTAGAAATTTATTTATAATCATATTAATAATATAATTCATTAAATACCATATGGTATTAAAAAGGAAACTATAACTCGGTTTAAAATTTGCCCTAATAATAATAAAAAATATGTACGTTGTTGGTGGTTTTTACGTGACAATATATGTATCAATTACGAGTCTTATTTAAAAAAAGTGATTATATTAAAAACTGTTAAAAAAATAAACTGGAGGCATATTATAAAAAACAAAAGCTTATATGTTATAAGCATGCGCGCATTGAAAAATATAGATGTATACGGCGCCGCTAGTTCGGAACATTATTTTCGACTATTTTGTAAGCGTACATAAAATTTACTTAAAATATCATTGACTGGAAGTAGTTAAGAAATCATTAAATATCTATATTTGAATATCTAATTAAATGTCATTGTAGAAACATATAAGACATATTTAATAAACAGTTGTTATAAAAGTATGTGTGATTTATTTGTTAGCGACCACGCCACGGCTTAAATCTGTCAACTAAATTAAGAATCATTTCTTAATGCAGTTAACGTTCCGTTAGATCAGTCTCAGTCTTCCGACGGACGTACATAAAATATATAAATTACAGACGCGTCACAGAGATAAAAAAAAAGACGAAACGTATGATGTATTAGGTATCAACAAACAGGAATTTAAAAGGATACTCCAAAATGTCAATTTGATTTTTCAATATCCAATATGGCGGACTTTATACGTCATAATGTCATGTCATAAGATCCATTCGTGTGGGATACTAAATGAAAGCTATTTAAAAACGAATTTATTAGTATTTATTAATATTTATGAGAAAACATGTCATATGACTCTACCTACATATATGTCGTAAGCAGATATTATTCTGCCTTCGCGTCTGTTCTGTAAATTAGTATTGAGAGTTTGGTGTGCACACGCATAAAAAAAATCTTGTATCAAATCGTTATTCAAGAATATATTTTGTGTGTGTTTGTGTGATTTATAACATAATAGGGTATATTATATTTCGACATATATACAGGGACTTAAATATACAGGATGTTTGTTATTTATGGGTTCCTTAGTAAAAGTTTTTAAGTACACCAAATAAAAAGAAGTGATATATGAAGCAAAGCTAGGTATATTATAATTGCGGACATCTAGTATGAAATAATATATTCTTGAATGGTTTAATTAATTAATTTTCAACCGTACATGGCGAAAAACTGTATGTAACCTGAAGTTTCAGTGTAAAAGCGCCCTAAGTCTTGTCAGGCATAAAACATTTCATCTTGGATCTATTTTATTTAAGGAGTGTCTTATCTATTTGGTCTCATTGTAGCATTGTTGTATTCCCTTTTAATGCTATTTACTGTGCACAATAGTAAACTGCTTTGTTATATTATTATTACAAGCCCTCGAGGCTTAGATGTTATTGCAGAAAATATAACTTAAAAGAATAGTAAGCAGTAAATGTTTTTTCTTAATAGGTACTCTAGTATAAAAACTGTTATGATATCTCAGCACAAGTAAAAATACGTGACATAGTTCATTAAATTAATTAATTAACGTAAAAAAAATCACAAAAACATAAATTAATTATATCAATTACACAATATTATATAAATAATTACTAAATTAAAGTGATACAGTGAATAGAAAAAGGAAAGTAAGATCAATTTCTGTCAATAATAGGACATATGCGGAAGGAAAAAGTTTATAAACATCCATGGTTAACGGCAGGTATTCCGAACCGAATTTGTGCTGAGAAATAAGGTTTAAAATCGTAAATCAAGGTGACCGCTGCAGTTCAACATTTCACTATTATTTTGATTAAAAAATATTTGGAGTCAAAAATATATAATCACATCTTTTTAGTAAAAGTATTGTATCTTTTTAGTATAAGTGTATTCTTATTTTTACGTGGTGGTCTAAGATTTATATAAATAAAAAAAGAAACGGTTATAAAGCCCTGTCCTCTGTTCTTTTTTTGATTGAGCGAAGTTATATTAATTAAATTTTTAGTCCCACACAAATACTAACAAAATTGTCTACTATGACATATATTTTGTTAACTATTAAAAATGTATCATTTTCACAGTCAAAACTTAATTTTAAAATCGTTAAAACTGCAATACACGTGCTGCATCGGGTAAATAATTATTTTACTATAATGAATATACATGCTCAGAAATATCTTTTTACCTTTTTTAAAATAAGTTGGAATGTACATTATTACGGTAACATGCTAAGCAGGCAAAAATAGTACATGAACATACATAATATATACCTTTTGAGAGCGTACGCTGCGTAAACGGTTAAAGTTACGCAGACGAAGTTGCGCGGTTCTGCTAGTAAATATCAAATAAAATATGCCTGTTGAATTAAATAATATAAATATAAAATAAATAAAATTGTCACGCCCTTTTCCCACGGGGATAGGCAGAAACAAGGGAGCGCCACCCACAACGATCCTGGCATAACTCTCTCGCTTTCTTCACATCTACCACTCTCTTCATACAAGCTCTACGGTTGTGGGCACTATGGATCCCAGCTTTTTTGAGAATGTCCCCGATTTGGTCAAGGAACATACTTCTGGGTCGACCCCGCCTTATTCTTTCATTCACCTCTGATTATATAAATTTCTTTCGTCAGTCTCTTTTCATTCATCCTCTCAATGTGCCCAAACCACCGTAACATTCCTTTCTCAATCCTTGTCACTACATCTTCTTTCAAATCACACATTTCACGCACAACTGTATTCTTCACTCTACCCGCAATTGTTACTTCACAAGCACTCCTTAATTACCGCATTTCTACGGCATTAATCCTACTTTCATGCTTCTTCTGCCATACCCAGCATTCACTTCCATACATTAATGTAGGAACAACTATGATAGTGGCTGATAGATAACAGTTCATCCACTATTTCCTGTAAATTTATTTAAGTGCCATGACATTAAAACGCGCCTGTACAATGTCAAAACTCTCAGAGAAATAACAGAGCAATGGTTTCTTTTTCTTTTACCCAACACAGCGATAAATCACCGCAGCGCCATACAGCCTTGCAAAAACATAATTGCCGTATTCTGTTGGGTTGTGAAAATAGTTTTTCAGACTACCTAAAATGTCTGTCACATTTAGCTGTAATTTAAGTCTGTTATCATCTTTTCTATTAGGAGGAAATAAATGTACTTATATTTTTTCGTATTATTAGATCGCCTCCGTTTTGTAGTTGCGCTTTTAGCGATGTATGCGGAGGTCGTGGGTTTAATTCCCACTTATAGCAAAACAATAGTACGTTATTCTGTCATGGTCTGCGGGCTAATTACGCGCACAACGTTAAGCTAAACTTTAATCGATATTATTCCATTCTAACCTATTTCAATCCTGGTGATATTAAAAATTGACAACTACGTCATTTTGGTTAAAGTTTAGGTTAACATTGTACTGTGTAATAGGCTCACTTAGTGTTTATAAAATATAATGTATATTAGTATCGTTCGTTTCGTTTATGCCGCGTTGATAACCAGTATTGAAACAGGAAAATAATTCTTGTTTGATAACCAAGTTATCTAAGAAAAAAAGTCATTATTTTTTGATAACTGGATTATCTACAAAGAAATTGAATTCCTGATTGTTAACCGCATTTTAATACCAGTCATCTAGGAAGAATAATCATTATTTTTTCAGAACCGCAATTTTCAACAAAAAAATACTTTCCAAAAAAGAATTAAATTCATGGCAGAGCTCAGAAAAAAATCATATGACACTCAGTTTCTTTTTTTTCTTTTTTTTTTATTGGAGCACGACATGTGACTTTGTATCTACCTGATGGTGAGCAGACCTACAAAGTCCATGAATGGGGTCAATCAATAATTGTTCTTAAACAATATTGATCGCTCCCACTATGCCGGCTAAATGGCGACAATGACGAATTGCATTACGAGTAAATACTCGCTGCCTTATCGTCAATTCAACCACCCATTTCGTAACCGCACCCTGAAAGGAGACTACCACCTCGACAAGAAATCGATGCAGTAGTCTCCAGAAAACCGGTGAACCCACAGACTAAAACCGAAACATGACTAGGTCACTTGACGGTTTTTGCATCTGTATGGGTGGTGGTAACGAGACCGGTCGGTCGGCCTAACGAAGTTATAGAGACCCTATAAATATCCTAAAGTGACGATAACTAATACAAAACACAGTTAATGACTTAATTAGAAAGATACATCAATAAGTATCAGTCAGTGTCTCTGAAAACGCCCGTCAATATACCAGTAAAGGACGATAATATACTAGAATACGCCGTCAATATAAAGGATATCTAATGTGATAGATATGACTAAAATAAAAATGTTTAAGGCGACCATTAAAAAAACCCTATCACGGGCTCCCGAGAACCGCCTATTTGGCTCCCGAGAACCGTTTAAACGGCCTCAGGGTACCCAGCGGAGGTATTAACCCGTCCTCATTTCGCCGATGGTATTCAGAGGCAATACCTAACAAGTGGCGAGCTTGTTGCGGTGTTTATGATGAAATAGCCTCGTTGTATAAAGCGGTCACCAATACCAGGCCGGCCATGTTAACAGTTGCGCAGTGACTTAACCACTAGGCTGGGGCCGCATTTTGACGACAATATATACATTTAATATTTATAGTAAATAGAAAATCTTATGCTAGAGCACAAAACATATTTGACACGCAGTGACTGTCTTTCCAATAAAACCCTGAGAGATACATCAATATGTAGCAGTCACTGTCTTTAGAAAACGCCGTCAATATACCAGAAAAGACAATAATAATACTAGGAATACGCCGCCAATAGAAAGATTGTCTAATGTGATAGATATGTCTAAAAGTAAAATACTTAGGAAGACAAGGGTATTACATACATTTAAGATAATAAATAGTATAACAAACTCATGATACTTACAGCTCAGACATAAAACACGTGACACTCTATCTCTGCCTACCCCATAAATATCCTAATGTGACGATAAACAATACAAAACACACAGGTAATGACTTAATCAGGGAGATACGTCAATATCAGTAGCGTGCAGTCCATATAGGCACAAAGGCACTGCCTACCCCAGAAATTTGGTAATAAAATCATTTTAAAAACATATTATATTTTGTTATATTGACACTTTGTATTTCAAAAAGCGCCATCTATAGTTTTTCTGTGGTACTATCATCATATGGTACTAGCGCCATCTATCGCTATTTTTTTGTACTATTATTCTCCGTATTATTTTTGGTTGCCTTAGTTTTCCTTACAATTTTTCAATTATTATTATTATTGGATTATGCTAAATGTATGACAGAGTTAGGCACTGCCTTTGTACCTCAAACAATCAAATATTTGTGATAAATTTAAATCTAATAGGACTAAGGCCCAGTTTCTTGATGGATAGTTATCTCAACTAATTGTCAAATAATGACAGATAACTAACTAAAGGTTAAATTTCGAAAAAAAATGTGTTTCTTGATGGTTAGTTAAATTGACTATCTGTTAAATATAATAAAATAATAACTATGATTTTAACAAATAGTTAGTTATTTTGACTACTCAAAAATGAGTGGTTAAACCATTTAATCTCTAGTAAGATACGAATTTGGTGTTATAAATTGAAGTGTTTGTGTTGCGTTTTTTTGCAAATTATCTTATTAAAATGAATTTGAGCATCGAAAAATATTTTTCCTATTTTGAAAGTTCATTGAACTCTTAGGATAAAGAATGTTTTAGTTACAAACAGACGTAAAAAATCTTTCCGTCCTAGGAAAGACCATTTAAACGTTTGGAATGAAAATGAATTCAAAGAAAGGTTTAAAGTTAATAAAAAAACCTGTTTATGGCTTGTAGAAGAATTAAAAATGTTTCTTCAACGCCAAACAATAAGGTAAGAAAATAACTTTATATTCATAGTGAAGTGAGGGTAGGTCAAACAATAATTGAGGTTATTTAAGATGTCCTGTATCAAAACCTAATTAGGACTGGGTCCCCATAAAGGGATAAAATCACATAAAACTAGGTACCTACCTATATTTTTTTACATGACCCATTTGATGTTCTTATTATGGACATGCAGTTTTAAAATTTTGAATTATCATCAACATACAGTTCTTACCACTTACTGGATATTTATTTAAATTATTGTTACAGAAATCATGCTGTCAGTGTAGAGGATCAAATATTATTAACTTTAAGATTTAATGCAACTGGAAATATACAGAAATGTTCATATTTATTTGGCCTACATAAAACAACAGTTTGCAAAGTTGTACTTATAAAAAAAATATATATATATAAAAACTGAAGATGAAATTAACGCAGGGATGATGCCATTTTAAGATGGGGGGAAAGTAACAGATAAGACATGTACATTGTGCAGTGTTGTAGGGACTGCCAGACATATACTTCAAAAAGTCTAGTATTCACACCGAGATGGTAAAGTTCTAGAAATTATTTTCATGATGGAGCTTACAGGATCATAGTATTTGGTTGAGTAAAGAGAGTAATGAACACAGTGCAGGTAAGAGTTAAAAGGCCTTTAACCCTACTCCTCTGTCTTAAGTCTGGGAACACTGCAGTTCAATCCCTGCCTCCCAACCACACTATGGACCCGGCACCCCCACCATCCATGTATAGCTAAAAACATTGTCTCATAGTCTTTCAAATGTCCCAACTTGATCATAACAATCTGGTAAGGTGTGGAAAAGCCACAGATATTGTGAAAAGTCTATAACCCTGTTTTGCGGTCACAAGTCCAGTAACACTGCAGGTCACTCCCCCTGACCATGCGATGGGCCCAGCACCCACACAGAGATTCAAAAATTCAGATTGCTACAAAAACTGTCTAGTATTTATAAGTATATGAAATAAAAATATTAATAATCATACAGGTTTTTTTATGTGAATAATCCAGCCATATAATATCGGATAATAATAAACATGAATTGATGATATAAGATATAAAAAATAAACTTATTAATCCATAGTAAATATGTTATCCTATATAAAATATAAATCCATACATATAACTAATATTCATTATATGGGTTCTAAAAAAAAAAAAAACAATCAATAAAGGATAGAAAATTGGTATAATATAGAAACAATAATCCTATTCATTAACTATTTATTTTTATCCCAATTTTCAAATTCTTTTTTTTTGGCTTTGGGAATAATTGGGATTAATTATTTAGTGCAATTTTAAGACAATTATCTAACCATAGCTTCAAGAATTAAAAAAAAAAACACAAAATTCGCAAGATTAGTTCATAAATGGATTCCAATGCCTTAATATATTAAAAAATAATAATAACAAATGGTTAACTTGTGTCTACTGATAACCTGTTGATAACAATAGTTAATTTTGTTTTAAGAAACACATTTGGCTGATGACTAATGATTAATGAACTTACTATAGTTGCTTAACTAATTGTTAAAGATACAAATAGTCAAATTTAGCCATCCATCAAGAAACCGGGCCTAAGACCGCAGAAACTGTAGGTAGCAAGTCGTTAGGCACACGGTATTAATGAAAGAACGAGAACTTCTCTGTACAAAACTGTTGAGAAGTACCAGGAGCGCAGGAGTCCTTAGCGGTACAAATAGGAAACTATACTGTGTCCTGCTCACACGACGCGTGCAGAGCGAGATCGCATGCATCTGGGTGGAGCTTGAAGTCGTGAGTTATTAATATTATCCTACTAATTTGCAATGTTACGTAATTCTAATCAAATTTACCTAATGTTTTGATATTTTTCTTTTGTCATTTTTTAATAAGGTAGGTATTGTTTTTTTGTCACTTTCGCATTCAGTCGCGTTACTTGTACTATTATTTCTTCTGTGAGAGGTTTATGGTAATGATGTTTTTGCAAAACCTTTTAATTATAATAAGTAATGGCTTTTTAATGCTGTTTCAACTTATCGCAAATTTCGCAAAATATGTCATTGTAGACTACGTTGTGATTTTTTAAACATTTAAAATTGCTAAAATCTCATTTCTTTGGTATGTTACTATAAATTATGCCTACCTTATACTAAAACCCTGTGCACGCCACTGGTCAATATGTAACAGTTACTGTCTTTGAAAACGTCGCCAATATAAAAGACTTTAATATACTAAAATACGTCGTCGATATAAAAGACATCTAGATATGTATAAAATGCAAAAAAATGCCAAAAACACAGATAATTAGTTACAGTATCTTACAGCCGTTTTAATACTTCAGTATATCACTCATTTCGTTAGTGATTCTACTAAAAATCGATTTTTGATTATTGAAAAGGGCCATTAGAGAACATTCGGTACCGGCAGTCCGCCTTGTACAAAAATTGTGCAATAAAGTTTTTAAATAAAAACTCAATATAAAATTATGTATTACTAGCGGCCCGTCCCGGCTTCGCACAGGTTTGTATAACTTTAACTATATGCTCAGCGCACGCCACGGAAGGCCTCAGAAACGATACTTTTCCCTCGTTTTTAAAACATTTTTGGTTACTGCTCCACAACTATAGGACCTAGCGTGATATTATATAGCCTATGTTACTTCTGAATAATGCAGCTTTCTAATGGTGAAAAAAATATTGCAATCGGTCCAGTAGTTTTTGAGTTTATTCATTACAAACATACAAAAATACAAAAATACAAATCTTTCCTCTTTATTATATTAGTATAGACTACCGTTAAGTTATTAAAATGTTCAAAACGCAAACTAGCCTTTTTCGCTAAATTTAGATACTATTTAATGGAAAATAATATATTATTTTATTTTCTTATATATTAGTAAAACATAGCTACATTCTCTGTGGTACTATAACATAAGTTTATTATTCATTATTGTGTTATTTTTCATTCAAATCGGCTAAAACCGTGTGTGGTGATTTAGGTTTTTTTGCTCTATGCAGATTAAGCTAAACAATATTCTGTTTTTAATATAATTAAAACTCCTAATGTGTTATTAAGCGCTAAAATGAAGCTGGTCGCCTTGGTGGCTCTCTTGTATGGCAGATAATGATTGACAGGGCAATGGAATCAGCTAACCACCTAGTCTTACACTAGTTGGTTATGTAGTGTGTGTTCGGTAGTATTTTTCATATTAAGATTTGCGATCCATCGCGTTTAAGTTCTAAATCTGATATCGAGGTATAATAAATATTTGTCGTTCTTTTGTTAATGAATAGCTGCCTAACCAAACGCACTTTAAGACCTCATCGTTAAACTTTTTTCTTTTTGACTACCTATTCATAAATATCTGTAAAGATTTACATGAAATAAATGATTTTGACTTTTGAGCTGGAAGGTAATAACTAAAGTCTACATATTTTTTATACCTTACAAGCAAGAATTGTATACTATACCTCTACCATGAGTTATTGCAGTGTATACTATAGTCGCTAGTAACACAATAAAAACAATAAGACAGGTTTATTTGGAAATAAAGCGATCCTATTGGTTGATTCCTATTCCATCGTTACTAAGTTAGTTACAAGAGCAACTAGTCTACTACAGTTTTACATATCTATACTATCATATTACAAACTCAAACTCAAGGTCGCTCAACGAGCTATGGAAAAAGCTATGTTAGGAGTTTCTCTTATGGATAAAATTAGGAATGAGGATATTCGTAAGAGAACTAAAGTTACCCACATAGCTCTAAAAGTTAGTAAACTGAAGTGGCAGTGGGCCGGTCACATTTGCCGCAGACGGATAACCGTTGGAGCAGGCGGATATTGGAGTGGAGACCACGTCTTGGCGCACATAACGTAGGACGCCCCGCAGCTAGACGGACTGATGACCTGCGGAGGGTGGCTGGCAGAGACTGGATGCGAAGAGCGGAGGATAGGGACCAATTGCGCGTGTCTTGGGAGAGGCCTATGCCCAGCACTGGACTGAGATAGGCTGATGATGATGATGACTATCATATTATAAAGAAGTTAAGTATTACGCTACTATCAATAGTAGGAAAAGCGAAAAACTGGAAAAAATTGTTCCTTTCGAGAGCTTCCGTTGCGTGCGCTGTGTAAACGGTTAAAGTTACGCAGACGAAGTTAGTCAGCTAGTATGCAATAAAGTATTTAAATAAATAAAAATATGTTACAAATACCATGGCAAAAATATTTAAACATTTTTTCATCATGCGCTGTCTACTTAGAATTGTTAGCTTGTTGTCCCTCATAAATAACATCGCATCGGCGGCGATTCCACAATTTATCGTTCGTTTTACGATGATATAGACTTATGTGACAGGAAATCTCTGCGGTATGCGATGTCGTGAATATCGTGATACCAAATAAAGAGACTATGTTCTTAGCTATCTATGAATTCTACGTGTGGGCGCCGTAGGAGTGAACTGTGTTTCCGGACTTTTTTTTTAAATTAGAGCACGGCATGTGACTTTGTATCTACCTGGTGGCGAACAGACCTACAAAGTCCATGAATGGGGTCAATCAATAACTGTTCTTAAACAACATTGATCGCTCCCACTATGCCGGCTAAAGACGCGATTACGAATTGGGGGGCGACAAAGACGAGTTATTTATTTTTATTACCAGTATATTTTAATATACTCGCTGCCAGATCATCAATTCGACCACACATTTCGTAACCGCACCCTGAAAGGAGACTACCACCACGACAAGAAATCGATGTAGTAATCTCCAGAAAACCGCGAAGCACAGCTGTAATCCTTTCAGATATCAAATCTCCACTTCAGTGTGTTCAGTACTTCAGTTCTGTACCCAACCAAATACTCCGCTAACCTGTCAGCGCCATCTTGAAAATCTTATTCCATAAAAGTTTCGACGGCCGAACTTGGAAGGCCAAGATCCTTCAAAAGAGAAACTTATTTAATAATAACAAACATAAAAAGATACTACTGGTGGTAAGCCTGCCCCCACACTGTTTCTTATAGCGGAAACGTTAGCTTGTCAAAATAACGAAATCCTGTTATAGCCTATTGTACATAAAGGATTTCGTTATTTTGACAACGTCTAACGTTACCTTTAATAGAAACAGAATATGGCAGCTGGTCTATGAAATCGTCAAACAAAAAACATGTGTTTAGTAACTGTTTACCTTATACGATTTGATTTTATGCATTGCATTTTATTTTATTCAGATTCTGGTATATTAGGTTTAATATAATACTTTCATTCTTATAACTTTATTTTTATAACTCAAATTAAAATTCATTAAACCTAATATTACATCAACATTATTATATTAGGTTTAATCAATTTTAATTTGAGTTATAAAAGTGACAGCTAGTTTTAATGTATGATCTATGTAGCATGTTTTAGAAATTAATCAGTTTTTTTATTGTTATTTTGCACGGGTAGTTAATTTTGTAGGCAAATTATTGTATATAAATACATTTAGGGCTACAGACTAGGTCAAAACTTTGTAAAATAAAATTGTAAATATACACCGGTATTCATAAAAACTAAGTCCTTAAAGAACACTTTAGTTATGAAAGGTTTTGTCTCTTTTTATTAGCAACAAAAATGATTATGCGTAGAAGAGACAAAACCTTCTATAACTAAAGTGTTCTTCAAGGCCTCAATAAGTTTTTTATAAATAAGACCAATAATGTTTGTAATCCATCGTTGCATATTTCATGAAATACATAAACAGATAACTCATTTTCCTACATGCCCAAAACATCGGTGGATATCTTATTCTAATTAACCTACTAGCAGATCCGCGCAACTTCGTCTGCGTAACTTTCACCGTTTACTCAGCGTACGCTCTCAAAAGGAATATTTTTTCCCCGTTCTTGCAACATTTTCCATTGTTACTCCGCTCCTATTGGTCTAAGCCTGATGTTATGTAGCCTATAGCCTTCCTGGATAAATGGACTACCCAACACCAGTAGTTGCTGAGATTAGCGCGTTCAACCATACAAACAAACTCAGCAGCTATAATATTAGTATAGATAACAATCTATATATTTCTAACTTATATACCTTTAAACGAAACGAAACTTATATACTTTTAAAC
This sequence comes from Monopis laevigella, assembly GCA_947458855.1. NCBI lineage: Eukaryota > Metazoa > Arthropoda > Insecta > Lepidoptera > Tineidae > Monopis > Monopis laevigella. The sequence goes on along the minus strand of OX381594.1, from coordinate 10,986,920 downwards.
GAAAACCAATCAATTAGGCATAGAAGAAGCAATCCGACCGAAATAAAAGACAAAAACAAATACGAGGCAGCGATAATGAACCAAAATCACCGTACAAATTAAAGATTTACATAGTTTAAAATAAGACTTATTTGCAACATCAATATCGTGCCTGTTATCACCTTTTGAAATTACTTCACTAGCTGCTAGCAATCGTTGAAATTATCTAAATTACAACCAACATGAGCGTGCATTTTGCGACCTTCATTTTGATGTGTCATTATTTTTGTTGCATGTTAACTGACCAATTGTTATTACTGGAATGGGTTTTTGTATTCAACTGCATACATAATTTTGTTTTATGAACAGTATTTTTTTATTGGAGCACGAAATGTGGTTCTGTATACACCTGATGGTAAGCAGCACTACAACGTCCTTGAATGGGACCGATCAATACATTGTTGTTAAACAGTATTGATCGCTCCCACTATGCCGTGCCGGCTAACCGCTAAACTATTTATCAATACTTTTTTTATAACAATTTTTCATACGATTTTTATGCTCAAATTAATTTAATTGATTAAAACAGGCGTTATTTTGCAGAATTCCTTTATTTTTAATAATGTTGATGTAATATTTACTGCAACATTATTTAAGGACCTGTCAAAGCGGCTGGTCGACGCTTATATGTGACAAGAAGTTTTCTTATTGCTGTGCAGCGCGGGAACGCTGCTAGTGTTCTTGGTACACTGCCACATGAACAAAGTATGGATCAATATTTTTATTTTTAGTTTAGTTTATCATTTAATTTTAGTTTTTAATATTTTTTTATTTATTATATTTTTTAATTTAAAAAATACTGTATCATCATCATCAGCCTATCGCAGTCCACTGCTGGACATAGGCCTCTCCCAAGACACGCCACTGATCCCTATCATCCGCTCTTCGCATCCAACCTCTGCCAGCCACCCTCCGCAGGTCATCAGTCCATCTAGCTGCGGGGCGTCCTACGTTACGTGCGCCAAGACGTGGTCTCCACTCCAATATCCACTGTATATTTTATGAAAATAAATAACTTTATTTAGAGACCTTCCTATATTTACTTTATTGCAAATTTTTCTACTAGTAGTCATACGACGTTGACATATTTTTTTTTTAATGGAGTTTTAGGCTTGCTGAATTGACTTGAATTTTTACGTATCGTACGAACGTCATCCGAGCAGCGAACGTACTTTCCAGCGCAATTTCAGCAGCTAAATATATTTTTTTAACTAATAGAATACTGTGAAAAAAAATCAAGTCTGCTGGTATTATTTTATTTCCATGACTTCATAACGCGTGGGAGGCTGTACAACATCTGCCTCCCCTGCGGACGCGTCAGTTTCGTGTATCTACATTGTACATGTAATAAACTATTATTTCAGGAAAAACTACCCATGCTGAAATGACTAGCTCTAAAATGTCGTTACCTCCCGGGCTATTCCGAAAAGGTTTCATTTCAATACCCAAATGCGTTCTTACAAGAAAAGGTCCGGTCGCAATACGGACTTTTACCAACGGGAACAGGAAAACTCTTGGCAACCCCCTAATTATAAAACAAAATGTTGACAGGTCGCTATCGTGATCGATTGTAATTGGAGATGTCATAGCCTGCATTGGAAATAAGAGTGATGAAAACTCAATTATCAGCGCATTGACAGATCGCTATTGCTGTTTCATAATTAGGCCCCGGGAGGTTTTTAAATACTTAAAGAAATAAAAATTGGTTCAGTAGATTTTAATTTTCTACAAACAAACAATCAAATCTTTTCTCCTTATGACATTAGTATATATTTACTCTTTTTATTACTATAAAATAAACAAAAGACTTTTATTATTTATTGATGAATCGAAGTTATTAAACTAGAAAAGTTATAATAACTTATAACATTCCAATTATATAGGACACCGAACAAAATCCTTTGTATTGTATGTGCTAAAGCAATGTTAAAATTTCAGGAAATTCCGGGTAAATCCACTCACGGGAATTTCCTGGAGCCAACCCTATTTATTACACACTAGCTGACTCGCGCAACTTCGTCTGCGTAACTTTGACCGTTTACGCAGCGCATGCAACGGAAGCTCTCAAAAGGAACAAATTTACCCCGTTTTCCAACATTATCCATTGATGCTCCGCTCCTATTAGTCGTAGCGTGATGTTATGTAGCCTATAGCCTTCCTTGATAAATGGGCTATCCAACATTAAAAGAATTTTCAAAATCGGTTCAGTAGATCCAGAGATTACCCCCTACAACCTCACAAACTTTACCTCTTTATTATTTTAGTATAGATACATTTAAGGTTAAAATTACCACTTGCCAAACAGATATCCATTTTAATTACAAATCAAACACCATTATGCCAGCCATAGACTTAACAACATAGAGGGAGCGAACCGTAAAATTGGTCCAAGGGAACAACGGAGCATCAAGCAAATAGACACCAGCGTTCAACTAAACGAACATTCCCAATGGACCCCTTTATTCTACATGAGGCTGATGGAACCACAGGCTTTAAAAGATTAGAACGTAACATGATAAACAATTAATGAGAGCTGAAAGATATGCTGTTTTTTTCTTATATTTACCATTCCATGATATAAAATATTTTTTGCCTGTCAACACAGAAATACAGACGGGAATTCCCCGATTCAAACATTAAAAAAAGCTATGCTAAAATGCCTCTAAATAAATGCATGCTTACATTGATTATTTCATTTGATATTTAGTGACTTTTTAACAGAATATATGCAAGCGCATATTCAAACTCCAATGAAAAGTTTAAAAAAAAACTCTAAATTAATATTGTCTTTAAATAGGTACCATAGAATTTATTTTTTACCTATTCAATTTAATTCTTTTATTAAGCAAATAGGCTTTCACAAGCACTTTTACACGTCAATTTATAACAAACCAAGCTCGACTAGGTTCCTATTCCAGCACGTTGCACACTGAAAGCTTTCTATTAGATCATCATTTAATATTAAAGGTTTAATATCAAATAATGATTTAACAGATAAAATATTCATTTATTTACAATACAATATCAACAATATTCAACAGATACTATTTCTTAGATACTCACGCTTTGAAATTTTACGCGCGATTTTAGAAGGTCTATGTATGGGTATTTAGAGATCAACCCATACCCAATTATGTGTGCAAATAACGTTTATAAGACGCGTCAAAATTTTGTTGCGTTGTCCTCAAAATGGATTCGCGAACTAAAGGCGTCTAAACGTTGCTTTCAGTAATATTAAAGATTGCAGTAACATAAATAAAAACTTAAATATCACTGAAAACAACGCTTAGATGTTATTTGACGTTAGAGTTAGCGAATCCATTTCCTGTGCTCTTAACCTTTTTTATATTTTTCGAACCTATCTATAGTTTTATAATCTATGCAGAAGGACCGAGTTTTCAGTGGATTAACTGTAACCACTCCCCGGTTATTTACAGGTTCAGCCGACGAACCCGAAAAGTATTAAATATTCATTTAGGAAGCCATTCGATAATATCCCATTTTAACGTACGTAACACTGTAACTTTTACTACAGTAACTCTACCGAGTTTTTTAAAACTGTGTTTACTTAGACGCTAGTAAGTATCAACCAATAAGACAGATTTATTTGAATAATAAAATTATCCTATTGGTCCCTAACTATAGTTACTAGCGACTATATTAAAAATACTTAGACAGAACTCATAAATAGATAGAGTTTTTCTTCTTGGGCTGAGTTGCACTAAATAAACTCTCGGTAAATGTAACGATTAAATTTTAAAATGGCGTCAAATGTACCAGTTTTATTTTGAAAGTAGTGACAGCTGGTACATTCCACGCCATTTTTAACTTTAATCGTTACATTTACTTTGACGAACACTTTGGTGCAACTCAGCCTTAGCAACTAGGCTACACTCATGACAGAGTGGCCGTCGCCATTCCTCTCGGACTTCTGCTCTCCTGGTATATTTGTGTTATGGGCCGTCCATGGCGGCTGCATTTGTAATCACGAAGTCTGCGTCTCCATACAAAATGAGCTGTCGCACTTTTCGCAAAATTAAAATATTTATTTTGTTATTAATCTTTCTGTGTTGGAGCTTTTTTTTTCACATGGAAGAGCTACAGAAGTCTTTACCAACACTAAGTACCTTATCTATACTAATATTATAAAGCTGAAGAGTTTGTTTGCATTTGTTTAATCTCGGGAACTACTAGTTCGAATTGAAAAAGTATTCTAGTGTTGGATAGCCCATTTATTGAGGAAGGCTATAGGCTACATAACATCACGCTACGACCAATAGGAGCGGAGTAACAATGAAAAATGTTGCAAAAACGGGGGATTTTTTTTTAAGAGCGTACGCTGCGTAAACGGTTTAAGTTGCGCAGACGAAGTTGCGCGGATTAGCTACTTGATTATATGGGGCACTTCATATGTCTAGCAAAGTAAATGTAATCAAAATTTTAGAAATAATGGTTTACCTCTATGTTATTAGCTAATGAGACAATTTTTTTATTTTTTTATAATATGCAGGACAATTTACACATATTGCTCTGGTCACAAACTAAGCTCTATGCTTGTACTATGTGTAGCGGAAACAATTATATTTTATAAACACCCAGATCATGACAAACTGTACAGAAAATCGTTCAATTTTTTTTTTGCCATGGGTGGGAATCGAACCCACCTTGACGAACATTGACGTTTTTCACATACGAACTTCCCTGACTTTTTAAGATAATCCAGTCACCTTTATTACATTTTCCCTGACCTTAGTAGTTTTTTTAATTGATTATGGGAAAAAAATATATTTGAGAGAAAAAATATTAGAAAAAAGAAACAATTATTTTTAGCAATATTTTCGGAAAATATAAAGCAACAAAATATATTTCACGTTCTTAAAAAAATAAGCATATTTTTAACTTAGAAGGTATCGCCCGCTTAAGTTGCCAGTGGTTTACAGTAGAAAGTTGTGTGTACTTTAAATATTTTCCCTGACCTTCTAGTGTTTTCCCTGACATTTCCATGACTTTTCCAGTCTTTGAAAATTCCCTGACTTTTCCCGGTTTTCCAGAAAGTGGCCACCCTGGTTATAGGACCTGTCAAACCAACCTAAACTATTTATTTTAACCCGCTTTTAGAAAAGAAAAAAAAATGCCGAAGTTAAATTGACGATAAAGCATCTAAAGTAAGCTACTAAAGTAGACTCGTAATGCAAATTTGTCTTTGACGCAGCTAATTTCGTAACCGCATCAATTAGCTGGCATAGTGGTAGCGATCAGGGCTATTAAACAACTATGTATTGTTTGACCCCATTCTTGGATTTTGTAGGTCTGCTTACCACCAGGTAGATAAAAAGTCACATGCCGTGCTTCAGTAAAAAAAATAGTCCTTTAGAAAGAACGAATTACCTACATCATTTATAAACAAAGTAGCTGTGCCGGCGTTAAATTTTGGAATAAAAGAAATTGGATCGAAAATGCTGATTTTCAGCTGGTGCCTAAAAACCTGTATAAGGGCGTAAAACTACCATCAGAGTGACCACTTTTTTTGTATACGAATTTCCTGACCTTTCCAGATTTTCCAGTCACTTTTTTTAAATATATTATTTGGTTTTTAAATTGATTTTTGGAAAAAAAAATGAAATAAATGTTATTAGAAAATAGTAAACAATTATTTTTAGCAATAATTTCGGAAAATATAGAGAAACAAACTACATTTACACATTCTTAAAAAATAGGCTAATTTTTGAACTTATGCCAGTAGATGTCGTTTACAGTGGCAAGTTGTGTGTGTAAATTATTTTCCCCGACCTTCTAGCGTTTTCCTTGACTTTTCCAGTCTCCGAAAATTCCCTGACTTTTCCTGGTTTATGCAATTAAAAAAATATATATATCGTTTCTAGCGCGTTATTTCTAGTTATATTGTGACATGGTTTACTGTCCTAGTTGTAGGAACTAAGTCAAGGTTAATAATGCATATTCATATTAATTTATATATCTTCACGGGTGCCTTACGGCGCCCGAGACCGCCTAGACGGCCCCAGGGTACCCAGCGGAGGGGTTTTAATCCCACCTCGTCGTAGCCGATGGTATGAGTCTACACCGAACAAGTGGCTAGCTCGTCGCGATGTTTTGAATAGACCCAGTAACCCATCTATAATCAGTTTCACAAGTTGGTATAGTGAAACCGGGACCGACAGCTTAACGTGCTCTTCGAGGCACTATAGTGGTGTTGTCAAACAAATGTAGATATTTTTTTAAATTAGATTCGAACCAGGAACCTAAGTGTTTTTAAGTCCAAAGTCTAACCAACTCGGCCACCACGTATATAAATTTTTTATAAGTGCAAAATGATTAAAATAATAAGTACTAATAACTAGTGGTGCCCAGCGGCATTGCTCCGTTTCTCACAACTTTTGTTCTTTCTTACTTTTATTTTTTGCTCTTAAGGGATATTATACATAAATTTCCTCAAGAATTGAGCTAACAAATGTAAAAATAAGGTTTAAATAGGACTGCTTATAGTTTAAAAAATTCACGTTCAAACCCTTCACAGGTAGTATCATTATATGAACAGGTGCCCATAAATTAACACCTAAATGATGTATTCTGCATATAAAATAAGAAATTAAATATTAATTATTTTATTATTCGCAGTAGTTCCATTATACTTAAGTTATTCTTAAGAAATGGAACTAGTACGAAAAAAAATTCGCTCTAGTTCCATCATGGAACAACGCAATGGAACTACTGCGAACAATCCTTTAATTTTTAATTGAGAAAAAGGGCGAAAAATGCCATTTTAAATTAAATAACTTGAATATGAATTGCAAATTGAATATTTTAAACAATACAAATTATTAGATATCTATTACTACATATATATAATTATTAATAGAATTTCATATTTAGGTAAAACAAGCTTTTTTTTTCTTTATTTATTTACAAAAAGGGGCCTTTAATATTGACCACTTTAAGCAACCAGTGGTCGGATACATTAATACTTCCTTTAAATATAAGTACAATTTTTAGTTAAATGTTCCACCTTTAGGAGCCACAACATGTACAATTAGTGTGGATAACAAAATATAATAAAAAAAAAAAAAAAAAATACGCTTTCGACTTAGTAGTTTTTACGTTATTCTTATTATATGTAAAATACATTTAGGTGTTCATTGATGGGTGCATGTTTATATAATGGTACACCAGCCGTAGCTTTACATAAGCATATATATTACCATGAGTGGGATTTTTTATTGCCAACGCAGCAACCACTAGACTATGGAGGCGGTTACGAGTACTTAATTTAGATATAAGTATATTTTATTCACACCTTGCTTGTGACTACATAAAACAAGTGGCAAACGAGGTGTAAATAAAAACACCTACTGGGTTAACCTTGGGTCATCAAGGCAGTCTCGGGTGCCGCCGTAAGTCTCACGTAATGATGTATACATAATATATATAATATACATATGTATAGATAGGCATATTATACACTAGCTTTTTTTTAATTAGTTGAAAATAAAACTGTTTTTCTAAAGTGGTAGAGTTTATGAATTATAAATAGTCTATTATGACATAAATAAATATAAATAAAACACCCTATATCTTGCACCCCATGTAGCTTAGTCAAAAAGTGAAATTATTCTGAGGCCCATACTAAATGTTATCTTAATCGGTGCAGCCGTTTACGCGTGAAATGGTAACAGACAGACAGAGTTACATTGACACATATAATATTAATATGTATTGTATATCTATAATCTATATTTAATATTATAAAGCTGAAGAGTATATTTGTTTGTTTGAACGCGCTAATCTCAGGAACTACTAATTAGAATTGAAAAATTCTTTTGGTGTTGGATAGCCCATTTATCGAGGAAGGCTACATAAAATCAAGCTAACCAATAGTAGCGGAGTAACAATGAAAAATGTTGCAAAAACGGGAAAATATATTCCTATTGGAGCATACGCTGCGTAAACGGTAGTTACGCAGTCGAAGTTGCGCGGATCAGCTAGGAGTATATACCTACCTAAATATATTTTTACAAAAAAAAAATAAGATTATCCTGATAAGGAATTTATAAATATGCATACATACATATCATCACGGGTGCCTTACGGCGTCCGAGAGCACCTAAACGGCCCCATGGTCGGTTTAGTGAAACCGGGACCGACAGCTTAACGTGCTCTCCGAGGCACTATAGCGGTGTTGTCAAACAAATGTACATAATTTGTTTAATTAAAAACTCATTGATACACACCGGGATTCGAACCAGGGACCTAAGCGATTTTAAGTCCAAGGTCTAACCAACTCGGTCTCGACGTATATTAATATGCATAAATATAAAATACTGAAAAAATTCAAAACTAAAAACAGACTCCTCTGCTATCTAGTATTAGAAACTAGGACTTCTAACTTCACTCAGAATTATTAGAAGAAAAGCTAATAATTCGTCGTCTGTGTTTAAGTAGATAACAAGCAATGAAAAAAATCGTGAAGGCTGACTGGGACCTGCTGAGCCAACCGGCTCAGTAGGTGAGTGCCTTGCCTCGAAAGCCAGGTTCGTGGGTTCGAGTCCCGCCCACCAGGATTTTTTTCATTGCAATTTATCTTTAAAAAAAAAAATTATAATATAACAAAACAAAATAATACTTACCTATTATTACCTAGGTTGTTTGTTTGCTAACTATGGAATGTGAGTTCGTTCAGCCGCTATACTCTACTCACCCCATATCGATCTGAATGTCGGTGGGTATTGGTAATGCCGTGACCGCACCCGACAAACAGACCACTCGGTCAATCGATGCTCACTTTATTTACTTTGACCGCTTTTGTTCTGTACCTACATCTAGGTAAGACTCACCTACCTGCATTTGATATTATTCGTACTTATAACTAGGTATTTTTTTTTTACCTGGTACTATATTATTTACATTATACAGGTACAGGTACTCTGATATTATTTAGTAAATTGCCTGTACTATTTAGTATTTTCAGTTCTGTACATAGGTACAGTAACCAATTGCTATACTGGTAAATAATCTGCCATAGGGTGTTTTGTGCATGCTTTTAGTAGGATTAGAGCATTTTAAGTATGCTACCATATATAATAATTATTTTAATTAAAAACTCATTGGTACACACCGGGATTCGAACCAGGGACCTAAGTGTTTTTAAGTCCAAGGTCTAACCAACTAGGCCACCACGTATATTATTAGTATAGATTTATTAGTAAACCAAAAAAAAGGCCCCAGCAGTGGTTAAGTCACTGTGCAACTGATAACAAGGTTAATCAGATGACAACAAGGCCGGATCTGGGATGGGTGACCGCTTTATACAACGAGCTATACCATCATAAACGCCGCAACAAGCTCGCCACTTGTTAGGTGTTGCCTCCGAATAAGTAAGCCGTCCGCTGGGTACCCTGAGGCCGTTTAAACGGTTCTCGGGAGCCAAATAGGCATCCTTAATGGTATTATTTATTAGTAGATTTTTTAGCATAGAGAACAGCAGTATTAATTAAACGTATGAGAGTCGTGCAGATAAAAATAAATATATACACGATATCCACTTTTTTCCAGATACCCAGATTGACTTTTCCAGTTATTTTTTCAAAAGTTTATTCCCCACAAAAATATTTTGTTTTTATTTTTTAGAAAAAAACATGGTTTTGAGATAAAAATTATTGGAAAATCTAAATTGCCGGTAGGCTTCAATGCTTGTTTGCGTAGGGCGTTCTTGATAGGTTTAAGAGCTTACGGGACTGGAAATTGTCTGCCAGTACGTCTAAAATAACTATGAAATCTTGCGACTTAGGTGTTTAAAAATATGTATTATATATATTTGTGATAGACAAATACAGTAACTCTAGAGTTAAGATTGCTTACTTAAAAAAAAAATGAAATTTACCTAAAATGTACCTTTTTTAGTTTATTTTTTGTTCTATTATTATTTTATACAAATGTACCTAAGTGTAGTGATAAAAAGTTTTGACTTCTTGTCAAAAAGGCAAAAACCCCCAAATTAAAAATAAATAAATACTGAATCTGCCTCTATATACTGGGAAAATATACCCCATACCTTTTTTGACAGCCTCCGTATAGTGGTTGCGCCTTTGGCGTTGTATCCGAAGGTCGTGCGTTCGATTCCTGATGAATTCTATTTAAGCAGCCACAAATAAAACTTCCTTCTATGATTGTAATATTTTATTTAACACTCACACGTTTATTCTTTTTAATCTTTTTCTAATACCTTTTTTACACTCACTTCAATATTGTTGGGCGACTACTGACTCGATACGACTAGTGTACGATTGTGGGTTGCGAGATCATTCAACACTCCTCCTCAACCCAAAAAATCTTATATAAAATTATACAGAAAAGAAAAAAGATTCTTACCTAAAGCAACATCTATAATTACATAATCTATGACCACCACACTTAACCCTACTTATTTGTTCAGTGCTTAACCCTTCTTACAGGTTATTATTACAGATGTTTTCTTATTGAATATACATATTATATATAAAAAATACACATTAACAACTATTAATCCTAAAAGGGCTCTGAAGTGACTGAATGTTGTTGTACACAGTGCCTTAGTAAAAATATCTGCAATCTGTTCACTAGATTTTACATACATTAAAGTTATTGTACCTTGTTCAATTAAATTTCTAATGAAATGGTGTTTTATGTCAATGTGTTTTACTCTCTTACTATTTTCTCTATTTTTAGCAATATGTATGCATGACTGATTGTCTTCACCTATATAGATTGTACAATAATTTATTCCCAGTGCAGTAGTGAGACCTTTGAACCAAACTGCCTCTGTGCACAACAAACTAAGTGACATGTATTCAGCTTCCGCTGTGGACAATGATACAGTTTTCTGTTTCTGTGTGCACCATGATACAAGATTGTCATAAAGAAATAGACAGTATCCAGACATGGATTTTCTATCATTCAAATCAGACCCCCAATCTGCATCACAATAACCCAAAGCAATATTTTCAGACTGACTTTCTTTATAAATTAGTCCATGGTTTATAGTTAACTTGAGATATCTTAGTACCCTCTTTAAGTATACAAAGTGTTGATCGGTTGCATTATTCTGAAAGCTGCTGAAATAGCTTACTGTGTAAGATAAATCAGGTCTTGTACAATTAACTAAATAGATAATGCAACCTATCAGTTCACGATAAGGGTTAGTACAAGTATAATTATTTGCCTTTTCAAGCTTAAGACCTAGTTCACATGGTGTAGATACAGTTTTACAATTATACATACCAAATCTTTTAAGCACCTTTTCAATGTAAGTTTTCTGGTGTAACTTAAACACTTTTTGGTGAATGTTTCTTTCTATTTCCATGCCCAAAAACCTTTTCACTTTTCCTAAACTAGACATTTCAAAAGATTCACTTAGTTTACACTTTAATTCACTTATTTTAGGAGCACTGTCACTTATAATAAGTATGTCATCAACATATAAAAACACATATAACCTAACATTTAAGTCTTGGTGCAAATATAAACAATTGTCATAGTCAGAACACTTAAATAGATTTTTACACATAAAATCATGAAACACTTTATTCCAGCAGAGTGGGCTTTGTTTTAATCCGTAAATAGAGCGATTTAGTTTACATACAGTGTCCTTGTTTTCACCTGGAAGGTTCATGTAAATCTCCTCCTGTATGTGTCCATGAAGGAAAGCAGTTTTCACATCCATTTGTTCTATCATAAGTTGGAATTCATTTGCAATGACAAATAAACATCTTAAGGTTGTCATTCTTCCAACTGGCGAATAGGTTTCTTCATATTCTTGGTACTGATAACCTTTAGCTACCAGTCTAGCCTTAAAAATAGATTCTTTCTTCGTAAACACCCATCGGCTGTCAATTACATCTTTATTAAGTGGCCTTTTCACTATAGTCCAAGTATGATGTTTTTCATGTGACTGTAGTTCCTTCATTATTGCATCTGTCCATTTATTTTTGTCTGGCGAATCCAATGCTTCTTGTAAAGTTGATGGTTCGTCTATGCATGTTAGCGCACAATGGTAGGTCACATAATTACTCAGCCATGATGGAAAATGTCCAGTTCTTTTATTTATTTCATCTTTTGGTTCTTCTGTACAATCACTTGGTTCTGTTTCTTCTAATAATTCTTGTGCTTCAGCATCTTGTTTCTCAATTTGTGTTTCTAATATTTCTTCATCTAAGTAGTTATTATTTTGGCTTTTATGATTTTGACCTTTTTCTATATTATTGAAAATAACGTCTCGTGCCCGTATTATTCTTCTATTTTCATTATCCCATAATTTATACCCATTATTACAGTATCCAATCATATAGTATTTTTTAGATTTTTCTTCAAATTTTCCTCTTACTCTGTGTTGTGGTACTAAATGAGAGTAAGCTTCAATTCCAAATGGCTGTAGCTTCTGGTAATTAGGTAATTCTCCAAACCATAATTCTGCAGGTATTACTTTATTTCTCGTAGGAAGTCTATTTATTATGTATGTAGCAGTGTATACTGCTTCACCCCATAATTTCTTTTCAAAGTTTGTATCTGCTAATAAAGTTCTTGCCTTTTCTACAACACTTCTGTTAAATCTTTCTGACACTCCATTCTGTTGTGGAGTGTAACTTATGGTGAATTCTATTTCTATTCCTTTTTCTATGCAATACTGTTTAAAATCTGAATTATTATATTCAGTCCCATTATCACATCTCAGTCTGGCAATTTTTGACCCAAATTTGGCTTCTACATGATTAACATATTCCTTAAAACATTTAAGTAACTCTGTTTTTGTAGCTAGCAGATAAACAATAGCAAAGTGGCTGTAATCATCAATCAAAGTTAATATGTATTTATGATTTTCATATGTACCTGGTGTTATAGGGCCGCACAGATCAGTATGAACAAGTTCTAGTATCCTATTGCAGTGAGAAATGGTATTTTTATTGAATGGTAATCGCGTCTGTCTCCCCTTTAGACATGACTCACACAGATTGTATGTTCCTTCCTTCTTATTTTCAAAGGTAATTAACTTCCTTTCTTTTAGTTCTTTAAGTTTTTCTTGAGATGCATGCCCTAGTTTTTTGTGCCATTCATGAGTTGAATGCTCTTCAATTGTAAATTCTATTTTGTACAAGTTGTTTATTCTATTTCCTTGTTTAACCAGTTTTCCATCATAATATATTTTTATTTTCTTTTTATCAAATTCCACTCTACAACCATTTGCTTCTAATTTGCTTATCGATAAAAGGTTACACCTTAGATTAGGTACAAACAAAATATTTTTTATAGTAATTCCACTCTCTTCTTCATACAACGAACCCTTCTTGTTTGCATATATTTTATCACCTTGTTTTGCTGTGTGTATCTGAATAGGCGTTGCTAAAATTTCTATGTTTCTTAAATAACGTTCATCGTTTATAAGGTGATCGGTAGCGCCCGAGTCTGCAATGAATTCAAAACCAGCCTTCTGAGATTCACTGATATTTATTGAAGTCAGGAAACAAATTTCAGTTTCTTGTTCAGCAGTGTTACCATATCTTTTCTGTGGTCTTCGAAACTGACATTCAGACTTTTTGTGTCCCCTTTTACCACAATTATAACACTGGAAGGGAAAACTCCTTTCATAATGTTCTTCTTGTCTTTTATTTTGGTAATAGTTTGATGGGATTTTTTTGGCTTGATTTATAAACACCTCTCTTTCTTCTGTTTGACAAAGCCCCTTTCTTTTCGTCTCTTCTTCCAAGAGTCGTTTTCTTACAAATTCAAACGTTAGGTTTTCACTATTTAAAGTTTCTATTGCAGAAACTACGTGATCGTACGAGGATGGCATAGATAACAGTAAGTAGCATATTATTTCATCGTCGCTGGGTTTTCCACCTGATTCTTTAAGTTCTCGTATGTTTTTGTCAAAGGTTAGAAGGTAAGCAGACAAAGCATTTTCGTCTGTATATTTTGAAGTTAGTAGCCTTTTTCTGACCAAAAGTTGTGAGGTTATACTTTTTGTTTCGTAGGTATCTTGTAATTTTTTAATAATTTCTTTACAACTTTGAGAGTCTTTAATAATTTCAATATGGCTGTCAGAGATGCACTGTACAATTATGCTTTTACATTTCTTTTCTTTGGTTTTGTTATCGGAATTTTCCAATTGTTCGCCGAGATCGTGCTCTTCCAGCACAATCTTTAATCTATAAAACCAATTACCAAAATCAGTTCCGGCAAAAGGTACGATGCCGTATTTATTTCGCTTGTCGTCCTCCATTTTTGATTTTTCTCAGACGCAGATGCCGCTAGCGCAGATTTTGAATGTTTTAATTCGTTGGTGCCGAGGTGTCTGGGCCCATAACCTGATGAATTCTATTTAAGCAGCCACAAATAAAACTTCCTTCTATGATTGTAATATTTTATTTAACACTCACACGTTTATTCTTTTTAATCTTTTTCTAATACCTTTTTTACACTCACTTCAATATTGTTGGGCGACTACTGACTCGATACGACTAGTGTACGATTGTGGGTTGCGAGATCATTCAACAATTCCCACCCATGGCAAAAAAATATTAGTGCGTTTTTTCTGTACAGTTTGTTATAGTCTGGGTGTTTATAAAAGATAATATATATTATATTGTTGCTTCTGGTACACATAGTACAAGCCTATGGTTTAGTTTGTGACCAGAGCAATATGTGAAAATTGTCAAAAAAAAAAGTTATTAATGTTTTATTATTATCCTAATACAAGTGTAAGTGTAGTGAAACAAAGTTTTTCTTTATTTCGTTTTTCAACTTCTTGACAAAAAGACCGCCCAAAATAAAATATTGTGGATCCAACTCTGTATCTACTATACAACTTTATTTTTAGAACTAGCGACTAACGAAGAAAACCAAGCAAAATAATTTTATATCTACTTGCAACATTCCATAAAGCTTGATCGATTTTGTTTTTAATTTATAAACAACGCTTCATTTTATCTTTAAAAAAAATATATCAACATACAACCTATAATGATAAAATAAGCCATGCAAGCTAGAAGCAATATTCATAATCGAGTAACGTAAGCTGATTGCTCGTCTCTCTAATGAGGTGCTACGAATACCTACCTAAGTATCGATCGTAGCAACATACTCGATCCCGTTGCCCTTTTAAGACTTAAAGCTGAATGCACACAGACCCTTGTCTTCTGCCTTGCTAGCGTTCTGCACCGTAAGCCCTATTTCTATATATCATTTTGTGCAGTAAATATTTTTAAATAAAACAACAGTGTATCCTCTGCCTTGCAAACGTCCTGCGCCGTAAGCTTTCTACATACAATTTTGTGCAGTAAATATTTTAAAATAAAACAAAAGTGGTGGCCGCACACAGACTCTTCTCCTCTGCCTTGCAAACGTTCTGCACCGTAAGCCCTATTTCTATATAAAATTTTCTACAGTATAAGATTAAATAAAATACATAATAACACCGAATGCCTTCTGTGGCGAAGTGTGTAAAATGTACTAAATATAATTGTTATTACTAAAATAATATAAAAGAAAAATGGCCAATTAAATTTGAGAGAGTAGTGTGCGCCGGTCCTTATATTCTCGTCTCATGTTTCCACTTACAACGTATTATAATTGTACATTGTTTCTGAAGATGCTACAATACAAGTAGCTGCTACTTAATGAAATTATGTTTTATGTAATTATCTCCCTTGTGTGAATAAAGTGCAAGCCATTTACATTCGTAAAAGTAAATTGTTAAAACAAGGGTGGAACCTTTGGTGGGACACCTCTATAACTTCGCTAGGCCGACCGACAGCCAATACAGTCACCTAGTCATGCTTCGGTTTCAGTCTGTGGGTTCACTGGTTTTCCGGAGACTACTTTATCGAGTTATTGTCGAGGTGGTCTCCTTTCATGGTACGGTTACGAAACGGGCCATTGATTTGACAATAAAGCAGCGAAAATAGATTCGTAATGCAAATACGTCCATGTCGCCGCCCATTTCGTACCCCATCATTAAGACGGCCTAGTGTGAGCGATTAATATTCTTAAACAACCTGTTGATCGACCCCTTTCATGGACTTTGTAGGTCTGCTTAACATCAAGTAGATGCCGTGCTCCATTTAAAAGAAAAACCTTTTTAAGGACGAGATGGTTTAGGTCGAGAGCCTAAATAGGTTTTTTACCCGAGGTATCACTCTGCTTTTCATTTCGAATATAAGTAGATAAAAACTTTATTAGTTAAACAAATTCCAATTTAACAGAGTGGATATATAAAAAGTTGAGACATGGCTCGTTCGAGTTTTTTTTTTACAGTCAAAGTCAAAAATATTTATTTCATGTAAACCTTTACAGGTATTTATGCATAGTCAAAAAAAAAACTATATTTAGTATAAGGTCTAAGTGTGCGCTTGGTTTGGCTCTTGCATACATAAAAATAAATAGAAACCAAACCGAACACACACCACATAACCAACCAGTGTAAGACTAGGTGGTTAGGCAATCCTTATTTATTATTTTTTAATATAAAGGGCATTACACAGATATTGCCCTGGTCACAAATTAAGCTCTAGGCTTGTACTATGTGTAGCAGAAACAACAAGACTAATACATATTATAATCTTTAGACACCCAGCGCATGACAAACTGTATACAAAAATGTACTAATATAATTTTGCCATGCGTAGGTATCGAACCCACGACACATCAGTATACAACGCCACAGGCGCAACCACTAGTCTATGGGGACAGTCAAATTATAGGTCCTTTAATATAGCTACTATTTTTTACTTAGGGAGCGTTTAAGTACTACGTAACGCAGTTTGGGGAGAGGGGGGTATTGTAAAACGTTACGATGCGGGCGGGAGGGGGTTTTCGCACAACGTGTTACGTAACATTGTTTTTTTTTCTTAAATTAAAAAAAAAATGATGGGTGACCGCTTTATACAACGAGGCTATTTCATCATAAACACCGCAACAAGCTCGCCACTTGTTAGGTGTTGCCTCCGAATACCATCGGCGAAATAAGGATGGGTTAATGCCTCCGCTGGGACCCTGAGGCCGTTTAAACGGTTCTCGGGAGCCAAATAGGCACCCGTGATGGTATTTATTTATTTATTAAAAAAAAGGGAATAAAAACTCCTAAGTTTGCAACCCTTTTTTATTTATAACCGCAAACGCGTTTAAAACAATAACAAAGGTATTTAAGTAACTTCCCCGTTCTTTGCGCAACATAATTGTAACTTTTATAGGTAAAAATGCTCATTTGGGTGTTACGTAACGTTTTGGTAGGGGGGGGGGTACATAACTAGGTTACGGCACGTTACAAGAGGGGGAGGGAGGGTCAAAAATATTCAAGAATTGCGTTACGTAATACTTGAACGCTCCCTTACATACATACATACATATCACCACGGGTGCCCTACGGCGCCCGAGACCGCCTAGACGGCCCCAGGGTACCCAGCGGAGGGGTTTTTAATCCCACCTCGTCGTAGCCTATGGTATGAGTCTATACCGAACAAGTGGCTAGCTCGTCGCGATGTTTTGAATAGACTCAATAACCATTTATAAACAGTTTCACAAGTTGGTATAGTAAAGTCCAAGGTCTAACCAACTCGGCCACCTTATTATAAAATGTTTGTAAAAATTTGTTTGGCGATAAATAAAGTACAATAGGTAGATATTTCTTTCTTTCTAAACAGTTAGCAAAATCTCTTAGCAGGGGTACAGTAGGTATACGGCAACTGTTTTGGCTCGTTGAATCCGGTCTGACATTTTACTAGCGCAAGCCGAAACAAAAAGTCAATCTTGTGATATTTGAAAAATCGGACCCCTGCGGCAGCTGAAGCAAAGCGTTATTGTTCTGACAATGACGACGGTAACACAGTTGTAGGTTTTGTGTAATATTGTTTTTATATTTGTAAACTAGCTAACCTGGTAAACTTAGTAACACCTACAAGATTATGGTTGTATGGTCGAAAGGTCCTTGCCTTTCCACACTGGTGGAAGAATAGAAAAAAAAGTGACACATGACCTGGAGATAAAATAGGTAGGTGCCCATGGGCCTTAAATCGCCTTTTCTGTTTTGAGAACAGAAGATGGCCGCCTCCATACAAATTAAAAACATTAGCAATCCCTGAGTGTTGATTGGTTGAAGTGAGAACAGAATGCTATGGCAACGAACTCGTTTGACATTTTGTTTTATAGGCCTTTAATGTTTTTACATTTTTATAAATTCCTTATCAGGAGAATCTTATATGAGATAACATGCATTGAAAAAATCCTGGAGGGCGGAACTCGATCCCACGATTCTTGCTTTCGCGGCAAAGTACTCAATCACTGAGCATCCAGGTTCAACAGAAACTCATATTAAAATTATTTTGCTAAAATAAATTATTTCTATTCTTTGGGATCTTTGTGAAACCTAACTAATAATACCATAATACATAAACACACAGTCAAAGATAAACTATATAGAAAAACATAGGATATAGTTAAATATTGTTATTTATCTATGTAGGTAAGTCAATAATGTTACTTAAATAATGGAAATATTAATGGTCTAGATATATAATAAATAATAACAAGGAAAAATAAACGTTTTTTTGTAATTTTACCCTTAAATACAAACGCATAGAGTGCATTATGGTTTAATTTAGATTTTGGTGTTGACTGTACCTTAAGTAGTAATTTTATTTTATTACCTAGAAGTATCTATTGTACAAGTAATGGCAATGGTAGGTATTATAAACATTGTGTTAAATTTTGCTTTTTTACACCTAACTTGTTTTAGAAAAAAAATCTAAAACAAGTTAGGTGTAAAAAAGGGGGAGAGGTCTCTTATAACTTCGTTAGGCCATACAGAAGAGAAAACTGTCAAGTGACCTAGGCCTTATTCTACTAAATCAATTGTGTATCAACGTCGTATGAAAGTAATTATGAAAGCAACATATTTTGTATGGGAAATATGTCAAATTTTAACTTTGACGTGCAGTTGATATCCAATTCATTTAGCAGAATAGGCCCCCTGGTCATGTTTCAGTTTCAGTCTGTGGGTTCACCGGTTTTGAGGGGACTACTACATCGATTTCTTGTCGAGGTGGTAGTCTTCTTTCAGTGTTCAGTTACGAAATGGACGATAAAGCAGCAAGGATATTAAAGTTTCCAATTTCGTAACCGTATCATTCAGCCGGCAAAGTGGGAACGATAAATGTTGTTAAATCGACCAAATATTGACTTTGTAGATATACTTACCATAAGGTAGATTCAAAGTCACATGCTGTGCTCCTATTATATTTATAAGCAACACTAATATAAGTAAACTGCGTTACGATTTTCTATGCGTTCCATTTAATAACACTGCTAGCTTCGCGCGCTAACATCATAAACTAGCGCCACCAACTGTTTCATTTAAACTATACTAGTTTTTTAGCATCGTCATTATGAGCTTCTGAAAACATCGTATTTTCTATCATTAAAACAAATATAATTTATAAAAAAAATACAATTTGTGGATAGATATTTACATGTAAACAAACATCTGTCAAAAAATAACACGAAAAAACTACCTTTTAACCCGTGTTGAAATTGTTAGATTTTGATGTTAGCAATTCCAGTTTGGTTTGGTAAAGAAACGCTTATGTTAACATTTTTTGGTAATGGAACGACTTGTACCAAAAAAACTAAGTTTTCACGCTAACATTTTCTTAAACGGAACAAGCCATTTATATAGCTATACAAAGTAGATCTTACCTAACTACTTAAAGTAGTTAGGTAAGACGCATTATACTTAGGTACAGTCGGCTGAAGATGTGGTCTACCACCGTAAGGTTGAAGTTCATTTGCACATCATAAAACAATAAGGTTGAGTTTTCCTTGCAGAATATTCTGACAGATAATGCTATCTTTATCATTTATTGTAGTGACATTTACACTTTACTCAACCTTAGCGATATTTTGATAACACAGGAAATTTTGTTAAACTTTATTAGACCTCTGTGATATAGACAACTTTTTTGGCCAATTGTACAAGCATGGTATATTATTTATTTATATTAAATAATTATTGTAAATAAAGGCAAATCTACATAGAGTTTTTGTGAACTGTACCTAAACTAAAGTATAATGTAACTCATAAACTGTGAAGTATTATAGGACTCAAATTTTCGCTTCGCGGGAAACCGCGGTAACCACCTCGCGTTCCGACCTCAGCATCGCTGGTTTTTTTTTAGCCAAGGTCGTTTCAGCGCGCGGAAATGTTAGCAATTCTAGTTACCATCAATCGTTCCGCGACCAGAAATTTTAACACGAAAAGTTAGCAATTGTGGCTCGGGCTACTTTTTGACAGATGTTTGTTTACATGTGCATAATATCTATCTACAAATTGGAATTTAATTAATTATTTTATTCGATTAAACCTAAAAAATAAATATGGTGTAACTAAATTCAGCTTTGGTATGTTTAGTTTGAGGTTGTTAATTAAATTAATATTGTGATATTATTAAGTTATTGTATTTAAATAATAGTTAATTAAAAAATATTGATTTATTATATAAAAGTTCGATTAAACCTAAAAAATAAATATGGTGCAACTAAATTCAGCTTTGGTATGTTTAGTTTGAGGTTGTTAATTAAATAATAATAATAGTAATATTTTTAATTTCAATTATTCAATTCAAAATAGTGCTTCTTGTTCAAAAGAGGCATCAAAGATCAACACCGATCGTTTCAGAGCTGCATTTCAGCATCACTAAAAAAGGTTTTTGATGTCACCACGAAAAACTGCACGCGCTACCGATCGGAACGCAGTAGAAACACTTGCTTGTGACATTGACATGTCAACTTCGCTATTTTTTTTTTAAGCAACTTGCTTTCGTTGTTTTCCAACATGAATATATTAAAACCCAGTCTTTTTAAATTGAATAAAAATAAATTAGTTTCTTATTTTAGGCTATATTATCTAAATCAAAAATAAAATTGCCTTTTTTAATTTGTCTTGGAAGCCTATTAGTTTGAAGGAAATGACATAATGGAAAAGTAGTGACCCCCACAAAAAAAAACCCCTTGGGGTTTTTTTATGGGGGGGTTATTTATATAATTTGTCAAGTAAAAATCGAAATTAAACAGGATAAAGGAAAGAATGATATATGGATAAAATAAAAAATAAAAAAGTATGGGTAAAAACAAATTTAATGGTATAAGGATTTGGTACAAACAAAACAACATGGAACAACTTTTGAGGATAAGTGAGGATGGCAGGATGGGATGTCTTGGATTGGCAAGATGAGTTCTGGAAACAAAAAATGAAAGATGAAAATATCAAGTAATAATATGTAGGTATGACAATTAACTGCCCAGAGGCCCTACCAGGAAGACACATCGACATACAGATAGATGAGTGATTTATAGAATTTGAAATTAATTTAACATTTTTCATTCGTCAATCAAGCAACCCATACACTAATTTGCTATATATTTTTATCAAACCATGCATTAATTGGTATGTCTTCCCGGCAGGGCCCCTGGGATATTATTATACTCAATCGGTCAATGGTGTATCAATGGCATATCAAAGTAAAAAATTTACATAATTCCCATACAAAATAGAAGGTTTGTCTCTTTTGTCATATTCAGTTTTCCCTAAAATAAGAGACAAACCCTTCTATAATAACTAAAGTATTCAATAAGTTTTTATGAATACTGGTGTTAGGCTCTGGGCCTGTACCATGTGTAACAGAAACAAAAATACTAATAGTATAGATGGAATCAAACTCTTGTTTTAATTTCAACGGCATAGTGTAAGTTATGTAATTGAAGTACTTAGAAGCTATATCTAAACTTCTTCAAAGTATAATGATACTTTTGGACCATGTTTTAATAACAGTGTTTATTGATCCATTTAAGTTTATGTCAACTAGTTAAACTAGAAAGTGATACCTATTTAAAACAAGCTTAACCATTAAATTGTCTTTTATCTACCTAATCCAAAAAGCTGCAATAAGTCCGTGGGTGTAGTTAGTATACTCAACAAAAATTAAGTTTGCACAGGCATTAGAAAAGATAATGAGTGCGAGATCTTGCTTAATTTAATACAAATTTTTGAAACTGAATGGAGAGGATAAATAAATATTGTTTGCTGGTATATATTCTAAGAACAATTAAAATTAATCTACATAAATACATTTATTTTATTCTGCTATCTGGAAGTTTAAAAGTAGACAATGAGGAAAAGAATCACAAACTTTTAAATTGTTTTGATATTTTAAATTAAGAATAATTATTAGAATTTAGAAGCAAGTAAGATAGATTTAGGTAGGACCCTAGATATTGTATAGCTTGTATCTGTAGTAAGGTTACATTATATATAATTACTTTGGTAAATTTAGTATGTGTGTAACTTTTTATGAATACCTGTGTAAGAGTATAGAAATATTAATAAAATGTAACAAAAACTAAATTTGTAATTTCAAAATAAATTAGAAGCAAATAATATTAGTAAAGCTGTCAAATTGTATAAGTAATATGTTAAACAACACTAATATTTTTTTATAAGCTTGTATTTTAATAATTTAATATGCAACAGGTGCCCTTTAAAAAATAAAAAATATGCAACAGATGCTTCAAATATTTTTTAAAGTTAGGTATATGTAATAATTATATTCTATAACCAATTATTAAGGACTAGTATATTCTGTCCAACTTATTAGAATGTGGTTTTCTAATAAGAATATCGTCGGAACTTAATTTGTATAAAATATTGCAATAGTGCTAATTTAATAATCATTTTTACTTTAACGTATAGTACCTAAACGTAAAACATAAGAATTATTAATAAAATAATAAGTTTGGTTGAATTGGTTAGTTACATCGTTATAACCAGTTTATTTCAAGTTTCCTTTCAAGTGGCGCGGATGGACAATATTACTATCAAAACAAACGCATTTGTTGATGTACCCGGCAGGCGACGTTCCATGCAACGTATTCGCGCTAAACGATCGATAAAAATAATAAAAATAGACGCAACTCCACTGAAATTAAACTTTTTATCCATGCCATATAATACAATAAATGATTACTTCATAAAAAGACTACTAATGCAAAGATAAGCCGCATAAAACACCGTGAAACACAGGTGTAAACTTTTATTTTTAATAAAATAACCTGTTCGAATTGAGTTCTAATAAGTTTCCAATTGTTATAATTTTATCTTGATTAAATGGACACTGGACTCACCAGGTGAAGGACGGTGTTCACCACCTCCCGGTTGGTCACCTGCCCGACTTCTATCAGCCCGATAAGGACTGCGAATTTCAGGCTATCGTTCGCCGTCATCCTGACGACTTCTTCAGGTCTTTTTATATCACTATACGGTGGCGATTTTAAGTCCACCATTGTTTATTTAGTCACTAATCACTGTTTCAAGGAATTTTGCATCCAAATACGATCACAAAATTAACAAAACATCACTTCATGGTCACACATGATAACACACCGAAGTCGCATTCTGCCATATTGGAAAATTTCGGTGTTGCTATTATAGTTTTAAAAATCCCAAATTATATATTTTATTTTTTTCTAGTATTGTTCACAATAGTTATGTAGCTTGTTCACATTGCTTAAACACAATCATACTATAGCTAAAGTAAAGAGACAAAAGTCAAACCGCACCTTATTGTTGTCGAAACCCTACACAGTAATGTTTCATTCAGCGAGTCATACTTGTTTACGGGATCGCAAAAATGGTTCGTGTCGGACATGAATTACTAGTGTACCGTTATTGCACTGCATATTATCTATGTTTACTGATACTAATAAAAAATCTCCATCTCATTCGATCGTGCTGCTCGTTGAATTTTGAGTAATAGTTCTTATTATATTACGCCCTACAAAGTTAAGCTAAACTTTAAACAAACACGGTCCGATTCAATAAGCGCGATGTAATCACTCACGGTGCTGTTAGCGTGCTAATGAATCGGACCAGTGAATAAGCGCGCTCACAAGAACCTCTCTTGTATCTCCCTCTATTTTGAAAATAAAACATATGCTCCTCTCACTCTGATTTTAATTCCGTAACAAATTAATTAATTTTAATGTATTTTGTATTTTTTTTTATATAAATACCAAAATAAATGAGAACATAACACTTTTAACTATCTACTTAATAATTATTTTAGGAATTTTATTACTTTCCTTAAAATCATGTTTCTAGATAAATGTCATTCTGACAGCGCTCACAGCGATTTCACCCAGAAGCAAAATCACTGTAAGTCCAATATGGCGTCTGTAATGACGTCACTATCTATGTCAAAACATCTATCGTTAGCGCGCTTATGCCCAATCGGACCGGTGCTTACAGCGCTGACATCGATTTTGGCGTGAATCGGACCGCAAGGCTAGTCGTTTGTTAATTTTCAATGTCACTAGGTTTGCATTACGTGAGAATTGCATCATATCGATTAAAGTTTAGCTTAGCAATGTCACCGAGCAGGTCCCTGCAAAAAAAATTATAACATGCGAGGTGTAGATTTTACTTATTCGATCTTAATTACATAATCTCTTTATAAGAAAAATGTTTCTTTTAAACTTTTGAAATGATAACTAAAGTAATACAAATTTTTAGAATCATAAATAAAACTTTGATTGTCTTTAAAAAGTTATGAATGTTTTATAAAGAGACTATCTAATTGGGATCGAGTAAGTATCCGGCGGTGTAAATACACCCCGCTTAGTTTTTTATTTATTTTTTAACTTTAATATCACTGAAAACAATTTTTAGACATTCGAGTTCGGGAATCCAATTCCTGGCTTCTTAAGGACTCTTTATGTGCAAAATATGTCACAAATTTACCCTAATTAATTATTTATTTTAATCTGGTAACATTTTATTTCCCGATTAGACTGTTCCAAAATAGGTGTAATAGCAATATTTAGGTGTAGTAACAATGTTTCCTGCGGCCACATTCTGTTTCTTATATAGAAAACGTTAGCTTGTCAAAATAACAAAATCCTTTATAAATGACATTGAACAATCAGCAACAACAATAACTAAAAAAGACAAGCCCTTTCGCTGTCTATACAAATGTTTTTTTTTAAAGAGACTATGTAATTAAGATCATGTAGTATTTTCACCTCCACGTTATTATTATTGTATTAAATTTATAATATTACTGAAAGCAATGTTTAGACGTTTTTAGATGTTCGAGTTCGCTAATCATTTCCTGACTTCTTATGAAGCTAGCGGCCATATTCTGTTTCTTCTAAAAGCAACGTTAGATAGTCAAAATAAAGAAATCTTTTATGTACAATTGTCACCACACGGAATGCTAAAAACTGTCAAAGCAATACACACCTGCAACACAAGTGCTAGGGAATGGAAGAGAGAGAAG
Organism: Monopis laevigella; assembly: GCA_947458855.1. Taxonomy (NCBI): domain Eukaryota; kingdom Metazoa; phylum Arthropoda; class Insecta; order Lepidoptera; family Tineidae; genus Monopis; species Monopis laevigella. The sequence goes on along the minus strand of OX381594.1, from coordinate 10,961,514 downwards.
AAGTCGAATGGGCCGGCTCTGTCAAGTCCCTGGGGAGCATACTCGAGTATCTTTGAATCTGTGAGCAGAGCCATGGCGTTACTTTATAAAATGATCCTCATATTTTTCTAAATGCCTGTAGGGGTTCAAATGAAATAAATATTTTTGACTTTTAAAATCACCCTCGTAAGAAAATTTGTTAATCCGGATAATAATTAACTCGTTTTGGAACTTAGTTTTTTTGTCACCTACTTCACATGCTCAGTGGTGCCATGTTCTAAAGTGTAACCAATGTTTTGTTCTAATCGAGAGTTAGTTTTGGTCGAGTGAAAGATAACCGCTGATGAGTCTGTTGCTTGTTGCCTAATTTGTATGTGTTGTGTACTTTTAGCATAATCGTTAAGTAGATAATCACATAAAGTATAATTAGAAACGATAATCTTATTAACCGCGCTCATCAGTTTTTGTAGCGAAACGATTGTTGAAGTCGACGAAGGTTGTATCGTCGTTGGCTGAAGTTATTTCGCTTCAAAGTTTAATCGCGGTCTGTGAGACCTCACGTCCATATTTCCAATAAAAATTGATATTTTATTTTGGTTTAAAATGTCAACAATAACCCAACAAAAACATAAATATATCAAAATGACCGCAAAGGTCAACACTACAACTGCTTCCGAGCAAAATATTCTGTGTTGATCCTAACTTCGAAAATGAAGTGATTTTTTTAAATGACAGCCTTCGTAGACTAGTGGTTGCGCATTTGGCGTTGTATCCGGAGGTCGTGGGTTCGATTCCCACCCATGGCAAAAATAAAATATTAGTACGTTTTTTCTGTAGAGTTTGTCATGGGGCCTGAGCAAAGAATACAATCGCCAATCGAATCGCAGCATTGATTGATAAAAATGTATAAGAATTTTACTCTATGGGTAGAGCCTGATCGATGAGAAACTTCAAATCCCATACATTTGGCTTTCGATGGGTATTTCGATTCGATTATCGATTGGCGATCATGTTCTTTGGTCAGGCCCCTGAGCAATATGTGTAATTTGTCTTACACCTAAAAAAAAAGTAAATTTGTTTGATATATTGATTAATCGTGATATGACCAAAGCGAACGTTTTTGCAAGTTACAACAAGCGATATGCCTGCAGTGTTTCAAGACCTTATGCAAATACATGCAATAATTTAACACTGTAAGTACCTACCTAAACTTAATGTTCTAATGTTGTTTGCGACGTAATAAATTATAGTATAGATAGGATTTATAGAAAGTTTTTATAGTAGTATTTAATTGGCTTTATATAGTGTAATTGATTAGTATTTTATTAGAAAATAGTTAAGGTTCTAATACTGTATAGATAGAATAGTTTATATAGAATATTCTAGAATAAGATCTACGTATTCGCTCGCGGAAAAAATCCCGAAGCGTAGAAACTTCTAGAATGAACCGGAATAAAACGCGGCGGGTTGCTATTGGCTCCTCTCTAAAGTAACGGATTTCTATCCGTTACTTCGATTTCTGTCCGAAGTGGGCGGGGCATATAATACGAGCGGCGACCGAACGTGTTCGACTGAATAACCGTCCGCGGTTATCCCCCCACACCGAAAGCCGCTACTGCCAACGTCGCGAGTGACACAACCCCGACTCCTGTGAGGAGTCCAATCACCATGGACAAAGCATCGGACGGCCGTCCGCCGCCGCCAGCCTCGCCATCTCCATCGCCGGCCGTCCGCCACCATCCGGTGTAGCAGCTGATGTGTCGGAGTCCTTCCTGTCAAAAGTCAAAATCATTTATTTCATGTAAATCTTTACAGATATTTATGAATAGTCAAAAAAAAAAAAAAAGTTTAACAATGAGGTCTTAGAGTGCGTTTGGTTACATCCTGGTTCTGCTGGAAAGAGTCCGCTCCTCAGGCCTGTCACCGGATGCGCTCGCCGAGCTGGTTGAGGCTATGTCCTCCGGGCCGGCCGTCGACACCACCCCAGCAACTCCAGCGTCGGGGTATTCGCAGCCTTTCTTGGACCCGCGGATCCAGGCCGTGCTACAGCGCGTCATGACCTCGGGCACCAAAAGGCCTCGGATGAGCGACAGCAGCCTTTCGCCGGAGTGGAAGAGGGAGCGCCGGGACGTGTTAACGATCCCGAGCAGCACCCAGCCGACCCTGCCGCCGCTGAACAGCTGACTCCACACCGCCGCCGCCGCGACCCGCGACTGAACCGCAGCCACTCCACCGGGGTGCTGCCGTCGCGGGTTTCCGACTTATCCGCCGAGGAAGACGAAGCCAGGATGCCAGCACCGCTACCGCCGCGTCAATCTAGACGTGCGAGGGTAGTTGTGCCCGCACTTCCCCCTCCACTGACGTCCGGCTCCGTTCGCCCCGCCCACACGCCCACCCCTCCATCGCCGGTGCTGACACAGCTCGCCGCAGCGATGCTACGCGCGCCGCACCGACCTCGTCGACCGCTTCTCGCCAGACCATCCAGCCGGGGAGCTCCCGCTACGACCTCACCGCGCGCCTCGCTGCTGACGTTCAACGTATTACACCGTTGGGCGCCCGTCCGAGTGCAGCCGACCAGTCGTACGCGGGAGCGACCCGCTTCTCCGGAACAGCCCGTCCTGGTGCCCCCGCCCAACAACTGGGCGCCGTTCGCCCAGGTCCTCCAGCCCGCACCGGTAAGCGGCCCCCGCCCAGGAATTGCCGCCCGACCGTCGCGTCGGCCCCGCCGGCTAAAGTCGCACCTGCAGCCCGCCCGGGCCCCGCCGCTCAGCTGATGGGCGCTATACGCCCTGTCCAGCCGCTTGCCCCGGGTTCGCCGTGCCTCCACCCCCGAGCACCACCTCCGACCTCACCGCACCTACCGGGGACCCCCGCCCCGGTACCTCAACCGCCGCAAGCACAATTGCACCGCAACCCAGCGCCGCCCGCCCTACCCCCGCGCAAGTTGCCGCTGACTACCCTAACTCGAGCTTTGTCCGACCCGAGACGAAGCCTTCCACTGCTGCGCCCGACTTCTCCGCACCAGATGCACCTAGACTCGACCCACAAGGCTTGGGCGGGTCTGTAGATACAGGTACCCGAGCCATCTCGAATGCCGCCGCCATTGGCACGAAGCCTTCAGCTTCGAGCACTGGCGATGCCGAGATGGACACCTTCGTCCCCCCAACGGGATCGAACAGGGCTCCCCAACCGAGGTTTCCTCTGAGACTGAGTTCCGCGAGGTACAAAGGTACCTTGTGCATCTCGAAAAGACTGAGAATATCTCGTGGTTCTCATATTCACTCCCGGCCGAACGCAGCCTTAAGGTCGCGATCCGGGCGCTCCCTGCCAACACAGAAGAGCGGGACATAGCGGAGGCACTCCGGGAGCTCGGGTACGAGCCCGAATTTGTTAGACAGATCCGGGCTCGGGTCGGGGCTTTTGGGTGCCTTTCCTTTGCCCAGCTCCGTAAGTCCCCAGATTGTTCCACCGCAGCTCTGTTCAACACCACCGAGCTGTTGAACATAGCCGGGGTTTAATTCGAGGCCTGGAGGGGAAAGAAGGGGCCTGCTCAGTGCCACAGGTGCCAACAGTTCCGGCACTCCTCGCACATGTGCCACAGGCCGCAAGCCTGTGTCAGATGCGGCGGGGGGCATCCGGCCAAGGAGTGTCCCCGCTCTCGCGAGGATCCACCTACCTGAGCCAACTGTGGCGGTGAGCATACCGCCAACAACACCTCCTGTCCCGTCTTTCGCAGGGAAATCCGAAACAGGGATGCCGGTACAGTAGCCCTGACAACCGTAGCCAGGGCCCCTGTTTCGGTCCCAGCAAGCAAAGACGGGGCGGAAGGAGGCGAAGGCCCCTTCCTTGCCCACTACGGTCCGGCCTGCAGCTAACGATCCGAGGCCGAAGGATGCGGTTCCCAAACGCAAAGGGCAGAGGGGACGAAAACGCAAAAGCCGTAAGGCCCCAGCCGATTCAGCCCCCCAAGTCCAGCGAGGGGAGCCATCAGCGCCCCTGCCACAGGCAACCCCTAGTGAACCTTCCTTCACTCTGAAGGACTTGGCCACAATCTTTCTCGATATGATACGAGCTATCGAGGCGGGCGCAGACCCGCGGTCAACGGCTATGGCAACCGGGCTAGCCGGTCTTGCTGTTAGCAGAGCTGAGTAAGGCGGAGCTACGCATCGTGCACTGGAATGCCAACGGCCTGCGAAACCAGCGCCGTTCCCTGCAGATTTTCTTCAGTGAACAACGTGTTGACGTAGCACTGATTAGTGAAACACTTCTTACTCCTTCTCTCCAATTCAGAATCATGAATTATATTATATACCGGCGGGATGAACTTGCGACTCAGGGCCGAGCCTATCGTGGGCTAATGGTCTTGGTTCGCAGGAACATTATCCACCAACCCCTACTGATTCCACCATCCAAAGCTCCCTACACTCTGGGTATAGCGTAACATATAGGTGACAGCGAGCTGCACCTATATGCCGCGTATAAGCCTCCAAATGAAATTCTCGACACAGGGGGACTGCGTCAACTGTTCGAAACGCAGGTCCCGATCCTCGTGGCCGGGGATTTCTAAGCACCCAGCGTGGAATTCCGCGCAAATTAACCTGACCTATGTTTCTAGTAATCATAGGGTCGGCCCGGACGTGCTGGACATCATAGTGCACCGTAACCTGCCCAGCGCCCCAGAGCAGGAGATGCTCAACGACCTAGACTCCGACAACCTTCCCGTCCTAGTCATTCAGTCCTCCCTGCCCACGGAGGTTTCGCTGCCAGTGCCCGGCAAGCGTGTTGACTGGGAAAAATACGCAGAATACCTACACAACTTGAGGCCCAGCAAAACAAGAGCCTACGCACCATTACAGGTGCTCATTATGCGTAACGACTCGTTACGACGAGACCTCCGAAAGGTAACACTGGACGACTTTGTCGTTGTTTGGCTACCCGGAAGTACTCGCATGCAGATGTATCAGACCACCCACACATACATGACCTGACACCTCTGCATTCGAGGCCACCGGATGCCATACGACGACTATCGCGCGACCTGGTATCGATCGCCAGCGGCGAGAGCAGTAGCAGTTCGGGGAGCGAAAGCGACTCGGACAGCTAAGGCGATGCTGCGAGTGGTTGAGCAGTATACGGATTTACCACAAAGCACTCTTGAATTCTTAGACCAATTATAAGGTCACCAAAGACCTATCCGTAGTAACGGTTAGCTAACAGCTACTACTGTTAAGGGACCACAATCTCGTCACAGTCGCCCTTCTCCCGTTGGGGGGAAAGAGAAGACCTATCAGTCAGTCAACCGGCACTTTCAGACAGTTCAGACAGACAAACGGACAATCAGACAGGCATCCAATTGACAGGTATACAATTCAGATATTCAGACACAGCTCAGTTACAGTCCACAGTTAGACGCAGTATAGAAGAGCTATCCAAGCATAGAAGAAACCACCGACTACAGTGATAGACGTCTGCGGTTTCGACGGATGGCAGTATAGAAGCTGAACGAGTCTACATACACCCGCTGCATGACAGGCCGCGGTGAAGACTCAAACAGCGAAGACTGCAGTCACAGCCGATACAAGCAGTGACACAGTTCGCGCCCGCAGTTGCAGCTGGAAGAGACTCACGAGCATAATATAGTTTGAGCCCAGCAGCAAGAAGTCGGACGGAGCACGGATATAGGTAGTACGTGCCGTCCTGTTATAGCAATAGTACGGGTCTTCGAATAGCCACAAGTGGCATCAACAGGCTGCAGTAAAGAATGTATTGTAGAATGTACCTATTTGTTTCTATATTATAGTACGTATTCTATATCATTACCGGTCACCGGTCAGTCGTGTGGATCCTTATTTGGGTATATAAGGATCCACACGACTGACCGGTGTCAAGTTGATCCGGAATAGGTGCAAGAGTAAGATCACGTCTCACGTGGTCCGTTCCACACAAATGTCCCGAAGGTTTGAATGTCAGATAATGCCCAACGTCATTAAGTCCACCTTTATATTTTGCAATAAAGTTTGATAAATAAAAAATAAATAAATAAATAAGTGCCTTACAATGTACTCTACTTTTTATTAAATACATATAGTGGCGTTAAGTTTAAAACCTCTAGATAATAATAAAGGAAATAATCATATACATTGATAAGAATTTTATTAAATAAAATATGTATTTGAAAACATTTTAGAGATATATCTTCACCAAAATTACAAAAGACATATTTTATGATAATGTTCAGTTCAGTCAACTTTCTCTTATATTATACTCGTATTCTTTTATATTAGTTTATTAGTATTCGTTATTATTAGTATTTTTAATACTTAGCTGATGATAAAACAAAATTAATTGCCTATTATAAAATAATGTAGAAAATTAAAATTGTTTTTTTTTTCTCTCATAAACCTCTTACATTTTGATAACTATATTATTTTATTTTCAATGTTTGAGTGAATATATATAAAGATTATCTTTTAATGAAATCGGTTCATTAACTTCTGAGAGCTTTTAGATACAGGGTCAACAAGATCTACTATCATAAATTGGCTATGATTTCAAAAACTAATGATTTCGAGATATTTTATGTGGACAGACATATATACAAACACCGGAGTCTCACCATAAGAGTTCTTATGAAGGTACAGATGTCCTGTGGCTCTACCATGGGTTTTACTTTGTAGCAACGTAACGTTAATACGTGAGCAACAACCAATAGGGCCGCTTTATTTTAGGTAACGCGATTGAATAAAGCGTCCCTATTGGTGGTACCTCACGTTTTAACGTTACGTTGGTACAAACCAAAAACCCATGGTAGAGCCTCTGGAGTCGACGCCCATACAAACGTACTTCCAATATTACAACTTGGCTGTTGGCCGAAGTGAATTTTCTTATAAATTATCTATGCTTCCTATAACTCTGTGATATACCATGACCGACAAAAATATAATTTTAATTCTGCGATTAACAGTAATTGAGTATTATTGTAAGTGCGAAAGCTAATTTTGTATGGAGAATGCGGAATTCGCCTTAATATTTATAAAGGGCTGTTCAACAAGAACAACTTTGTTTTTCAATTGTGGCTACACCAACAGAATGATAGTTAAGACATTTAGTTTTTTTGACGTATTCGTAGTAGATGCATTGGCAATTGTTACAATGAATTCAATTTCGCTTGAAAATCGCATTTTAATAATTAAAATCCACTATGAAAATGGTGGTTCTGTTAAAGTTACATTTCGTCAAATTCGTGATATTGATGTTAACAACTCAATTTTGTCCTATTTATGATGACGTGGATATCACTGACATGTGGTTTCAACAGGACGGTGCCACATGTCACACAGCCAATGAAAGGATCAATTTATTGCAAACCAAATTTCCCGATCATATAATTTCACGAAACTCAGCTGTTAAGTGGCCAGCCAGATCATGTGATTTAACACCACTGGATTTTTTTTGTGGGGCTATGTTAAGGACAGAGTCTATATGGAGCCAATCGAATCGATTGCAGCATTAAAACTCAAAATCCGTGATGTGATTAACGGAATAGTCCCGTTATTTTCTCAAAAAGTGATTAAAAACTTTGAAGAAAGAATCGACATCTGTCAGCGTGCTTGTAGTGGACATTTGCCAGATATCATTTTTCATTCATAATTGCCAAACTTTTCTTTTTGTAATTCAATAAAATTTTTAATAATTTTCATATTTTTTTTTTTATTATTTTGTTTTAGAAAACAAGTTCTTGTTGAAAAACCCTATAAATTACTTTAAAAAAGGGTAAATGTGAATTTAATTTGGCAACACTGTATCAGTTGTTTTGTTAAACATGGCGGCGATGGACGTTGAAATTTCTCCCAAGGTAAGAAAATAAATTACATTAATATAATTATTGTATTAGTTAATATAGTGTTCTGTTTTGATCAATAGTGTAATATGTATTAATAAATTGTATCGTATCAAATGTTGAAACCCTTAGTGCACAGTTACATGCACTTTTGTATGGGCGTTGTTTCTCTTGTAATAATTAAAGTTCTATATTCACTGCACATACCGGAAAGAATAACATCGTTTTGTTTACATACTTAAATTATAAACATGTATTTGTTTATTCATAACAATTAGTAATAAAATACTTTCAAACATTGTTTAATTTCAGTTTCTTTAACAACTTTCATTCTTGCACTAAATTAATTATTTTTTTACAGATGGAAGCAAATATTCGTAACCTAAAACTATCAGGTCACGTAGGATTTGATAGTTTACCTGATCAATTAGTGAATAAAAGTGTCCAAAATGGATTTGTGTTTAATATTCTTTGCATAGGTAAGTAATGATTCATAAATAACTCAATATACCTATCTTAATAGTTAGTCAGTTAATCACCCACAGTTTTCTTATCTGTATTTGTCTTGTGTAATGGAGTCAAGGATTTATGTAGGCGCATCTGTATATATTGTTTAGAAACTAATAGCCTTATTCATAGAACACTTTAGTTATCAATAGGTTTTGTCTCTTTTAAGCATATTCCTATTTTTATTGCTCAAAAAAGAGACAAAACCCACTATTACTAGGGTGGCCACTTTCTGGAAAACATAGAAAACCGGGAAAAATAAGGGAATTTTCGGAAATTGGAAAAGTTAGGGATAACGCTAGAAAGCCAGGGATAATATTTAGTTCACACACAACTTGCTGCACACAACTGTAATCACTGGCAACCTACGCGGGGCAATTCCATCTAGGTTCAAAATATGCTCATTTTTTTTAAAATGAAATATATTTTGTTGCTCTATATTTTCTGAAAATATTGCTAAAAATAATTGTTTCTATTTTTTTATAATTTTTATCTCTTTTTTTCCAAAAATCATTTTAAAAACCAATTAATTTATTTTTGGGATTATTTCTTTTCCTATTAAGGTAAGGGAAAATCTAAATAAAGTGACTGGAAAAGTCAGGGAAATTTGTATCTGAAAAAAAGTGACCGAAAGAAATGAAAGTTAACTAAAGTGTTCCTCAAGGATAAGTTTTGAATGAATTCTGGTGTAAATAATAATAAAATGTAGGACAATTTACATACATTGCTCTGGTCACAAACTAAGCTCTAGGCTTGTACTGTGTGTACCACTAACAACATGTTATTATTATATTTTATAAACACCCAGACCATGACAAACTGTACATACTATTATTTTTTGCCAAAGGTGGTAAGTGACCCAACAAACTCCGAATACAATGCCAAAAAGACACAACCACTAGTTTAGAGACGGTCTTATATATAAATTATAGAATAAGTTTAATGATTATTTATTGACTAACTCCATTATTGACATGTCAACTAAAGGGCTTCAGTTTAATTCCCACTATAAGCAAACATAATTTATTTGTATGTTTTATAAATTTTGCCTTGGTTTAGGGTTTAGTATGGTGAATGGAAGGGTTATATAAAATAGTTAGCATCATCATTAGAGTTAAAGTAAACGGCATATAATATAGTAGGTAAACTGTTTAATTTAGCTTTTAACCAATTCTATTAATAGGCTGTTTAAATATTACCTGTGCAATCTCTCGGGGAAAAGAAAGAAATGGAAGAAAGAAAAATAAAGCATTTATTTGTAATTCTGATTACAAGATGTTGAAGGACAGTATTTTGTGCATAATTTGTCTGTTTTAGGCTGTCAAATATAGCTACACAATAATCTCATAAATATTATTTATTTATTTAAATAAATAATAAATATCATAAATATTCTTTATTGCTCAAATTTAATGCCACTAGGCATTCTCTACCAGTCAAACCTTTTGCACAAATTAAGCAGTAAGTAGGTAAAATAGGTGCAATAAAATTAGAGAATACAATCCCGAGCATGTTTACCAATCCCGGGAATACGGGATTTTTGATGCATAATCCCGGGATCCCGAGCCTATCCCGGGATTAGACTGTGTGGTTCCTAATTGGGCTAAAATGAAGAAAAAAAACTTATATAACTTACAGTTATTTTTTTCAACACACCAGTTAAATTATCACTTTGTTGTTGCTTTATACGGCCCAATAAAAAACTTTAATTTTTTTGGCAAGTGCTGAGTTTTAGCGAGACAGTTGTTTTATAAGAAAATTTAAAGCAGCATCATTATCATCATCATACCAGCCTTTCACGCGTCCACTGCTGGACATAGGCCTCCCCCAAGGATCGCCACAACGACCGGTTCTGCGCTGCCTGTAGCCATCGGCTTCCCGCGACAAGTCCATCTTGTGGGCCTGCCTCTGCTGCGTCCTCCACCAAGCGTTCGCTACTCGAGAACCTTAATGCCCCAATGGCCGTCCGTTCTGCGAGCTATGTGGCCTGCCCACTGATATACGATCCCGCAAGGAAACGCCGAGTATAGCGCGCTCCATCGCCCTTTGACTGTGAGCTTTTTCATGAGCAAAGCAGCATCAGCTGTGCATAAATTAGAATCTCGCCGACATATTGCTTCTACTGTCAATTTAAACTCAACATCTTCTAAACGAATTGGATGATTGAGATATATAAGAGCTTTTTGAATGCAGGTTTTTAAAATCGCTCTAGTATTGTTAAAAGTCTATTCCACCTGGTTTTACAGTCCAAAAGAAGTGATAGCTCTTTTGTATATACAATTTTCACGTATTTTTGAATATAAAGGTGGGGCGAAAAAGTGGGCCGTACGAGGAATCATCCGAGGTGATAGGGTCGCGAATCGCGATGTAATAAATGCTATTAAAATAATTTAGTCAAGGCGCAACGGACTACGAAACGCAAACTAGACCTGTTTGTGGCAATCCCTAAAATCCCGAGATTAGCCAAGTACAGTCCCGAGATTTTCGGGATCAAAAAACGACCGGGATCCCGAGATTCGGGTTCCCAGGATTGTATTCTCTAAATAAAATACATTTAAGAAATAGAGTATACAAATATTATACATACACACTAATACTCACTACATATACACATATCATAAATTATATTAATAATATACATACATAATAATAAAATAGCAAATATTACAGCAACAGCACAATAATTATTTAAAGCAGAAACACAGGACAAGAGAGAGAGAGCAAGCCCAAACAAATAATAAAAAGGAGAAGACACATGTGTTTTTACACTTGTCTCTTAAAGATACCCCTGTTAGGAGCTTGTCTAATGTCCACCAGTAGGTCATTCCAGATACTATACTATTAGACGGGAATCTGATTCTTACTTGAATGGACGGAGGGATAACAGAGTATGTAGATCTGAGATCCATAGGACTGCCTTGGTGGCTAGTGTCTAGACTTTTATGTATTTGGTTTGCAGCTATATAATAGCATTAATAAAATAATTAAAATTACAAATTTAACAGTATTTCAGTGTAAGAAAAAAGTTGGCAAATTCTTAAAAACACATATAAAAATACTGAAATTTTACTATAAGTACAAAATTGATTCTTAAAATTATTTTGTATTTTTAAATAAAAAATATTTTGTTTCATGGCTCGAGCACATTTTATCGAATGAATAGATTTTTTGATGTTGACATGTTTGTATTCAGTGTTATTTTCACAGTGCTAACAAATAATTTTGTTCATAGGTGAAACGGGTCTTGGGAAGTCTACATTGATGGATTCCCTCTTCAATACAAACTTTGAGGGTGTACCAAGTCCTCATAACTTGCCTACTGTAAAACTAACAGCTAATACTTATGAACTACAGGAAAGCAACGTCCGTCTGAAGGTAATTATAAAATGATAGAAAACAGTCATCATTTTACAATAATTGTTTGGTTGAATGCGCTAATCTTAGGAACTACTGGTTCAAATAGAAAAATAATATTATTGTTGGATAGCCTATTTACCGAGGAAGGCTACATAACAACACGCTATGATAGGAGCGAAGTAACAAAAATATTTTTTTGCAAAAACTGGGAAAAAATATTCTTCTTAAGAGTGTACGCTTCGTAAATGGTTAAAGTTACGCAGACGAAGTTGCGCTGATCAGCTAGTAAAATATAAAGTATTACTGTTTAGGAAAGTAAAAAAAAAAAACAATATGGTACTTTGGCCCATTTAGAATTTCTTTTATCTTTACAGGTACTGTGTAACAGGAGTTAAGTGCTTTTATGTGTATTGTGTGTGTGTGTATGTAATTATATACTATAATATAACATGCATACAGACATTTCACACATAATCCTGTTCACAAACTATAAAGCTTAGTTTGTGAACAGGATTATGTGTGAACAGGCTTGTACTATGTTTACTAAAAACTACCACCTAAACACCGAAAAAAAATTTTCAGCTCACAATCTGTGACACAGTGGGTTACGGAGACCAGGTGAATAAGGAGGACAGTTTCAAGGCTGTAGTGGACTACATTGATGCCCAGTTTGAGGCATACCTTCAAGAAGAACTTAAGATCAAGAGGTCTTTGCCAAGCTATCATGATACACGTCTGCATGTCTGCTTGTACTTTATCTGCCCTACTGGTGAGTTTTATTATTATTTTGTTTTTAAAAAAAATTTCAAAACTTCTTATGGACCCGGGTCCCTCACATTCGCAAGAATATGTGAACCCACAAGTGTATTTTTACATTATATTCACCTATATTCTGACCTGTTTAGAGAAGGTGTGCACAAATGTTTTTAGGCATGTGAGGGACCCAGGTTAGAGCATTTTTTTATATTTATCATAAGTGACTTAGTAGCTGATAGGTGGTTTAATACTATGCGGATGACTTGGTTTTACCCATAAAAAATAATAGTATACTCTGATAGTAGATTACTTAAAGAATAAATATACACACATCTGAAATAGCTTTTAGTTTAGTTGTATAATTAATTTTATAAATCTATTTGTATAGTACTTGTCCTACAGAATTAACATATACATTAGTATTCATGTCCACTCTTGCCTGTGACCTACTCAATTTGTCCAACAATGACCGGCCTGACTTCTTTCCCTAGAGACATACTTACAGTTAATGTATAGTCTACCTAGTTGTTTTATGTTATAATTGAGGGTTCTGTAGTCATTTTGACACACATACAAATGTACTTTCAACTTGGTTGTTAGTTGAAGTTCAATTATTATTTTTATGTTGGTAATTGTATGTGAATTTTTTTCGGTTGTGGGTAATATTTTGTATTATAATATTTAAACCAGTTTTTTTCTGATTTAAAAAAAATACCTAACACAGAAGGGTTAATTAATACAATGACCACAAATATATTATTTTTATTCTGCAACAAACAGTAGTCAAGTAATACTGAAAGTGCGAGAGTTAAATTTTGTATGGAGAACGTAGACTTCGCAATTGCGAATGTAGTGTCCTTAACCGGCCTTTTATCCACTAGTCATTTTTTTTTAAATATTTTTTATTGGAACACAGCATGGGACTTTATATCAAGATCACTATATTATTTTTTAACAGCAATGGCAATATGCTGGCTAATACGGTTACGAAATGAGCGACAATCAAAACGAAGTGGCAGTACAGTCTATTTGAATATCCTTACTGCTTTATTGTAAAGTAGCTAACCCGCGCAACTTCGTCTGCGTAACTTTAAGTGATTACGCAGCGCACACAACGGTAGCTCTCAAAAGGAACAAATTTTCCCCGTTTACCCAACATTTTTCATTAATTCTCCGCTCCTATTGGTCGTAGCATGTTGTTATATAGTCTATAGCCTTCCTCGATAAATGGGCTATCCAACACGTAAAGAATTATTAAAATCGGTTCAGTAGATCCAGATATTACCCCCTACAAACTCACAAACTTTACCTTTATTTATATTCTCTTTATTATTACTTATTACCTAGTATAGATTTCAATGTATCTAGTCTTTCCTGATAATGACTTAAACTAAACCAGTTTAAGCGAGTTTTGCATTTATTTTAGAGTTCCGTACGTTTTTAACTACAAGATATTGATAGATAAAACTTGTTTTATATATGAGGTAAACAAAATTTATCTATATTTCTGGTTACGTTATCAAGATTATATTGTCTTGATATTCAAATTGATGTTCTATTTGGGTATGTAGCATATTTTATTCACGTAATAAATTATTACAATACATCACGCGTGCCTTATGACGCCAGACTGCCTCAGAGTACCCAGCGGAGGGGTTTTATTCCAGTCTCGTCGTCGGCAATGGTTATCCCAATCTATATCGAAGTTGCGGTGAATACTGCATCGATTTCTTGTCGAAGTGTAGTCTCCTTTCATGGTGCGGTTACGTTAGGATATTAAAATAGACTAATAATGCAAATTTATAAGTCTTTTTTGCCGCCCATTTCGTAACTGCATCATTAAGCCGGCTTAGTGGGCACGATCAATATTGTTAAACAACAATATATTGATCGACCCTATTCGTGGGCCCCATTTGTAGATATGCTTATCAGGTGGTTACAAAGTTACATGCTGTGCTTCATTAAAAAAGGTTGCGATCCCGTCGCGATGTTCAGTAAAATAAAATAGTTAAATAGGTATAATACTTTCATATTTATTATTTTTAAAGCACGACATTTGTTTTTGTATCTACCTGATGGTAAGTGCTGACAAAGTTGGATAAATGATGCGACTATAAAATAGGCGGTTACGCCAATAATGTTTCATTACAAGTCTACTTTATTATCCTCGTCAAATTATTATAACTGCCCGTTTCGTAACCTTACACCGAGTCACACCCTAAAAGGAAAAAAAAACATGACCTCAACAAAAAGTTAATGCAAGTCTTTTGAAAACTGGTGAACTCAGAGACTATGACGTATCCTTAACTCCACTCAAGGAACGTCTGTCTCTTTCCACCAAATGTCAACTATAAAAAGCAAGTTGAGACAGACGCTCCTTGAGTGAAGAGTGGAGTTAAGGAAACGTCTTAGAATACGGGTGTAAAACATGATTAGATACCTAGACAGTATACTGGGAATCAAACTTGTCAAACATCTTGTTTTTTAAGTTGGTGCATTCACCATCTTGGTTTTATGTATTCAACATACACCCATATAGAAAAAACGTTATTATTCATCTATTTCATTATTTTTTGCAGGCCATGGACTCAAATCTATAGATTTGGTTTGCATGAAGAAGCTGGACACCAAAGTGAATATCATACCTATAATAGCCAAAGCTGACACCATTTCCAAGACAGAGCTACAGAAGTTTAAGGTTACTATTACTTGTTTGTCATTAGATTATTACTTATTGTCAGATTAATAGTCGTTGAACTGTCAAAATTTAGTTTTTTCATATGCAGTTTGACAGCCCGAAGCATCGGCTAAGCATTTGCAATTGCTTTAATTGGCAATGACTATTAATCCGACCCTTAAGTGGGCAGGAAAAGGATTCGCGAACTCGAGCGTCAAAAAACCATCTAAATATTGTTTTCAGTTATAATAAATCTTTTTTTTTGGAAAAAAAGAACATGGAGGTGTTGATTTTATTTACTCGACCCTAATTACATAATTTCTTTATAAAAAATATGTTAAGTTTTGAAATAATAACTAAAGTAATATTTTTAGAATCATAAATCAAACTTTGGGTGTCTTTTCAAAAGTTAATATATTTTTTATAAAAATACTATCTAATTAGAATCGAGTAAGTAATATTTACACCTCTACGTTCTTTTTCATTAAAAATAAACTTTGATATCACTGAAAACAACATTTTGACGTTTTTAGACGTTCGAGATCGCGAAACCTTTTACTGGCTTCTTAATGTGATTGGTCACTTATTTTATAATAAATATAAGACCTGAGATCATATACAAACTTTTGCTTGTCATTATTTAATGCCGAGCCTGTTAAAAGTGATATTTTGCATGAGTACAAGGTATGGACAACGGCTTTATACAACGAGGCTATACCATCATAAATACCACAGCAAGCATGCCACTTGTTAGATGTTGACTCCGCATACTATCGATGAAATATTTATTTATTTATTACAAAGTGAATTGAAAAATATACATGGTTAATTTAAAAGGTTGTACTTTTTGCATTAGCATATTAATGAATCATGTGCCACAATAAAAAAATTAATAAAAATCTTACTAATTTGTATGGAGAAAACATTTTTTTTTTTCATTAGCCACACATGATTCTTTGAGAAAAGTTGTTCAATTTGATCAGTAGTAGTAACCTCATGTATATAGATTTTCAATGAAAATATACTTATAATACCTACCATGTTTGATTAGTCCACTATCTCACTGTAAAGCAGGGTGATTACGCGCACAATGCTAAGCTAAACTTTAATCGATATGATGCAATTCTGATGTAATGCAAATCTGGTGACATTGAAAATTGACAGACAACATTTTGGTTAAAGTTTAGCACTGTTCAACACTGTTCTTATTATACTATTCACCTGCTCTTAAGAAACTGCTGTAATTCTCAAAAATAAAAAAATAATATTTATCTTGGAAATTGTTTACATATATTTTGTTTACCATTTTCCAGTCAAAAATAATGCAAGAACTGCAAGCAAATGGCGTTGAGATCTACCAGTTTCCCGTAGATGATGAGTCAGTGAGCGACGTCAATAGTTCTATGAACTCTCACGCCCCGTTTGCTGTGGTTGGCAGCACTGAGTTTGTTAAGATTGGCAACAAGACTGTTCGGGCCAGGCAGTACCCTTGGGGAACTGTACAAGGTAATAACAATATCATTATTTTTTTAAATCACAGGGAGTATCCGCAACTTTCTGGAAAACATGGAAAAGTCAGGGAAAACGCTAGAATGTCTGGGAAAATATTTAAAGTACACACAACTTGCTACTGTAAACCATTGGCAACCTAAGCGGGGCGATTCCGTCTTTCCAAAAATCAATTTAATAAACCAAATAGGTAATATATTTTTGGGATTTTTTCTTTAGATCAGGGAAAATCTATTAAAAAGTGACTGGGAATATCTGGAAAAGTTGGGGAAATTTGTACCCGTAAAAAAGTGGCCACCCTGTCAAATTAATCTTGGGGCTGATTTTAATAAAAACTAAATCTGCATCATTGGAGCACACTCAACTGGAGCACAGCATGTGGCCTTGTATCTACCGATGTTAAGCAGAGAAGATCAATAAATTGTTGTTCAACAATATTGGTGGTACCCAAATGCTGGTTAGACGACGTGGTTACGAAATGTGCGGCAATAAGGCGAATTAGCATTACGAAGTTATTTTTAATAATGTCCTCGCTGCTTTTTCGTCATATCAACCGAACATTGTAACCGAACCATAAAGGAGACTCGTCACAAGAAAACGATGCAGTAGTTTTCTAAAAACCTGTGACTAAAACCGAGACATGACTAGGACACTTCAGTTTTTTGGTCTGTCGGTCTTAGCGAAGTTATAGAGGCCTTTCTCACACTTAACAGGTAGAATTGTAGTATTAACACGGTATATCTCGGTGTTTGTATTATCCCAAAATATCCCATACCCATTTTCATTGGCAGAAGTACCATATATTTGCATTTCTTATTGTTTTCTTGTTTTTTCCCAATTCCTTGTCATCCTATCTCTTAATAGATTAGTGCACTCTCCTCTAATCAAAGATGTTTTTAACCATGAGGAGATCGCACTAATAACGGTAATCGTTATTTTGATAATCTAACTTTCTTGTTAAAAGAAACAGATTGTGGCCGCTGGTAAGAAACTAAGCTAAACTTGTACTATGTTCACCAGAAACTAATACTAATACGCAAACTATAGTACCATGCAAAATAACCCTAGTACATTGATTGTTTTCTATTAGCTTGACATTAAAATTAAATGCACATAGTCATTTTATAGAAAAATAATTTAATGTCCAAAATATAAAATGGTGAATAATTTGCCCTATATACAAAGTGAATTTTTCAAGGTAAAAAATCTAATGATGTAGGTATAGTTTCTATAAGCGACACTAACAGATGGTGTAATAATACAGCATGACTTTTTTTTTTCAAAATTAATCGGTTCGATTCCCGGCTAGGAGAATTATTTTTTTCAAAAATGTAATGATGCAGTTTTAGTTTTTATCAACAACGGTCCTGTGACTACTTTGAGCATTTTTCGATATTCCTTGTAGTTTAGGATTTAGCCTTGAAGGCACACTTTAAAAAATCAGCCTGTATATAGTACCCATTACAGTTGCCTACAATTTATTTAAAAGCTTCTATTACATTTGACAGTGGAAAACGAAACTCACTGCGACTTCGTGAAGCTTCGCGAGATGCTGATCCGTACCAACATGGAAGATATGCGCGACAAGACTCACGCCCGACACTACGAGCTCTACAGACGTAGACGACTGCAGCAGATGGGCTTCACTGATGTAGACGCAGACAACAAGCCGGTATGAGACTCGCCTGACGTTGTTCTAGCTTTGTGTACATGGTTTTAATGGTGTTTTGTTTATTTTGGACACTTAACTTTTATGTTTTGTTAACTTTAAACAATTAACTTTTATGCAGGGTTATTACGCGTCTTAAGTTCGCTCGCACGCCAATCGTTATGACGTAATTTTTTAAGATTTTTTGGAGCCATTGTGAAGAAGCCAAGCTTGATCTACGTCAGTCACCCTGATGTTTAGTTAATTTTGGACAATAAACTTTTATGTTTAGTTAAATTTAGATGTTTAGCTTTTATGTTTAGTTAATTTTGGCCATTTAACTTTTATATTTGTTAATTTTGGACATTTAACTTTTATGTTTAGTTAATATTGGACAATAAATTTTTATGTTTAGTTAAATTTAGATGCTTAACTTTTATGTTTTGTTAATTTTAATTAATTATTATTGTAGGTGAGCTTCCAACAGTCGTTCGAACAGAAGCGCAGCGCTCACGTGGCCGAGCTACAGCAAAAGGACGATGAGATGCGACAGATGTTCGTGCAGCGGGTTAAGGAGAAGGAAGCCGAACTAAAGGAGGCTGAGAAAGAGGTACTCGAGGTTTTTTTTATTGGAACACGGCATGTGACTTTGTATCTATCTGATGGTAAGCTGACCTACAAAGTCCATGAATAGGGTCGATCAATAAAATGGTCTATAATAGCATTGATCGCTCCTATTATGCTGACTAAAAGATGCGTGGTTACTTCCAGGGTGGATTCCGTAATCGCACCCTGGAAGGAGACATATCCACCCCGACAAGAAATTGATGCAATAGTCTCCTGAAAACCTATACCCACCGACTAAAACCAAAAATTGACTAGGTTCTTGCGTTTGTATGGGTACTGGTATCTAAAGCGTACAGCGGCCATATTCTATTTCTTTTAAAGGTAACGTTATATTGTCAAAATTAATAAATTCTTTATGTACAATTGTCACCTCACAGAATGCTAAAAAAACATCATCAAAGCAATAGCACCTGTAACACAAAGGAAAAAAAGAGTTTGCCTTTTTTAGTTGTTGTTGCTGATTGTTCAATAAAAGATTTCGTTATTTTGACAAGCTAACATTTCTGTTATTAGAAATTGAATGTGGCCGCTAGATGAGCTTACAAATCCCAGCTTTCTCTGTGGTTGTGGTTCTTCATAAATTTTAGTGAAACCACTTAGTTTTGCCAGATGGGTTAATGCACTTCATTCGCGTTTTATGGTCTCGACATAGATAGCGATCGCTAACTTGGCGAATTCGGTCGCTAACTCGTAACGATTGCGTTTTAAGGATCTTTGGTAGTCTCTATTATCAAAGTTATCGACAAAGATCGATACGGTATCGATTCCTTTTGTCAAGTTTAGCGATTGTCTCAAACTTTAACGACGAATTTTGACACCCGTCATCGTTACGGTCGCTAACTTCTTTAAAAACACAAAAAATATTTTACAAAAATATCTTAGCGAAATTATTTCAAATTGCCTATTTTTCGCCCCACATTTTTTTATTATTACCACATTTATTTTTTCTCGTTTTGTTTACAAAAAGTGACACTTAAATACTGACGCTTACCTAAAGACGGAAAAATACATTTTATTTGTTATTAATGATAGGTATTAAGAGTTTTTTTTGACAAACTACTAAAAAATAAATATATATATTTTCTTTATTAACAACACTTTGAAATAAATAGGTAGATTTTATGTTTTATAACTGGTAATACTGATTAAAAAAATAAATTGTGAATGCAACATCCTAAAGTGGTGTAGTGTTAATTTTATTAGGAAAATCTTAAGAAGTTAGTACTTTTAAACTGTTATATACATATATTTTAGGTTTATAAATATAAATTGAAGGAAAAAATCTTAAATTAACTTAAAATTTGCTATGCCGAAATTAGTGCCGTCGATATATATGGACAACTAATTGATTGGCAGGGGTGCCATTCACAGTACGTTGTGCTTTAAAATAATGATACAATTTTATTCTCTTGATCCGAACTATAGATAATATTTTTTTGTATTATATACTTTAAAGTGGATTATGATAGTTGTAACCAAATCTTGGCAGGGCTGATCATTATACTTTTTACGTGCTTGGCATGCCAATCTTTGTACTCATATGTATGCTAATCTTTATACAAAAGAATCAAAAAATGTATAGTGATGCCCTATTGTGTCGATATAATTTAAAATAACATAGTATAATCTTTTATTAACTATTTTGATAATTTAACTAAAATATATATCAATAAAATGTATTTATTTTATTTTACGAACTTGTCACTTGTCCAATGTTTGTTTAGAATATTATCTATCGGCTACGACGACTAGGTGCAAAGGGGCCTTAGAGAAAAATCAGGCGTGGCGACATGTCGCGTCGCCTTCAATGTAACAAAAACCTTATATATACAAAAACCCTACAAGTTGTTATACAAATGAACAACATTCTTTATGGGAACAACTCTGCCCAAAAAAATAAAATAAAAATTCTATACATTTTAATCGGGTAGATACAGAGCAAATGTATGATAAAGTGATTTTTTTTCACCCTGACAGAGTTGCTCCATTAAGCAGTAAAAGTTGTTAATATTGATTAGCACAATTTCCTGTAAATCTTTAAGTTATGCATCTATTATATTTAAAGTTATACCTATTTGATTATGGCCTTTTTATAGTTACTAATAAATATTTTCCAATAATATTTTTGCTTTGTTATTATTACTTACCCATAAATCGATAAAAGTAAAGTTGTAATAGTATACAACACTATCGTGTATTTTCAACCAATATTTTAGTGATTGGCAATTACTCGGTATAATAATTGGCAATGCTAATAAACACAAAATACAACTATTGTCATGCTAATCGTTATACTAATATTATGCCAATCACTATATTTTGGGGCCAATGATTGTAGTTTTAGGAGATGTTTTAAGTTCTTAGCAATAAAGTAGCAAAAGTGGAGAAATATTATCATGGGCAAGATGTTATTGTTATACTGATATTCCTACTAAACGACTGGCCACAAAACGTATTACGATTTCAAACTTTATTTCGAATTATAAAGGTTCAAAGTTGATGGACGTCTTAAGGTGCCAATCATTATACCGGCTACCCTAATTAAGATTTAAATTCATGCGGCCAATCATTGTAGGGGGGGCCAATATTAGTACTACTTACCCTATATGTTTTTACTGTAGAATTATTATTCAAGCTATAATAAATAAAATAAAATAAGTAATAAAGTGTCTATTTGTCAGCTTCGGTTTATCGTTATCTTATTGACATATTAGTTTACGATTTCACTCGCTATCTCGGAAGTAGAGACTTGCATTTGAAGTAGACATTGCTATGGCAACCAATTATTTTCGTTAAAAATTAACGCTCGCTAATATTCTTTACGATCGCTATCTATGTTGAGACTGCAGGCACAGGTCAGAGAGTATTTAGAGGGTTTAAAGGACCACTAAATTCGAATTTTATAGTAAGATCCCGTGGCTTTTTTAGTATTATTTGTATAATAAAGTTATTTTACTAATATAGCATTAAGGTTGATCAGAAACGTTTATTTAAAAATAATAGAAGAACGTAATAATAATAATACAAGAACTAATAATTCTTAAAATTAAATTTTTTTGCACATGTATTTAACAGGAAGGAAAATATCTTGGGTAAAATAAGATAAATAAAAACAAAGCAACTAGGTTACTATTTAATGTCAACATAAAATCCTTATTCTAACAATAATCATTATTTTCAGCTACACATGAAGTTTGACAAACTAAAGAAGGACCAAACAGAAGAAAAGAAACGTCTAGAAGAAATACGTAAGAAGGTAGAAGATGACACCATAGAGTTTAACAGGCGCAAGGCACAAACTGCGCAGTCTCATCACACGCTAACCCTAGGCAAGAGTAAGAAGAAGTAATCTTATAGTATAACCATACATTACTCTGCCGCACCTTAAGTGCGCAGGAAATGAATTCTCCGAACTTGAATGTCAAAAAACATCTCTATATGTTGTTTTCAGTGATTTTTCAAGTACTTTTTTTTGCAAAAATAAAATGTATGTCTAGATTTTACTTACTTAGTTCTAATAATAATAAACTGTAAACTTTTGTATTGAAATGACAACTAACGTAAGATTTTTTAAATCAAAAAACATAAGTAATATTTGCATCTATGTTTTTTTGTTTTTTAATCTGTAATATTACTGAAAACAATGTTTGGACGTTCGAATTCGTGAATCTATTTCCTGACTTCTTAAGTTGTTGAATTAAGTTAATAGAGTCTGAACTGTCATGTTATGGCCGGTCACACGATATCGCGTTGTGAGCTCCATAATGTTCTTTGCATACATCAGAATACTACCATGAATCTTACAAATGAATTTACTATAGGCGCTAGTAACTATAAATAGGAGTTAAACAATAAGGCTCACTTGCACCAAGTAATTGTAATTAAATTGGTACATTCGACGACATTTCTACTTTAATCGTTACAATTACTTGGTGCAAGTGAGCCTTATTGTTTAACTCCTATTTATAGTTACTAGCGCCTATAGTAAATTAACAATAGGCGCTAGTACCTTTAACCGTCACAATTGCTTTAACAGACACTTTGATGCAACTGGAGCTAAGACTGGTTTATTTGAAAAACAGCGATACTATTGTTTGATCCCTATCTATAGTTACTAGCGGCTATTGTAAAAGGTGTTTGCAAAAACTCGTGGTAAAGCTACCGGCCACAAAGTAGGTAACGTCGCCATGATTAAGAGTCCGAAACTCCGAACTATCACTATATATAGGGCGACCACGCGTTTATATATACGCGGATATCGCGTTTTTGGGTCCATAATTTTCTTTACACAGCAAAATACCATTTAGAGTAGTACCTTTCTAAGCAAGGTTTTAATAGGCATAGAAGATTTTATTTAAAGCTGTGATTATATATCATATATTAACTTAAATCAACGACTTGAGGAAGTAAGAATCATTTATATACTTCATCATACCTTCTTACTAATAAAATATATAAGTAAGCCATGTTTTATGAAAGTGTTTTGTCTCTTCTATTATGTTTACAAAAGTAATGAAAAAGGGAAGGAGGCTAAATACTATTTATAATACAGTTTCTAGACCATTAATTAAATTAATCTAAGATTAAAATTAGCTAACAACACAATATGATTAGTAGAAATTTTACATGACATTACATTACACCAATCATGTGCCTCGTTAGCTAATTTTGATTATAGAATAATTTGATTTAAATAAGAAATCAATTTAAAATTATTAACAATAATTTGTTAATCATTCAGCTTTTGTAATTTTTACATTCATAAAAAAAAGAGTAATCTTCGGATTACTAACATAAAAAAAACACTTTTAAAGTATTATTTATAATTGTAAGTACTTAAATAACTATTATACTTTTGCTTTTTTTGTTTTATACCAATGATGAGGTAAATTAAAAATAGAAAATTACGCTATTATGTCTTCAGTATTGTACTATTACATATCGGTATAAACCAGCAATACTCAACCTTTTTTTTATGAGGGCCACAAAGACGATGTACTTATAGTGCCATGAGCCACAAGAACCTAAATTATACCTTTTTGAAAAACGTAAAATGTATGTAAAAAAATAAATACCTAATTTAATGATTGATTTTCTTTAATTTTTTTTTTTTCTAAATAGGTACATTATTTCAAATTTTAAACAATCTTTATAGAATTTGGGCAGTTTTGAACAGTTTTACAAACTGCTCCCTCAATTTTTCTGGGTCCATACAATATTTAAAATGGTTGACAAGTTAACTGCTATGCTACGGTGGGCCACTCACAAAGGCTCGGTGAGCCGCAGGTTGAGTAGCGCTGGTAAACAGTCCTTTATTTATAAAAAAAAAACAATGTAGATAAACCTGCAATATATGCAATACATTTTTGGTCTCTATGGAGTCAAATATTTAGCACAAAATACAAACTTATTTAATTAACATATGAATGATAAAACTTTCCAAAGAATTTCCTTTTAAATAATTTTTAATTAAAATTATTTTATTTATGGTAGTTAAGATTATCTATTTGAATAATAAATTAATTAGGCTTAGTATAAAGAAGTGGTGATGATTTTATCAAAATATTATTATTAGGTTCACAGTATTATTGTAAAAGCACTAAATCCTCTTTAAATTTACTTTGGCCTAATATGAGACTCTACTGGCCAAATTGAACAATTTTTCCCCTGGAATCATGGGTCGCAAAAGAAAAAAAAATTTGGCCTCCTCATAAATTGGTAATTTTAACTAGTTTGTATGGAGAAGTAAATTATTTTTTTTCATTTGAGACCCATGGATCCATGGGAATAGTTGTTCAATTTGACCAGTAAAGCCTCATATTAGGCCAAAGTACAACTTTTAAAAGTCCCCATGTATAAAACAAAAAATATATAAATAGTCTGTTAAGAAATAACTTTTCATTTGTTTAATTACATCTAACTAAGGGCCGAATTGATCAAAAGATGGCATAACTTATACCAAGATTAATAACGTCAATTCACATACTTATTCTGAGTATTAATAATCTAATCTATGAATAAGTATTTGTATAAAATTTGACATTACTTTCCCCAGTATAAGTTATGCCTTCTTTTGATTGAACCGGCCCAAAAAGAATATAAATAAAATAAGATAAATCTATTGTCAATAATATGCATTTTTGACTTCATAAAATCTGTGAACCATTCTAAATTTTAAATAATGTTCCAAAAACAAAGTTTACATTCCTTATAAAAAATAATTTTGTGCATTTTTTTCTTAATTATAACTGCTCTCTATAAATATTAACTATTGCACTAAATTTCTTATCCCGCTGTCTGCATTTATTTTTAAATAAATAGTTTTATTTTATAACTTTTAAAATATATTAATAATAATATACCTATTTACTAAGTTATGTACCTTTTATTGATTTTAAAGTATTAATAAAGAATTTATATAATTTGTGCTTTTTTTCTAGATGTCCTATAATCTATCTTACAATGCAATCATCAAAATAATAATAAAATATTTGGACTTTTTGTATTTATGGTAGTTATCTTAGTTTTTGCTTATTCCTTTTTATAATTTTTACCACCAAAGTACATTGTACAATTTATAAGCACAATAAAAATCTATACATGGTAACTTTGAAAGGTTGTTCTTTGGGTTGTATATGAGGTTTTACTGATCAAATCGAACAACTTTTCTCGTGGAACCATGTGTTACAAATGAAAAAAAAAATTGCCTTTTCCACATTTATTATTTATTTATTGCACAGTAAACAAAAGTTATGTACAAAAGAGAACTTAATGCCTTAGGCATTATCTACCAACTAACCTTTAAGAATGAGTTCGAAGATGAGTCGGGTGCTTAATAAAAAAAAAACTAATATAAATTATAATACAACTTATAATAAACAGGGTGAATTTAATAAATAAAATAGATGTATTTTGGAATAATATGAGGTTTTACATCGAACAAATCAAACTTATGTTTGTATATATATATATATATTATGATATGTTGTATGTATATATTAAATTTAAATACATTGAATATACAGGATGTACTTTGGGCTAATTTGAGGTTCTGCTCATTTGCGACACATGGTTCCATGGGAAAAGTTGTTCGATTTGATCAGCAGAACCTCAAATTAGCCCAAAGTACATCCTCTCAAAGTTACCCTGTATATTTAATGTATTTAATTTTAATATATACATACAACATATCATAATATATAAAACACATAACAAACATACATGTGGTTTGCCTACACTATACACAAATAAAATGGAGAATACATACTGATACAACAAAAGATTGATAAAAAGTCAAAAGTCAAAAATATTTATTTCATGTAAACCTTTACAGGCATTTATGAAAAGTCAAAAAAAAAGAAAAAAAGTATATATAAGGTCCTGTGTGCACTTGGCAGGTCGCCATTCCTCCCACAGACAAATGTTGAGAATATAATACAAAATAAACAAATCGTAAACTATTAAACTATTGTCCTTGCGGGAAGAAAAAAAAAAACAACCCAACCGAACACACACTACATAACCAACCAGTTTAAGACTAGGTGGTTAGCTGGTTCCATTGACCTGTCAATCGTTGACTGCCCTGCAAAAGTGCCACCAAGGCGACCAACCCAACAGACCATAGGTACAGGCTGTTTAACAGTTGTTCGTGATTAAAAGTTGAAAAGACATTTTATTTCACTGGCGGGCTGCAGATACAGTATAAGAATCCGAAAATCTAGTAAAAGTACGAGAAGGAATTTTAAGTTGATTGTTAATAGAAGAGCGTAGTGGACAATTGTGCGCAAAGAGTACTAAAAAATTGTGCGATTCACCTAGGAATTGAACACGTTGCTTCAAATATGGAGGACATACAAACAAGCCGTGTTAAAATGGCCAATTTGTATAGGGCAGCCACTATTTTTTTTTTCATTTGCGACATGGTTCTACGGGAAAAGTTGTTCGATTTGATTAGTAGACCCTCATATTAGCCCAAAATATAACCTTTCCAATTCACCCGCTATATATAAGTTATAAAAATTATACACCTACTCGTATATACAAACAATTTAACTAACAAAATTAATACATTTCTATATTTACTGCAGTTAAATATTTGTTTTTTTTTTAGTATTAATTATGTTATTTATCATAACACGTTCAAGTTCATGAACAAAGAGCGAAATCTTCTCAAATCAAAACCCTCCAAAAAAACCTATTGATGTAATGAATTAAATTTATTTATTGTAAGTACGAAAGTATAAAACTATTATATATAGACGTACTAGCCAACCTTTTGGAAAATTGACAAATAGATTGCCGACCCAGAAATAAATATAATACGACATCCAGGTACCATGAAACTAATAATTAGTACATTACTGCCGCGGTCTATAATGACTACTTTGCTGGTCGCGCTGATGATGGCCGACAGCGCAGCGTAGCGCAGCTCCAGGCCGACACAGCGCGGTCAGCGTGCAGCACTTGATGGGCTAGCTGAGATAAAGCCTCTTACACGCCTTTACAGCGAGGACAGCAAGGGCTGCAATGATGGCCAAGCTGGAAGGCCTAGAGCGTAGCTAGGCTAGCTCAAGGCAATCATAGCGTGACCAGCGAAGCAGTCATAGTGGGCCAAGGCTTGTATAGTGCTTTACTCAAAAATTCAAGTACCTAATCTAAATAATACCAGCAAGTAATTTAATTAAAATATATATTAAAACGTTGAAACGTCAAAATAGCGGCCGGCAATGTTTTGCCGGCCTGTTAGAGCGACCAGCAAAACTTTGCCGGCCGCTCCTTGAAACAGAACGGCAAGGTCGACTTTGCTCAAACAAGGTTGTCAAAATAATGACCACATTGGGGCTTAGCACGCGGACAACGATAAGATATATACCGATTCGACTTATACCGTCTGCTGTCGAAAAATGTATCGAATTGGTGAGCACGCAAACCGACATTGATAAGTTTCTCGAGCTTTGTCTACTAGTTAAAACAAGTGTGTTTTCGTTAACAATTTCAAAAACATTTATGTAATAAATAATTAATTATTACCTTATACGATGTATTTATTTTATATTATTATTAATAATCGTTACAGAAATATATATTTTGATTTAAAAAGATTTAAAAATACATATATTTAACAAAATAAAAATAAAGCTTAAAGAAAACTTGTTACCTTGGCCTAATTTTATTTTAATATATCTTCCAATGCGTCAAATTAGTCTATTCGTTATATATCGTGGTCGCGCGTGTTAGCTTTGTAGATATATGTCTTATCGATCGATATGTATCGAACCGAATGACGCGCGTGCTAAAGCGAACAAATCCGAGGGGACGATCACTATTAGAGTGAAAACCTTTGAGCTTTGGTAACCCCCGAAGTTCAGAGGTTTTCAAGTTCAGATAGGTCTTGAATGCGGAAAAAATGATTGTGTAATGTAATTTAATTACTCAGACGGATAATTAAAATAAATCATTCACACGTCGCCGTATTGCATAAAATTCAAAATATCCATAAAATAATATATTTGATTTATATAGTTGAAGTATATAATAGGAAAGTACTTTAAGGCTTAATCGCCTTACCAGTCATAAGAATAAAAGATAGCCGCCCGCAATACAAACCAATATAAAAAGTGACACAAATGCGATCATAGCCAATCAATGCTCAAGAAAATATGTCTGACAATTCGTTTGAATAGCGTTTTTAGGTCTTAGATCACTTCCGTATCTATACGTACTTTCCATTACATATTTTTAATCCTATCCAATGCCTTAATAAATAAAAAAAAACTCACCAAAAAACAAAATTAGGCCAAGGTAACAAGTTTTCTTCGGCTTTATTTTTATTTGGTTAAATATATGTATTTTTAAATCTTTTTAAATCTAAATATATATTTGTGAAACGATTATTAATAATAATATAAAATAAATGCATCGTTTAAGGTAATAGTTATAAATTTATTACATAAATATTTTCAAAATTGTCAACGAAAACACACTTGTTTTAACTAGTAGACAAAGCTCGAGAAATTTATCGATGTCGGTTTGCGTGCTCACCAATTCGATATATTTTTCGAAAGCAGACGGTATAAGTCGAGTCGGTATATATCTTATCGTTGTCCGCGTGCTAAGCCCATTTGTAGATATGTCTTATCGATCGATATGTATCGAACCGAATGACGCGCGTGCTCGGCCCCATTACATGCATTTTTGAGTAAAATATATTATTGAATTGAACCGCCCTAGCATTAAATGGCCTTTAAAACAAAATGTCAAACGTGTTCGTTGCCGCCAACTTCTGTTCTTACTTCAACCAATCAACGCTCAGTGATTGCTTATAATTTTTGTTACCACTTTTTTTTTTATTTGTATGGCGGCGGCGATCTTCTGTTGTCACGACTGGAAACGCGATTTAAGGTCCAAGGGCGCCTCCCTATAACTCATACTGTCGAGGTATATAGAGTGAGAACGCTTCAGCAATGAACTTTGAATTATATAGGCAAATTATTCTGTCTCGCTCGCACTAATTTTAATATACATATGTACTTGAGATAAACAGATACCTATTGTTTCATTTCATTTTCGAACGAAATATGTGATGGCCGCCATTTTTGTTCTTTTGAAGTATTTTTTTCGCCTTTCTAATTTTTTAGACGGACAATTTTAATAAGCCTTAAACTACTTATTATCCCAGAGCCCATGAGCCTTAAATCGCCTTTCCAGTTCTGAGAACACAAGATGGCCGCCGCCATATAAATTAAAAATAAAAGTGTGAACAAAAGCAATCGCTGAGCGTTGAATGGTTTAAGTGAGAAAATAATCTCGTTAGACATTTCGTTTTATCGGTCATTTGAGGTATTAAGGCGGGGTTTCATTATTATTATTAGTTTCAGTTCCCAGAGCCGTTAAATAAATTTTAAAAAAAACCTATTAATATACCACCCACTATATCGTGCCATCCACTCAAAAAATCCACCATATCATGGAAACATGTCCGAGAGTTCAACTTTTATAGCCTTATTCATAAAAACTTATTGAGTCCTTCAAGAACACTTTAGTTGTAGAAGGTTTTGTCTCTTTTATTTAGCAACAAAAATTAATATGCGTAAAAGAGACAAAACATTCTATAACTAAAGTGTTCTTTAAGGCCTCAATAAGTTTTTATGAATAAGGCCATTAGTATGTATATACATATTACTTTATGAGTTCAACCTTACCTTTGGTATCTTGGATTCTCGGACACTTTAGAGTGGATAAATGGAATAAGGTATCAGAGGGGAATAAGGGCAACTCAATAAAATAAAACAACCAAAAGTGCATGAAATTATTCCTGTGAAAAAATAATCTTGCAAAAAAAATTTTTGCATTGTGGTAGAGCTACAGATCATGACAATCTGCAAAAAAATGTACTATATAGTGGTCGCAATTTCTCGCTGCACGCGGTTAATAAAGAAAGCGAGCATATTGAGCGTTCACTCTTAGGTCTTATAATTATTATTATCGATATGTTATAGGTATTAAACTCAAACAACATCACTACGCAAAACATGTTTTATAATTCCGCGTGCAGCAAGAATCGGTCTCACGACTTCCGGATACAATGCCAAAGGTACAACCGCTAGTCTACGGGGGCGGTCAAATTTTAAACTATACCAATGATATTGTCAACGGACGTGGTAGACAATAAGATATGGGTTTGTACATTTTATTATAATAAGTGTAACGTCGTTTATGTGGAGTGACCGAAGCGCAGACTGGAACTATAATCGGCGATAACAGCGATCTACGCGCCATCGCCATCTTGCAGTTGCACTGGAAATTAATTATATTTTTTCAAAGAATTCAGGCTAAGTTTTAGATAATTTATGTATATGTCTTAATAACTTATCTAAGTTTTAGATAAGTTATTAAGACATTTGCATACCTTTATCTGAAAGAAGGTACATATTTAAATTGACTCGTGTATGAAACTGCATTTTATCTTTAACCCAAAAGGCAAAAAGGTTGTTGTGTGTCAATTATGACGTGACCGATGACGCACTTGTGCAGGTCATGAATGCCTACAAAATATTTACTTTTTGCTCATCGAGGTAAATGATAGGAGCTGTTATAAAACTGGTAGAAACGTTTGATAATGGCGTTGTTTTTTTTAATATTTTGCTCATCAACTCATGTAAATTGTAGGAGCTTTTATAAAACTAGCAGAAGTGTTTGACGATGACTTTTTTTCATCTCATTATCGTAAATGATAGCTTTTACAAAACTAGAAGAATACACTTTTGGCCGAAAGGGGTCCATGAAATGAAATCCTGAGCCTTTACCGGGAAGCCACATCGACAAACCGATCGACGCGTCGATGGATAAAATTGTATTGGAATTATTGTCTATAGGTCGAACTCGATCGCCGAGAAACGCCAAATCACATACATTTTATTTTGGCTTTCGATCGATCAACGTGGCGATCAGAATTTCATGTGGCTTCCCGGTAGGGCCCCTGGATCCGCTTCCGATTACTACAATGTGTGAAAATAATTAAACCTGTATAAACAGGTTTACCCATTAGCGTGACAAGCTTCTGATATTACGTGTATTTTTTTTTGGTCACGACAAAAATACGAATTTTTATTACTGTAGTCTCGCGCTGCTTCAACGTCAAATTAACTGCCCATTTAGCAACCGCGCCCAGTGTAATTTTTTTAACGTTTATTTTCGTGTTAACTAACTACTGCGTTAACATTTTTACATGGAGATATAATAGGAAGGTGCGCTTAAATCGCCTCTCCAATTTTGAGAACAGAAGATGGCCGTCGCCAAAGAAATAAAAAAAAAGTGAGAATAAAAGCAATCCGTGAGCGTTGAATGGTTGAAGTGAAAATATGGCGGCAACGAACTTGTCTGACATTTCACTTTATAGGTCATTTAAGGTTCCATATTTTATTATTAGTTTCATGCATTTTCACCAATCACGCGTTCGCATTTTTAGTTCTCGAAACTTCCGCTTGGAGCGATGAACTATTAATTAGTAGCTCAAACGCAAATTAATAGTTAGAAAACTCACACTAGGGCTACTGAAAGGATATGACCATCTTGACAAGAAATCGACACAGTAGTCAATAAAATCGAAAGGGCCTTATTCCAAGATTGCAACCGCTAAACACGACAACGCGTTGCGTAATCTATAAATATTGAAATATAAGTTCTATTCTGTTAATTATAGAGTTGAAAGTCCAATGCTCCAAACATGTTCAAACTTGTGAAGAATTCACACACCAGATGGCGGCATTATTATGGCCATATTTCCATATTTATATTTCAGCAGTCTTGTCGTGTTTAGCGGTTGCAATCTTGGAAAAAGGTCATAGGTATTTTGAGGGTTTATGTAACCAAATGTCATACTTTTAGCTAATTTATACAACGTGTTATAAAATACCCCATAAAGGGTGTTAAATGGGGCCTTATAACTAGTCCATTCACAATATTTAAGAACCGTAGTATATCATACCCCAAAAAAATATTTTCACTGATGTGCAAACCCTATTTCAGTAAAATTAAAGAGTAAACTAAGAAGAATGTACCATTCCATGTACATTTCTACCTAATTCGCGGAACGACAAAAATTTAAAAGACCTAACCTAACGAAATGCTTACTTTTTTCATAATTAACGTCAAATTTACAGAAACGGCTCAAAGTGTGCTCCGCCTTGCTCAATACACACCTCGCTCCTCGGAATATGGCTTGTGTGAAGTTGTGTGGCATTTCGCACCATCGTCGGTCGTTAAAATGTTCTCGTTGCGAGCAAAATGTGCCCGAGCTCCATCATGCTGAAACACCATGTTTCTTTGGTTCTCAATGTAATCCCAGTCACCCACAGGAAAGTCGTCAATCGCCTCTTCGAATTCTGTTTGTAAAAACGTTAGATAGTTGCTACCGTTCAGACATGATGGCATAATGACCGGACCTATGACATGCCCATCATAAAGGCTAGCCCACACATTCAGCCGCCACTGGTGCTGGAATCTGCACTGCAGTGAAGTATGTTTGAAAGTCCTGACCTCGTGAATGTTGCCTCGGCCGTCCAAAAAACATAGTTTACGTAATTAGAGTTTTCCTCTAACTGCCTGAGGTACCACTCGCAGAAGTTCCTCCTGGGTGCAAAATCAGAGGGTATCAGCTCCTGTGTACGACGATTGTCGTCACGAAGAATTCACCAAAATCCAACAAATACCGAATCTTGTTCCGACTCGCCTCGTACTTTTATAGTCGGCTCTTCTTCAAAATGCTCTAACACTAATTCAGCCTGCCTGGCGGCGACTGTGCTTGGACGTCTACTTCCAGTAGACCGATGAAAAGAGCCGGTGGAATTGTATTGAGGCAGCAAACATTTATGAATGAAAAATAGAAAATCTATTAAAGTAGACAATTAATAGGTAAAATAGATACGTAGGCCTTTCTGTTAAATAATCTTGATTCCCTGACATGACAACTTACTAGGGTTGACAATATTTTTGGCTTAGATAATTAATTATATTTTTTACGGGGTATTTTGTAACACGTTGTATAGATATATTTTATAACATTTAAATGTGCAAATGATTGATGGTGATACAAATTTAAAAGCATTGTTGAATATTAAAAAAGTTTATTGGTAGGAAAGTTTTTAAAAATTGGCACAATATTGTTGGAAGCTATATTAAGATATAATGGTGTAGATAAATTGCGTATACTTTTTTATTTCTAATACTTAAAAACAGTAAATAAGTGTATACCTAAAGTTATAATTTTTTATAAAATATTCTAACTAGAAAGTGCAAAAATATTCTATATTTCAGTATATATTGTATATAAAAATAGCTATGGACATCTAAGTTTGTACTGTGGGGAATCATTACAGGCCACAAATTCTTATTATTATAGACAACTTGACAAGAAAAAAAAACCTTATCTGAGAACATTGCTTGCTTATTATAAAATTAGTTCCAATATTAACCGCAATATGGAAGCAATTTCATTTTACTGGTCAGCCTTTATTAATATTACTTATTTATTTCGTACTTATTAATAAAAATAAAATAGGGTAAAAGTAAAATAAAGAAATAAAAATAAACAAAAATTGATTCACAAGTAATTTAATGTCAAAATATATTTTAAATAATACAAAAAAAAATATAACTAATTAATCAAAACTATTAAATAAATAAAATTGC
This sequence comes from Monopis laevigella, assembly GCA_947458855.1. NCBI lineage: Eukaryota > Metazoa > Arthropoda > Insecta > Lepidoptera > Tineidae > Monopis > Monopis laevigella. The sequence goes on along the minus strand of OX381594.1, from coordinate 10,927,425 downwards.
AACCAACAAAATTTATATAAAAATAAAATGTCCACTCAAATGCAAAGCGATCAAAATCTCGTGAATCGTTTTATAATAATTATAATAAACAATTGATTATTAATTAATTAATTACCACTAAGTATAAGTAGATTAAAGTGGAGAATTAATTAATAATATAATTAATATAACCGCCATTAAATTAAATAATAATTAAACATGGTATATGACTAGTCTCACTAAATTTTAACCTTCTTACCAGATCTAATCGACAATTAATTAAGTCGTTATTTGATTAGTTTTTAAATTATAAATTACACGTAACATTTAATATTATGCCTGTTACAAAAAAATATTCGATTAATATTTATTTTACTTAGGTTAGGAGATCTTATAAAAATGTTATTAACTTAAATTTAATTGAACTTGACTTCAGGGTCTTAAATTAAAGTATTGCCATAATTAAACCATTGCACATTATGTTTTTTTACACTTAAATTATATTTAATGGAATTATAATAATAATTATTATAAAGAACACCGCCCAAACATTGTAAAATTCTCACAAATCTAAATTTGAATTTAGTGCCGTTTTATTCTTTACGTTTTATTAATTATTGTGAACATAAATACCGATTATTATGTCAATGCCAAAAAAAAATTGTAATAAGTTCTCTGCTAATTTCTTTATTACTAAAAAAACTTAGGGGGTGTTAAGGGACCCTTAAAACATATATTGCGTGCGGTGTTCTACTTTATAAAGTTTATCTTGGAGGAATCTCCCTTGGGGCTGGAGGTGGACTACGATACTTAGCTTTAATATGAAGGAATGGTTTCTTAGGAGAAGGATCTTCATTAATAGTAGCAGCCAGAGATAAACGTATACTCTCCTCTATAGCGGCTGCAGTAAGCCCTGCTCCTTGGACTGAAGCTGCTTTATTTAGCGGTCTGAATGATACTGAAGGAGATGCTAAAGACATACTTCGAGACTTTTTTGCAGCGTTGTTTAGCTTGTCTGTTCCACAGAATTTCTTTTGTTCTTTATCTGGAGTCGATGCTAGACTTTGACTTCTTATTTTAGCAGCACTTAGAGAGTAAGATTTAGTCGGAGTTCCAGCTAAACTTTGAGATTTTTTAGCTTCTGAGTTTAGTTTGTCTGTACCACAGAACGGTTTCTGTACTGTAGACATACTAATACTTCTAGATTTTTTAGTGACTGTAGAAGGAGTTGCCCCTAAAGATTTTCTATTTTCATAAGTCGGTGTTTTAGCATTCCTAGTGACAGGTGTATTTGGTGTACTAAAACTAGGTGCAGATTGTTTTCTAGTACGCGGTGCAGATTTTTTACGCAATTCAACTTGATCTAAGCATGAGTTTAGAGGTAGCGTCAAAGATGGTCTAGCTTTAGGTGTGGATGTTCTGCGAGGAGTTAGTTCTGGAATAGGTGATGTTTTTCCGGAACTAGTTCTGGAAGCTCGGCCGCTGTCTGCAGGTGAATGCTTGCCGTTTAGCGACGGTGACTTGCTTGGAGTCGGTGACTTGCTGTATGTCGGTGTCGGTGATTTGTTGGCAGGTGTCGGTGATTTGTCGGCAGGTGTCGGTGTAGAGTCGTGTGCTAGTGGAACTGGGAGGACACTAGAGCGTCGTCCTTGTGTAACGAGGCGCACCTGGCAGGGCTCGTGGCGGGATAGGAAGTGTTCTAGAGTGTCCCAGCCTCCACCCACTCGGACCATCATATGACGACCTTTTAGAAGCTGAAAGAAATTGAAAATTTTAAAAATATGGAAGGTACAATGAAGATTTTGAATGAAAGAGCCTTTTGTTTCTTCTAGCTTGAGCTTTTAAGTTTTTATGCTTTTTAAAGAATTTCATTTATTAGTTCCTACAGTGTCCCTTAAATTATAATTATAGGTGTGTAAGTTCTTGATTGTCTACGACGCGTTGTCTCATTTTACATATTTTAGACTCTATTAATAAAAACATTTTACCTCCTATTTTATTATTGTTTAGATATTTCCTTCATAATTAACTAACCGATGTATTTACCTAACTAACCTATTATAATTTGTCGTTATAAATTACAATTATTATTTATAAAATATATAAGATATTTTTTTTTGTATATAAATCCAGAGCATTTGATCCTTTTATTGTCTTGGCTTCCATGCAGATGCTTCTATATAGTAGTAGTTTTTTTTTCCATAAGGTTAGGTAATTCTCGTCAACTATTTTTTTTTAATTTATTGAATTCTCCTTACCCGAATAAAAACATTTCGGCCGGCAATGTTGTATCGTCCTTCCCCAACCTTCTTCACCTTCAGGAGTTTGGAGCACTTCCCGGCTCCACAGTTACAGCCTCGCTCCATCAGACGTGTCACCAGTTGGACCTGTACATTAATTGATAGACAGCTAATAAGTATCGTTATCTGCTAGTCGGTCATGATGGCTTAACGAAATTTGGATTCTAGTTAAAATAGGATAATACAGTAGATATTTGGTTGAGTTAAGAGGATAGTAAACACAGTGAAGAGGAGAGTTAAAAGGATTTTAACCCTACTTCGCTGTCTTAAGTCCAGGAATTCTGCACTTCATTCATCTGCCTTCCAACCACGCGATAGGCTCGGCACTCGCACGGAGAATCCATGGATAGCTAAGAACATTGTCTCATACCTACAGTTTCTAGAAAGATAATATGATTATGATTAATATTAGCTAATAAGGCATATGATTGGAGGAAATTTTGCATGACGTGAGATTATACCAGCCGTGTGTGTGTTAGTAACTTTGATTATAGAATAAGTTGATCAACGTTATATAAACTAGAAGTTTCAGGTGAAATTAGTATTACTATGTTGGATTTAGGATCGTCCTAGCTGATCCTAATATCGATTCTATATATTTTTTCTCAGATTGGACAGATGAATCAGACGAATTTTAAATAGCAGATAAGAGTTGGACTGACTGTTTGGAGTCAGCTAGCCACCTTGTCTTACACTAGCTGGTTGGTTATTTATAGTCTATTAATTTCTGTAAAGGTTAATTTTGACTTGGGACATAAGTAATTATTTTCTTACCCTCTTATCCAATTCATTGGTAGGTTTAAGTGGAACATCAGAGTCGGTGCTGTCCACTGTGTCTTCAGATTTTGTGCTTTCATTGTCCACTTGATCTGAGATTGCTAGTTGGCCTAAAATTACAATTTATATATTATTATTTATTTTGGTCAAGGGTGCTTAACTGCTTACGGCCCCCGATACCGCTCAGGCGGCCTCAGGGTACCCACTTGTTTGAAGTCACCTCGTCGATGGCATTCTAAATATACATCCAACAATTGGCGAGATCCTATCTCACAGTACTCAGTACAAGAAAATAAATATAGTTAAACCAATAAATAATAATAACAAATACCATCACGGGTGCCTTTTTGGCTCCCAAGAACCGTTTAAACGGTCTCAGGGTACCCAGCGGAGGGATTAACCCAACTCAATTTACCGATGGTATTCGGAGGCCTAACAAGTAGCGAGCTTGTTTCAGTATTTATGATGGTATAGCCTCGTTGTTTAAAGCGGTCACCCATCCCAGGCCCGGCCTTGTTGTCATCGGCTTAACCTTGTTATCAGTTGCGTAGTGACTTGACTTAACTTAGCTGAGGCTGCTTTTTAAACAATTAATAAAATCAAAATATGAATATGAATATTTTATTAATAACACGTTATTTATTAATATTTTAGGATAACTTACTCTCATTTAACTCTGGAGATGAAGGCGGTCCATTTTTAGAGCTGCAATGAAATTAAAAAATAAGAGTTAGAGACATTATACAAAAAAATACTATCTACTTTCTTCTTTAAAGTATAAGGAATTTTGCCATTCGTCTGTGTTTCCATAGACTTACAATCTGGATGTCCGTAATAAAAAACGAGAATAGGCACTTACATAGTAAGCGTGCTTTCCATTCAACCTCATCGATGCTCATTAACTCTGTCATTATAAAAAAAACTTATAACCTCTTTAAAACTTATCCAAATACCTCAAGGTTTACTTTTTGGACCTATTCTATTTATCATTCATATTTAAGTACCTATTATGTATATAAAATGTACTTAAAACTCACCAATCATCCTGCGGTAAAGGCGAAGTATCTCTGAACTGCCAACCAGAGTTTGACATAGCAGAGTCCAAGCCCGAGTCTCTTTCTTCCAGAGCTATTTCCTTTTCTAGCTGCACTAACCCAGGAGGCTCCAGGTTAAACTTTGTTGCTAGACGAGCTACTTCTAATAGACATAGGATTACTTGACGAGGTTGGTTGTGCAGTACTGAAACGAAAATTTTAGGCATTCTCAGACAAACATCAAAAAAACCTATCTTAGACGATTATTTTTCTATTATACTTAGGCACCTATTCTATTATTGGATTGAGCATTTCTCTGCATTTTCTAGCGGGGTGAACTTTAATCATTATGGTTCAATTCTGAAGGAAAAATATAATCTTGAAATAATGAAGGAAAAATATAATTCAAAAGGAAATCCCTTAAATGATCATCTTCTGCGATTTTCTCGACAGAGGAAAGTTTTTAAATTACATTTACAACCCACCATACATTGTCCTGTTATATATGAAACGGATTAGGCAATGTTTTCGATAACAGCTCCTAGACGGCTTGATTATTTCCGACATGTTCAACAAGCAAGCATCGTCATATTTCAACCAATATACACAAAATCTTAACGAATTATACACCTATACCTTCCTCAGGAATCACTCTGTTGATAGATGAAACCCGCCTAAAAATCCGTTCAGTATAGTTTTTGAGATCATCGTGAACATACAGACAGACAGACGCGGCGTTACTAAGCATATTATCTTTATCTGGCTATACCACTAACACTGAACCTAAATTAACTGCATTAATACCTAAGTCATCACTCTCGAAAAGCAGATTCTCATGCACACCCAGCTCCCTGCAGAACGTGATAAAGTTTTCCGTATTGTCCCGGGAGAAGAAACTGCGACGGGCAGCTTTTTGCCAGCAACGACCTCGAATTTGGGGCACCACCTGAAAATAATAAGGATTCAATATGGCAGTAAACTAAAGGTTAAGGTAATAGTAATAACGGACAGATATAAATGAAGCAAGGGACATCGTAAAGAAGGAAGTGAATTTTATCATCATCATTATAATGATGAATCAAAAATTTTATTTGAAGACACAAAATATGTTTATATTAATATGTTTTGGAGCGGCATATGACTGCAATCACCTGATGATAAACGGAGAATAAAAACAACCAACAATCAGTGTGAATTTTATTAGAGTTCAGATTCAAGCTATCAGTTTTAAAGATAGGTCCTCATCCTTCATCATCCTTTTATATTTAGTTAAAGTAGTCTTTTATATTTAGACCCTTTCATCTGGCAACTAGATATAGGCCACATCTGATATTAATTAACAGTCAATGTTAATATAACCATTAATAATTAATGTATATATATATATATATATATGACCTATATAGCATTAATATAATCATTAGGCATATAAAATGTTACGCCTGGTACTACATCATCAGCTTAACGAATTGTTAAAACAAGAGAAGTTAGTAGTTTACCAATGATAACACATCTTACCCCAACTATAAGACCGTCGTCAAGAGCTTCCTTGGCCCGATCATGGATGACTGAAGCCAATTGACACAAAGCCACTCCATTGTCCAGCACGTCTAGAAAGTTCTCGCCTGTCAAGTATGTTACACCTGCAAACAAAAATTTTATTTGAAGACACAAATTGTTTGGATCCTTGACGTTTGACTGCACTGGGATTTAGGAGATTGGCAATAAAAAAGCATCTTGGGCATTTAAATTTTGTTTACAGCGTCTAAGAAACTACCGATACGTATTTAAGGCTGTATTCTGAAAATCTAGAACTACAAAACTAAAAATGTTTGTTAAAGAAATTTACTCGATACTCACAGACAACTATTGTTATGCAAATAGTAACTCTTTAACTTGAAATGTATGAAGAGATTAATATAGTCTCCCATATATTATTTCAATAAAAAATGTATTTATATTTTCCAAAACATGAAAATTTTGTACTTTTTAACATCTCTGCAAGCGACAAAACTACAACAATTTATAGTGGTAAAAAAATGGATATCAATAGTTTATTATGTATTCTAAAAAAGTATAGAGAGATTTTTGCAAGTTTAATAGAAAATTATTAATTAAATAATTACAAAAACTTGCCAGACAGAAATCTTCATACAAAATCCATGACAGGCCGTCATTGTGCGGGCGATCCCGTCTGTGAAAGGTGGCTCCGCATCGCTTTTTTCTATTTCACTATCGGAACACTAAATATTCACTGTTGGGAATTTTATAAGACAAGTACATATTTATTTTGATTATATTCTATGTTTTTACACCTTTTAACACGATTAACTACAGATTCAGCTAAAATAAATATGCAATTTTCACCAACTGTCACTGTCAGTATAACCTTACAAAAAAAAAAGACAGACTGTCCGATGTAACTAAAACTACGCAACAGCTATTTATTTTGGTCGCTTTTATATTTTTAATAAAATGTATCGTCGGGCGCACATTATTTTACATATTTTAAACATATTTTACCTATTTATTTAAATTGTTTTTTTTTTAATTAAGTTTTTTTTTATATATGTCCAAAGCAAAGCTCAATAGGGTTCCATCCATTATCCAAAACTTTATTTTTATAAATGGCAGAGTAGTTCAACAATTTTATTACCTAACATTTAAATACTAACATAATAATGTATTGTCTTATTTTATAATCATTAATATACGTGGTGGCCTAGTTGGTTAGACCTTGGACTTAAAAACGCTTAGGTCCCTGGTTCGAATCCCGGTGTGTACCAATGAGTTTTTAATTAAAAAAATTATGTACATTTGTTTGACAACACCACTATAGTGCCTCGGAGAGCACGTTAAGCTGTCGGTCCCGGTTTCACTATACCAACTTGTGAAACTGTTTATAGATGGGTTATTAAGTCTATCCAAAACATCGCGACGAGCTAGCCACTTGTTCGGTGTAGACTCATACCATCGGCTACAACGAGGTGGGATTAAAACCCCTCCGCTGGGTACCCTGGGGCCGTCTAGGCGGTCTCGGGCGCCGTAAGGCACCCGTGATGATATATATACATCTCGCTATACATTTGGCGTCCGACATGCTTTAAATTTGCATTTAATCTGGCATCCACCGATATTTGACGTCCGTATACGGACGTCAAATAGCCTAAGACCGGGAACGTGCCCCCACACCTCAGTCCTGCCTTCTATCAAAAATAAGGTGGAAGCTAAATTTACTCGGTTTTAACTGATTTTGGGTATCAAAAGTTCGGCGAAGTACCGCCAGAGGCGCTGCTCTGTGTATATCATCCGCAAAGTATATTGCAATTTAATTCTGGCATCTAATGGCTTCCGGCCGATGGCCTTGTATTGTCCGTCATTTCGTGCAGACGTATTAGTGGCGTTCGGACGTCCATAACGTATTGAATTTACAACGAGTGCTCGAAGCCAACGAATACTGAATCTCGTTTTGAAGAAAGGTAAGTAACTTTATAATTTATGTATTACCTTGCCTGCAAATTAATATCATTGTGTTACATTTCATATTTTATCAAATAGGTACCTTTAAATCAACCATAATAGTTGAAATTACACCTACTTATAAGACGATCTTATAATTTTATAAAAATTGATTATTTTGTCGTGACTAGTGGATATAGTGAATAGGATTGAAAGGGGTGAGTTATGAATTATGATACTTATTATGATATTTATAAGAGGGCGACGTAGGCGAACATTAGACACACATTCTATTAATACACATTACAGTGGAAACCCTAAACACCACAGTTATCACACCAAACAATAAATTTCGCATCCCAGTCTTACCTACTTAATAAAAAAATAACCAGTCTTACTGCTGAGTGCTCGTCGCATCGAGTCGGGTCTTCGGTCTTTTACGAGCTCGGGCACTCGAGCAGTGCTCGAGCTCATAAAAGACCGAAGTAAAGATCACACCATTACATCTTACATCCCACTCTCACTCGTTGGACAAATAACTAGTCTCACTACTCGCCGTGTCTCTGCCCGCGGTCAACGAACTTGGCCACTGCTCGGGTTGTCGTGGGGTATCTCGCTCGCGCTCGCGTGATTACGGCTAGATTTTATTTTTTTCTCTCTCTACCAACAACTCTGTGTATGATCATTCTAATCTCAAAAAGTAATTCCATCGATTTTAATTTAGTAATTTATCAATAATAGTTAGGGTGTTTTTTTTTTGTATAATTAATATAAATTTTAATTTTGTTTGCCGGCCAAGCAAATTGGATAAAACAACTGCGTATAATTTTTATTGTGAAATGTATGAAATAAGAATAAATTTGTCGTGGGAGTAGGCAGGGGTGGTGTTGGAGTTTGAAACCCCTCCCCGAAAAAAATATTGGTGTCGATATGATTGTTTAGATATAATAGGTGATATTGTCGATGACTTTATTTTTATACTACATCATGGCTTCGCCCGTGGCCTGTTTAATTTTATTATGAAATAATATGCCAAACAAACATTTGGTGGGATTTTAAGCCAAATTAATAACTTAATCGAACGCTTGCATAGATAGGTAGGTACCTGGGTAAAATTATTATTTCTTTACTTGCATTCGTAAGTAGTAATACGATTTAAAGGCTTAGCCTATGTCGCATCAAAATGAACTCTCTGTTAATGTAATGATTAAATTAATAAATGGCGACGAATGTACCAATTTTATTGTGCAGTTCGAATGACAGCTGGTACATTCGACGCCATTTTTTATTTTAATCGTTACATTACGTTAACAGACACTTGGATGCAACCGGCCCTTAGGGTGAGTTGTATGACCGCAGTTTGACGACCACGGGTCTGAACTATCTAAACTAATATTAAAAAGTAAAATATTAGTTTTTTTAATGTTTTAGTGTGGCTGTATGAATATAAAAAATACTTAACTATCCGATTTAAATAACTGAAATACTAATTAATTGGCTTCACACAGCACAACAATGATTTATTAATTTGGTAAATATTTACAATATGACATCAGAATATTTATTGATTATTCGACTTCATTCTAAAAGATGTATCAATAGGTATAATAAAGTCAAAATAATTACTTAATAAATCTTCCAATGTCATAAAGTAAAATTATACCAATAATTTAAGCAGTAAGTAAATTTCAGTTCTTCTGCAGTGAGCATCGCAGGAACTTGCCTTCTTAATTAAAACTAATAAACTGTTTTAGAAATAATTAAAATGATAGTATGTATGTATGATGCTTAAAGGTAATTAATTGTAAACAGTATGTTAGTTCTAATTAAGAAGGCAAGTTAGTTGGTTTTATGAATATTTTTGTAGACTAAAATTTATTTACCGCTTATATTAACTATTATTCTGTATTTTAACATTTTATATTTGTTTAGTTCTTCATTCAGCGTCTATACGTTCAACATGACCGAACCACCATGACATACCTCTTTCAATATTTGATACAACATCAACAACCGTTCTACTTCTTTCTCTCAATACACAACTTTCATTGCATGTTTCACAGCCATACTTTAAGTCTCGGCAGCAGAAAACTATTTTGCCCAATTTTCCTGGCTGTTAGGGAAATAATGCTATTGTGCATAATATCATTAAATGGATCATTTACCTAATTTCTCGCATTCACTATCTCCATCCATGCATCTCTATCTTACTCTTGCTCTGACAAGATACTATCCTTACTTCCTCCACATTCATAAACTTGGCCGTGATTGGGGTTTTAACAAATTACAATTTGCCTATGCTGATTCCTCTGAATTATAAAAAGATAGAATAAAGATAGATAGTATCTTCTACCTATTTTGTTCTTTATATTTCCTGAGTCAAAGAATCCCTAGTATTATAAGCGTTTTTGTCTTTGATTTTTATTTGTGAACATTTTTTTTTATTATTGTACAATTTTAATTGTATTTACGTTTCATACGTAACTTTTTTTATAACAAGTCTTTATTTTTTAAGCGTTTTTTATTGTGATACTTTTTAAAGTATTTTTTTGTTTAATTATACTGGATAGTTTTTTATTTTACTTTTTATTATTGAATATTTTTTTATATAATGTACCTACTTAGATATTGGAGTTCCTTATTTTCATTAATGATATTGTGCAGGTGATACCCAAGGAATGTCTCGTCCTTCTTTTTGCCGATGATGTGAAGCTGGCAACATCCGTACAAACTCAGCAGGATTTTGAGCGGATGTATACATCAGATATACCAATGGAGTATCGAGAACTGTCTTGATCTGAACATAGAAAAATGTTCAATTATGACTTTTTCTCGATCCCAAAGTCGTATCGGTTACCCTTATACGCTTGAGAAAGCCCAGCTTACGCGCATTTTGGATACGGTCCGGGATCTCAGAGTTCTGTTCAGCAGTGATCTAACATTCCACACTCATATAATCAAAATGTGTGTAAGAGCTAGAAAGAACTTAGTATGGTTAATGACGCAAACACGAGACTTTTCTGATCCTGGAACCCTGGTAGTGTTGTACAACTCAAATGTCCGGAGCATATTGGAGTTCAACTCCATTTTATGGAATCCGAGGGTAGGTACTTACACCCTTATGGTAGAAAAGGCGCAGAAAATGTTTTTAAGATGTTTGTATAATAAGACTTACCCCCGTATTCTAAGACGTATCCTTAACTCCACTTTACACTCAAGGAACGTCTGTCTCTTTCCACCAAATGTCAATTATAAAAAGCAAGTTGAGACAGACGCTCCTTGAGTGAAGAGTGGAGTTAAGGAAACGTCTTAGAATACGGGTGTTAGGGTACAGGGTACTATCCATTTATGTATCCTACTTTGTTTCTATTGGGTATGGTATGCTCAACTTTAATTCGTTAGCAGTTCGTCGTAATAAGGCTTTAGTGTTATATATTTTTGATATATTAAGGGGAAAAAGTTACATACCTACTATATTACAACAATTATCTGTTTGTACCAGATAGGTACCTGCGCGCGCGCGGCCATACACTGTTTGCTGAGGTAAGGGCTCGCACACATCTCTTACAAAGTGCACCAATTCCCCGCGCAATCAGTTTTATGAATGAAATCGTACAGAACTGTAAGGAGTTTGATATATTTGCTTCATCTGAGACTGAGACGAAAAGAGTTGTCCTGAGGTACTTGGAGCCATTATAATTTAAAGAATTGTATTAGTTAGATAATTCTGTAATGTACATTTTTTCTATTAAATAAATAAATAAATTTATAAAGTGTCCTAGTATTGTGTGACTGTTTTGCATTATATTAAATTGATTTGAATAAATGATTATTTTTTCTTTATTTTTATTACTCACCTTATGGAAGTTTATATGCAATATAAACTATTATCAAAATTTTACCAACTCCCACACTTGTCGTCGAATTGCAACATTTGTCAGTCATTGAATTGAACAAGATTTTAGTAAAATTAAATTTCTTGTCGCCGAAGACGACAAGAAATATCAGTTTTATTCCCTTGAATATAGAGTTTAAATTCCAATACTCACATATAATCAAATATGAAGAATTTGTTTATTCAAGATGGCGGCATTATTAAAGCCAACCAAATAAAACTATAGGTCTATCGGAATAGAACTGATATTTTTATATTTTATGCGTCTAGCTAGACGCCCAAACACAAAATATACCTGCTATAATATTCAGTGAATTCAAATTGTATTCAAACTAAATGGAGCTCTAATGTGAATGTGTTTAAAATATTTGGCGAATAAACAATATACATGGGACCTCGCTTAAACCGATTTTATGATAGACGCCACTAAAATGTAAAAATATATTCAAATATACATGTAATATACGAGGAAGCCAAAATGACCATGAAATGAAATGGGGTTTAAAAGGCTTAAAAATTGTATGTACGTTAGATAAAAATGTATATAATAAAAAACACAATATTTCGAAATAATATTAATACCACTGAATTAGTACTCTAAATATACGCCAATATTCATCAACAAAATCAAAATAAATCCACTAGAAATGGTGGACGTCATAATAATGGAGTTGGAAAGGACGCCAAAAATGTATCGGGATGTATATATATATATATATATATATATATATATAATATTATTACAAAATCATTTTTTTATTTTATTTTAGCATGTGTGACTGTTTGTATCTAACTCATGACAAACATACAATATTTATAAATAGGGACCAATACGATGTAATTTCTATAGAATTAGACCGATTTACTATGGCCGGCCAAATGATTCTGTTACCAAATGGGCGGCGATAAAAAAGAACAATATGAAATAATAATAAATAATTTCTAGCATAGAATAATTCAAACTATGTTTCAGAAACTGGCGGTGGGCAATTTCTAGAACATTGTTTGAATTATGTTACGCTAAATATATAACTAAAATATATATTGAAAATATTACGCTAAAAAATAATTATTATCATTCCACATGATTGGTGAAATGCCAGGTCTCTGAGTTTACAACAAATTAACTGCTACTGCGTTTTATAACTACCTACACCATGAAAGGAGACTACCGCCTCGATAATCGAAAAAACCAACGCCTAATCCAAATCATAACTAGCCACCGTTCTCTATAATCAATCTATATTTTTTGACGGATAATAAACCATGGTAACTACTAAAGTACGGATAGTTTATATGATATTTATATAGTTTATTAAAACTTAATTAAGACTTCGAACACAATCTTAAAGGTTAGCTGGTAGATAATGCCTAAGGCATTAAGTTCGCCTTTGTACATAACTTTTGTTTACTGTGCAATAAAATCTATACTAATATAATAAAGAGGAAAGATTTGTATTTTTGTATGTTTTTAATGAATAAACTCAAAAACTACTGGACCGATTGCAATAATTTTTTCACCATTAGAAAGCTGCATTATTCAGAAGTAACATAGGCTATATAATATCACGCTAGGTCCTATAGTTGTGGAGCAGTAACCAAAAATGTTTTAAAAACGGGGGAATAGTATCGTTTCTGAGGCCTTCCGTGGCGTGCGCTGAGCATATAGTTAAAGTTATACAAACCTGTGCGAAGCCGGGACGGGCCGCTAGTGTTTAAATAAATAAATAAATATCGTTATTTTGACAATCCAATGCTCACATTACAAGAAACAGAATAAGTAATTAAAGTTTATAAGAATTATTGATAAAAATTGATGTGTATGGGTGTAATATGTGTAGTGCACGTCTATATTTTTGTAGGCTATGGTGTAAGAGTAAGGTCAATTTTATGATAATATATTATGTTATGTCAAAAAAACGATAGACTAATTATTGAGAATGGACATCGGTATAATATCTAGGTGATCAAAACCGGTAAACCGAAGATATTTTGTAAAATGAAAGAATGTGATACTTAACTTGTATAATTTAGTACGTCCAGATTTTAAATGTAAATTTTTGTTTCATATTTTCCTACGTATCTTTTTATATTTAAGACTTATGAGTTAATTAACATTAGAGACAAGTTCAAAACAAACGGACACATAATTGATATATATAATGTAGAGATTATGATTGCTTTGAATACTCTGAGTCTGGGTACCCTGAGGCCCTGTAGAAGTTATGTATATATATTTAAACGTATGTGTATCTAAGTTATTTTAGTATAAAAAACTAATTTATTTAAAATAAAATATTTACCAATTAGGTAACCCCGGAATATTTTAAATGTAGATAGATGGGTAAGTAGATTAAAGTGACGCAGACCCCAATCCTTAGTAATGTCAATTCATATGACAGCATTTTTTTAAACAAATACTTAGACTGGCTGAATTAGTCCAAAATAAAAAAAAAGTTTTGTTTAAATTAAATTCTTAGTTATTACAAAGCGGAGTCTAGTAATAGTCACTCTTACCAATGCCTTATAATAAATTTAAACTGTTAAAATTAATATATATTAATAAAATGTACCGGTAATATCACACTTTGTATGCATGTCTGGAAATTATAGTAATACATCAATTTTATTGAAACATTAAATCCCCGCATATAAAATTACATTTCTTGACTATTTCGACAATACATTACTTAAAATAAAATAGTAAGATTTCTAAAAATAGATATCTAAAATAATAAACTGTCACACTCCATACAATGAAATTTCAACAGAGTGACTTTTGGGCTTAACTGTCCACAGTTAGAATAAATTGAAGAAATAATCTTAAACATTTTAGAGTGAAATCTGACAGAAGGTGATGACGTCACATATACGAATTCCCCCTTAAAAAGACCCACCTTCTATTTCGTCGTTTTCTTATAATTAATTGTCAGCATTCAATTCATTACCTATTTCGTAACCGCATTTTTTAGCTGGTCGCTGCCCATTACGTAACTGCATTTTATTGCTAGTATAGTGGGAGTGATCAGTGCTATCAACCCTATTCATGGACTTTGTAGGTATGGCTACCCACAGAGTTATAGGAAATGGCTACCCATCAGAAAGCCATATCGATCTAACCTTAACATTCAGTCAAATTAGTATTTGCATTAAAATTATTTAACCCTTTAAGGGTAAAAGAAGGGTAGTAGGATTAAAAATAAGTTCAAATTTATATTAATTACAGTAAGTGTTGGCAACAATGGTGTTGGTTACAGTGGGTTCTGTGGAATACGTGAAAACTTACGTATTCCACAGAACCCACTGAAGTGCATCGTAGTGCGCAATGCGTTACTATGGTTGACTTGTGCCACTTATCCGTTAGATAATCACTTAGCGAACAAGAAGCAATAGCAAGTGTTACTGAAGATAATTACTGGGTAATTATATCGCCAATTGTACAGATAATAATATAATTGTTAACAGTATAGTGCGAGAAATAAGTATAGATTTCATGGCTGATTGGCTTAGATGAGGATTTAATAACAGTAAGTAGATTAGAAAACAATCATTATCGGGATGGTCACATATGATAATTGTTTCTAGCGGAAGAATTTGCAATAAAGTTAATATTACATCTATATTGTTTCATATTACTTAGATAAATAGAGTTTGTAATTATTATTAAAAATAATTAGGCAGCTGAAATAGTATATATATAGCAGGGGGACTGGTATTTTTTTACCTAAATTAAGAGAAGCCTATTAAATTTGACAAGTTGTATTAACGGAGTGTAGAGTTCGTTCTTTTTGACGAATTTGTAATAAAAGTCTACTTTAGTATTCTAAATCTGCTACCCTGCTTCGTAACCGTATCTTTGTTTCAGAAGGGACTACCACCCGACAATAAATCGATGCAGTAGGTTACTAAAAACCGGTGACTCCACATACTAAAACTATAACGTAACATTGACTAGTTCAATCGATGGTTTTTGAAATCCAGACAACTAAACCTAGCAAGTTTCCTTTAAAGCCTTGCTCCCACCTATAAAAATGTACAAACATTTATTAACCGAGCAAAGCCCTATTCATAACTCTCCAATTGCTCCGGTTCTCGGTCCCTTTTACCAATTTGGTACCGAATGAACTTTCACGACCCATATAAGATCAGGTCAAGATCTGAGCTGACCCGCGGGTTAGACGCTAAAGCCACACCCTGGCAAAGGATACGTTTCCTTTATAACTGAGAGAGAAAAGTTTATTTGGTAGGGAGGTACGTAAAGATAAAAAAATATGGAGCCATCATAAATGTAATGTAAGGTTTATTAAAACGAGAAAGCTTATAACTATTAATTTGCAGTGTCTTCTAATTATCAAATTTGGAAAACCTGAAGATACTTCATAGATAGAATATCAATAAAAAGGCCGAAAATCACTGCAACGAGATAGCAAGGATATTTCTGGACCTAAACCAGTTTAGATTCAGATGCATACATAGAACATAAAATAGATCTTTCATGATCTATTTTATTTACAATAAAAGAAGAAGAATAAAGTGCACCTCATACTGCTTTCTTGATGAGGCGGATGCCACGTTCAAAACAAAATTTGAAAAATCCTTTGCTTCTAAAATTTGGAAAAAAACAATGTAGTGTGAATAAACTATCTCGTTTTTTAAAATTTGATATTGAACTTCAAATAAAGCTTTTTGAGACAAAATTGAGGCATAAGTATTTTTCAAAATTATCAAATTTTTATCAGGATTTATTACTGAAATTAAATCACGTGAAGTTTTAACGTTAGCTCATGAGCAATGGAAACAAACAGCAAGTTGGTGTCCCACGAGTTCACGACCGGACCCCAGCCGATAATTGCGAAATATTACATCTTAAATCAGCGTACGTGCGTTTGTATTATAAGTTACATCTAGTATTACCAAGCGACTTGTATTACCTGGGACATCCATAGGAAAGAGCAGATTATTTGATACACGAGACCCTTTCAAAAATACTATAAAAGGAATAGATCGTAATTTGCATTTGCATATTTCGAAACTAATCTTATACTATCTACTTAGTACAGCTTGATTAGTATCGAGTTGTTGTTCCCGGTGATTTATGCCAGAATAAGTAAAAAAATAATTACATAATTTAAAACAATCTTTTTTAGCCTTTCTTTAGGAAGCTTTTAACTAACATCTCTTCCAAAGTTCTTACGTTCATATTTTAGGTTCTTAACAGGGGCCCAGAAGCCACATGAAATACCGATCTACACGTCGCGTCTTCGATCGATCGAAAGCGGAAATAAAATGTATGTGATTTGACGTTTCTCGGCGATCGAATTCTACCCATAGACAATATTTCCTATACATTTTTATCCATCGGGGCGTCGATTGGTTTGTCGACAGGTCTATTAGGTAATGGTCTGAAAATCTTATATTTAATTTTGGGCAACAATTCTTTATAGGTTTTCTTTGTATTAGTTTATACTTGTATATATTTAGTTTCTAGATTATTGTTATTTTTTATTGTTCTTTTTATTGTTAGGCTTTTAGTTTATTTTTATATAAGTTACAGTAAATTTAATATTTTGTGGACTAAATAAATGTTTTATTTATACACACATCAAAAGTGTCTAGGGATCAACATATATTTTTGCAATAACTTTTCCCCTGATTGATATTCATTAAAAATTTTTTTAAGGATTGATCAAATAAAATGTTTTCGTTTGTCTACAGTAACGATAAACCAAGTCACCTTTACATTAGTAAAAAAAATTGCCATTTTCCTAATAAAGGGATTTTTGACATTTGAACCACTAACATTAAAGTTCGAAAAAAAGACTGAAATAACAGTTTTTTTTTTAATTTTATTGGGTAAAAACAATTAATAATCCGTGTTTCTACCGCGAACACTAACAACACAAGAACATCGGTTTGGCATACTCAAAATGAGTTCATCCAAATCACGCTGTGGAATGGCCGCCCATGTTCGTTGCAACAACAAAAAAAGGTCTTCTTGCGACTGGATACCCTCCATATTCGGCAGAGCTCTTCTCTGAAGAATATCCCATGCATGCTCAATCGGGTTCAAGTCTGGCGACTGAGCAGGCCAGGGCAGGACATTGATGTTAGCTGCGGCGAGAGTCTGTCTTACAACTCTTGCGGTGTGCGGTCGTGCATTAACTGAAATAAGGGACCGATATGCACTTGTAGAGGAACGATGACGTCTGATACAACCGTCTCAGCATAAATTTGAGCGTTGAGGTTGCCTCTGATCCAAATCAACTCAGTTCTTCCGCCGATCGAAATACCCGCCCATACCATGATGGTTCTACCACTATAAGGATGGACTTCCTGGCAGGATTTTAATCGCTGTTGGCGTCCAGGGGTTCTCCAGTGTCGTATACGTCTTGTATCCGGCCTCATACCAAAACGAGACTCATCAGAAAAGCACACGAAACGCCATTGTTCTTCTGTCCAATTTCTGTGTTCAAGAGCCCATTGATATCGAGTCCTACGATTGTGTATTGCTATAGGTGGTACCCGTAGCGGTCTTCGGGAATGAAGGTTTACTTCATGCAAGCGGTTTCTGACTGTTTGGTCGCTAATTAAGTTCCCTGAAGAGCGATGAAGGCTCACGGCTAACATCATGGCGGTTATTGTTGGAGCTCTTCGAGCTGTGATTTGAATGTATCGGTCTTGTCTCCGTGTGGTGCAGCGATACCGTCCTCCATGGCGCTCAGCCACGGTACCAGTGGTTCGGTAACGTGTCCAAAGTCGACTGATTACACTCTGACTTGTATTCAGAGCTAAAGCCACAGTACGTTGCCGGGAACCAGCTTCTATCATTCCCACGGCTCTGATCATTTCTTCCCTGCTTAAATGACGTCGCCGCTCCATAATAACGTTGGTTTTAATCAGTAGTAGGGAAACAGTAGCACTAATAATGTCTTCAATGCGTCTTATGTTTTTATAGGGAAAATATTGACAGCTGATTTTCATCTTTTACTCGAATTTGATTGACAGTTCCTGTTTTAAATTATAAAATGCACCAAAAAGGATCCATATAAATTTATAAAATCATAAATTTATTACAAAGCCACATCTCAATCACAAGAAATCCGCATAAAAATGCTTGATCCCTAGACTTTTTTGATGTGTGTAGTACTATACATACACACCATCACACATGTATCATGTATCCCTGTAAATAGGTACAGGTCCGTCTGTTGCTCAGACTTCATGCTTATCCTTTTTTAAAAACATTTCGAATTTGATCCATAAATGATTGGACTATTTTTTGGGAATAGGTGCACTACATAGGTCGCCTACGTAGACTAGTGGTTGCGTCTTTGGCGTTGTATCTGGTTGTATTGTGGGTTCGATTTCCACACATAGCAAAAAAATATTAGTACATACGTTTTTCTGTACAGTTTGTTATGGTCTGGCTGTTAGAAAATATAATTCGTATTAGCTTAGTTTGTGACCAGGGAAATATGTGTGAAATGTCCTACATATTATTATTACTATATGCACATTAGGCAGTGTGACTTTATTTGAAGCCTGGCTGAGCACGCGCATGTTCTTGTACTCTTGTCGTAAATAATGCCTTGGCAGAACCAATGGCCATAGATTCAATTGATTTATGTTCAGGCAAAACGATGACGGTCGTTTCAGTTATATTGGCACAACGAATTAAATGTGATTTAGTATGAGGGTAGGTATTCATTTAGTGAGGGTCATTAGTATTGCCAATTGCAAAGAATATTTTTTGCATTGCGGAGTTGAGACAACTAACTGTACATATTACTTAAATGTGAAATTTTGATAATTTTGTTAATTATTTGATAACGATCAATCGATGTTTGTATGAAATTTTGCACACATTTTGTTTTTCAATGATCTCCCATCGTAAGTATTTAGATGAAACTTCTTGTTTCTTAATAGACGCACGACGTGTATCTAATGGTCAACTTATCTACAAAGTCTATTAATAGGTAAATATGGACAAGCATTTTTTTGTTAACAACGTGCGTTACTGTGATACTGACTTTTTAGATGGCCACAGGCTACATACATCGTTGTGGGTCTTTATACCCACAACGATGTATGTAGTGTTCGTATAATTTATAAACAGATTTCATCAAGTTCGTTTAGTCAAAAATTGACAGCAAAATTTATCTTCGAGGCACTAAAGTAATGTTTTTTTAAAAGGCTTTCGTACCCACTGCAATGGGGTTGAACCTTTACAGGTTAAGTGTTTTCACAGTCTAACCACCTCGGCCACCAACACGTA
This sequence comes from Monopis laevigella, assembly GCA_947458855.1. Lineage (NCBI taxonomy): Eukaryota > Metazoa > Arthropoda > Insecta > Lepidoptera > Tineidae > Monopis > Monopis laevigella. The sequence continues at coordinate 10,907,706 of OX381594.1, read as the reverse complement.
TATGCTTTAACTGCTATTCATAAAAATGCGGTTGCATAAAAGAAATGTCGCAAACCTGGTGTTGCTAACATTTAGATCTTTTATCTTATAGTATTTTAAAACTTAGTGCGGCCATATATGGCTAAGCTGGTCCTAGTAGGGGATTTAGTGGTCATATGTCAACAGTAAGCTTAAATCTTTACATAGACACCGCTTTTATTTAGTAATTTATTCAGATCATCTTGATTTTGATTCCTATTGCACTCATGGCAAACGTTTATCTGTACAGTTTGTCATGGTCTGGGTGTTTATAAAATATAATATTGTATTAATATCGTTGTTTCTGGTAGGCATAGTGCAAGCCTAGAGCTTCGTTTGTCAAGCCTAAAGATTATTATTAATTCCGGGGCCTTAGAAAAAAACCGCTCCATTCCATTGATGGAATCGCAATCAGTCATAAAGGTATGGATTTTGATAGTTGACAGCGAACGTCACGCCTAGAGGGCCGACTGAAAACTGTCAAAATCCATATTAATTTGACTGATAGCGATTCCAAAAATGGAATCGTCAATATCCTTATGATGTTCGTCACCGCAGCGTAAGGGTATCCAGCGGAGAGATTTTAATACATACATATCTTCACGGGTGCCTTACGGCGCCCGAGACCGCCTAGACGGCCCCTGGGTACCCAGCGGAGGGGTTTTAATCCCACCTCGTCGTAGCCGATGGTATGAGTCTACACCGAACAAGTGGCTAGCTCGTCGCAATGTTTTGAATAGACTCAATAACCCATCTATAAACTGTTTCACAAGTTGGTATAGTGAAACCGGGACCGTCAGCTTAAAGACTCAATAACCCATCTATAAACAGTTTCACAAGTTGGTATAGTGAAACCGGGAGCGACAGCTTAACGTGCTCTCCGAGGCATGCTCCGGTGTTGTCAAACAAATGTACATATTTTTTTTAATTAAAAACTCATTGGTACCCACCGGGATTCGAACCAGGGACCTAAGTGTTTTTAAGTCCAAGGTCTAACCAACTCGGCCACCACGTATATAGAAGTTTTAATAAGATTTTTTAATTGAAGGATTTGTTTAATAACACCACTATAGTACCTCGGAGAGCACGTTAAGCTGGTCCCAGTTTCACTATACCAACTTGTGAAACTATTTTTGTCAAAACTCTTACTGATAATATTATAGGTTTGGGCAGCCGTTTGAACTAATATAGGTAATATTGCCTTATAAAAATTATGGTAGGTATTCGTAGATTGCAGGCAAATTTCGAAAAAAAAATATTGGGCTAAGTCTCTATGATTCTAACCTAGGGTCAATGACTAGCCTAATCTGTTAAAGTTTAGTATATTTTTTTTGTGTCCACCAACCGCATGTCGTCGTTTTGTCATGCTGGAGTTCGTATCCTATAACAATATACAGAGACTGCAAATTTATAGTCTGTAGAATTTCCATTTCACTTCACGTTTAATTTCTTTATCAAATATCAAGTTGTTGAAAAAATTTTTTTTCATTATTCATAAACATTTGCAACGATTTACTCCAGAATTATACAGTAACCCTAGTGTGAGTTTTTTTAACATATACTTTCGCGTTAACTCTACTACTGCGTTAACATTTGGACCAATCACATGCTCGCATTTTCAGTTCTAAAAAATTTCGCTTGGAGCGCTGAACTATTTCCCATACAAATTTTAGTTAACTCAAACGGAAAGTAATAGTTAGAAAACTCACACTAGGGGTACTGGTCATAATGGAAAAAGTATTACTAAAGGGGTTGCAGCAAATAACAACTATCTAAATATTCCAACATAGGTACATAAGTTTAACAAATTAAGGAATGTTTCATACTAACCATTTGTTATTTCATTATTATACAGAATGGTTTTGAAAGGCTGTACTTTGAGCTAATGCTCTACCGATCAAATCGAACAACTTTTCATTTGTTTTTTTTTTCATTTGCGACATAGGTAATTTCTATGGTAAAAGTTGATCTATTTGAATATTAGAGCTTTGATTAGTAGAGCCTCATATGGTAATTAGCCCAAAGTACAATCTTTCAAAGTCACCATGATAGAATAAAGAATACATGTGTAAACCAGTATTTAATTATTTTAGGAATCCGTCAATGTTTTACAATACATATTGATTTTGATTCCAATTGCTAGTTATTTGATAGTTTGTAGCAGTGGTGGGTTTCGTCACCAACCACCGCTACAAACTATTAATTTGCGGTCTCTATCAACTATTAATACCCACTTACATGTTTATGTCAACGATTGCTCAACCCCGCAGTCTCGGAGTACGGCAGACAGCGACCAATTACTCTAGCCCTATTTGGTGGGCTTGGCTAGGGGCAGTGACTAGCATAATGGCTAATCTAATGTTATGGCTAGTCTAATAAGTTGATGCTAGTTTCTGGTAGTAGCGCTACATCTTCGTCTTTTTCTTATGACATTGGTCTGTTTTTTTTTATTGAACATATACATTGAGCATGGTAACTTGTATATGGATACCTGATGGTAAGCAGAACTTCAAAATTTATAAATGGGGTCGATCAATACATTGTTCTTTAACAGCATTGATCGTTCCCACTATTCCAGCTAAATGATGCGGTTATGGTAAAGACAAAGACTTTATTTAATTTGAAGCATCACGCTCGATCGTCAAATTAACTATACGTTTCGTAACTGCACCCTAAAATGACACTACTATCTACCACCATTAGACAAGAAATAGATGCAAGAGACCGGTCGGTCGGTCTAACGAACGTAGTAATCTCGACCTCCCACCTAAAAGATGTGTGTTAAGTTTCAGAATGGTTCCAAAAATAGTGCAAAGATAAAAGATTCAGGTGTTGGTTCTGTGAGTCCGCATCAAATATCTTGGAAACAATTGGTCCGTTTTACCTGATTATTATTGTTAGTATTTTTTTTTTATATTAAGGACATTGCACATTTTGACCTGGTCATAAACTTATCTCTAGGCTTGTACCAGAAACAACGATATAAAACATATTATATTTTATAAACACCCAAATGTATTATGATAAAAAGAAACATACCCTAGCATTTAAGTATATTGGCCACAAATCAACTTGTATCAATTAAATAACAACCTGCCACCACCTAATACAATTGGACCAAAAATTTTGAAGGTTTTTCAGAAAAAACGCGTAAATTTTACGCGCTTATCGGGTTTAATTTTTTTATAAGATACACCTGCTGAATTCTATTTTTTTAAATCAAAATATGTACAAATTTTATTTCCAAACCAGCAAAGGATCTATGGCATTCATTGACCCTTATGCAAGTAGCTTTATAGCTACTAAATATATAGGTATAGGTTTTCAACTGAAAACCCCTACAACCTATTTATATTTAAGTAAGGTTACTATTTCTCTACAGCAACGTTCAATCATTGACCTATAAACGTTACAATCTTATTAAAGGCTTGAAGACCTACTTACTCGAGGTAATATTATAAAGAATTACTGTACAATGCATGTGCATGAAAATTGCCTACAGCCTATATTATGTAAGAAGAAAAAAACGCAAAGATTTTTCGCGCACTTAGGTTACAAAAACAGAAGAAAAAAGGTATAGGTTAGGTCATTTAAGTTATAACTTATAACAGTCATGTCAAGTTATTGTTATACCAATAATCTGCCTTTTTGATATATTTTTTTTATCATAATTTAATCATTTCGGTAAGATCTACCAACAGTTTTAGAACCCGCCACTGGTCTAAAGATATAGGCTTTTTGTTGAAGAAAAAATATAAGTAGGTATCTACTAGTGTTGCCCGTACTTCACATGACGTCCCGTAATTCGGGTTTAATTTAAAAGGTTAGTTTAAGGTTAAAAGTCTCAGCAGACATTATTTTTTTAATTTCAACAGTGCCATTTCTTTTGTGACCGTGCTCGATTTCTTATTGCCAAGTCAATTGTGCTACGGCTGACTAAAAACTAAAAAAATATAATCAAAATTTAAAATTATCATTATCGTTAACAAACATTAACTTTTGTTAATGTTTAAAAAAAAAGGTTTTTGTTGCCCGTTCATCAGAAACATCTTTTTTTATGTCCCGGATAAAAATCTGGTATCATGTATTTTTTGCCCATTTTAGAATTGGTCGTTAATAGCCTGAAAAAAAATTATCAACATTAGTTCACCTACATTCATTCATAATATCAAATGTATTCTGAAGTGTAATAAAAAAATAAAGCCAATGAGAAAAAAAAAATACCCCAGTTTTCGGGTATAACGATTGAAAATTTTCCTACCTTTGGTTATTTATTTTAATAAGTACAAAGTAGGTATATTAAGTATGTAAAGGTCACGGAAGGTCCTTTAGATATTCCGAGTAAAATTATTTATAAAGTGAAAAACCAATAAACAACCCAAATTCCGAAACGGGTTTAATAACCTAAAACCAAATTTGGTCACCTCGTTCACTTATTAGCCTTTTGCCAGAGGAAATGAAGTAATTTTGCAATTATGTAAGTTCCAATAACTAGTTACTGCCATAGGGTTACCATACGTTCGGCAATTTCCGGATATATTCGGAAGTCTGTCCTCTTCGTGCCTGCGGCTGTTAGTGATGATTTTTTAGAAAATGTATAGTTTAACATGACAAATGTAATGTACACACAGTAAATGTCGGAGATACTTAAGAGTTTTGAAATAAATAAGTATACTAGTGTATTTTACAAGTGTGCCTTTAAGGCCAAATCCTAAACTACAAGGAATAGCAAAAAAATGCTCAAAGGAGGCTCGGGGCCGATTTTGAAAAAAAATAACTAATATTGCATCAATAGATTTTTGAAAAATAAATTCTCCTAGCCGGGAATCGAACCGGTGACAAAAAAACTCACCTGTATTATTGAACCAGCTGATAGTTTCGCCTATAAAGATCAAATTTTGGTAAGTAATACAGCAAACTAAAAAAAAGTGTTAATTTTTAATAAATACTATCGAGTGCTTTTTTTGGCCCCCGAGAACCGTTTAAACGCCTTAGGGTACCCAGCAGCCCTCCGCTAGGTCATTGAGCCATATAAACGATAATAAATCGATGCAATAGTCTACTGAAAACCCACAAACTAAAACCGAAATGTGACTAGGTCAATTGTCGGTTTTTGCATTTGTATGGGCGGTGGATCCGGTCGATCGGTCTACAAAGTTCTAAAGTCCTTCATCCCACCTTTGAAGTACTAAGTCTCTTTAAACACGAGTGACGAGCGACATTTGCTAATGTTGTCGGTAACGAAAAATATTGCGCGAAATTCCATCGATATTTATTAAGAACCAGCAGGGTGAGGTGGAACTTTATTTAACACTTTCGCTTTCGTCAGTGTGATCGTTTTCGTCTTGTCTATGGTCAGAACCTGTATGGAAGTGCTGTAACAGATCATGTAAATTATTATAACTGTACCTTAATTCTTTCGATTCAACTTATAGAAAAGAGATAAATATCAATTATTCGTTTCTTTGAAGAATTCAATCGATAAATCATTAACCTAATAATTTTGAAGATGCATTACAGCACTTCCGTATATTATTCTTACAAGTTCTGACCATAGGCAAGACGAAAACGATTCCACTGACGAAAGCGAAAGTGTTAAATAAAGTTCCACGCACCCCGCAGGGGTCCTCCAGAAAGCCACATCGACATACCGATCGACGCGTCCAATAGTCACAATCGAAAATCAAATGCATGAGTTTTGACGTTTCTCGTCGATTGAGTTTTACCCATAGTCAATCGACGCGTCGATTGGTATGTCGATGTGGCTCTCCAGCACATACCAATTCTAATTTCTCTATCAACAGCGACAGAGAACATCAAAGCGTCAAAGCATTAATCGAAACGAAACCATGACCTCCAGCACGTGAAGTAAATATCCGGTGTTTTCTTTTTATAGCCTGGTCACCCAATTAAGGGAGGACCAGAAGAATGTCTCCGTCGGCCAAGGCCACCTTAACAAGTACCGAAAGTCTATAAGTACCGGAACCTGCTTCTGGAAGGCTGACCAGGCCACCCTCAGATCGTAATCAATGTAATCCGATATTGTAGGCTGGTTAAATAATCATTTAGTTAGAGCTTATGGGTTAAGGTTATCAAGCAAAGCAACTGCTGCTCTAAAAGTTCTTTCTTGCTTTATATTCGATTTTTTATAGCTAATAATTCTCTTTAAATTAGCATTTTATTCGATTTGTATAGAAAAAACTATGATAGATTTTATGGATTTACAGTAAAATCACTGTTTACTTTTTTTTTTTTTTCATTAATCTTAAACTTTTTCTTAAGCACACATGTCGATTCTCGTTGGCACATTTTAGCTCCAATAAAATAGCGTGGATGTGGCGATCCTCAAAGATCCAACGGAGTGTCTAGCTAGTTAGAATAATTCCAAATCCACGGTCGCAAATTCCACCAAGGTTGCAAATGAAAAAAAAGAACGTTTTATTTTAACAATTTAGTTTATATAGAGAAGCCAATTATTGCAATAAAGTAACTAAAGGACTGCTCTAAGGCCTAAATCGTATTTCCAAACTTAAAAATGTAAAATACTACTATTGTATTTCAAAATCAACCGGTTCGATAGAACAGAAGATGGCTGCCAAATGTTTTGTATGGCTAAAATATAAAGTTAAACTATCAATGCTCAAGGAGTGAGAACTCATACTTTCATGGTAATTTTACACAAATTGCCCTGGTTACAAACTAAGCTTTAACATTGCAATATGTGTATTTATTATTCTTATTGGAGCACAGCATCTGTGTGTATGCTCTACAAACTATGAATGAGGTCGATAAATACATTGGTTAATCTATAGTCAAATAAACTGCAATTTCGTAATATTTTGAAAGGAGACTACCTAAGAATAGATACAGTAGTCTCCTAAAAGCCGGTAAACCCACGTTCTAAAACTATAACAAATAAACCCATGCCACAAGAAAAATATAAAGTTATTTATTTATGTATCTTTATTAAAGGAAACATACAGAACTATAACTTGTAATACGGTCATAATAAGATAATACATAATCCAATGAAATCCTCACCTATAATTAGCAACTATATAAAATTAAGCACATATTATTAATAATAATATCTTCTTATATATAAATATATATATCATCACGGGTGCCTTACGGCGCCCGAGACCGCCTAGTCGGCCCCAGGGTACCCAGCGGAGGGGTTTTAATCCCACCTCGTCGTAGCCGATGATGTATGAGTCTACACCGAACAAGTGGCTAGCTCGTCGCGATGTTTTGGATAGACTCAATAACCCATCTATAAACAGTTTCACAAGTTGGTATAGTGAAACCGGGACCAACAGCTTAACGTGCTCTCCGAGGCACTATAGTGGTGTTGTCAAACAAATGTACATAAATTAAATTAAAAACTCATTGGTCACACCGGGATTCGAACCAGGGACCTTAGTGTTTTTAAGTCCAAGGTCTAACCAACTCGGCCACTACGTATATTATTTAATATCTTCTTAATACTAACAATATAAACAAAAATTAACTACCTACCAATAAAATAAAACTGAAAAATAATATAATAAGTATAAATAATAACTATTTATCTAGCCTGCATTGCCAACTCTAAACAAGCCCAAGAGTTGAAAATCATGGTCATAATATTATTACGAGGTGGGATTAAAACCCCTCCGGGCTGGGGCCGTCTAGGCGGTCGAAAAATACATACATACATACATATCATCACGGGTGCCGTAAAGTATGTATTTAATAAATATGAAAATTCTTCTTAATTTTTAAAATGAACTCCATTTCAAAGACACTACAACAACAAAAATTGATGACCATACCACCTCCCACAGGTATGGTCATCAAAATTTGTTCAAGCCTTAATAAAAACTTTTAGGTTATTGCCAACTTAAATATAAGCATAAATAAGTAAACGTATTGTAAATAAATAAAACAAACTGATGTAAGTATGTAAATAGGTTAGTCGATCACTATAACGGCATAGTGGCGACGCATCAATCTCTCATTAATGTTTACAAAACAGTACCACGTTGGTATTATCATTGTATTCTTCACTGTGTACGTTAACTGCTTAAGTATACGTAAGTATGTCATGTTGTTAATTGTTATACTTACTTACTTATCTTAACCCCAGATTTTTTTACGACTTTTTATTTATTTATTTTTATTATTAAATGAATTTTTAATTAAAAAAAATATGTACATTTGTTTGACATCACCAAATTGTGTCTCGGAGAGCACGCTAAGCTGTCGGCCCCGGTTTCACTATACCAACTTATGAAACTGTTTATAGATGGGTTATTGGGTCTATTTAAAACGTCGCGATGAGCTAGCCACATGTTCGGTGTAGACTCATACCATCGGCTACGACGAGGTGGGATTAAAACCCCTCCGGGCTGGGGCCGTCTAGGCGGTCGAAAAATACATACATATCATCACGGGTGCCTAGACCTTGGACTTAAAAACACTAAGGTCCCTGGTTCGAATCCCGGTGTGACCAATGAGTTTTTAATTTAATTTATGTACATTTGTTTGACAACACCACTATAGTGCCTCGGAGAGCACGTTAAGCTGTTGGTTATTTATCCACCTGGTGGTGAGCAGACCTAGAAAATCCATGAATGGAGTCGATCAATTTTGTGGTTGAACCACCTTGATCGCTCCCAAAATGCCGGCTAAATACATACATATCATCACGGGTGCCTTACGGCGCCCGAGACCGCCTAGACGGCCCAAGGGTACCCAGCAGAGGGATTTTTAATCCCACCTGGTCGTAGCCATGGTATGAGTTTACACCGAACAAGTGGCTAGCTCGGATTACGAAATAGGCGGCAACAAAGACGAATTACATTACGAGTATATTTTAATTTCCTCACTGCCTTTTCGCCAATTCAACCACCAGTTTCGTAGCCGTACCCTGAAAGAAGACTACCACCTCAATAATACATCGATGCAGTAGTCTCCTGAAAACCAGTTAACTCACAGACTAAAACTAAACATGACTAGGTCACTTTTGGCATCTGTATGCGCGGTGAGCCTTTCTCCGTCCTGAACTTATATATCTATAATCAAATAAGAACAGCCCGGCATAGTGTGGAGAAATAGTTTGTATGTATTGTTATGAGCACCTGTTACCATGGTAACTTTGGAAGGTTGTACTTTAGACTAAAATGATGCTGTACTAATCAAGTCTAACAACATTTCCCATGGAACTATGTGAGATGAACAGTTGTTTGATTTAATCACAATATGAAATGCAAACGAAAAAAAAATGGCTTCTTCATACAACCTAGTAATGTTAAAATAACCAATATGAATAGAGCGGTATTTTTTTGCAATCTTGGCAGCAGCTTTGGAATCACTCTAGACACTTTGTTAGATCTTTGAGGATCGCCACAGCGCTCAATATTGAGGCTAAAATGTGCCGTCGACATTAGACATTTTTGTGCTTAAGAATTTTTTTTTAAAGATTGAATGAAAATAAAGATCCATAAAATCTATCATATATATTTTTCTATACAAATCTAATAAAATGCCAGTTTAAAGAGAATTATTGTTAATAACAACCTCGCTTACCGAGAATGCATCAAAAGCTTCGGCGCCGGCATTCAAGTATCTACAAGAACTGTAGATAAATAATGCCAATGTAGTCGAGATATTTATTAGCAATTAAATTTCATAATTACGTGTTGCAATAGACAGATTAATCTATAGATACTGAGATGGTTGTAGTGATTAGGGTTTAATTTTAAGACTAGTAACAACTATATTAATTTAATAGGGTAGGAAATTTATATAATGTAGGCTTATTTACGATATGAGCAAAATTGAGTGAAACACCTATGGCGAAATAAAAACGCATAAAATGATTAGATAGTAATAATAAAATGACAATAATTTTATTTTTCATTAAACATTATCTTAAATATTTTCTTGCCCAACAATATATAACATCACTATCAATCAAGATTTGACTCGTAGAGAATGCCTAGCGACGTTAAGTCTTTGTATTTTATATGCAATAAATTTAAAAAGAAATAAATAAATCTTTAAAAATATATCAATGCTAAAACTGTATATCTTTGGTCGCGTAGACCACGGACTCTGTCTTACAACATACTTCTTTCAATCTTCCATCAAAATCCGTTTTAATTTTTCCCTCAGCACACTATTTCTCCTTTAGGGTCACATCACAGATTTTCGTTCCTGGTCTAATTTCAACTACATTCATCTTACTTGCATACTTCTTCTGTTATTCCCATGCTTTAAATCATAAGTGTACTTTATAAATAAATATAGCTACAAAAATCTTGAAGATTTACTACCTTTAAGTACTAACTACAACAACAAATATCTATATAAACCTAAAGAGACACTTGTTTGACATCCTACGCCCACTAACGAATTAATACGAAGACATCATAAAGTCTCGCATATGGTTTGATGATGCTATTTGTTCTTTAAACCCACAAACCAACCGTATAATAACAACAACTATGACATAATTTTCTAAGTTATAATTAAAAATTGTAATTTAGATAAAATTTGAGAAATAAATTATTATAATAGCATATGTAATTCAGATACAATTTGGTTTAGCAAACAAATAAGTAATTATTAGTAAACTTAACCAGATCAAATAGTAACATAATATGAACGAGTAGTAGGTAATTAGAAATGCAAACGGTAAAGTAGAAAAAGAGGCCGATCGTAAAGATACTAATGAAATTAAGATCATCCATGATTCCCTAACCCAATGCTGCTATGAGTGTGATTATAATAAAATACCTATCTAATGTTATGATGTAGGTACAATTTTTATTATTTAAAATAATATAATTTCACATTTATTGTAACTGTAAGGAATGAATTAATGTTCATAAAACTACATTAACAGTCTTTAAACCAGTCTATTAATCTTACCTAAGAGTGTTTATCGGCTGCCAGTCACAATCTGAAATATCTGTAAAATCGGCGACGAAAAATACCGCGCCTCCCTCGGTTCAGATGATTATTTTCTTTTATATTATTTAATTGATTAACTTCTCTAGAATGTGGAAGAAATAATATAACAAACATATATAACGATATAAAGGCCTGGAAAATATAAATTAGGAAATATTATTTATACACTTACCAATAGTTTTATTAATCCAATCTGCCAAATCTTCCTGAAGAGGAAACAACTGTCTCGCCTGCGAGTACAATATCTTCTCATGATAAAATTCATCATCCTCGCTGGAAGGTGTTTGGGCAGCAAGATTACAACCCGCCCTTTCATAACTACTACTCATTCTTCTGTTTACAACTATATCTCCGTGAACTATTTGCCGCTCTTCATCTTTACCGTTTCCGTTTTGTTCAAAAGTATTCCGGACTATTTGGAAGGAGTTAGTTCGATCAAAAGCGTTGAAGATTCGATCGAAGTTACCACTTAGCGGTCTGTCATAGACTTTGCCCGGAAGCTCAGCGGAAGACGAGGACACCGGACCCCACGACGTCCTGTTATTAATGACGGTCGCCGTCGGACCGCTACACCTATAAGCGTACGCCATTTTTACCAGTCTACGGTATCACATGTGTCCACTTATGGCGCGAGTAGGCCACGACGCGTCTCTGAAACAAAAAGAACAATAGCTTAGTTATCGGTGAATCGAGATTAATACATGGGTCAAACAATACGTGACAAAAACCTTAGGCGATACAGTTTTTGCTGGTGTTACATCATTATTCACAATAGCCGGTCTTTATTCATTCATTATTCGTGGATGGCTTTGTTGTGTAGGTACTTTTAGATTGCTAAATTTATTGACAAACATTTCTGTCGAATTCTGGTAAAGATTATTATGAATTGTGTTCAAATTTTTTATGGTACAATAATTGGGTCCAAAAGCTTGTGAGTTACATAAACAATCAAAATTTATGGAGGTCAGACGCTTATAGAATATTTAATAAATCAGACAAGTTGTGTCATGTTATGATAAACATGCAGAACTGATATTTTTTATTAAGTATAACAATAGTTTTTATAAATAAGTGACCGAGTATCTATTTTTCTAGAAAAAACCCATAATTATAAACAAAATATTAACTCTCAAATGATAATATTTTAAACTAAACTTTCCCGTCTTGGGAGAATTTATTTTTAATAATTTATATATAGGTATTTAATAATTGTATTTTTTTTTTTATTTAAAAAAGTTATTTTCACGAAAAAAATATTGTATATTACATTTTTTAAAGATAAAAATGCAATGAAAAAATCTTATATTTATGCATTTTTATAAGTTCCTTAATAGGATAATCTTTTTTTTTTTTTAAATGCAATGATAAAATTCGTGCTTTGCCGCGAAAGCGAGGATCGTGGTTTCGAGTGCCGCCCACCAGGAATTTTTCATTGTATTTTTATCTTAAAAAAAAATATATAAGATTATTCTAATAAGGAATTAAGTATTAAAATGCATAAATATAAAATACTGAAAAAAGTCAAAACAAAAAACCTTAGCCATCTAGTATTGAAAACTAGGACTTTTAACTTCACTCATATAGAGTTTTTAGAAGAAAGCTAATTGAGGGCGTCTGCCCTATGTACCTATACAAAATTCGTGAGGGGTGACTGGAACATTTTTAATAATTGGTAGTTTTTGCACAGAAGAAACTGAGTATATGACTAGCTAAAGTGCCACCGGGGTTCATTAAAAACATACAGAACCCTAAAAATACCCCTTTACAAATCAGGCTACAAAAATAGTATTTAACGCATATACTCGGACCAGAAACAATAATTATACAGTCACGAAATTAATATTCCGGATAATCAATAGTCTTTAAATCTGTGGCTCATTAATTCAATTAAAATCAAAACTAATTTTAAGCGTACAATACCTACGAAAATTTAGCAGTAAGCAAAACATGTAAACAATAGGCATCGTTTGAAGTTCAAACATGATATACTCGTTGCTTTTAGAAGATAAGGAATTAAAAATCAGGAGGAGCAGTGTCGGTGGCCTGTGAAGAACCAGTCCCGCCATATGTGGCATCGACTCGTGAGTGCCGTCTCACGAACGTCGAATACGTGAGGAGTACCTCTTGGTACCAGCATAGGTCCCATTGTTTTTAAATGATATTTTTTCATTACAAAAACTGGGTACTTGACTAGGTATCTATTTTATAACGTGATCGTGATCGGAAAAAAAAATAATAATTTATAGTTGCTAATTTTAGATGTTTTGAAAATTATTTTATGAAGGTTCGGTTATATATTTATTTAATCAACAGCCATAGAAAAAACTATAAGTCATAGCAAGATTGAATTCCTGGTTATACATATCACTAACAGTTTTCCCGATATGTGAGATTACAGCATGGGTATATGTAAATTTAAAGCAAATTTAAAGTTTAGTTTTATTAACGTTAATTAGTAGTTTTATGATTTCTACAACCTGATTATTGTCGCTCTTGTTTGTTGTTTAAAAATGTTTTTTTTTTAAATACACGTTACATGCTTGCTAATTTAGATATAGTTTTACAAAATTTGATGATATACCGAAGTATCCTCAGACAGCCTCCGTAGACTAGTGGTTGCGCCTTTGGCGTTGTATCCGGAGGTCGTGGGTTCGATTCCCACCCATGGCAAAAAAAAAAAATAGTACGTTTTTTCTGTACAGTTTGTCATGGTCTGGGTGTTTATAAAATATAATATGTATTATATTGTTGCTTCTGGTACACATAGTACAAGCCTATTATTAGAGCTTAATTTGTGACAGAGAAATATTGTGTAAATTGTCCTACATATTATTATTATTATTATTATCCTCAAATTTCAATTAAGTACATAGATATACAACTACTTATATTTTATGAAGAAGAATCTGATACCAGAAAAAGAAAACATGAAATTTAACAAAATTGCTGAAGTTTTATTGCCGCGTTTAGTATGCGGATGTCGAAAGTCACGAAATAAGTAATATCTGGGGCAAGTTCGTACCATTCTACATGGAGTACGGAACAAATGTCCGCGTACTTTGGTAATCGATCCATTGGGATGGGTAATTGGGATATCGCATGAAAGTATTTCTTCAGCTACTTAGGTACTGAAATTAAACTAGTTTCTTGATCAAACTACCTAAGTACACCGCCACTTTTGTTTATGAAATTGCATAAAAAATACTCCCGATTGGTAACGTTTTATTACAGCACAGCACATCTTGTTTTCAAGATATTTAGTACAAAAAAACTTTAATTGAATTTCAAAGAAAAGGCCAAATATATTTAATATTGAAACTTCTCTCGTCTCGTTATTTGTTAAGTTTAAAAAATAAAATAACTTCCTAGTTGGGTCTTTTATTCTCAATTACTTAATTAACTTATCGCCTCTTTAAATAAAAAAATATATCATTGGGAAAATATTAAAAAAGAAAGTCGAACGGCTTCTCAGAGGCCAAGTAATTTGCGTAAATCGGCAATTTTCCCATTGCGTAAGATTCCAAGCTGTGGCACGTTCAACTTGACCTATTCGTAGATGCGCGTGGGCAATAAGCACAACTAAACGGTGCTAGGACATAAATTAAAATCCTTCGTTTGTCATTCTTAAAACCCCTTATCACAAGTCTACGGAAGACGTTTAGCTTGACGAATACAAGAATAGTTTGGCCATGCCATTTTCTATAATATCAGAGTTGTTTAGCCCTTAGAATCATCATCGTTTTATGAATGTAAATTATTAATTTATAAACTAATTTAATCGACATATAACATTGAATGTGTTGCATTTAATTTTTATCATTTACCAAAATCTTTCTACTATACATTTAATTTTGACTTAAATCTCTGAATAAAAAGAAAAAAATACAACATTTATTACTGTTTGAGGTGTGAGAAATGGCAGCCTACCTCCAAAATGCACTTACCTTATTGTATATTAAAAAAAATAGACTCATAAATTGTGTAAATATTTTGATTTTCACTTTATATTTCAAAAATACTTTCAAAACTCACAATCACGTAGGAATTCCAGTTTTATTTATTATTACGAAGATCTAAATTACCTACAAAATACACAGGCAAGCATTTATCTATTAGGTTACTCATTAAGAAATAATAAAACGTGTGAATTAGATCCAAAACTATAATCTCGAAGATATATTAATTAAGTAACATACTGTTGTAAATTGTTATTTATTTCAATGTCAACACAACAAACAATAATATCTGTCAAACAATAACATGGCTGTACTCGTGGGAAGATTTACACTACACATAAACTAATCTACTATGACTATGAACAAATATAATTCTAACTTTGTGTATAAATGTAAAATTACATCGTATTTAGATATACTTATAGTCATTAGGTTTAGTTGTAATAATAATTGCTTTGTAATAGCTTATTATAATGGAAGAAAACTATTATGTTTAGTAATTAGAATGAGAGAACTAATAATGAAATTTATATAGATAGAGCAATAAATTCATTCTTATTGCACGAATAAACATAGAATTAAGCACAAAACAAAGGGTTTGTGATTTGCCAGTGTTTGTTTTTTTATTGAAGTACGGCATGTGACTCTATGTATCAACTTGATGGTAAGCAAATCTACAAAATCCTAAATATGGTCGACCTTCTCCTATTCCGGCTAAATTATGTGGTTACGATATGGCGACGAAAAAACATATTTGAATTACGAGTCTTAATATTGTAGCTGTTTTATCTGCAAATCTACTGCCAGTAGCTTCAAAGGAGACTACCACCTCGACAAGAATTGATGCTCCTGAAAACCAAGGCGTGTCCATAATCGTGTGTTTAATTTGATAAAAAAAGAAAAATAATGAGTTATGGATAAATAAAATAAAATTTAAATTGTGTCATTCAAACAGTATATTTTTATTATTTTCAATATAAGGGCTAAATATAGAGGTCCAATGTAGATTATAAACTAGATAAGAAAAGGAAGTCTAATGATATAATGATCATCCCGAATGACCGAATAGCGATTATTCAATTACAGAACCACAACAGAGACCGGGCATTGCACTCCGAGATGGTGACATATTAGGATCACTTTGTGGTTAACAGAAGCATCCTGTCTACAAGGATGTCTTATGTCTTCAGCATCTAGCTGGTTAGCGAACTTATTGGCTATTTGGGTCAAGAGAGCTCCGCAAATCGAGAAAATATACTGTGCTGTCATGTCTTAGGATGCTATAAGTATGCAAATGCACAGATAGATTCTAGTGGTTGACATATTGGGATCACTTTGTACTTAACAGGAACATCCTGTCTACAATGGATATCTTCAGCATCTAGCTGGTTAGCGAACTTATTGGCTATTTGGGTCAAGAGAACTCTGCGAATGGAGAAAATATAATGTGGTGTCATTAAGGATGCTATAAGTAAGCAGATGCACAACTAGGTTCTGTAGATTTACATATTGGGATAACTTTATGATTAACAGAAGCATCCTCTATGGAATTATGTCTTCACCATCTAGCTGATTATCGAACTTATTGGCTTCTTAGTGCTTTACGAACAGAGAAAATATAATGTGCTGTCCTTAAGTGTTAGATGATATATCATCACGAATGCCTTACGGTGCCCGAAACCGCCTAGGTGTAGCGGAGGTGTTTTTAATCAGACCTCGTCGTAGCCGATGGTATAAGTCTCACACTATGAGGATCACTTTGTAATTAACAGAGACTTATAAACATCTTAAATTGTCAACAAGGTCTCCACCATTTTGTTATTTAATAAAGCACGGATTGTCACCTGATGGCAAGCAAATATTATTGTTTAATAGTATTGATCGCTTCCACTATACCTACCGGTTAAACGATTAGAGAGCATTATCATTACTCAAATCGAGTAAAAATATGCGCTGATTAGGATATTTAAAGCTAGAAAGCTCCACAATTTCAGAAAATATTTACGGGTTAACCAAAACGATCTAAATTATTTAATATAAGGTATAGAACTCTATAATATAAAATAAAAGACAAGAATAATATATATATTTTTTGTTTTGTTCTCGGTATAATCTTAGGTGTAACCAGAAATTTTAATTGTAAACATTTATTTCCATAAATGGGTAAAGAACATAGATAAAGTAATTGTTAATTTTAAGAAATACATTATAGTCCTAAATGTTATTCATCTAAAAATTGGTATTTCTCAACATGAATATAAATATAATAAACTTTTCTCTAATAGAGTAATTTAATATCTTAAGAAATTACTTCACGTTCTGTGGGATAGAAATCGATGTCAACAATTGCCACTAAATTTGAGATAAATTGAAAGCGACCACAATTTAACCGCGGTTCATTAGATATGTTTCCGCTACTCCTAGACCACACCGGGTAATAGGATCGCTAAATTGCTGAGACTCTGCAGAAAGCACAACGTTAATAGTGCTGAAAGCTTTTGTGATCATACTTTGATCATAATTGAAATAACTTTTGGATGATAGATTGACACTGTGTAGTTAGATAATAGATTAACACTGTGTAGTTAGATGATAGATTGACACTGTGTAGTTAGATAATTGATTGACTCAGAGAACTTTATTTTTGGATTACAGTGTCATATTAGTTTTGTACACTTCTGCCCCCTTGGCCAAGATAACGCCATCAATTAAACATCTTGATACCCAATGTATGGATTCACATCCATTTCGTTTCCATTCGATTCATGGTGACGTCTTTCAGAAACGTCAAATTCATACATTGTGTTTGATCAAGTCAGGATTTTTGATTGATAGCTATCCATATGTTGTTGGCTAAGGGGGCTGGGCTTTTAGTGGTAGGTCTAAGCTAGGGATCTACTAACACTTGTACTACTAAAAAAGTACAACTTTTACAATGCTGAAATGTTTCTAGGTTGTCACTTTTATAATGATGATTCTTTAGTGATAGCACAGAAGAAATAATAGTGTGATAGATAGAATTGAATAAAATGCCTGCCAAACACAGAATATTCTTCTCTTTTCGATTACTTGTTGATCTTTTAACACTAGAATATTCCTTGGCTGGCATTTATTTATTTACTTAGTTTAGTTTTTCGCACTATACATATATGTATATATATAGTGCGATATTAATAGTTAATTATTAGTTAATACAGTTATGGCTTTATGAAATTAACCTCAACTTTTGTTGTAGTTTTGAATTGTTTGAAAATACAATAAGTAGTTTCATTTTATCATAAGTTTTAAATATATGTTAAAGCGACTTTGAAATATTTTATAACATCTATGTAGTACGGTTTAAACTTACTTGATTCTATGAGAGGTTCACTCGAGCAAAGTTGTGGTTAGATACGCTGCAGTATGGTACACCAACTTTCATCAAGCAACCAGGTTTTTTGATAAATAACAATATATGTACTTTATTTACGCACAGTGCAAAGGTTACACGCGCACGAGAAAGACTAAATTGATAAATTTAAATTAATTACTTATACCAAATCAAATGACGCACGCGGCACGACCTAGATTTCTTTGCAAAATCATCTTTAAATATAAAAACCTACTTAGATAAACTCACAATGAATTTGTAATTTGCACGTATTTTTATACTTGTGTGACATCTATTCGCTGTTTTAGGAGCAACTGGTGCTTGAACCCATGAGTGTTTCCTAAGCCTATCTGGTAACTCTAATGCCCGATTTCACCAACTCTAAGGGAGCCTGTAACAAAGTTAAGGGACACTTAATGACAGTTGTTTCATAGCAAATATGTCAAAATTCTTATTTAGGAGCTCCTTAGGGATCGTTGGTGAAATCGGGAGTAACTCTACTAGCCATATCCCTATACCATTTTTTTAGGAATACCTTAGGTTTAATACGTAGTGGGTATTGTTGAACCCACCAGGTAAACTTATAATATCTTGCCCTGATAGTTATAGCCCTTTCCCAAAGTAGTAAGTAGTAGTGCAACACTTTTCGCATTCACTTCCCATCTACCTGCCACATCACAAATCATAGCTCCATCAAGCGATCATTTGTGATGTGGCAGGATTTATCTAGCTGCAAATCTAGATGGAGCGATAAAGATAATACATGCGCAAGACCATGATGGTATTCCTTGTAACATTTGCTTGCCGATTGGATTGGAAATGGTTGTGCCGAAAATAGTACAGCGACTTGGTACTTCACCTCAATGTTCTATATGATAGAAATATATGTATTTCATTTCTTTTATCTAGAATTTAATCATTAAAACCTTCATACTTTGTTTTTCTTGTCATAAATATTTACTTGTTCTTGAACTAAAAGCATCGAGGAAAAATTCCACCTAGAATAACACTTTAATGAATTCTGTGAAGTCTGACAAGCAGTTTTTCTTCTAGCAAGTGCCCTCGGCAATATTAATGATTTCATAAAAATATTGAAGCTGTGCCTATAAATTCTCTGGATTCTCTGTTGGAAATATTTGTAAAAAAGTAACGGGCGAACTGGATGCGGACCTGAAAGTTGATCTAACAAGAAATACAGAATGCAGCTTTATTATTATAATCACAGAAGACATATAGATCACTTTATTAATATATCACAGAAGATAGGTAGACACTTACTTTCCCAATGAAAAATATGATGCCTAATAGGTACTGATGTCATACAAAGATATTCATGAAAATATAAAAAAATCTTATCTAATAGGGGTATAAGTACCGCTCTGCACTTTTTTTATTGGCTTAACTCTTTGGGTCCTCGATTGGAGTCGATCAAGTCTTATTTATTTAATAGGATTGATCGCTCCTAAATGTGCAGTTACGAAATAGGGGGTGACAAAGACGATTTTATTTATATTTATTCTGCTCCCCTATAAATTTTGGATAAAGGTCTTTATCATCAGAAAGAAGTTATGTAAACTTTTCCCCTTAAGTAATTATTGAAGTACCAGGGCAGCATACCTTTAAACGAGTTTGATATATATAGTATAACGTTAATGCAGTAGATACCGCAAGTGCCAGATTTTTACTTTCATCTGCAGCAATTGTACCACTTTGGATCGTGCGATGTTGTCGTGGTGACATCGAGTCCTAGTATTTATCAATCTTTTATTATGCACCGTGCGCACGCGACGGTTTACTTTAGGAGATATTTTAACAAAGTTCACTTATGTTTATGTAAGCATCTATGGAAAAATAAAGATTACCTCAGACCTCAATGGTGCATGACACAACACAGAGCCCGAACACCTTTATTCCCGAAGAACCCAACTTTTATAAGTAGGTATGCACAGTTTTCTTAAAATTTTGTAAAACCTACAATTTAATGACACATTATTCTTTATGTACCATCACCGCCCCGTGCTGGTGTTCTAAGCTTTCACCGAACAAGTGGCAAGATCGTCGCGTTGTTGTAGTTAGACTTATCACCCATGGAACAACATTTTGTACAGTTTCTTATGGTCTATGTGTTTTTAAAATATAATATGTATTATAATATATTGTTGTTTCTGGTGTTTCAAGTTATAGTACAAGCTTAGTTTGTGACCAGAGCAAAATGTGTAAATTGTCCTACATATTATTATTAAATACGATTAATAACCCTTTTTTTATTCGATCAGAATAGTCTCATATTAGCCCATAGTACAACCTTTTAAAAGAGCGATGTATACCTATCTATATATATATAACTCAAAGGTGACTGACTGACTGACAAAGTGATCTATCAACGCACAGACCAAACCACTGGACGGATCGGGCTGAAATTTGGCATGCAGGTAGATTTTATGACGTAGGCATCCGCTAAGAAAGGATTTTGATAAATTCTACCCCCAAGGGGATAAAATAGGGGATGAAAGTTTGTATGATAAAAAAATAACTATTCCACGAGGACAAAGTCGCGAGCACAGCTAGTATACATGGTGAATTTGAAAGGATGTACTTCGGGCTAATATGAGGTTCTGCTGATCAATACGAACAACTTTTCCCATGGAACCATGTGCCGGAAATGAAAAAAAAAATTGCCTTCTCCATACAAACTAGTAATGTTACAATGGCCAATTTGTATGGGGAAGCCAAAATTTTTTTCCATTTGCGACACATGGTTTCATGGGAAAAGTTGTTCGATTCGATTAGCAGAACCTCATATTAGCCCAAAGTACATCCTTTCAAATTCACCCTGTATATATATTTTAAAAACTCATCGGTAGGGTTTAGTTGTAGGGTTTGAACTAAGTTCCTAAAAACTTCAAAAGTACAAACAAGCAACATTCTTCTAGTTTCTATTACAATGTAAATATTCATATGTTATTTCCACTACATTGTTAAAAATCTGTTTAAAATTTCAAGTTTTAGCTTGTCTAATTTCAACTTTGTCTCATTGTAGTACACGTATGATGGACAGCTGTCACTTTTCACCTAATACCACTTGTATACGTAGGCTTGTCATGCGTAGGTTAAAGTACTCGAACAAAAGGCTGAACTACACGAGGCTAAGGGTCGGTTTCTTGATGGATAGTTTACGTTACTATAGTTAAAAATGGCGGGTGTTCTATGAGATTTTTGTCAAAACATATTTCAAATTCATATAAAAGACGCCATAACTGTCATTATTTAACAATAGTCGAGATGAATATCCATCAAGAAACTGGGCCTAAGTAGGTAAACCCGCATAATCTGACTGTGGATTTGAGAGTGTATATTGATTAACAGTTTATTATCATACGGAAGTTATGTATATTTCTCCCCTAAAATATTTTTTCAAGTACAAGTAAATTGTTTAATAAACCAATCAGTTTTTTTTTTATATTTGAACTTTCCGTTAGAATTCTTATTGTCGGATTAATAGTCGTTGCTAGACGATGCTTCGGACTGTCAAACTGCATATGAAAAAACTATATTAGATATACGTGGTGGCCGAGTTGGTTAGACCTTGGACTTAAAAACACTATGTACATTTGTTTGACAACACCACTATAGTGCCTCGGAGAGCACGTTAAGCTGTCGGTCCCGGTTTTACTATACCAACATGTGAAACTGTTTATAGATGGGTTATTGAGTCTATCCAAAACATCGAGACGAGCTAGCCACTTGTTTGTTGTTCTCATACAATCGGCTACGACGAGGTGGGATTAAAACCCCTCCGCTGGGTACCCTGGGGCCGTCTAGGCGGTCTCGGGCGTCGTAAGGCACCCGTGAAGAGATATATATATATATATATATATTGACAGTTCCAAGCAATGGCTCAGGCTAAGCAACAACTATTGCAAACGATTCAAAATTGTGTGACAAAAAAAATGCCAATAATGTATAAATAAAAAAGAACAATGTACAGCACAGTGGAGCTTCCTGCGACCTACATACACACACATGTTCGATGCCGGGTGTACCATATTGTGTTTCTTCATAAAAACTATAACCGCTTAGGTATTGTAAAACACTGTGAATAAAAATTATCATCACATGCAAAAAAAACTAATGTTCAAAATATTTCTGGGTTCATATATTTTTTCACTTTGCTTTTGTTTCAATATCAATCCTTAATTTATTTGAAAACAAAAAATGTCGGTTTATTTGTAAAAAAAAAAAGTTCTTTGGGGCTTTCATGAACAAAATATTAGTCACGTAGAATTATAAAAATATTCACAAATTTATGAAAGTTTTAGATTAAGAGATAATAATTTCTGAATCTAAAACTTCAATAATAATAATCTGTAGGATATTTCACACATATTTGCCTAGCCACAAACTAAGCAACTATGTCTTAAACACACAGACCAAGAAAAACTGTACAGAAAAACGTACTAATATTGTTATGACTTGAGTGGGAATCGAACCTGCGATCTCTGAATACAACGCCAACGTCGCGACGTAACTGCTAGACCACGGAGGCGGTCAATATATGCCAAGTATGAGATATTGAGCATATTGTATACGCTCTCATGCACGCTTTCCTGCGCTAATTGACAGATTAACGCTCAAGGCACGTGCAGAGTACTGCCGATTGCTCAAATAACCGAACGAGAGCGTGCACAAGCGCAAATAGGTGAAATAATAGCAAATTAACACTTGGATATTGATTGTGAATAAAAAACAAAAAGAAACGAGGTCATTGTAACAACAAAAGATGTTTGGAAGAAAGCTAATTAAGAAATGATCAATAAAAGTAATACCATCGCTTCAGTTGCTGTTAGTATTGGAAGTGGTGGGTTCGATTTCCACCCAAGGCAAAACAAAATTAGTAAGTACTTGTGTTTTCTGTAGCCCTGTTCAGATTATTTATAAAATATAATATATATTAGTATCGTTGTTTCTGGTACACATAGTATAAGCTTATATAGAGCTTGGTGCTAAATGTGTGAGATGTTCTACTACTAGCAGTAAACAGAGGTAAATTAAATCGTATATTTATATAACGTAATATGTTCTAGTGAACTATATGTTTTGTCCGTGATAGTTTATTAGTATAAACTATTACGGACAAAATATATACGAGTATAATAAAAACAAAGTTCTTTTGCGTATCTGTACCCCTAGTGTTAGTTTTCTAACTATTACTTTGCGTTTGAGTTAACTAAAATTTGTATGGGAATTAGATCAGCGCTCCAAGCGGAAATTTTGAGAACTAAAAATGCGAGCGTGTGAATGGTCAAAATGTTAACGTAGTAGTATAGTTATCGCGAAAGTAAATGTTAAAAAAACTCACACTAGGGCTACAGGTAAAAATTAAACTACTGAAAAGTTAAAGAAATGTGAGAATCCAGAAAATTAAATATATACTGACTTACAACTATATACGTCTTTTCAGGTTCCCAACAAGATTGCAGGTAGACAAATCTAAAGTTTAATTCTTGGAATGTAATTTCAAGTTTGTTTACCTTTTTTTAAGGATTTTATTTAACAAAGTTTAAGACTCTTACCCGAAGAAAACAAGAATACAATTTCCATTGCAGCTAGAAAACATTGGTAAAAGTTGTCAATAAAAAATATATTATAGTATAAGTAAATGTATGGTAAAATTTACTTAAAGAGGTTAATATTATAATTTAAATAGTAAGATAACCACGACATTTGCAAATATAAAAAATAAATTATGTAAATTCTAATGAACGCAATTGTACTACGTACTACAATATAAACACAGAAAAAAATATTTTCTATTTGATTTGATTAAAACTAAAGACCAACATATCTTATTGATAAATAAGGTACAGTTGTATTAGTTGGACACTCAACAATTTACCTTGGCAACCATAATGCCTCGCAAGACGTGACAGAAGATCTAAATGACCAGCATGATGTACCACCTGTCATACCTATCCTTAATGACGCAACAACCAGTTCCGCTTTCCGTGCTAAGTGTGCCTCGGACCAAATTTAATTACTTATAGTGTGTACTTTCTCGCGCATCGTCTGGTGGAGGCGTGGACTGTATCAATTAACACCATAAAGTTTTAAAATAGATGCTTTTTTTGGTGTACAATTGGTACAAGATAAATTTACTTCTTCCTTTTTAAAGTTTTAAAGCTAGTTTTCGGCTAGTCACTTTGGAAACCTCTCTTCGCTTTAAGGGATTTTAACTTTACCTTCGAAGTTTTTTCAGATGTAGGTACGTATCTACTACCAAACTGTCTAATGTCTGATGTGGTGTCTGCCAAACTTAATACATTTGAAGATTAATCTTTGGATTTATAGGTTCTTAAAAAACTTCTCGTAGATGTGGTGATTACACCAAATTGGTATAATGCGTCCTTATACCTTCATCTATCATTTATTTTTAACGTTCCAATATTAGAATTTTAAGTAGACGTTTTTTATATGACAAACCTACCACTTGCCTACCCCTTCAACTAGCTATTTACCGAGATGATAGGATGTACAATCCAATGATGATAATATAAAAATAAATAAACTAAATATCGTAAAAACATTATTATTAATAGCGTAAATTCTTAAAATCATAGCATAACTATAAATTAATATTACAAAGATGATAGCAATTTCAAACCAAATAATTAATACCAAATTCAATTCAATTGAATTGAGTTTAATAAAAATGAATACAAAGTAAATATGAAACGATTTAGGATGAAATTAAATTCCGAATCTCAAATCTTCCTAAAGCGTTCTAATTTGCAATGAAGTTAATATAATAATGTTACAAAGTTAATAGGGCGGAAAGGGAAATGCATGCGTAATATATTTTGAATTATAGTCGTATAAATAATAATAATATCTAAATTAATGACAGATATTTCCGTGATATACTCGTATTATTTTGAGAGAATAACTACTTCTGCTTAATTTATTTACGTTATAAAGATTGGGATATTACTAAAAACGGCTTTAAAACTCAACTTTATGCAGTGGAAGTCGATGCAAGAGGTATTCCAGCAAGTGTTTGTATCATCTATTAAAGAATCTTGCCCTTCCAAGATCGGCCTTTGAAACTTTTATGGAACGTTTTTCGAAGACGGCGCTAACATGATCATATAGTATTTGGTTGAGTAGAGAGGGTAGTGAATTAGTGAACACAGTGAAGGGGGGAGTTAACCCTACTTCGGAATGTGATGTACGCTGCAGTTTATTCGCGATGGACCCGTGAGGCACTTGCACGGAGATCCATGGATAACTAAGAACATTGTCACTCTCTCTCCAAGCATCATTTACTACCTTTACCTATAAGAATAGACTGATTGGTGGTTTAATTACCGTCACTTTTTTCTCATACAGGTTCATTTTTCGTAGATTCTCAAGAGACAATTTTGATATTATTACTGCATTGATACAATATATATCATATGAACTATAAATGGAAAACACAGTAGATGTTTGCTTTGTCAAAGTAGAACATATTTAAATTATCAATATTTGGCGACTAAATTATCGTTTCTAACATACGTATACCTAGCCCAGCGAAGGGTTTCTAACATACGTATACCTAGCCCAGCGAAGGGTTTTTATTACTACCTTATTCTATTTATTTATTTTATTTAAAAACTTTATTGCACAAATTTAGTACAAAGGCGGACTTAATGCCGCTAGGCATTTTCTACCAGTCAAACCTTTGGGACAAATTAAGCAGTAAGTAGGTAAAATAGCATACTTATTGAAGCCATTCTGAGTCTACACCGAATAAGTGGCAAGATCGTCGCGATGTAGGTATGTATAGTTTCACAAGCTTACATACACGGCAGCTTATCACCAAGGTATGGTTGTGTTATAAAACAAATTAATGTACTTTCACCGGGTTCACCGGTTTTCCGGAGACTACTGCATAGATTTCTTATCGAGAGGGTAGTCTTCATTCATGGTATAGTTACGAAACGGGCGATTGGTTTGACGATAACACAGCGGGGATATTAAAATAGACCCGTAATGCAAATACGTCCATGTCACCACCCATTTCGTAACCGCATCGTTTAGCCAGTTTAAGGAGAGCGATTAATATTGTTATACAACAATGTATTGATCGACCTCAGTCAGGGACTTTGTTGGTCTGCTTAACACCAGGTGGACACAAAGTCGCATGCCGTGCTCCATTAAAACCTTACATAGCATTTTTAATTAAAAATTCATTAGCACAAAACAGAGTAAGAACGCGTGACCTGTTTTTTTAAGTCTACGGTCTAACCAACTCGACCACCAGGTACAAAAATGTTACCAAGTAGCTAACTATAACAAATCATTCATTGACAATGAATTAAATATTTTTTATGGCAATGAAGAAAGCAAAAAAATCGCGTCGAATGATCTAATCGTAGTCAGCGTGACGGACATTGAATT
Source organism: Monopis laevigella (assembly GCA_947458855.1). Taxonomy (NCBI): domain Eukaryota; kingdom Metazoa; phylum Arthropoda; class Insecta; order Lepidoptera; family Tineidae; genus Monopis; species Monopis laevigella. Next base: position 10,880,964 of record OX381594.1, on the reverse strand, counting down.
GAAGACTGTGACGAAATAATTCCAATAGATATTGCAACTTGTGAGCTCCAATCAATGTTAGTGTTTATTTTTTACATAGGTGGGGAAGGTTAGTTTTTTTATAAAAAAAAAGGATCCCTGATGATGAAGACTCAAGTGTTCATCCATCTGCTGTCTCAAGAACAACTGTTCCTTGACTTACTTGAAATTTGAACTATTTGCAGATCTTTTTGACCCCACAATCAATAATATAACCAAAAGGATATAAGCCGAAGTAAATTATAGGCTCCGGTGAAAAGGGTTCTATATGTTTTTTAAGCTATAGCTTTTAAATCCCAAGAGTATTTATTTCGGATTTAAGAGCTATAGCTTTGCATATTATTCAACAGTGTTTTATAACATTAACTTTTTAGTACAAGTACAAACAAACAAGCCTAAATATGGTGACTTAATCTGTGTTCTATAAGCGGGTAAAGTGATTAGAATCCAAATTATAATTCAGCACGCGTATAGAAAGTTAACGCGACCTTACAATCGTCTGCACCAAACTAATACCAGAAAATACGTCATTCATGCAGTACAAAATACTATAAAAATCGATAACTTTTTAAAGGTAGGATAAGATAAGTAGCAAAGTTAAAACACATATTTAATAAATTTAGTAAAAGCATTCGATAAAGTATACTGGAAGAAGGAGATGGTAATTTTAAAGGAAGCAGGATTGGATTACAGAGACAGAAATATAATATATCAATTGTATAAAGAACAACAGACTACAGTAATATTTATAGAATGTGCTATTAGAAAAATAATAGAAAAAACATAGAAGGGCATACGTATTAATGAGGAATATTGTCATTTTATTTAATTTGCAGATGATATAGCAGCAACAGCAGAAAATTCAAATCAACTTGAGTGACTTGTAAAAAGAATGGAAGAACCATTTCAGGTACCTATTTGGATATCTATAAACATTAATAAAACAAAAACGCTCATTACAAAACAACACTAGTACAAAGTTAATAAATAAATAGGCACCATCACACCTTTTTTGGCTACCGAGAACCGTTTAAACGGTCTCAGGGTACCCAGCAGAGGGATTTACCCATCCTCAATTCGCCGACGGTATTCGGAGGCAACACCTAACAATTGGCGAACTTGTTGCGGTGTTTATGATGGTTTAGCCTCGTTTTATAAAGCGGTCACCCATACCAGGTCCGTCCTTGTTGTCATCTGCTTAACCTTGTTATCAGTGGCGCAGTAACTTAACCACTAGGGTCACTTTTTAAAATAAAGTTGAGAAAAGATTAATTAAAATTTATATATGGAGTATAGCCACAGAAGAAATAATAGTACAACGCTATACTTGTATTTATATGGTTGCGAGATGTGGACAACACAGAAACACAGAAAGATCTCTCTCTATCTGGAAGCCTTTTAACTGTGGTATTGGAGAAGAATGGAGAGAATCAGCTATGCAGAGAAGAAGACGAATAATAATACGAGAAGACTGCAAACTTCACAGCAGCAATTATGAGATTACTGGTTTAATCCATTATGCTGCTTAAGATAATTCACACATCGTTTAAAGGACTCAAGGGGAGAAGTAGGATGGAGTATTTCTCCACGCAAGAACGGTAGATCATTCCAGCATTCCACATTTTAATGATGCGGCATTTGTACGACTAATCAGTATAGTTCAGTTTGGTACATCTGTTACGCTGTTTGAAGTCCTGTAATGGAAAGAAGAAGGAGTAATAAGATCAATCAATAGGTTATAGTTTTTATGAGCTCTGTCTGGTAAAGGCGAATAAATTTCTCAACAAAAACCATCTGAACGATTAATGATATCAGATATAAGGAAGCTAAAGTTGTACCAATTTATTTATAACTATCAGTAGTTTTTTTAATCCTTTAAGAATCGCTTCGTGACTCCATAAAGCTTTATCATTACAAAGCGCCGTGTAAAGAACAAAAGTTTAGGTACTTTGCTGGTGGTAAATAATTTAAATGCGTATCCTGCGCCTGTGCCGCCCGGTGTGGTCTGTAATTAAGAGTACTGCGAGTTTACATGGTAAACTTAAAACGATTGTAGATACCGCAAGGTTAAAATTATAAGGACTCTCAGTTATAGTTTTGCTTGACAAATGAGTAAAAAATATAGACAATTCTTAGCCGTTCAACGTAGTGTAAAAACTAATGCGTAGTACGTATCAATGAGTTAGGTAAAGAAAGTGCGTCCATATTTTCTATTTTTCTCTAGCGAGATTTTGGACACCGGCAGGGGACGCTCCTAAAATTGGATCCCCTGGGCAATGACCCAATTGGTCTATATGTAAATAAGCCACGGAGTACTCCAATCTTGGGGTGCGTTTGTTCGTGATCCTGAGCTGCGTTCTTTTTTTTTTTGACGCGTATAGATCTGATTCAATGATATTTACGAACGTGTCGCGAATGTTAGATTTTTTATCATCAAATTATAAACAAGTAACTTGTTAAAAACAAACTATCATTGATAAATAACTGATATTTAATTTTATCCTCTTGTGCCAACTGCCAACCCTACCGAAATTGGTAAAAATTCACAAAATGTTCAAGCATAACCAAGAGTTCGTATTTTAATTGAAGAGCCTAACATTAATTTAATAAAACATAGAGATTTTATTATTATAATAAATATAAGTTATTATAATAAAACTAATATTACAATAAATAATCAACTAAAATTAAAAATAATAACTAACCTAAAAAATTAAAACTAGCACAAAAACCTATGTATATAAACTATAAAACAAATATGTCATCTAAACTAGTGCCGTGCGGCATAGTGCCCAAGATGCTAGCGGCGTTGCCTCTCTGAATTGTTAAACTATCATTCTGAGAGAAAGAGCCAACTAATACATACTAGATGATGATCGCGTTAGATCTGATATTTTCTTACTTACGATGACTTATTAATGGTTTTATTTGTTGTTTTTTAACTACCTACTTTTATAATTTAAACGTTAGTAGTCTCAACATTCCAAAACAAAATTCCAACAGGAATTCTTCGCTAAAGACAATAACAACTGGTTGACACCCCTGGAATGTTTTAGAGGGTGATCATACTATGGAAGAAACAAAAAATATATGATAAGAAAATATGACCATGTTCTACAAAAAAATACATACATACCTACTTTTAAAGGTGTTGGTTATATTGACCTAACCAAACTGTTTTGTCTTCGATTAAGTAATAGTTTAATGGCACTATGTTCTATTAAAGTACTCTAAAAATGCACTAAAAATAATGAATGATACTTGCGCTATCTATATGAGTACTAAAGGTAAGTTATTCAAGCAATCTCCATGCAGACTCCCAAATACGGTAACACTGCAGTATGCGCGTACGCAGTCGGCCCTGTCTGATTGCCATCTTTATAGGTATTAATTGCTATTATTTGGCAGAAGTATTATTTGCTTTGATTAAGCGAGGGTTTATTAATTGATCGACTATATTAATATAAATTTTAAGTAAATTCTAGATAAGCTTATAAGGAGCGGGTAAACAGGTAAAAAAAGCATCCGGGATGATACTTTTTTACCTTTGTCTTACGGTAATTTTTGGATGTGTATTTGATAATCCTAAAATGTCAGCTATCATCTCTTGTCAGGTTTTTGTTTGTATAAAATAAAAGACTTCACGCTAGAAATTTATAATAAAAAGGACCAAGCAACGGTACCATAAAAAACTAAATTGCAATCCGCTAATGCACTTTTGTAAAATTACCCATTTGACACACCTCACACCTGCAAAGCTTAAACGAGTTAGAAAGCATACAACTTAAAATAATTATATCATTACGTAGGTAATTTTAGTTACAAGTATCTAGGTAGCTGATTAAATAAGTAGTTACCTCCTAGTGTAAGTTTTTGCTAAGATTCCAGGGCCCTTGCGTCGAGTTGGTAATAGCCCTGTAATAGTAAAATCATGCGTAGGCACTTAATGCAAATATAAGCGAAGTATAATAGGATGAGAGACGGATGCAGAAATGGTATACCTATTAGTTGACAAGTATGGTCGCCGGTTATGGGTTCAAAAATGTGATGCCTTGCCCATCCCAGGATATTGGGTTACCGATTCGAAATTATACGTAGGACACTTAAATAACTTCACACAAAAAATTATTCAATGAGGTAATCATGTTCTACAACCGCGAAATACCATGTTCTACTTACTTAATAAAACATACCTACCTACTTATTATAACCTACATAATATATACCATTAAATCCCGTAAAAAAGAAAGAGAGAGATATGTGAATTGTATATATTCTCCCCGAGAAATAATATTTGAATTTCGCCCCTAAATAATGCTCATTTAATAAGTAATCGTTGTCATTTATTTACATTGTGCGTTGATTTTCCCTGGTCTATTTTAGTATTTAGTTAAGCGAAGAGTTTGCTTAACACGGTATAGAGAAGATTTTATATAGAAAAGGCTATAATCCACCTTCTATCGGGAACAGGAAACTCTGCAGATTCACGCGATTTGATGCGATGGACCCAAAACCCGACGATTTCCAAATGGCCCTGACAGGATATCTCTAATAGTATTTTGTTATAGTTAAAAAGTTTACTACTTTTTTTTTTTTTTTTTCATTTATTGTTCAACAAAACTTATAATTAATTTACAATATTTATGTTACACACCAACGGAAACCTTTAAGGTTTATGTGTTGTGCGTGAGTCGCAAACTTTTTTGATTTAAGTCATTTATTCAAAATATAATACAAAAATACAATATATATAATTTTAAATTATACGTTTGTACCTTATTAAATATTTTTGAACAAAGTGAAGGGAAGATTTAATATATGTATGCAATCCACTTTCCATCGGGAACAGGAAACTCTGCAGTATCACGCGATTTGATGCGATGGACCCAAAACCCGCAAGATATCCAAAATGGCGCTGACAGGATCTCTTACAGTATTTGGTTGGGAAAAGATCATACTGTTGAACACGGTAGACGGAAGCTTTGATATCGTAAAAGGCTATATAACCAGTCTGTATACAAGTCCGGGAACAGGAAACTCTGCGGCGCACTTTCCTCCCACGTGATTTGACGCGATGGACCCAGAAACCGCACTGTGAGACCACGGGTCTCTTACAATGAAGTGACACATAGGAAATGAAGGCAAAGTAATATGGTAAATTATTAATTACTGGTACTTACAAAAGGCTTAAAGCATATCACCATCAAATAAACAAAGATCTGTAACAAAAATAATATTCACAATTAATAAATAGATACACAAATATTCTTTAAAATATTATCTAGGTAGCTATATATATATCTATAGGTAGATAAAGCAGTAATATATATAATAAAAGAACGTTATGTCAATAAGTTCATTTAAAAAAAAACTATACATTATGTTCGACAACCACTACGTTTAGCTTTTAGTCCAAACTATTGGTTTCACCAACTTGTAAAACTGTTTAAAACTGGCCATTTTTTCGGTGGAAACTCAGAATACTTTAGTAATTTAAACCCCACCGCTAGGCACCCTAAACGGTCTAAAAAAGGCTTTATAAAAACGCCGCAAGGCACCCGTGATAGTACATACGAAACAATAAAAAATCTGGAGGTACATTGATTTGAAGAAAAATAGGCTAGATCGACTCCCAAACATTTTTATAAATCGTCTTTTTGATTGACTACTGTAGCGATCCACATGCTTTTTATTTTATTTTATAGCTGTCATTCTAGTGCAGTGAAAATAAAGGCACATTTCGATACACCTACATTTGTATATAGTGTATATGTAGGGTTGTGTTTTAAAAGTATCAAGAAAAAAAAATCAGAAAAGTTCACACAGATAAATTGTGATCAAGATACAAAACTGAAAATTGGTTGTTCATAAATTCATGGACTTTGTTTTATTTTAATTTTTAAGCGTGAATATGTTAATAATATTGAAGAACTCGACCAGTTTAGGTACACTTTCACAAGAGGTCATTCATTCGTCATTCGTACCACAATTTCACTTAAGGCGTACTTAGGTACCTTACTAGAAACTATATCGACAAATAAGTCTGGTCTAGGTTCCGTAAACACGAAGTCTTGTCAGGTTAATCTTGTAATCTTGTAGTAAAAAAAAGTAGCCAAGGTGCGACGTAGTATTCGCGTACTTATTTAGGGTTTCACTACAACATATTATAACTACAGCAAGGTTAAAAAAAAACCTTTTGAAAGAATTTGAATTTTTTATCGGATGATGGTATATTTAAAAAAGGTTAATGAAAATTATTATTACTAAAATATAATAATAAAACATACATACATACATACATACATATCATCACGGGTGCCTTACGGCGCCCCGGTCTCGGGGCATTATAAAATGTTCTAAAAATTAAAGCAAATTTATTTGCACAAAATACTTACACCGGTATTCACATTCTAAGGGTATTCATAAAAACTCATTGAGTCCATGAAGAACACTTTAGTTATGGAAGGTTTTGTCTCTTTTTATTAGCAGCAAAATTGATTATGCGTAAAAGAGACAAAACATTCTATAACTAAAGTGTTCTTTAAGGCCTCAATAAGTTTTTATGAATAATAACATTAACCTGCCACTCTCTATAAAATAAAAAGTTCCCCCAAATCCACAGACTAATCGCTGTCGGTAAGCATGGTTCTGTTTATTAATTAAATATATATATATATATATAAATCATAAACATATAACTACAACTTTGCCATTGATCCTAACTTTGCCACTGAGTCTAACTTTGCATTGATCCTAACTTTGCCAAACATGAAAAAGAAAGATATCAGAAATTCGGAGATTTGAGTACAATAAGAAATCGATACGGTAGTATCACATGATGATCTATTTACATTTATAGAAGGTTAAGTTAACTTTCAGTCGACAGTGTTGCCATACAAAAGTACTTTCTCATATTATTAATTCAATTAATGACTAAAAAAATGCACTTTATCAATTAAGAACTGTAAATAATATACTTCTGTTTAACACCATATATTTTCCCAAACCATTAAATTCTAAAAATTATAAATAAATTATAAAGAAACTGAATTAATAATTATCTGAAACAAATAAAGTGTGTTATATGTGTTTCTTACTAGGTAAAATATATAAATTGAAGTTATAAAATTTTATTGCCAAATATTTCGCCTCTCTTTGGAGCGGCGTCATCAGTGACAGTGACTGAAGGTCTTTGTCATAAATTTTGAAAAAGTAATTTTATTTCTTTTAGCAATGGTAAAGGTAATGCACTAAACAGTTTTGTATTTATTTTTTTGAAAAATATCATCATCACCTAGCCCATCATGGAAAACATCATCAGCATGTTATGTCCATTGTTGGTTCGATATTAATAAATTTACAAAACAAGTTAGACAAATTAATAATTATAATTTTATTTTTTAGGTAAGTATTGTTTATGTTTTTTTATTGTAAATATTTATTTTAACTAAATATTCTTATTTTATGTATATGAAATGCAGATACTTTTAAAATATAATGATTTGGAAAAATAGGTATATAGTGTAACACAGAAGTTTACTTACAGTAATTGATAAAGTGCGTTTATTTTTATTTTGTCAATAAGTAATTGCATTAATAATATGAGAAGTAAGTTTGTATGCCAGAACTGTCGACTTGAGAAACATTAATAAGTAAAAAGTATTAGTGTGAGAATATTTTCAAGATCAGTGCTGCACGAGTTCAAAGCCACTGTTTAGTTTGCACAATCGTGTCTGGGCTATGCAGACAGACAAACCCCGGGCGGTTTGTGAATAAACATTAAATTATGTGATCTACTCTTACTTTGATTTGTTTCCATTGGACCGGTTAAACTTGAGGCCGTATTTTCATTCACAGAGAAATAATAAAGATTATGTGAATCAGTAATTACAAAAAAAAAAATTTGCTGGACGTCTTCTAAAATTAAATCAGTATATTTTATCCTAAAATCCTGATTTAGGTAGGTAGGTACTAGTACCTACAAAATATAAAAATAAATTACTATCGTAATTTATTAATTATTTTATATATAGTTTTTTTGTTAATTCAGTATTAATAATAAAACAAAGTACAGCTCCTTAATTTAAAATGTATTTCTTTATGATCTTTCAATAACATGGAAGTCTTCGAATCATGGTAATGGAAACTTAATTTTCCAGAATTACCCTACATGAAGGCTATTTATTCGGTAGTCCTATTTGAGGTATGGACATCGCTGACTAAAGAATGCCCTTAAGAGCTACGATGTGGTCACATTTTCATCAATCATACTTAATGCCTAACACTTATCGATTATGTTTATGAACGATAGTTACAACTTTTGTGTAGTTAAGCCGTTCTAACCAATTAATCTCTTACCGTATCGAACTATGGACATGTTCTCCAAAGATCGTGTTCGCGGATCAATCGCCTTGACCGTGACGACCCGCATGCGCCCGCGCATAACATCGAGAGTGAAAACCACTCGGCCACGCCTCTTTCATCCTACGATAATCTTCCTTCCTATAGAAAACGGAAAAACATAGTTGACAGTGGACTGTCATATTTCGGATTGATTGATTTTGTTTGGTGGCATTGGAGATTTTCTATCTGCAGATAAAATTAGTAGCAGTATTGGTATTTTCTGCTCGGAAATAAATTTAATTCAACTTAGTATACAAAAACAAATTAAGTAACTAGCGGACTAGTGGTTAAAAATGTCACACTCAACAACTTGGTAAATTATTAATTAATGCATCTGGATACCATTGCGCTAGGTCTTATTTCTTTCAACGAATATCGCTGGAAATTCAGAGGGACAATGCGTTGAGTATTTTGAACACGTGGGCAGCATCGGAAGATCTTCAAGAAATATTTTATTTAGTTAGTTATTAGTTAGTTTCATAATATATTTTTTGTATATTTTATTAAATAGAATTTAAAGAATTTTATTTATTACAAACATAATGTTATATAATTTACACACCTGTGTCAAGTAGAGGGTGATGGCCTACCAAAAATAATGCATACTTGATTTCTAGTTGAGATGATGCTTTATGTATATTTACTGTTTCTTGTCTGTACGTGGTTTCGACATAGTTGCGGACTTTACCTTCACCGTGTGGGAGACTATAAATAAAAACTTAATGATATTATGATAGGTTTCTTTCGTCTTCTTATGATTTATTATTTTCCAAATTGTAGGTCGATTTTACTTTCTGTTTGTTGATTCTTTATTATCAGTCTTTTGCAATGGATTCGCAATAAGAATTCTTTGGTTTTTATCTTTGGATATTTGGTAATCTTTTGCCTGTGAGTTGAATGACTTTGAATATTTAAAAATACATTATTTTGTTAATGTAATCAACCTTTATCTAGGATTCCATATTTGTATAGACGTTAATGTGTTTTACCGGTAAAGTTTACTTTATCTTAACCGTTCACAATAATATATTATTATTTTTAAAACGGAATAGAAACCTTTAGAATTTAATTGTTGTAAAAATATATTTGTGACGATTTTCTCCGCCATATTTATTAAATTGTTGTTTATTTTTAAAATACAATTTACAAGTAGTACTTAATTAATTAGTTAATTCATTACACTCCGTGTGCCAGCACATAATATTTACAGTAATTCTACATGAGTCATTATCATTAAAAATAATCGCTACAAATAAAAAAAAACGCTTAGGCATGATTACGGAATGAACGCAGAAGTATTAACAATACATTGTATGTTTCACAATGAAGGCCTATTTTCAATTAAGTTCATCAATGTCAGCGACATCATTATTTTTTTGCTATTCATCTAATACTTGTTTCTGGACGTCACCAATATATCATTTGCGTGGCAAACTCGTGGAAAAAAAACAAGGCATTATTTTAGTATCTTCGAGAGTAGATCTTTAATATTTTTAAGTTAGTCCATCATTTATCAAAGTTAATGATTTAAAATATTTTTTATAAGTTTACGTCAATGACATAAGGCTTTGGTCACCATAATATAAGTACAGCAAGATATTTTGTCTTATCTTATCTTGGTGAGGTCTTATTTAATTTTAAGGTACTATGACTTAATAGAATCTTTCTTCGTTATTCCTTACATCACCATTAAAGGTATTTGAAGTATGTGATATAGATACAATTTCTTGACAGAATCTACTTATTTACATTCACTGTCATTTCAATTCTCTTTTCTATTTTATGTAGTTTTAGAAACATATTAATTAGATCAAATGCTTTCACAGTTAGAATATGAATATTAAGTGAAGCAGTGATTACTTTTATTTCAGCTATACATCCCCAATAAATAAGTTTATTTTAATTTAAATCTTCATGATCTTTCTTTCGTTAATTTTCCAATAAATCATGGCAGCTGTTTTACTTTATTATCCAGAATTAACTTGCGTTATAGAAAGCCTACTTATTCAGTAGTCCTACACGATGTATGGACTTTCATAACGATAGTCATCGCTCTGACTGAAGAGTGCGACGTGATCACGTATTTAACAATCATTCATAATACATGCCCATCATCACTACTTGATTTCGCTTATAACCGATAGTTATTACTCGAATCGCGGTGTGTACCAATGAGTTTTTTATTAAAAACATATGTACATTTGTTTGACAACGCCACTATAGAGCCTCGGAGTGCACGTTAAGCTGTCGGTCCCGGTTTCACTATACCAAGTTGTGAAACTATAGATGGGTTATTGAGTCTATTCAAAACATCGCGACGAGCTAGCCACTTCTTCGGTGTAGACTTATACCTTCGGCTAGGTGGGTTTAAAACCCCTCTGCTGGGTACCCTGGGGCCGTCTAGGCGGTCTCGGTCGCCGTAAGGCACCCGTGATGATATGTATGTATGTATGTATTACTTTTGTGCAGTATTATAATGACAAAACAATTTAGGTCTAAAGTCAATAACATAAGACTGGTCATCATAATATCAGTACAGTAAGACTTGTCTTAACATAGCATAGAATTTTTAATTTCATAGGTAAGGTATATTTAATTTTAAGGTGCTTCGACCCAAAGGAATATTTCCTCGGCATTGAAGCTAATTTTAATTATCCAATTTTAAGTTATTTAAGAAAGCTAAATAAATTTTATACCTTATTTAAGGAAGAACAGAAAGCAACAAAACGTTTCTGACGTAGCGCTATGTACGTAGCGCTACGTATTTTCTACTTTGTAATAGATAACTCGGGCATAGCACAATGTAACAATGGACCAGTGATTATGCTAGTACTTGCCTATTGATGCATGGTCCTCTTTATATTATGTGGCTACCTACATACATGGCTTATACAGTTAAGTTTTAACTTTTACTGTTATAGTTAGACTGTTTGGTTAATAAGTTATTTTAACGTGACTTTATTGCCATGAGTATGTTTACTGAATGCTTGGAATCATTACCTGCATTACTCTCATGACTTTACCGTTATTATATATGGTTTCTTTCTATATACGTGGTGGTCGAGTTGGTTATACCTTGGACTTAAAAACACTTAAGTCCCTGGTTCGAATCCCGGTGTGTACCAATGAGTTTTTAATAAAAAAATATGTACATTTTGTTTGACAACACCACTATAGTGCCTAGGAGAGCACGTTAAGCTGTCGGTCCCAGTTTCACTATACCAACTTGTGGAACTGTTTATAGATGGGTTATTGAGTCTATTCAAAACATCGCGACGAGCTGCACTTTGTTAACAAAAGTTTACTCAAAAATTAATAGAGATGAAGATAAGTGAATCTATGAGGTTGTTGTTTTTTTCTATTATGTAATACGAGTATGTATGGAATAGGGCTTGAATATCGGACCATTTTTCAATTCCGGTATTGGGTTTCAATATTAAGCTATTCAGTTCCGGAATTCCGTAGTTTAAGAATACCTTTAAAAATGTTATACAAGGGGTAGCTACGTCGACATACCGATCGACGCGTCGATTGATAAAAATATGTAGGAAAATGTATAAGTACTCGATCAAAGAGAAATGTCAAATCCCGTACATTTGAGTTTCGATTTCTATCGATCGACACGTGTATAGGTGTGTCGATGGGCTTCCCGGTAGGACCCTTGATTCATGAAGTCCTAGAATTTTGGTTGGTAGTGAAATTTCAAGAACGTCAATGCGTTCAAGCTGTTGAACTGACGCGCTAAGCCTCAAACCGTGACAAAATTATATATTTTTTTAGATATCGAAATTCCGGTTTTGATTCACCAATTCCGGTATTACAAACGATACTGAAATATGTCGGAATTCCGGAATTTTGTTAAAACCGGAATTCCGGAGCTCAAGCCCTAATATGGAACCTTATAAATACAGTTGTGAGTTAGTAATATAAATTAAACCTACTATGTAATATCTAGATTGTAATCAATATGTCCTATACCTAATCAATCTTACATAATAGTACTACCTACGCCTGCTTTTTCTTAGGAGACAGTTCAATGACTCTAATATGTAATATAGCTTAAGGATTAGATAGGTATCTATTTTTACATAACACTAATTAAAGGGTTTTTTTTCAATTGACAAATCATGTCTAAACTTAATCCTCGCCCACAATTAGTTGTTAGCATATTAGTTGATATTTAAATTATTATCTTAGGATTATCTATTTTGACATTATAGCCACACTTATACTAAGTAAATATGTTAAAAAAAAGTTAACCTAAAATAATTATTAAAAAATTAGTTTTACTTTTTAAATAATCATTTTTAAATGTTAATTTTTAGAACGTTTTAAGTTTTATTATTATACATAAGTACCTACTAAAAAATTAAACATCTTAAGTATAAAAACTAAAAATAGATAATAATAAAACCTACCTAATTAAAAAATAAATAGTTAAAATATAAAATAAATAGTTATTTTAAATATTATAACTTATACCTATATTATTTTATATTTATTCCTTTTATCTTTTTGCATAGAATTGGAGAGCTGGAAATGTTAATTTGGTCATTTAGTAAAGTTGGAATAGAATTTTTAATTATTTCTAACTGCTCTAATATATTTAAATGCAAACCTTTCTTTTGATTGGAATGTATAATTTATTTGGTTGTCAAAATTACTTGAATACCTATATATTGAATTAATTTAAATAAAACATATTTTTAGGTAGGTATATATAAGATGAACTATTACATAAATAAATAAGTAAATCACTTTCATTTTACAATAAATTCGACATTTAAATGAGAGTTGGCTAGGTTATGCTCGTGCGCAGTGACTGTGAAATTTGAATAATAACTCAGAATTTATAGTGATTCTGGTTATATTTGAAAGTTGGAGAGTACATTAGGATGGGCAGTGAACCGGCGCCAGCGCTTAATTTTATTGAAAACGTTAACTATACCAAAACAAATGCTTTGAAGTTATTTGTTTATAGGATTACATCCGATACTGATTTATCCTACTTATTAGAATGTCATATATCTCTTACAAGACATTTATATAAAATACTATGTTAGAATAAGTTACAAGAATAAGAACTATTAATTTTTGCGACTGTACTTTATAGAGCCACTTTATATATTTATATAGGTATTGATCACGGGCGTAGCCAGGATTTAGCATTTGGGGGTTTATAGCTTCATTTAATTTTTTTTTATTTTTTTTTCATAGGTCATTCAATAAGATACATAAATAAAACACAATATAATAATAATACTTTTGCTATATTTCGCCTTATTAGGTCGTCTTCAGGCAACAATATTTACAAAATAATCATGGTACATTATGACATATATACCTCTACATATATATACATATATGACATTTAATTTTGTGACAATGTTTGTTGAGCAAAAAAAAAACGCCATCGTAAATATCATATTATATATAGTAACGCCTATGTCTTTTAAGATTAATAAGATCCGCCTTTTATAAAAAAAATGTTTCATCCCTGGCTACACCCTTGGTATTGATATATTTTCATATAGCCTCTTTTTGATTGTGGTTATTTGTGGTATTTTATGGTTTCTAGATCTCTATGTATAGACATATTAGACATCTGTTAACCTAATCACAATAATTGTAAATTGTTGTAAATATTATTGTACACATATATAGGATATTTTTTAATATTTATCTGAAATTATATATCTGAACAAAAGCTAAAAGGGGTAAGTGTATGTGTAGATCATAAAACAAGTGTTATGAAATAGGTCTGTATATTTTCATTTGTATAATTTTATTGTTTTTAGTTCCGTTAAATATCTTATTAATTAGTCATATTTATTTCAAAACATATTCCGGAGTATTATGAGGATGTTGCATAACTGTTACATTCTTAAAATCATCTCATTTAAACCAATATTATTTACTTACAATTTAATATTTTATATTATAAATTCATTATCAGTCATCATTATAAATAGGTAAAAAAAATTTTTTTTTTAAATATAATATAAATAAATTTTGTTATGTGTGTGTGTTTAGTATTTCTTTAATTACTTTTACTAGGTACTCCAATTTTTTAAGTCTATAATTGACTTAACATATCCCACATAATAATTGCAAATATAATATTTTGCTGATTTTATTTTTGCAACTTTGCCTACCACTAAAATGTAAAAACAAAACCAATTCGAATACTAATTATAAATAAAAAAAAAAAGTAAGACAATATTTTGTTTCACCTACTAGGTACTTTACTATAGCTACTTTTTTTTTTAAATAAAATATACAGGCGATATTGCAGCATTTTATTTAAAATTTTGGCAAGGTACTATATACTAGTGTTTTTAAGTTTTGTAGTTGTAATGTGCTGTTTGATATTTTTAAGCCAAATATATATATATATCACCATATGGTGAGCGTGGCATACTGTAAAGTCGTCACGAATAATATAAGGGTGTTACCAGTTCAATAAATTGTTTTATTTTGCTATAATTATAACCAAGAAAGAATTTGCCTTTTTTTATATCATTTTTCTATTTAATATTTTCATATTATTTTTTATAGCCGTCACTTTGAAATATTTTAATGAATTTTTATTTAAAAATACATTCCTTATACCTAGTTATTTTTTATAGATAATTAGGCATTCAGTACATGTAAGTAAGCAGTTGTGTAATTAAATCTTATCTAGGTTACATTATTATACGTGTAAAATTACTTAAATACCTACGTAATACCTTGTAAATCCTTATAACCTAGCTAGACATAATTAAACAAATTAAACGATATAGAAATTTTCCTTGTACTCATTTCTTTTTTTTTTATGGTAGATGCACATGAATTTAGGGAATGGTTCGGGCTATCCTTTTGTTAAGTTTTTTTTGTCAGAAATATGATCACAGCGGCTTTACGGCGCCTGAGACGGTCTCAGGGTACCCAGCGGAGAGGTTATAATCCCATCTCGTCGTGGCCGATGTTATGTTATGTTTGTGTACTCCAAACGAGTGGGCTAGGTCGTCACGATTTTGTTAGAAGTATGTACCTAATTCAATAAAATCTTGAATTCGTTCGACGCGTAGCAAGCGACACCTCATCTATAGCATAATAATAATATTGGGATTAAAGTAAATTTCGATGGTTTTGGCTAGATCCGCCACTGATATGACTCTACCCAGGTAGCATTTTGACGTCCCTATGACGTCAACTTAGTGTCATTCTCGACGTAATTGACGTCAAAACTACCTGGCTATATCTGCTAACTGGGTATATCTATATGTTAACAAGCAGGTACTAAAGGTACAGTATTATTTACTAACAGTATTCATAATTTTCTTTGGAAAAGCCAAAACATCTATGTAATTCTATAATGAGTGTATATAACTTCCTGTTTTCTTAAATTCAGTCTGAAACTGCCACATGTATAAAAAATGTAGTAAGTAATTTGATTTTTAATTTTTTGAATAGTTAAGACTCTTAACTTAAGAGTCTTGATTATTTAATATAGTAATGTTGATTTTATATTTACTTAATTGCAAATTCTTCCGCTAGTATTTAAACGACATGTTTCGCTTCTCCACGAAGCATCTTCAGGACTGAATTTTATTTATGATGGGCGAAATAAGGAGTATAGGTGAATTTGTAACGTTGATTTGTTTCATTGATTAAGCTGTCTGTCGAATTTTTAATTATTTCTAATATTCAAATGTAATCCTTTTTGACATATTTCGAAATTGTGGTTTATAGAATTTTGATGATTTTCTAGAATAAAAAATAAATAAACACCATCACGGGTGCCTACTTGGCTCCCGAGGGAATAACCCGTCCTCATTTCGCCGATGGTATTCGGAGGCAACACCTAACAAGTGGCGAGCTTGTTGCAGAGTTTATGATGAAATAGCCTCGTTGTATAAAGCGGTAACCCATCCTAGGTCTGGCCTTGTTGTCATCTACTTAACCTTGTTATCAGTTGCGCAGTGACTTAACCACTAGGCTGGGGCACATTTTTTTATTTTTTCTAGATATCCTAGAAAAAAAAAAGTTCAGCAAATTGTGACATTTCTAGGTTATTGTTTCTTATTGCCGCTGTTTGTTCTTTATAACATTTATTACAATATATACACGTATTTTAGTTAGGTTTCAAAGCAACTATGTGTCAACGAAAAAAGAAAGTAATTGAAGATAGATAATATGCCACGTTTTTTTATCCAATAACTACTAATAATAATTATGGATAAAGTAAAAAAAAAACGGTTTAGGTGGGAGCAAGGTCTCTATAACTTCGTTAGGCCGACCACCCATAAAGATGCAAAAACCGTCAAGTGACCTAGTCATGTTTCGATTTTAGTCTGTGGGTTCACCGGTTTTCAGGAGACTACTTACTGCATCAATTTCTTGTCGAGGTGGTAGTCTTCTTTCAGGGTGCGGTTATGAAATGGGTAGTTGGATTGACGATATATTTAGCCGGAATTGTGAGAGCGACCAATATTGTTTAAGGATAATTATTGATTAACCCTATTCATTTTTTTCCTTGCGGGATCGTATTCGAAGCGATGAGATCCGCAAAAGGACCAAAGTAACTGACATAGCCTCCAGAATCGCCAAACTTAAGTAGCAGTGGGCAGGCCACATAGCTCGCAGAACGGACGGCCGTTGGGGTATTAAGGTTCTCGAGTGGCGACCGCGTGCTGGAGGACGCAGCAGAGGCAGGCCCCCGACAAGATGGACCGACGACCTGAAAAAGGTCGCGGGAAGCCGATGGATACAGGCAGCGCAGAACCGGTCGTTGTGGCGATCCTTGGGGAAGGCCTATGTCCAGCAGTGGACGCGCTTAGAAAGGCTGGCATGATGATGATGATGAACCCTATTCATGGACTTTGTAGGTCTGTTCACCACCAGGTAGATACAAAGTCACATGTCGTGTCCCAATAGAAAAATAAAAAATACTTATCTTATTTGTTATCCAAACGGTATTTTCTCTAAACACTCGCTGACGTAAGAAACTGATAAGTAAAATCTTTTATCAAAACTATAAATATTTACACGCACGTGATTATATGAACTCCCGTTTCATAAACCTTATCTTTGACCTTTGTTTAATGTTCTGATTTTGATATTATAAATGCATTGGGTTTAATTAGTTTATATGATGTGCCTATTTATATAAGAAATATATAAGTATATAAACGTGACCAATATGATCGCGACGCGTGATATTTATGCACTACGAGTATACGCTACTTTTGATGCATAGAAAGCAATATAATAATAAATAAAACTAACACCAGCTCGTTATCCCAGTACATGCATACATATCATCACGGATGCCCTACGGCGCCCGAGACCGCCTAGACGGCCTCAGGGTACCCAGTGGAGAGGTTTTTAATTCACAAGTTGGTATAGTGAAACCGGAACCGACCATTACACCGTTTTTGTACAAATACAGTGTATTTGTATAAAAACGGTGGTCTGAAAAGGATAAATTTTTAACCTCGTTGCTTATCATTAATCTTTCTAGATACCCTGATAGAAGAGTGCGGCCTTGACAATAAATTTATGAAAAAGAAAATCTCAAGAAAATTCTCTTTACGTGACTCAAAATTTAACCTATTCTTAAAAATGTGTAAAACCCAAATAGAAAATCTTAAAATTTAACAGCATATTTCAGGAAAATCACCAATTATATCGTTGAAAATCTATAGTAACAAGTATATACATACCTCAGTCTAGTTGTACATAAATATGTATACAAAAAGAAATACATAAATTTTCACAGCACTTTTCTTAACAAAACACAACATTTCACAAACCTTTCATTACATTAAAAACTAAACACTACATTTAACTTAGTTTTCAGTATTTGCTAACACATGTTTTATTTGAGCAAATGTCTGGAGGGTGTTATGCGGGTAAGAACCGGCAGACACTACGGCCCGAGCAGTGCCAGATGAACGGGAAAGTGAACGGAGTAATGACGGAGGGAACCAAGCCGAAATCCAAGGTCAAGATCATGTAATCTGTACTCAGATATCTTACTTATCAGTATGCGTTTTGTGACGTTATTATAGTAAGGAATATTTTGTTACTATGATAATGCGTAATGAGGCACACTAATAGAACAACCAATGCTAAAATTAAAAGAGGTGACAACCAATATTTTTCGTAAAATTAAAGGATCAATATAATAGGTAATAATATTATTATATACAGGGTGAATTTGAATGGGTGTACTTTGGGCTAATATGATGTTCTACTGATCAATACGAACAACTTTTCCCATGGAACCATGTGTCGCAAATGAAAAAAAAATATGGCTTCCCCATACAAATTGGTAGTTTTAACTTTACTAGTTTGTATGGAGAAGGCAATTATTTTTTTATTTGCGACACATGGTTCCATGGGAAAAGTTGTTCGTATTGATCAGTAGAACATCATATTAGCCCAGAGTACACCCATTCAAATTCACCATGTATATATAATATAATTTAAGAATGGA
The DNA here is from genome assembly GCA_947458855.1 of Monopis laevigella. Classification (NCBI taxonomy): domain Eukaryota; kingdom Metazoa; phylum Arthropoda; class Insecta; order Lepidoptera; family Tineidae; genus Monopis; species Monopis laevigella. The sequence goes on along the minus strand of OX381594.1, from coordinate 10,862,057 downwards.
TATGGTTGGTGAGGTTGGTCGTCTCAGTGACACCCTTGTAGGCAGATGATAATTGGATAGTCAATGGAATCAGCTTACCACCTAGTCTTACACTAGTTGGCTATGCTGCGTGCGAGGTAGTTTTTTTTTCATATAATGACGATTGGGGTAAAAAATGGCCTTAATAGTACCAGCTGTCATTCGACGCCACTTTTAACTTTAATCGTTGCATTTACAGTGGCTTCGTTTTGTTGCAACTCGACCTAATAAATTAATTTCTATATCCAAGCTAATGAAAAATAACCTATAATAATTATATATATAACAGCCTAACTAAAGTCGTTTACTGTTGGTCATAGGCATTGGACATCCCTCGTACCACGGCATTGATTTTGATAATTACTCCTTTTTTAGTTATTTGCCAATTGACATTTTATTGAGGTTTAACTTTTTTGGCTTTGTAACTTATAAAAATATTACGTAGTCATATTTAGGTTTGACTAATAGACATTTTTTAGCGGCATTAAGCACGCCTTTGTACTTGTGTAATGAAGATTTAAATAAAAATAAATAAATCAATATTAAATAAGATTTCTTGGCAATCTTAGGTAATAATTTCAATTTGAGTTTTAACTTTTTGGGCTTAGTAAGTTTAATCTAGTCATATTAAATAAGATTTCATTGGCAATCTGAGGTAATAATTACAATTAGATAAAATTATTAAATCAAATTTATTGAGCTTTAACATTTTAGGCTTTTTAACTTATAAAACTAATAATTATTTAGTCATATTAAATCAACAATTTATTGGCAATCTTAGGTAATAATTAGAATTTAGTTTGTTTAAAACTATTTAAACAAACTAAAAGTGCGTATTAAACCCAGACAGATTGATTCCCTATTACATATTTCCACCCCAGCATCTGCAGCACGTGAATCAATCTCGAGTACAACTATCTCTTTTTACATCCCCTGTGTATGATAAGTGCGAGGGAGAAAAAACAAGTTAGTACAGCGCAAGTCCCAACCCTCAAAATACGCAACCGGCTGTTATTAAAGAATAATGGGTATCTACGACACGTTTTAAAAAATCGATTAAAAGAATTAGGAAAACTAAAATTCTTTAATAATAATAACTACTTACTTAATTAACTAGTTGTTAATGTACAAGTATTATATATCGATTATCATTAATTAAGTATTACTATTTATTACTACATAATAAAAAAAAAAAAAAATCCACTATGTCCCGACTCTGTCCCGGCCCGAAGGTTCCCATAACACTGGCAGCATTACCTCTTTGTACTGCCAGTGATATCCTTTGTTTAAAGAAATATCCGGACCGGTAATCTCCAGTGATCTCATTTAGAAGAGCACATAGTTTTTTGCTGAATTCCTTGGCTTCAGAGCCCCAAACCCCAATTGTCTCCACAGCAAATGTATTACTATTTAAAATTATCATTAATTTCTATTTTGGGTCAGTGTTAAGTTTAATTTAGGTATTTACTACTAACAGGTAATGTTAAAAATATTATTTTATTTATTTAAAATTCTTTTTTGCGCAAATTTGTACATAGGGGAGCTTAATGCCTTAGGCATTTTCTATCAACTAACCTTTATATTACTATGAAATAGGTAAATAATACATAAATCAAGTTTTTATCTAATTTTTTTGATTTCGAAAATAAATAAATGGTGTCCTGTTCGCAAAAAATATTTTGATTAACTTGAAATTTGGAATGGTTAGAATTCTTACTGAGCGACAGTCTGCGAATAGTCATATTTTTTTTTAAATAATGTTGATAAAATTTCAACAAATATTCCCTAACTTTGCCTATTTAAAAATTGTTGGTTTATATTTTTTATTTTATTCGGGTTTTAAATATAAATCAAAATTTCATTTCAATCCCTTTTCTCCAAAGTTTGTAGACCGATTTCAAAAAAATCAAGATCTATATTAAAACTCTGAGGGTCACGGGCAAATTTTAGCACATGTCGGTTTTTTGTCTGTAATGCTTGAAAATATTTTACAAAACCATGTTTATAGGCTATACATTATAATAAAAGTACAATGTTTGTTGTGTTTATAAAATATAGAAAAAAACATACCTATTTTTACGATGTTTAAATATTATTAAAAAATAAAATAAATACCTATTAAAAATATATTAAAAAAATGAAAACAAAACAACCACAAAAAAATAAACTCCTAAATAAACCCTACATGTATACTTACAAGTTATAAAAAAATAAAAAATAAATACCATCACGGGTGCCAATTTGGCTCCCGAGAACCGTTTAAACGGCCTCAGGGTCCCAGCAGAGGGATTAACCCATCCTCATTTCGCCGATGGTATTTGGAGGCAACACCTAACAAGTGGCGAGCTTGTTGCGGTGTTTATGATGAAAAAGCCTCGTTGTTTATACAACCGCTTTATATACCGGATGGGTGACCGCTTTATAGCGGTCACCCATCCCAGGCCGGTCTTGTTGTCATCTGCTTAACCTTGTTATCAGTTGCGCAGTGACTTAACCACTAGGCTGGGGCCGCTTTTGTTAAATTATAAAAGTCGTCTAAATCACTGTCCATAGACGGTATGATTCCAATATGTTTGTTGATAATGAAAGTACAATGTTTAATGTTTCATTGCTTATTATATGTATATTCGAAAAGAATATTACATTCAAAAAGAATATATATTCTTTTACAAGAATTCTAAACTGTCCCACGCCTCTGAGATAAGAGTAGTTTAAAACTATACATCCATCCATATAAAGAGACAGATGTTATGGTACTTGAAAATATCAGTTGGTGATAAAAAAAAGTTTGAGAAACTATTTTTAAAAGCTTTGAAGTGCCTTCTACAAAATATTTTATCATGAAAGCTTATTTATCATAACGATAGGTAATTAATATTAATATGTTTTAAGCATAAACATTTTACCATTTTAATAAATATAGGTACATGTGTACATGTACAATAAAACTTGCCCAAAAAAACGATATAATAAAACGTTTCACTTTGATCTTTCGAATAAGATTTTTTTTAATTGAAGCACGGCATGTAACTTTGTAGCTACCTGGTGGTGAGCAGACCTACAAAGTCCATAAATGGGATCGATCAATAATTGTTGAAAAACAACATTAATCGCTCCCACTAAGCCGGCTAAATGATGCCATTAAGAAATGGGTGGAGACAGGGACGAATTGCATTATAGAGTATATTTTAATATCCCCGTTGCCTTAACGTCAATTCAACCACTCGTTTCTTGGCCGCATCCTGAAAGTGTAGTCTCCTGAAAACCGGTGAACCCACAGGCTAAAACTGAAACATTACTTGACGGTTTTTGCATCTGTATGGGCGGTGGTGGTAAAGATACCGGTCGGTCGGCCTAACAAAGTTATAATATATAACTAAGTATTGAGACCTTCCCCCCACCTAAATGAATAAAGATTCATCATACATATCATCACGGGTGCCTTACGGCGCCCAAGACCGCCTAGACGGCCCCAAGGTACCCAGCGGAAGTGTTTTTAATCCCACCTCGTCGTAGCCGAAGGTATTAGTCTACACCGAACAAGTTGCTAGCTCGTCGCGATATTTTGAATAGACTCAATAATCCATCTATAAACAGTTTCACAAGTTGGTATAGTAAAACCGGGTCCGACAGCTTAATGTGCTCTCCGAGGCACTATAGTAGTGTTGTCAAACAAATGTACATATTTTTTTTAATTAAAAACTCATTGGTATACACCGGGATTCGAACCAGGGACCTAAGTGTTTTTAAGTCCAAGGTCTACTCACTACTACCAACTCGGCCACCACGTATACACTCGGCTACCACGTATACACTCGCCACCACGTATACACTCGGCCACCACGTATACTTCATCAAATAAAATAATACCAACGTTTAAATCTAAGCATAACAAACTAAACATTACGTGTGTTAAACTATTCACCCTTCGAAGGAATTTCCTGAAATAGCTCGTAACTCCAAACAAATGTACTATATTAATTCTGACAGTCTCACAGCTTAACGACCTTATACTTCTATTCCAAATTAAATCTTAAAACGTTGGAATAAAGTGCACTAATTGATCTGTTAGCGTATATAGCCGATCATAGAAGTAATAACATGTTAGAAGTGGTAAGTAATTCTTAATAAATCTTTTAGTAAATTATTGAAACATGTAAATTCAATAATATATCGACAAATATGTCAGTATCTCAGCCTATAGACCAAACATACTGTTTTACTCTTGATGCTTGAGAAAGTAATACTTATAGAACTCACCGTTCCGTGGGAAACAAACATTCCTAAGGACCACAACGTCAAGTCGAACAAATATTTTGATCTCACAAACGAAATTACCAGAAACGGATTTAAAACTCAACATTATGCAGTGGAAGTTGGTGCAAGAGGAATTCCAGCAAAGTCTTTGCATCGTCTATTGAAGGATTGGCCTTTCGAGATCAGCCGTCGGAATTTATGGAGCGTGCTTCCGAGATGGTGCTAACAGGATCATATAGTATTTTGTTAAGTAGAGAGGGTAGTGAACACAGTGCAGGTGTGAGTTCAAAAGGCCTTTAAATCTACTTCGCGGTCTCAAGTCCGGGAACGCTGCAGCCTTCCAATCACGCGATGGACCCGACATCCGCACGGTGAAGCCATGGACATTGTCTCATATTATGTAGGAAATTTTACACACATTTTCCTGGTCACAAACTAAGCTCTAGTTAGGCTAACTGTATGTGAACCAGGAACAACGTTACTAATACATAATATTATATATTACTAGCTGACCCGCGCTATTTCGTATGCATAACTTTAACCAGTTTCCGCAGCACACGCAGTGGAAGCTCTCAAAAGGAATTTTTTTTTGGAACATTTTCCATAGATAATATTTAATTCCTTTCTCGATAAATTGGCTATCCAACACTAAAAGAATAATTTTTCAATTCGAACCAGTAGTGCCTGAGATTAACGCGTTAAACCAAACAAACAAATTCTTCAGCTGTATTATATTATTATAGTATAGAAAACACTCATACTGACATAGTAACTTTCTTCAGTACATTACTTTCATTAAAATTTCTACATACACAAACATACATATCATTACGGGTGCCTTACGCCGCCCGAGATCGCCTAGACGGCCCAGGGTACCCAGCGGAGGGGTTTTCGAGGTTGGATCACCTCGTCGTAGCCGATGGTATGCTATTATTTGTTGTGTTTTAATGTTTGACCGTTTTGCCATAAATTAAAAGTTTTAATTTTTTAAACATAAATAAAACACATGTTAACAGCCCTATTAGAAAAGTTTTTATTTCTGTGACCACGGTCATTTGTACAGCTAACGTATTGAGATTCCATTTTTAGCTATGGGTTTCGAGTTCTGTTAATGCGAGAACTAATTGAAATTTAACGCACAATGTACCTATGTAATAAAACAAAACAAATTATTAATATGAGATATAAGCATATATGAGATATAAGTTGTGAAGTTCAATTAGATTGTATTCGCTAATGACCATGTTGTTGGAGCGAATAATTAAGTATGTACCAACTAATTATATTTATTATAAGTATACATAGTATATAAGATCTGGAAAATAATTTAAAAGTAAATTTAACATCTTACCTAATAACTACGGTCCATATACGAAATATTATATGATTTGATCCGTCAACAAAAAAATAAAAAGATCATCAATAAAGAATAAAAAAAATAGAGTAATGATTTTTTTTTGTGGGCAAAGTTGCAGTAACAAATCATAAAACGAATGCTTTTATGCATGAAACGTCTAACCTGTAATAACATACTTAAAATATTTCAAAGGAAAGCGGTTTTATCTCCAGACCGCTGTGATTATATAAATAATGCAATAATATGAGAAGTTGTCTTTCGTTGCAGTTCTTTGATCTAAATAAAAAGAGTAGGTATTAAGATTATTTAAGATTGGGGACCTCTTAATTAAAATATGAGTAATTTGGTCTTAAATATATAATTTTACTAAAGATATAACTGTCACATAATATAACCATTAAATAATAAGAATTTAAAAGAAGGTAAAAAAGGATTATCTATGACATGAAGGTATTTATACAATATAACCTGTATAATAGGGGCAAAGAAGAATCTATCTATCTACGTATTAATAGGTAGGTATTTCTCATATAATTTTAACTTATATTGAAAGATGACGAATAGTATTTATTTAGAAATGTAAATACCGATAGATTTCATGAATTGACAAACATGTTTTCACGGTTTAATAACGTAATAATAAATTTCATATTTCTATTGAATCAGCTGAATATATAACAATTATTGTAATACTGTGTATTAATTAGCACATACATTCGTTTTTGAATTATGACGAATTCTAAACATTAAAAATATATTTTTATTTACACAACTGTCATTAAATGCTTAAATGTAAATATTAAGGCAAATGTAATTTTTTTTTTTTTTTTTTTTAATTTATTTAACGGCTCTGGATACAAGTCCTTTAGAGCCCATAATTGTATTACAAAATTAATAGTTAGATATTTTTTAAAGTTTTCTTAATGAAGTTATATAAAGGAAAATAAAAATTATAGTTTTCTAAAAGTTTACAAATATCTTCACTATTCACATCACTATTTTCACTTAATTCTGCTGCAAGCACTAATCTGTCAAACGAAAACGCCGGACATTTTGTAAACACGTGTTGTAGATCGCATTTTGTAGAACTATTGCAATATTCACAGGAGCTATCTTTAATTATATTCAATCTTTCTAGATGTGCTGGAATTGTTGTATGGCCAAATCTGAGTCTATTAATAGTAGTGACAAAATCTCTATTTGCATTTTGGAAGTTTATGTTGTACCAAGGTGAGGCGGGCAGGGTTTTTTGTATTGATGCATACCATGTTCCTTTATCTTTATTAACTATATTCCAATAGTTTTGCCATATTAATTTTAGAGCCTTTTTCTGAGGTGAATAGTAATCTGTAAATGGTATTTTTAGTGATATACTGTGATCTTCATTATATTCTCCTGTAGCTGCCCTATCTGCCATTTCATTGCCAGGAATACCCATATGAGATGGGATCCACAAAAATTCAACATGGGCCTTATTTTTAAATTTACTCAAAATCTCCCTAATATAATATACAATATAATTTAACTTAAAACTACATTTATAATTTTCTAAAGCTAAAAGAACACTTTTAGAGTCACTTATTATAATGTATTGCATTATATCAGGTCTATTGAATGATAGAATATGTTGTAGAGCCTTGTAAATTGCATATGCTTCTGCAGTGAAAATACTCCCATTACTGTCTATTTTATAACTCTTACTGAGTTGCAATTGAGGGTCATAGAAAGCAGATGTAACTTGTGACTGTGTTTTTGATCCATCAGTATATATTTTATAATAACTTTTTTTAATGGACATATATTCAAAAAATTCCTGTGGATTACAAAATTTCTTATAGTTAACTATGATTTTATTGTTAATAAGAGCATCATATGTAATATTATACAATGTACAGGGAAAGTCTATAAATATATTATTTGTAAGAGATTTTATGTATGATATTATGTTTAATATTTCAGGCAATTGGCCGCTTATCAGATTTTGGGCAGAGACTGTACGGTTGGAAAAATCATAATTCAAGGAATGAGCTGGAAATATTTTTTTAAGAACCAAGTTATTATTTGAAGCCAGTAATTTAATGCAAAATCTTTCTGTGAGATGAAGTCTACGCAAAATCAAGGGTGGGATACAAGTTTCACATTCCATAGAATTTATAGGTGTAGAACACATACCTCCAGTTATTATTCTTAATGCTTTGTTTTGTAAAATATCCAATTTTTTTAATAAATTTTGATTAGAGTTCATGTAGGCTATACAGCTATAATCAAAATGACTCCTCACTATACTTTTATACAACATGGAAAGTATTTTGGGGTCTGATCCCCATCTTACACCAGCTAACATTCTCAATATATTTAAACCTTTACAGGAATTTTTAATTATGTAATTTATATGTTCATGGAAATTTAATTTTACATCTAAATAAATGCCTAGAATTTTTTTGCATAGAACAATAGGTAAAGACACATTATTATATTTTATGTTTATATCACTTATAGAATAATCATGTTTTTTGCAGAAAATCATTGCTGAACTTTTTTGTGGACTAATATTTAAAGATAACTTATGATTATAGTATATGTTCAGATGTCTCAGAGCTTCATTCACTAAATCTGCAGCAATATTTACATTATTATTAACAGAATATAACACAAGATCATCCGCAAACTGTAGTATGGTAAGTTTTTCTGTATTTACATATTTAAGAATTTGACTAACATATATATTGTAAAGTAATGGTGATAAGATGGATCCTTGCATTGTGCCTTTAGAAACCTGTCTAGGGCCATGAAGAATATTATTAAATTTAACATACATTGTTCTATTATGTAAAAAATTAAATATCCATTTACAAACTTTACCAGGAATATTAAAATCATGTAAAATATCTATTAAAATTGATGGATTTACATTATCAAATGCACCTTCCACATCCAGAAATGCACATACTGTAAATGAATGGCTATAAAATGACTTTTTTATATCTGTTATAAGGGTGACAAAACTTTCAGTGGCTCCTTTACCTTTCCGAAACCCAAATTGATTAATTGGTATTAAATTATTTGATTCAAAGTACCAGTCTAATCTAACTTTGAAAATAGATTCAAAAATTTTACCTACACATGAAGATAAAGAGATGGGGCGATAAGAATTACAGTCTCCTGCTGCTTTATTTTGTTTTAATATGGGTATAACACACTGGGTTTTCCAGCTAGGTGGAATACAGCTTTTTTTCCATAATAAATTAAATATTTTAAGTAATATGTGTTGTGCATTTACATGTAAACATCGAATTAATTTATATGGAATGTCATCAAGACCGGGAGATGTATCTTTCCTTAACTGTATTGCTTGCTTAAATTCATTCCATGTGAAATCATCTGAGAGAAAACAACTATTAGCATTACCATTTTGATTGAAATATGTATTTAACTTATGAGTATCTATATTATTTGGACTGGGTACTGTATATTTTGTTAAAAATGAGGGAATCCACTCATCATTTTTAGAAGAAATATTTACCTTTGCATGTTTAAATCTTTTAACATAATTCCAGATGTAGCTTACTGGGGTGTATCTGTTGAAAGAAGAACATAATTGATGCCATGATTGTTTTTTCTTTTCATTAAGTAAACGTTTCTTAGCAGCATCAGTTTTTTTATATAAAATATAATTGTCTAATGAAGGTGACTTCCTGTAAATATTTAACATAGACTTACTTTTTTTAACTGCTTCCAAACATTCATCATCCCACCAGGGAACAGGTTTTTTAAATTTAACAGTATGCTGTTTTTTACATTTAGGTATACATTCATATTTTAAATTATTTAATATATTACAGAACGAATCATAGGAATTTATAGGGTTTTCAAAATCTAGAATAATATTATTAAAAACTACTTTGGAGCTATTACTATATTTATACCAATCTGTTTTCTTATATAAAAATTTTTCCTGTATGTCACCAATTTCATATGTTTCAGGTGATGTTTGCATATCTATAATAGTTGGGTAATGATAACTACCCATGGCATCATCATGAACTCTCCAGTTACACATTGCAGCTATATTATGACTTATAAAAGAAACATCTATGGCCGATTGCTTGTGGTGAAAAGTACCTACAGTTGTTGGAGATCCAGTATTAAGTAAACAAAGATTAAATTCATCCATGACATTATGTAAGGATGACCCTCTTGAATTGGTTTTTATGCATCCAAAAGCAACATGGTGAGCATTAAAATCTCCAGAAACTAATATAGGTTTTGGAATAATATTAATAATTGATTTTAATTTATTTACAGAGAGATTATTATTTGGTGGACAATATACACAGAGGATGGAGATTTTTCCAAAACCACAATTTAGTAGTAAGGCAACTGACTGTACACATTCATAAAAAGGTGTTTGTATAATATTAAACTTAAAATGATTTTTTATAAGGATACCTACTCCATGATATCCTCTTTTACCATTTTTGAAAATTAAATTGTAACCAGTGATGTTAATATAATGCTTGTCTTTTAGCATTGTTTCATTTAATAAACAAATGTCAATATTGTGTTCCCTCAGAAAATTTATTAATAACGGTTTTTTACTATTTAAACTTTGTATGTTAAATTGTGCTATTCTAATAAATGACTTATCCATTTTGTTTTAGTTTTTTAATTAAAGTATCCTTAATATATGTAAGAGTGAGTAGTGTGTCATCGGATTTATTACCCAGTGACACTAAAGTGGCGACCAGCTTGTCCAATATGGTAGTGTTAGTAATTATATTTTCTATAAGTTTGTCATCAGAAATTATTTTAGGATCAATATTATTTCCTTTATTTACAATAGTTTTATCTTTATTTACAATAGTATTTTCTTTATTAGTATCATTTATTATTTTTTTATTAGCGTTATTCAAGTTCATACTTTTTGTCATTTTAAGTTCTGGAAATTCCTCTTTATATTTATTCATGAGGTTTACATTGACCGCCTCAACATAGTTTTGTTTATTTTTTTTTTCTAAAATTTTCTTTAGTTTAACTGGACATACCTTAGATATGGAGAGGTGATCCCCACCACAATTAATACATTTAACATTCTCGCTCTTACATTCTTTAAAGTGATGTTCATCAGTACAAATAGAACATTTTTGTACTGATTTGCAAATTGATGCTCCATGATTGAATTTGAAGCATTTATAACATTGTAGTAGTGGAGCAAAATATTCAAATACTGGGTAAGACCACAGTTCAAAATAAACATGATCGGGGAGGGAATTAGAAACAAATGTTATACTAACTGATTGAGTTTGTTTTAATTGACCATTTACTTTCCTGGCAAATCGGCGGACAGCTACAATTTCGTATTTGGAGTTTAGTTTATTATAGAGTTCTTCGTTGCTTAATGAAGTTGGAACATATCGAATTACACCAGTTTTTTCCACAGATTTAGCTGGTATGTAGGCTTTAAAATGATTTGTTGTTAAAAAATCTATATTTTTTAAGAAAATATTAGCAGTAACTGCTTGATTAAAAGCTATTGAAATTTTTTTAGCATTTATTCTCTGTATGCATTGGATGCCCTTTATGTCTCTTTTTAGTAAAGCAGACAAATTAATCGGATTTTTGTTTCCTAAATTTTCTTCAGTTGTGCTTTCAAGGAAGACTGTAAAAATAGTTTGTTTTGAGTCCGATGGAAATACTCTAGTATAGCCAGGTTTTCTGTAAGGCTTAAAATTTTCTGGGGTAAGGGTTGGTAAAACGACATCAATTTTTCTTTTCTTTTTGACGGTATCGGGAGGAATATCTTCATTCACTTCCTCCATTTCTTTTCAGAAACACTTTAATACTATTTTCTATTTAATAAGTAATAAAACTAGTATTAAAATTAATTATTAATACGAAAATAAAAATTCGCGCCCTATTCGTTTAAATTCCCGCCAAAGAATCCGGCAAATGTAATTATGGTGTAGAGATACTACTTAAAAAATAATATCTGAATGTATTTTAAAATAATGTGAATAATTAAATGATATGTTTCAATAATGGCTTCTACGCATTGCGCGTAATTTTACCTTTGTCATGTGGGTATTTTTAAAAGTATAAATATTATCAAAAGTGGAATAATATGACGGAAAGGTAATGGAAAAGCACTAGGAGAAAAAAAAACATCTTCTAGATCTTTACGAAAAATCAACGGTATTAACAGCCGTCAACAAAACTGTCAAATTAATGAAAGCGTCTCTATGAATACTATAGTACTCATATTTTCTTTTATAGTTAGTTTTCGTAGTAGCCCGGGAGGTAATGACACCTTTCAGTCACTCATTTCAGCGTGGCTAGTTTTCTCTAAAATGCTAGTTTATTACGTGTACAAACACAAAACCGAGGTCAGCTGGCACATACGCGGGGGAGGCGGATGAAAATTTATAAAAATAAAATAATTCCAGCAGACTTGATTTTTTTTACAGTACTCTATTAGATTATAATATGATTTAAAAAAATATTCAGCTGTTAAAATAGCGGTGGAAAGCACGTCCGCTGCTCGTATGAACGTGTGAACGATACATAAAAATTCAAGTCAATTCAGCAAGCTTAAAATTTGACTAAAAAATTACTTAATCTATACGATTCACGAAATATATAGTCAGCTGACGATCAGCTGGAGGAAAAGTCGCCAGCCGACACCGTAAACATTGGTTCTAGTTAGTACCCGTTCGTCGGAACGTTCATCCGAGCAGCGGACGTACTTTCCACCGCTATTTCAGCAGCTGAATTTTATTTTTAACATGTTACAATCTAATAGAATACTGTAAAAAAAATCAATTTTATTATTTTATTTTCATAAATTTATAACGGATTTCTAGCATCCGCGGACGCGTCTAATAAACTATTATTTCAGAGAAAAAAAGCCATACTGAAATGACTGTCTCTAAAATGTCGTTACCTCCCGGGCTATAGAACTTTAAACGTTTCGAATTATTTATCTATTTAATCTGTCTTCATTTGTTTTTACGACTTTAACAGCAACTTTTATGTCATTTCCTCTTTGCCCACAGCTTTCATCCTAAACTATAAAATGTTAAGCGTTACTTGGGATTAGAAGATTTATGTCTCGGATATACTTTTTTGATGGGATTTATTATTTCTATTGTGTATATCATCACGTATTCTATTCCCAATAGTACTACCCTACTTTGTTAGTAATATAAGGGTGTTGCCTGACACTTTAATAAACTCACATGCGTTTAAAACTAATTAATAACGATACGGGTATGTAACCTGACCCTTTATAGCTAAACTATTGACCCGCATCCTGTTCCTATTTATTAACACCAATCTATCAGTCACATTAGTTATTTTATAAAAAAACAATGCTTAGACTGCTTAGAAAGTAGTAGTCACCACACTTATAAAATTGATGAACGGTTATACATGGTGACTTTGAAAGGATGTACTTTGGGCTAATATGAGGTTCTACTGATCAATACGAACAACTTTTCCCATGGAACTATGTGCCGGAAATGAAAAAAAAATATTGCCTCTACATACCAACTAGTAATGTTAAAATGACCAATTTCTATGGGGAAGCAAATTTTTGTTTTTTCAGTTTCGACACATGGTTCCATGGGAAAAGTTGTTCGATTTGATCAGCAGAACCTCATATTAGCCCAAAGTACATCCTTTCAAACTCACCCTGTATACCTACTTAATATTGGACCAAATCATGTTATGGTCTTAGTCTATCACCAGATTTTAGAAGCTGATTACATCGGTGGTGGGTTATCAGGTTGCGGTTACGAAACAAGCAGTTGATACGATAAAGCAGCGAGGATATTAAGGTATTCCGGCTTTGAAATTTCATTTTGTTCGTAAGCGCATCAATTACTTGGCATAGTGGGAGCGATTAATGCAGTTAATCAAAAATGTATTAATAGACCCCATTTATGGAGTTTGTAGCTCTGCTTACCATCAGATGCAAAGTCACATGCCGTGCCCAAATAAACAATATAAAAAATACAATATCCGTCGTAAGCACTGTAGCTAGTTTTGCTATGTTTTTCATATGATCATAAGTAGTTTTTTTAATTATTTTGTTCTACCATGGGTTTGCGCATTGTAGAAACGTAACGTATTCATTTACAACGTATTCGCTTTATTCAATCCTGTTACCAAAAATAAAGCGATCTATTGGTTGTTGCTCACGTATACGTTACGTTTCTATAATGCGCAAACCTATGGTAGAGCCTCTGATACGTATGGCAAAGTTGGTTACTAAAAACGTGCAATACCGAAACAAAATCATAAAACAAAAGCCGACGTATTTAGAATAGCTTCTAATGAATTCCAATCTCTTTTTAATGCAATCCGATAGTTTACAAAGTCGCATAACTCGCATCCAATTAACCACACATCAATCTCGACTCACGCGCAACTGAGTGACAGTCTGCGAGACTCCACGGTTGGCGCACAAAGGAAGTGAGTTAATGCTGTGAAGTCGAAGATAGACAGACTTTTAAAAAGTTAGAGCTAACATAGCTACTGTATGAAGCGAAAAATGTTCTCATTTCAAAAATAAAATCCTTTTAGTTTTAGTAATTGTTATATAAACTCTTACTATATATATAACTTGACAGTGTGGTTTCAGCATTTTTTTCATACAATTTATTTCAGCACTCTAATAATAAAATAAAATTTTAACCCATCGCACTGGCATATCCATATGCATTAAAACACAAAAAGTACAAGCATAGAGTTTTGAGATGTTTTTATAGAATAAATTAAAAGTTAAGTGATATCAGCATTTATCTTTTTTTTTTTAATTTGATTTCAGCATTATCTTTAAAATTATTAATGGGTAATTTCAGCATTTGTTATGAATAGATTTAAAATAGGACTTCAATTATTTTTTCTTGTAGAAACGCAATTTTATTAATTACAGTTATTTCTACCTTAATTTTTTTTAACTATTCTGTCAGTTAATCTTAAGTTATATTATTGGATAAATTTAGCATTACCCACGATTAGGACTTGAATAGTCCAACAAAAGTCCTAGAAATTTTGTTGGTAGTGAAATTTCAAGAACGTCACTCGTTGAAGCTGTTGAAATTACGCCTCAAACCGTGATAAAATTATATATTTTTTTCGATATAGAAATTCCAGTTTTGATCACCAATTCCAGTATTACAAACAATACTGAAATATGTCGGAATTCCGGAATTTTGTTAAAACCGGAATTCCGGAAATCAAGCCCTACTCACGATAGATTTAAAGTAGGATGATTTTATATTTTAATTCATAGAAGGAATTACTGTAAAGCCATATCTATTCAACTCAATATTCTATGTGCATATCTAGCCATTAGAATCTCTAAGAAAAGGATATAAATATTTGTGTAGAGTCAAATATAGCGCCTGTGCACTCTGCATATGGATGGAGTCGTATTTCCGCCGGCAGTCAATGAAATTAATATAAACATAATTATATAGAGGAGTAGTTAAAATCTTAACAATAAAAGAAAACTAATACAGTTGTTTTTGTAGCTTTAGTTTATAAATTAATCAATAATACTACTTACATTCTGTTAATAAAATTCATGTTCATAATATTCGACATTGTCACAGACATAAAATGCCGTATGTAGTGTGAATATTATTGTGTTGCTTATAGTGTACTGTTAATTGAAAACGTATATAATAACAATAAATGTAATTGCGGCTCTAAACATTAACCTTAATGCTGGTAAGTAACGAAGCTGCGCGAGCGCAAGTTGTTGACAAGCCGATCTTTTTATACACGCGTAGTACTCGGAAATGCCCGAGGGGAATAAGATTTAAATGACTTTTGGTACATTAAAATCATGACGGAAATTACTAAGACATCTTGGTTTATTGTCGGCAAGTTAATACTCTGTGCCACCCATATCGATTGAGTAATAAAACAAGATTCGAATGATGCAAATCAACATGAAGTTTAGTAAAAAAATCTCCTTTTTGTTTTTCCATTTTAGTACAATGTTGGTCTAAATATAAAGTTAAAGTAAACAACAACAATACTTGCTCTGTATAATTTAAAACCTATAATTAGTACCCATTTATATAATTTAAGGCAAAGTTAGGTAGTGACGGTAAATTTGCAGCATATTGCATAAATTTTATTATTATTATTTTATTGGAGCACTGAATATGACTTTGTTCATATTATATAATCATATATATAAGAATATATATATGATAGATAAAACAAAAATATTGATATATAACATTGGCTGCTCCCACTATGCTAAATGATGAGGTTAGGAAATAAGTGATTACACATACAAATTAGCTTAAGTCAACTCAGCTGCCGGTATCGTACCCACACCCTGAAAGGAGACTACCACCTCGACAATAAATTCATTGCAGTAGATGCAGCAATCAATGCAGTCAGCTCCTGAAATCTGGTGATCCCTTAAACTAAATCCAAAACATGACTTGGTCCAATTAATATTGGTAGTAGGTATATGACCGTTCATCAAAACTATCATCATCATCACAGGTCCCGAGAACCATTTAAACGTCCTCGGAGTACCCAGAGGATAGATTAACCCGTCCTCATTTTGCCGATAGTATTCGTAGGCAACACCTAACAAGTGGCGAGCTTGCTGCGGTGTTTATGATGGTATTGCCTCGTTGTACGAGAATAAAGGTCACCCATTCCAGGTCCGGCCTTGTTGTCATCTGTTATCAGTTGCTTATCCACTAGGCTGGGATCGTTTATCAAAAAAATATACAATACAGGTACCTGTTATTATTAATCAAAGTCAAAAAGACATTGGCTAAAGTGTATTAGACAATGTGCCGATTTCATAATGCACAAATTCACTGTGGGGGCGAGCGTGGGCGACATAGAAGAAGACATTACTTTTGCACCAATTTGTTGTTCTTTTCACAACTGTACACTACCAGTCATTGCCAAACTTTTATTACGGCATCAAGTTACTAATTATTATAACCGAAATGTTTTAAAAGTTGTATCACTAACTTTATAGTATGTTCCATACTATTATATATATATATATATATAGTATTTGGTTGAGTAGAGAGGGTAGTGAACACAATACAGGGGAGTGTTCAAAAGGCCTTTAACCCTACTTCGCGGTCTCAAGTCCGGAAACGCTGCAGTTCATTCCCCTGCCTTCCAACCACGCGATGGACCCGGCACACGCACGGTGAGGCCATGGACAGCTAAGAACATTGTCTCATCTCATAATTTATTTATTTCTCACAAAAGCTTATTAATAATTTACAACATCAATTGATACAAAATTTGTGAGACTGGAGCCGGAATTAGGCACAAAGCCTTGAATATTTTTTTTGCCAAGTATTAAATAGTTTTTATTTTAATTATATTCAAATTTTAAAATAATTAATAAAATCACAAAGACAGGTTTATGCGAATTCAAAAGGTAAAATAACTATAAAAATTTAACAGTTACAAAAAAAAAGAAAGAAAAATCCATTTAAGATGGTAAAAAGCCACAAAATGTCGACCATAGTTATACTAAGTAAGCATCAATTTCCAAGGATCCCTATTAACGAAGGTTTTTATGACTATTAAAGCTTAAGCAATATGACACTTACCAACGTTACTAGCTCATAAACCCAGATACCATACCAATATTTGTATGAATGACTCATAATTTCGTGTGTATCTTCAAACCCATCTATATACTATACATACACTTATGTAGTATAATAAAATCTATAAAGACCCAGGCAGGAATGAAGTAAATACTTGAATACTTGGTGACTTTAACAATAGCAATTTGTTTGGTGTAGCCTCAATAAAATAAGTTGCTTCCGGAGGTCGTGGGTTCGATTTCCACCCATGGCAAAAAAATATTAGTATTTTTTTCTGTACAGTTTGTGGTCTGGGTGTTTATAAAATATAATATGTATTAATATTGTTGCTTCTGGTACACAAAGTACAAGTCTAGAGCTTAATTTGTAACCAGGACAACATGTGTATAATGTCCTTTATATTGCTATTATTAATGATGGACGAGGTTGAGACAAAATATATTATCTCAATGATGAATACTCTTATTATACGTATTTTACGAAAATATACTAAATTCAAGCATTTTAAAATTGCATTGCCAAATGCTGCACCACCTAAACTACTACCTTTAAAATGAATTTCATAGCTGTCATTCAATTTTCAAACTAAAATTTCAAAATAATATTCGACGCCATTTTTAACTTTAGTCGACGAATAATACAATAACTTAGACGGACTCTTTGGTGCAACTTACCCTAAGAGTTGCAATAAAATATGGTAGAAATACGCAATCCGCTAGTAAGAATAACGCTCAATATTACACCTACCTAACCGACAGCGTTTATTGTTTATTTTATTCTTTATTCCATATAATATAAACCTCGGACATTTAAGCGAGCTTAATATTAGGTATTACTTCACTTTTACTAGATATAGAAAAGGCTAACTTTTTACATAATACCGGTTGTGTTCCTATTTCCAATAAAATTAATTATTATGGCTATTAAACGATAATAGGGCGAAAGTACCTAACACCACCCACACGATTTGGTTTCTATTACCACATATAAAACTCTTTACAAAAGATGGTATTACTTAAACTTACTGTTTATAGTTAAAAAGGTCGCAAACACACATGTTATTTGTAGTGCATTTTTTCTAGCTAAAAAATCTGAGACTGTTTTACGTAACGTCTTTCGGCCTTATCGTAGCCAAATAATTGGTAAGTTCACAAACTTAGCTTTAGGCTTGTACTAAGTACCAAAAACAACGATAATACTTATTTATTTCTACACTCAATAAAGTATAAAAATATTGTTAAACTGTTTAAACATATATTATTAAATATCTTTAAAAACACTTAAAGCGCAATATATATATATTAATATGTAGGACAATTTACACAAATTGCTTGTACTATGTGTACCAGAAGCAACGATATAACAAATATTATATTTTATAAACACCCAGACCATGACAAACTGTACAGAAAAACGTAATTTTTTTTTTGTCACGGGTGGGAATCGAACCCACGACCTCCGGATACAACGCCAAAGACGCAACCACTACGGAGGCTGAAGCGGAATATTAAATCGTATATTGGTTGTTAGTATTGATAGGCATAAAAAGCAGCATGTATTTCGTTTTCAAAATAAATTTGAGAGCCAATTGTGACATAAGTTCTATTTTGACAAATTAAAGTTATTAATAAGTCCTGCGGGAGACAGACAGACAGTTTAGCCTCATTCTAACTTTAGCCACGAAACTGGAGCATCAATGGAGCTAAAAGAGTTAACCGCAAAACAGTCCATTGTTTTCGCAGCTCATCTAAACAAAGTTGAATAGCCAAGTGACGTTAGTATTCGCATTTGGTTTTTAAAGGTTTTTATAACACATGTAAATACGTACGTACTACACAAACCTCTGCCTGATTATGTATATTATTTTTTATGACATGATGTTTTTTTTTTGTAAATAAATTATTAAACGTTAAAGAAAACTATTAAAAAAACTATTATACACAGCAGATTTTTCTTTTTCATTACGGAATTAAAAACATGTAAATCCCGCACCTACGATGAAAACATCGAAATTCTGGATACCTGTACCGAATAAATGTCGTATTAGAAAAATTCAAACGGCAGGTACCAGGTTTCATAATTAACCGTAAAACAGGTAAGTAAATTATAAAATATAACAATAAACACTTACCCAGTTTTTCTTCTATTAGGTAAAGTATAACGATAATTTACATAAAGAATTCTCATAAATATATACATATAAGCACAGGACATGTTTAGAATTAAGATGACATTAGAATTCAGAGACGAATCGATTTTAATGATTTCCTGCTTTAAACAATTTGAACATCCTCCGTGACCAAAATTTATTTAGTAGTTAGAATTGTTCTAATACATTAAATTTCCATTAGCCATTTCAAAAGCCTCTGCTATTCCTCTTTTACCGCTTACTCTCCTAGTACCCAGTACATTCGTGAAATAAGGATTTTACAAAACCGTTTCAGCCTTAATTTGGTTGTCCGTTTTATATATAGTATGGTTTGTTTATATTGCTTATATTAAATTTTTAAAGATAAAAATGCAATGAAAAAATTCCTGGTGGCGGGACTCGAACCCACGAACCTCGCTATCGCGGCAAGGCGCTCAACCGCTGAGCCAACCAGGTTCCAGTCAGCCCTCACGAATTTTGTCATTGCTTGTTATCTACTTATACACAGACGCCCTCTATTAGCTTTCTTCTAATAACTCTTATATGAGTGAAGTCAGAAGTCCTAGTTACTAATACTAGATGGCAGAGGTGTCTGTTTTTTGTTTTTACTTTTTTCAGTATTTTATATTGATGCATTTTTATAAATTCCTTTATAGGATAATCTTATATTAAATTTTTAAAGATAAAAATGCAATGAAAAAAATCCTGGTGGCGGGACTCGAACCCACGAACCTCGCTATCGCGGCAAGGCGCTCAACCGCTGAGCCAACCAGGTTCCAGTCAGCCCTCACGAATTTTGTCATTGTTTGTTATCTACTTATACACAGACGCCCTCTATTAGCTTTCTTCTAATAACTCTTATATGAGTGAAGTCAGAAGTCCTAGTTACTAATACTAGATGGCAGAGGTGTCTGTTTTTTGTTTTTACTTTTTTCAGTATTTTATATTTATGCATTTTTATAAATTCCTTTATAGGATAATCTTATATTAAATTTTTAAAGATAAAAATGCAATGAAAAAATTCTTGGTGGCGGGACTCGAACCCACGAACCTCGCTATCGCGGCAAGGCGCTCAACCGCTGAGTATATAACAAGCAATGACAAAATTCGTGAGGGCTGACTGGAACCTGGTTGGCTCAGCGGTTGAGCGCCTTGCCGCGATAGCGAGGTTCGTGGGTTCGAGTCCCGCCACCAGGAATTTTTTCATTGCATTTTTATCTTTAAAAATTTAATATAAGATTATCCTATAAAGGAATTTATAAAAATGCATAAATATAAAATACTGAAAAAAGTAAAAACAAAAAACAGACACCTCTGCCATCTAGTATTAGTAACTAGGACTTCTGACTTCACTCATATAAGAGTTATTAGAAGAAAGCTAATAGAGGGCGTCTGTGTATAAGTAGATAACAAGCAATGACAAAATTCGTGAGGGCTGACTGGAACCTGGTTGGCTCAGCGGTTGAGCGCCTTGCCGCGATAGCGAGGTTCGTGGGTTCGAGTCCCGCCACCAGGAATTTTTTCATTGCATTTTTATCTTTAAAAATTTAATATAAGATTATCCTATAAAGGAATTTATAAAAATGCATAAATATAAAATACTGAAAAAAGTAAAAACAAAAAACAGACACCTCTGCCATCTAGTATTAGTAACTAGGACTTTTGTTTATATTGCCCAACTTTGCCATGCAAATTTGGGCAAAGTTGCCTAAAACATATATATCTATTATATATTTTGTTTAAAAACTTCATTGGCCAAATTAAGTAAAAAGTCGGACTTTATTCCGCTTTAGGCACCACCGGTAAACTTTTGATAAAAAATAAGCTGTAAGTACTAAGCAGGTAAAATTATTATTTAAATTAATATAACATCGTGGTGAATAGGTTTTGTTTCATATCTAGGTCTTGTATTATGGACTAGTTAATTGTTTCGAGATATCCCAAGTAATTTTCTCTAACACCAAATTTCTTTAAAGGACCCACTAATAATAACAGTTGCTTTAACATAGATAAAAAATA
Organism: Monopis laevigella; assembly: GCA_947458855.1. NCBI lineage: Eukaryota > Metazoa > Arthropoda > Insecta > Lepidoptera > Tineidae > Monopis > Monopis laevigella. The sequence goes on along the minus strand of OX381594.1, from coordinate 10,840,642 downwards.
AATACACCATAATTTGATTAAGGTTTCGATTTATTTTTCAAAATTTACTTTGGCTTTAGCAAACCTACGTCATTTGATATTAACCTCGCATTAATCATTATTGGACACTAATGTCTCCAGATAGATTTATATAATAACCAAGTGATATTTATTTTAAAATATTCCTCCTAACAATAATTATAAGATAATGAGTTTATCATAATAGCTAACGTGATTATAATGGTTGTCCACGAGGCTGGTGCGCAAAAGTTAGGCGGGGGCGGTAGTGGGTGTCGGAAAACCACTCTTATTGCTTATTCATCATCAGACCACCTATGTCCACTTGATGGACGCAAAAATTGTATCGCGACTTGATTTATTTCCGCACATAAAACTGGCTATGGTTTTCCATTTAGGTCCAACTAGTAATAAAAAGATATTTATCTTTGTTATTATATTGTATTGTTTTTATGTAGTTTTTGCTCTTTTGTTTGTTTTATAGCTTTATATAAAATAAATATACGTTTTTTGGTAGGTACCTAATCACCGCATTATATGTTTTTTTTTTAGTTGTCCGAAAAAAATGGTACCAGTAAATACTTATCGATCTTAGATCAAATGTCTAAGTCAAAAAGTTACGACAATGCCTGTGACTTTACATACAATTTCGTAATAGGGAATATGCATGATTTTTATTTATTTCATTAATTGATAGATTAACTATATTAGACCCTAAATACAAATATTAAACATTTTTTAAAGAAAAACACATAAATAAAAGGGTTTAAACTACATCTGCCACTACCGCAGTAAAAAACGGTACATCACTAGCCGCCATTTTGTGACATCATTCGTGCTCAAAAAGCATAGGTATTAGTTTAATGTTATTGCACCTCAAAAGTTAGTCAAAAGGTTTGTTTATCACAAATTATCGTAATAAAGGACAATAAATACCTGAGAAAACAAGAAACTGTAGACTACAGAACACAGGTTGACATTTGTTTTTGCACGAATGACGTCACATCATCACACACATAGTGTTTCTACAAAAAATGAATTTTTAAAATCGTATTTATAAAAAAATATCTAATTAAAATAAAATAGATTACTGTAAATATGTTCAAAGACATAAAAGGAACATTATATATTAAAATAATAATAATTGGCGTTTCATGCATATTCCCTATTCGCAGGTCGCTACTCAACACTCAACGTTAAGCTCCAAGCGTCCTATATATATTCTAATAGGTTTATATATTAAGTCCATGACTAGTAGCTACAAAAAAAATCATGGCTATTGCTCGACTCCGCCTGTATAAGAAAAAAAAACTATTTAACGAAATATTGTGAAATTTGACAAAGAGGTAATTTTATTTATATTTTATTGCATACAGTTTTTGAAAATACTCGAAATTGAAAAGAGCTAGTTATTTTCAGTTTTATGTGCGGCTAGCTATGGTACAACACCATAATATGAACATGTACCTATGAATAAACAGTTAAACGTTATTGCATACTTAGAATAATAACGCACTTTTCGTGTGCGGACTCTGGGGCCTTATTCTGAGCTTGCAACCGCTAATCACGACAAGACGTTGCGCAAACTATAAATATGGAAATATAAGTTCTATTTCAATGGATTTATAGTATGTATTAAGTTGGCTATAATAATGCCGCCATCTTGAAATACACGAATTCTTCGCATCTTATGAGCATTGGAATTTCAACTTTATAATTAACAGGATAGAACTTATATTTCAATACCCGTACTTTACGCAAAATGCGTGACGGTGATTATCAAAACTCGGAATAAAGCCCTTGTTGGTTTCTATGCGTTTTTAATCTATGATTGCATATATTTAAGAATAACGTAAAACGAACCATGTTAAAATCTTGATCTAAAAAAAAAAAACACGAGTATCTTAATTTTATATTGGCTTAAAGTGGCCGATATAAAATTAGGATACCGACATAGTAGTTTTTTTCCCAGTATTAGTATTATATATTATGGTACCAACTACCCTAGCTGTTTAATCAATTTCGAATATAATATATGAAACAAAATATAAATTAGGTAATTAACCTCTTTGTCAAATTTCATAATATTTCGTTAAATACTTGAAGACACATTGGCCTTTTTATCAACTCTAAAACGCCATCTTTAAAGGTTTAAAATGGGTATCTGAACTCGCTGTCTACCAGAGAAGAAGCATTATGCAGGCTGGACTGGTTTAATAATAGCCTCTTCTTCTGTACAAAAACTGGTCACGTCATGTACTTATCTTGTAACCACCACAATGGAAACGAAATATATTTCCGTTTATTTGTTTGGGTATGCGTTTTTCTACAGATTACTACATCAGTTAATTTCACCATTTTTCGTTTTTTTTTAAACATTTTTTTGGCAGCAGATAACTTCCTATTGTTCGTGCTGTGCTCTTTACATTGATTTCAATTTCGGTATATTTCAGTACAGTAAACATCAATCAGTAAATATTCGTGGTGGCCGAGTTGGTTAGAACTTGGACTTAAAAACATCCCTGGTTTGAATCCCGGTGTGTACAAAAATATGGAGGTACATTTGTTTGACAGCACACCTATAGTGCCTCGGAGTGCACGTTAAGCTGTCGGTCCCGGTTTCACTATAGCAACTTGTGAAACTGTTTATAGATGGGTTATTGAGTCTGTTGAACACATCGCGACGAGCTAGCCATTTGTTCGATGTAGACTCATACCATCGGCTACGACGAGGTGGGATTAAAACCCCCCTACTGGGTACCCTGGGACGTCTAGGCAACCTGGGGCGCCGTAAGGCACCCGTGACGATAAGTATGTATGTATGTACAGTAAACATCAATATGGTGCAGGCAAAAACTAGGTGTTTTTATTTAAATATTAAATACATATTTTTAATTACCTATAGTAGGTACCTACTTGAACTCGCGCTTCCCTATTCCCCAGGTCACGTGAATGAAGTTGAACAATGCAATATTATCTATTAGGTGACCGAGACTCGCGAATGTGGGTAATTGTAACATTTCTTTGTTTAGCGATAAATAATTAACTCGTTAACAAATTGGTTTCATTGTGATTTTAAACGAACTCTATTTTTTTGCCGTAAAAATACCCATTTTAATTAGGTATAATACCTATAGTATCTACCTATATTTTGAGATAAAAAATATAATAGTTTCTAATATAGTTTCAAAGATATAAACACAATGAACATTTTTCTGGGACTCGAACCCATGGACCTGGTTTTCTCGACACGGTACTCAGCCACTGAGCCAACCAGCCTGGTTCGATTCCTATCAACCAGAAATATTTTCATTGCATACCTATTTTAACTTTAAAATTTCAATATAAGAATATCCTGATACGAAAATAATAATAATATAGTTTCAAAACTTTGTTTGCGTAATACATGATTATTTAATAATTAATAATAATCATGTATTAAAATAGCAAAAAAAAACAAGTACCTACTTATATAGTTAAGTAATCATTTTAAAAATACTTTAAGTATTTGCCTAATTATATTTTTGTAATTAACATTAGGTAGTAGATTTGTAACAACGTCAATCATAACAAGTAAAAGAACAAAAAGAACTACTTAGTTCTTTGTAAATGATTATCTGAACTATCGGTTCCATTAATCTGATCGAGAAACTGTTAAAGAATAATTATTGCAAGTAATTTATATGATAATTAAAGCACACTTACTTTTCTAGACCGCCAATTCGTGCAAAGTTGTATACATATATAGTTATGTTCACAACTTTGCCTTTATTGGGAAGAAGAATAATATTTATTTAAAAACTTTATTGCACAAATTTAGTACAAAGGCGGACTTAATGCCGCTAGGCATTCTCTACCAGTCAAACCTTTGGGACAAATTAAGCAGTAAGTAGGTAAAATAAGTGCAGTAAAATACATTTAAAAAATAGAGTATACAAATATTATACATACACACTAATGCTGACTACATATACATACATATTGATATGAAAAAGACCACATGAAACTATTTTATATACTTAAATAGGTATTTAGGTATTCAAATCCTTCCGTTAATATTTGTGAGAATTCATTCAGTTTTTATTGTATAATTTCAGTATTATTATCATAGAGCGGTTATTTAATACCTTCCTAAAATAGTAAATAATTACCTACTCATAATTATTGTAGGTTCACTAAAGAAGACTTCAATCTATAGGCAATGATTGCAAAAAGTATTGTCGAGGCTAAATAAGGTTGACGAAGTTATTTTGAATTACATATCAAATTGAATCAATAATTATAGACGTCCTTATTCATGGACTCTGTAGAACTGCATCCGTATCAATTCCAAACAGGTAGATCTGTAAATAACTACATATTTTAAATAATTAAAATTAATATGAGTAAAAATACGAGTTACTACCTGTAGGTAAGTAACTTCGCCTTGCATTTTGCAATGTCGCTTTTTTACTGACGAACTGGATTCCATGTTAAATATGCGGACAGCAATTTGTGGTCATTTTGATGTATGTATGTTTAATATTATTCATGAAAAAACAATAACTTTACAACCAATACAAAATATTTTTACTACCAATGCAATTAAGTGCATTTTTTGTACTTAGGTTAAAAAAAAGGGTTTTTACCACTTTATTTAACCTCTTTTTAAGTTAACTCCCAATGGACCCTAAGCTATTTCATAAGGATACGTTTAAAATGTATATTTTATAATAGGTACCTAATCTACTACTTAGGTAGGTAGCTAAGTAAACAAATATTAATATTTTTTTAAATTATATAAGTACCTACCTAAGTGCCTACTTAAATATAAAGAAAATAAAATAAATAATTAGTCAGTAGCTAATTGATGTAAAAAGATGATTATGTATATATGTTAAATTCATAGATCATAAATCGAAAAAAAAATCTATACAATTAAAAAGTACTATTAAACTATTCAAAACAATAAAAAAAAACTTACATTTTAAATTTCTCTCATAGTCAGCAACAAATCACACACAAAATAAATCACTTAATTTAAGTCCAATATAATTAATTAAATAGCTAAACAGAAAAGTTTTATTATGGGTAAAATAACGCGATCTTATTGGCGAAATAATGGAACAACCGAACGCGTGCACTCGACACAAGCGCGCCGTGCGATATGCGTACGATAGACATGTGAAAATCGCGATTGATTCAATCATTTTGATATGGTATTTCTAAGTGACCGAGATGTAAAATCATGATTCGAAAAAAGATTCGGTACTTTTGATTGAAATCTTTCAAACATATCTGTATCGTTCAATCATATCATTATCAATTGTTCAATCATATCTTTATATCGTTCAATTATATCTTTATATCGTTCAATCATATCTTTATATTTCAATCATATCATAATCAATTTTATATAGTTCAATAGTATCTTAATTTTAATAATGATGACCTTTTTTTTTTTTTTTTTTTTAGCTTATTAATCAATTCTGGATACCCAAAGGATAACTTAGACAAGGTCTGCGATGATGACCTTTTTTTTTTTTTTTTTTTTTTTAGAATATTAATTAATTCCGGATAGCAAAAGTATGACTAAAAATATGTGTTGGAGGTGATGACCTTTTTTTTTATTTTTTTTTTAGTTCACCAATCAATTCCAGATACCAAAAGTATGTCTAACGCTAACTTTTTTAGTGCTCTCAAAATTTTTTTTTGAAATGCATCCGAATTATTTTGGATCTTTTTTGATAGAATCCTGGGAATCCAATCGTTTTTGCGATTGAACGAATTCCAATTCAATCCTCAAAAAATGGTGATTGTCGCATATTATGCGACAAGCAAGCGAACTATATGCAAGAATTAAGTCTAGTCGTCGCAACCGGCGCGCTGCAGTACTTACCGGAAGGAATGCATCTATTTAGCGAATTTGTGCACTAAAAATGCACAAATGTGTTTTTAGTACTACCTATCTAGTAATGCTGATCGCACGTATAAGACTGGGAAAACAGGAAAGCAAATGCCTCATATTTAATAAGTAGTAAGTGCCAAATTAATAAATGGCTATTAAGTCAAAAAGTAAGGCAATAAATAAAAATAAAAAAATATTAATTCTTTAAACAATTACGGTCTCATTGTATGCTAAAAAGTTACCAATATAAAAATTATAAATATGTGAAAAATCAGAGGTAACTTTGGTAATTAATTATATCGAGGCAACTTTACTTCAAATTATAATCACGTTTCTATATTAACATGATTATCGATAGTATGCTCAAAATATATAGGTACTGAAAAATTATAACTTAAGGCATATTTATAAAAAAAAATACAGCCAAGTGTAGTCTCTTATTTTCTTCAATATCAAACCCGCGACTTCTGGATGCAACGCTAACGCCCGCGCCGTTACCTTCACAATAGACCGCCTCAGTAGTTTTTGGTCCATATAACGCAAGTTATTTATACGAGTATATTGTTCCATCGACAATCTTTTTGATTGGGCTATAATTTTGTCATTCAGAAAGAAAACTGAATTTCAATTTGAAACTTTGCCTAGCTATATAATCACAAATACCTACTCCTTTAATTTATAGGCAAAGTTGAGTACTCACGCAAACCAGCCAGAATTATTTTCTGATCCATTGGAGAACCCTTTATCGTAACTACTAAGGGGCCGGATTAATAGTCGTTGCTAAAGCAAGTGCTAATACTTAACAAATTCTTCAGACTGTCAAAATTTTTTTTGATAGTTCCAAGCAATGGCTATTAATTCAACGACTATTAATCCGGAGTAGTGAAAGAGTAGAGAGACATACCTTAATTCAGAAAACTGAGAAGAATGTACCTTTGACAGATTATGGCGGGTTTTACGATGGGTTAACTAACATTATTATTTTTTATCATATATTTTCAATGCAAATTACCTCGCCTGTCTTGAGATAATAAAACTAAATATCATATATCTAAGGTAGTAGACATCATATTTGTATCCATTACAATACACCATAAAGGGATTACCGTTTACAACAAACTAGGTCAATGTTTACAACAGGTAGATAAATGTTTGAAAGTAATAAACTAGATAATTAATTATTAGACTTTTATTATTTAAAAAAATAGACAGAAGTCGTTGTAGACTTAAAATGTTTTTTAAATATATATTACCTATATCTAGGCACGTACGTGTTATTTTAAAGTTGAGTATTGGAAAACAAATATTAATCCTTGAAATTTGAAAATAATCGCAAAAAAAATCCCTCACATTAAAATAATTCCTATAAAATATCAAAAGAGAAAATTAAAAAAAAGAAAATATATATATCTTTAATAATATATAATTAAGTGCCAAAACATGTAACGAGAGCAATCTGCCGACCAACTATTTATATAGTTTGGCAGAGAAATACTTGTACAATTCTGTATTTTTTTGTTGGTTAAATAAAGAAAAAAAGAAAAATAAGACCATTTTCTTCAAATACATTTTAAGCCCGAAAGTCGTTTTACTGCCTAAATTGAATGTATAATCTCATACGTGCTCTTTCTCTTATTGAGGGTCGGGGGGATTGTCATGTTTATAAAATATAATATGTATTATATCATTGTTTCTGGTACACATAGTACAAGCCTAGAGCTTAGTTTGTGACCAGAGCAAATTGTCTTAAAAAAACTAAATAAAACTTAGCAGTTAAATCAACAAGAGCATCAAAGAGCCTCATCAACACTTCTCGGTGAATAAATCGAGTTACCTATATAGTCTCGCACTCTGCAATTGTCTCGGTGAGAGTCGGCCGCTCTCTTTCATGCTAATATCGACGAAAGGATGCAAGTATGAAAATAATTCGTCACATCGCAGGCATCGACCACACCTCCTTTTGTGAAGGTAAGTAGGTATTTTAAGCTTTACATAAAGCCATATTACATATTTATAAGAACATAAGATATAAAATATATTTAAGTATAGCAAATAGGTATGTGTGTATACGTGGTGGACCTTGGACTTAAAAAAAACACTTAGGTCCCTGGTTCGAATCCCGGTGTGTACCAAAGTTTTTAATTAAAAATAAAATATGTACATTTGTTTGACAACATCACTATAGTGCCTCGGAGAGCACGTTAAGCTGTCGGCCCCGGTTTCACTATACCAACTTGTGAAACCGTTAATAGATGGGTTATTGAGTCTAATCAAAACATCGCGACTTGCCACTTGTTCGGTGTAGACTCATACTTTTTTTTCGAGGGTAGGCATAAATAAAGAAGTACACTTTATGTTTTCTCTGCTAAATACCTATATTTATTTAAAATATAATAATTCAGTATATGGTGCTGTGTAATAAGTAAATGAGTGTATAAGCAGCTTCTACACATCTCTGCACCATTCATTTCTCACCAACACAACACAAGGTCAAGCTAAGTATGGAATCCAATGTCTACACTGCGTAATCTGGAGGATAAGTTTCCGAAGTCCATGGAACAATTTGAGGCTCGCGTTGCTTCAGCATCCTCAGCAGTTACTCTTGCTGAATTGGCAAAGGATTTCCATCTTTTCAAGGAATTGGCCGTGATTCTTTTTCTTTGCTCAGAGCCTAAATTTAAAAACAGTCTGGCAACCCTGATAGATGACCTGGAAAACAGAAGCAGGCGTAAGTTTTTGTTGTTCCGTGGTATTAGGGAAAGTCCTGGTAGTAGGGAGAGCGCATCACAGCTTATTTGTAGCCTGGTTACAAATAAAATAAAGCAGGAAATTGGTGGTAGTGATATTTCATTTGGCTACAGGCTTGGCAAGGATGTTGATGCAGATAAACCTCGACCAATCCTGATAAAGTTTTCGAATACTGAAATGCGGACAAAGGTGTGGCGTTCTAAAAAACTGCTAAAGGAGTCCGGTGTCTTTTGACATCTACTCGGAGACTAGTGTTCGCTGAAGGACGTAGCGTATATGGCATGAACAATTGTTCTGTGATCAACAATTGTTCATGCCATATACGCTACGATGGCAAGATTTACATTAAACTGTCGAAAGGGTCCAGACAGGGCTTGCAGTCTACGGCACACCTTAAGGAGCTAATAGCCAAATATCCTCCACCATCGCAACCTGAGACACATACAAAGTTGCGAACGGGCAGAATGGGGAGGCAGGCATTGAAGTAACTTGTTGTATGTTTAATACTGGATATGATATAATAAGTTTTAAAAAGATCACTTAGCCTGGTTTTCCAACCTGAATTTTATCAAAATTCTTGTAAATATCACTCATTAATAATTATAATTTTCATCTGCGAAATATTTATATATTATTTTACCTTTGAAAACAGCTCTTACCTTTCATCATTGCCTAGGTAATGATGAAAGGTTTAAAAAACCGAAGTAAAAATCGCAATTGCCAATGAAATACATATCAGAATTATCAATATCTATCTAAGTATACCTATATAAATTAACGAGGCAAAGTTGCGCTTTCGATATTATTTAACTAAGGAATCCATGTCTAATGAAAGTAAATCCTCGTTAATAAATTCCTACTCAATATTTTGAATGTCCAAGTTAATTTCAAAAGGTCCTATAGACAGTCAGATAATAACAATAAACCTTATTATCTTACACAAAGAAACTATATTTGTTTTAGGACGCACCGTAGTACCTTGTTGGTAACGATTACCTATCTACGGGGTGTGTTCCACAGACCTAAAATCGTAGATAGACGAACTGTCATATAGAAATGTGCCTTATTTTCCTTTGTATATTATATTGCTAGATTCTAGTGTTTAAATCCATTATTTTTTCTAAGTCATCTTAACCGAAATAAAATGCATACAGATGTAAAAACTGTCAAGTTACCTAGGCATGTTTTGGTTTAGTCTGTGGGTTCACTGGTTTTCCGGAGACTACTGCATCGATTTCTTGTCGAGATGGTAGTCTCTTTTCATGGTGTGGTAAAGAAAAGGGAAATAGACTTGTAATGCAAATACGTATTTTGCGCCGCCCATTTTGTAACAGTGTCATTTAGCCGGCATAGTGGAAGCGATTAGTATTGTTAAACAACAGTGTATTGATCTACTCCAGTTATTGACTTTGTAGATCTGTTTACCATCAGGCAGAAAAGTCATATGACGTGCTCCAAATGATTTAAACGCATGCAATGTTGAGCAAATGTACGGTAACTTAAAAAAATATTTTTCCCTCTCAATCCTTCCTATTTTTAGGGCTCTGTATGGGATCACTCAGTCTATCTAGCTTCAATAACTCGAAACCCGGTTGAAGTAGAAAGTTTAAATTTTAAAAATAGTAGATCTTCTTGATGCTTCAATTAACATATTTTAAATGCTCCCAACGGCTAATTAAAGTTTGATTTCATAAAGAAAGTATTTATTTACTAACCATTTGAGATAAAGCGTTGAAATTTTGAATAATTTTACGTATTATGGGTCTCTACTTTAAGTATGTATATTTTAGTATCTATTAACAATTAATTTTTTTTTTTACAACTTTGCACAGTATAAAACTATATATAAAAACTCTAATTTATATGTCGTAGAAGAACGACAATCGTCTTGTTCTCTCTCCGACTTTCTAGATTTATTATATTTCTGTGGTGTTTCCCTTTGTGGTCAGACAGTCAGACAGGGTGTGGTGTGGAGCTACACGGGATGTGCTTCCGACTCAACCCGGGTCTAATTGATCAGGTTATGCGTTAAGAGTTTACATTCCGAATGCATTTATGTGTTCGTTTTTGTTTGCGCCACCATGTTGTTTGTTTAAGGATCCGTAAAATTTAGAGCTATTTTTAATAGCTTAGTACTGTAAGAGCCGTTTTTGTGACTGTTACATTACCTACCTAACTGGGAATAAATTTAAACTATATTTATTAGTGCCTCGGAGAGCACGTTAAGCTGTCGGTCCTGGTTTCACTATACCAACTTGTAAAACTGTTTATAGATGGGTTGTTGAGTCTATACAAAACATCGCGACGAGCTAGCCTTGTTCGATGTAGACTCATACCATTGGCTACGACGAGGTGGGATTAAAACCCCTCCGCTGGGTACCCTGGGGTCTTGGGCGCCGTATGGCACCCGTGATGATATGTATGTATGTATGTATATTTATTATTTTTGGACTTATTTTATTGAGTAAACATCCTATATCAATTCATTACAAATTAATATGTTTATTAATTATATTTAAATTACTGCAGGCATTCGCACTTTTTCCAACCTATATAACCCGAACGAATAATCTACTACTTCTTTTGTCTCCCGTCACATGTCCGTGGACCTTCAAAGTATTTAAAAATAGGAAATTAATTTAAAAATCATATGGTCAGCCCTCTCCATCTAGTACTATGGTTGCGTTCCAAATACTAGGGCTTACAGTACTTAGGAGATTAAGGTCGTTGCTAGGCAATTACTAATGCTTAGCCAATGCTTCGGACTTTCAAAGTGCATATGAAAAAACAATTTTTGACAGTTCCAAGCAATTGCTCAGGCTAAGCTTATTATTCCGACCCTAATAGTCGTTGCTTGGTTTTCAACTGTCATTTTTTATTTATTTTTTTCTTCCACCATTGTGGAAAGGCAAAGATCTTTCGACCATAGAGCCATTTTTCAACTGTCAAAATTTTTCTATATGCAGTTTGACAGTTCGAAGCAACGGCTAAGTGTTAGCCCCACAGAGCACGGAATCCACGCGCGCCGGCCGCCGCTACGAGCTGCCGGAGTAGGCAGCGCGCGGCGATTCCGTGCTCTGTGGTAGCCCTTACTATGCCACGACTATTAATCTCAGCCTTAGAATATAATATGTTCTTTTTTTTTTATTATAGGTTCTTTATCTGAATATGACCTGAACTAAATTTTAGTTAGTTAAGTACTGACTGAAATAGGCTAGGTTAGGTTTCTTTAAATTTTTAGATTTTTAGGTCTTCGAAAACCTTATGTCCTCAGTATGTCTGTCCATCTAGATTAATAACTCTAAAACCGATTAAAGTAGAAATAAAAAATAAAAATAAAAAATAAGTTTCTATATTTATCAATCTTCGTTATATATTGTTTATATTTATTACAATATATATATATATATATATATATATATATATATTCCATTTTGGTGTTAAAAAAAATGCGTTTTTTACGTGGCCGACCAAGGCGCGTCTTTACAGATCAAATTCGAGATGTTCTTATAAACCTACGTCTAAAAAATCACGCGCCTGCATGGATGTGGAGGAACTGGGAAAGTATGTAGAGATCGTGCGAAGTGGCGTACATTGCTCTCTGCCTACACCTTCCCTATTAAGTATGTATAGGCGTGATGGTATGTATGTATGCGTTTTATACATACATATATATCATGACGGGTGCCTTACAGCGCCTGGGATCGCCTAGACGGTATCCAGCGGAGGGGTTATTGAACCCACCTCGTCGTAGCCGACGGTATCAGTCTACACCGTGGCTAGCTCGTCGCAATATTTTGAATAGACTCAATAACCCATCAATAAACAGTTTTAAAAAAAGGTATTGTGAAACCGGGACGACAGTTTAACGTGCTCTCCGAGGCACTATAGGGGTGTTGTCAAACAAATGTACATACATTTTTATTTAAAAACTCATTGATACACACCGGGATTCGAACCAGGGACCTAAGTGTTTTTAAGTCCAAGGTCTAACCAACTCGGCCACCACGTATACGTTTTATACATTGTAAATTTCAAATTTTCCTATGGAACCATGTGTCGCAAATAAAAAAAAATTGGCGTCCCCGTACACGAGCCCCGGATATAACGCCAACAAGGGAATTATGCGTGCATTAATGTATAATAATTATTTAAAAAATTCAATCGAATGATAAGTTAAATTCATTCAGAGCGAGGTTCACGTAGAATCTTTACAGAAAAAAAAAGATTTAGACTGGAGTTGTACCAAAGTGTCTGTTATTGCAATCTTACGATTAAAATTAAAAATGGCGTCGAATGTACCAGCTGTCATTCGAACTACAAAAAAAAATAGTACATTCGACGCCATTTTTAATTTTAATCGTTACATTACATTAACAGACACTTTAGTACAACTCAGGCTTAGTCTAGTTTCATAGAAATTGTAAAGTATATTTGTCACTGGGTCATGTAAACTTAGTCACGTCTTCCCATTCACGTCTTCTTAAAAAGTACCTCGTCATCTCGGTCAACAGGTACTTCTAAAGCTTTGGCAGAATATAGGGCAAAGTTGTGTAAAGATCAGACCTCATTCACCTAAATATGGATGCTTAAATAATTATACATACATACATAACTATCATCACGGGTGCCTTACGGCGCCGGAGACCGCCTAGACGGCCCCAGGGTACCCAGCGGAGGGGTTTTAATCCCACCTCTTCGTAGCCGATGGTATAAGTCTAAGCCGAACAAATGGCTAGCTCGTCGCGATGTTTGGAATAGACTCAATAACCCATCTATAAACAGTTTCACAAGTTGGTATAGTGAAACCGGGACCGACAGCTTAAATATTTTTTTTGTAATATAGGAGCACAACAAGTGAACTTGTATCTACCTGGTGTTAAGACCAACAAAGTCCATGAATGGGGTCGATCTATAAATTGTTATTTAACAATATTGATCGCTTCCACTATGCTGTCTAATCGATGCGGTTATAATATAGGCGACAACAAAAACGAATTTGCATTTACGAGTCTAACAGAGGCGTAGCTACCGCCGTAACTGCTGTATCAATTATAAAGGCCTCCAATAATAAGGGCCTCCAAACAATTTTTTATATGGGGCCCCGCCAAGGCACGCTACGCCACTGAGTGTTATATGCTCGCTGCTTTATCGTCAAGTCAACCGCCTGTTTCTCGTAACCGCACTCAGAAAGGAGACTACCACTATAAAACCATGCAGTAGTCTTCACAAAACCGTGCTATGCACTCTAATTTAGTAACTAGGTATAACTTTTTTTTATTTTTATTTGCCACCACCGTGGTCTTGTGGTTGCGCCGTTGGCGTTGTATCGAAGGTTCTATTCCCACTCCTACCAAAACAATATTAATAGGTTTTTGTTTATCCAGTTGCCATTATGTGGGTGTTTATAAAATGTAATAGAATATCTATACATGGTGCTAATATGAGGTTCTGCTGATCAATTCGAACAACTTTTCCCATGGAACATGATGTCGCAAATGAAAAAAAAAATTGCCTTCTCCATACAAACTAGTAATGTTAAAATGACCAATTTGTATGGGAAAGCCAATTTTTTTTTTCATTTGCGACACATGGTTCCATGGGAAAAGTTGTTTGACTTGATCAGCAAAACCTCATATTAGCCCAAAGTACATCCTTTCAAATTCACCCTGTATTAGTATAGTACCTTAAAGCTTAGTTTGAGGCCATAGCCAGGCAATATGTGTGACATGTCCTATTATACATGTATATATTATTGTTATTAATCATGAGAATTTTGGTTATTAGTACTGGCTGCGCTTTTATTATTGTATAAAGGAAAAAATAATGTTTTAATATAATGCGCCAATTTTGTACTTCCATACCATTAAGGTAAAAACTGTGCCCGTCCGTCCGCCGCTAGCGAGTTTGTTAGCTTCATGTTCCATACCTATTTTATTTTTTTACTGGAATGCGGGATGTAATCTACCTGATGGTTATCAGACCTACAAAATCCATGAATGGGATCGATCAATATATTTATACATCCATGTAATATAAACAATTACAATTTACAATTTTTAAATCGCGATTAACGAAATCAAAACGACTTTATGGTTCCAATTTAGTTTTTTTCTTCAAATCAATAACTTTTCGGTATATACATAACAACACTTAAGTCCCTGGTTCAAACTAAATATGTAGGTACATTTGTTTAACAATACTATAGTGCCTCGGAGAGCATGTTAAGATGTCGGACCGAGTTTCACTATACCAACTTGTGAAACAGTTTATAAATGTTTTATTGAGTCTATCGACTATAAACATCGCGACGAGCTAGCGGCTTGTTCGGTGTAGACTCATACCATCGGCTACGACGAGGTGGGATTAAAAACCCCTCCGCTGGGTATCCTGAGGCAGTCTAGCTAGGCGGTAAGCCTTAAGGCACACGTGATGATATAAATGTATGTATATTTTCGGTAGATGGATTGGAACTAGTAATTTTTCTGATGTGTCACTTTTTGATCGTAATATATGAAAAATACCTACGCTTGTAAAATTGGAGATTTATTTTACCTAACTAGCCATTGCCGACTGCATTCTAATTGTAACAAAAAATATACATTAATTTAAATCCTGCACAAGTTTTTAAGGACACTGCATTCGTAATCGCGAAGTCTACGTTCTCCATACAAAATTAGATTTTCTATTCCAGTATTTCTCGATTACTGTTTGTGGTAGATTAAAAATAATATTTTTGTAGGATTTTTTTTTATTTATTAACTGTGTTAGTGTTTTTTTTTAAATCACAAAATTATAATTGAACTTTGACTATCATCCAAGTTGTATTATTGGAAGTACATTTGTATGGGTGTCAAAACTGAAGAATTTTATGGATATGTACCCATAATAACAGCCCTAGTATAATACCTACAGAGTGTTTTAAATTTATGACAAAGTTGGAGTGTGATGGCAATTTTGCACACTTTCATCTACCTAGATAGTACCTAAGTACTATTTCTTCTTAATTAGCGTAATTATAATCTATTTTATTTCCTGATTTCAAACTAGCGCAGGCGTCGAGTGGGCATTATATTGTTTACTTATTAATTTATATGATTTACTTGTACGAGATGCTAATTTATTATTAATAACTACAAATAACCTTGAAATGGGCAATTAATTATATACATACAGCTATAGGTATATATATTAAATCTCTAAACATTTAAAAAATGTCTTTCAGACTGTCTGTTCGCTCTAGGACCTTTTTTTACTGATGCACGAGATATGACTTTGTATTTACCGATGGTAAGCAAGCCTACAAAATAAATGAATGGGCGGTGTTTTTGTACCCACTATGCCGGCTAAATGATGCGGTTACGATATAGGCAGCGACTAAGACGAATTTGCGTTATCAATTATCCAATTTTCGCGTTTTTTAAATATATTATTAAGTATAGTTTTTTTTTATTGGAGCACAGCAAGTGACTTTGTATCTGGTGGTAAGCAGACACATCTACATAGTCCATGAATGAGGTCGATCAATAAATGTTGTTAAACAACATTGATCACTCCCACTATGTCGGATAAATGCTGTGGTTTCAAAATGGGCGGCGATATTACGAGTATATTTTAGTATCCTCGCTGCCTTTTCGTCAATTCAACCACCCGTTTCGTAAACGCGCTGAAAGGAGACTGCAACCTCGACAAGAAATCGATGCAGTAGTCTCCTGAAAACCGGTGAACCCACAGACTAAAATCGAAACATGACTAGGTCTCTTGACGGTTTTTGCATCTGTATGGGCGTATTTTTCCTGCCCTATTCCGATGTCGAACATCTAGATACGGAGAGGGTTTTTATTCTTTCGTTGTTGATATCATCATCAGCTAAAGCGTGGATCACTCTTTCAAAGGTTTGTTGATAGAAAATCCTTTAAGGAATTTAGCTCGCTATAAAATAGTAGGTAAATATAAAAAAAAAGGTTGTTCCAAAATCTGAAACGTTTTTTATTCTTTATATATATTAATTCGTTTTTTTTAATACTTTTTACTTGGATTGTTTAGATATAATGATTAGCTATTAGCTTACCTAAGTACCACTGTTTTCATTACAATAAGTACACGCGCCTTTTTTATGATTGATTTAGCTATTTAAGCGCCGCCTGTTTTATACTTGTTTTATGTGAGCCTGGCACGCGATGTTCTGACATGGTGACATGCTGTGTGATATGATTCCCGCATTCGACCTCCAATACCTTGCACGGCCTGCTACGCGATTTCCTATAAATATATCTCTACATCTTCTAGCTTTATCAATATACTTAAGTATGCGGAAACCTTATGGGATTAGTCTATAAACTAGTTTGTCCAGGTACCAGTCTGGGTATTAGTTTGTCCAGGTACCTTTATCAGTCTGGGGTATAAGTTTGTCCAGGTACCTATACCCGTTTGTGTATTAGTTGGTCCGGATGCATATACCAGTCTGGGTATTAATTTGTCCAGGTGCCTATACCCGTATGTGTATTAGTTTGTTCAGATGCCTATACAAGTCTGGGTATTAGTTTGTCCAGGTGCCTATACCAGTCAGTGTATTAGTTTATCCATCTGTACCAATTTAACTAGGCCGGCCGAGCGGTTTTGTTATCACCGCCTACAGATAAAAAACCGTTAAGTGACCTAGTCGTGTTACGGTTTTGGCCTGTCCACCAACTTTCAGAAGAATATTGCGCCGAAGTGGTAGTCTCCTTTTAGGATGCGGTTACCTATACCCGTCTGTGTATTGGTTTGTCCAGATATCTAAACCCATTTAGGATTTGGATTAGTTTTTCAATGATAAAATATATTTTATATTAATTGTTTTTAATCTCTTTTTACAAGTCACAGAATCATAATAAATAATAAGTCTCCTTGACTACGCTTTTGACAATTGTTTTCCTTTAAAGGCAAAGGGCACCACACTACTCTCCTCCTAATAATAATGTAATAATATTTACAAATTGATAGGATATTGATGATTTTTATCTTCATATATTTGTCCTTTCATTGATAGAAATGTGTTACGATCTATAAGTTTGCCAGCTGCTATGTCAACAATGAGGTTGAAATGTTTAAGGAAATCAGATCCTATTATAGGTTTCTTGACATCTGCTATTGTGAATTGATATACGAATTTTCTTCCTAGGCCAAAATCGAGATGTAAATAACGGTTTCCATATGTCTTTATTTGTGTGTTATTTGCAGCATATAAATATTTATTTGACATTCCTATTGTTTTATCAGAATAGGTGGGAGGTACAATTGATACATCGGCTCCAGTGTCTACTAAAAAGGAACATTTTGTGGTAATGTCTGTGACGAATAAACGACTATGGTTTG
This sequence comes from Monopis laevigella, assembly GCA_947458855.1. Taxonomy (NCBI): domain Eukaryota; kingdom Metazoa; phylum Arthropoda; class Insecta; order Lepidoptera; family Tineidae; genus Monopis; species Monopis laevigella. Next base: position 10,822,653 of record OX381594.1, on the reverse strand, counting down.
TATGACAGGAGCAAGTCGCCACTACTTGCTCCTTTTTTAGTTTTCCGTTTGTTGAAAATTGCAAGGAGGTTGACACTTGAAAGCTCTTGGTCCATGTGTTTGATGATACCAGCACCAGTTGTTAGTTTGATGACTTATCGGACTCGACTGGCGATAGGATGAAGAATTTCTTCGTTGTAAAATAGGAGTAGAGCGTTGGAATCGTCTCGGGGAACGGCTCCTTGTACTATTTTGTAAAAGTTGCTTTAATTCTGTGATATCTTTTATTATTTCAGATATTTCTGTATTTGTAGTAGTAATTTCTTGTTGTTGAGTTTTAGAAGTACATGCTATGACATTTACGGTGGTGATATCAACAATTTTATCGGCAATGTCGCTCATTTTTTCTAAATTATCGGTAGATGCTTCTAAGATCACTTGAGTTGGTGTAGGTAATCTTTGAAGCCAAATTTGTTTAATGATTTCATTGTTGGTGTCCGATTTTACTAACAGTTTCATTTCACGAAGTAATTGTGAAGGTTTCTTGTCACCAAGTTCAATTCCAGATAATAATTTCCTAACATTTTGTTCATCCGTATGCGAACATCGTTTAATAAGAGCTGCTTTAAGGCTTTCGTATGTCGGTGGATTATTGGGAGCTTTTAATAAATCCGCAACTTCTCTCATGGTTTCATTATCAAGAGATGTTAAAAGATAATTAAATTTAGTTTTGTCTCTACTAACATTAGCAATCTCAAATTGTGCTTCTATTTGAAGAAACCATAGCTCCGGGTCAGCTTTCCGGAAATTTGGTAATTTAACATTTATTTTTGATATTGCTTGTATTTGTTCTTCTTGGGGTTGTTCAGGATTGTCCATTTTTCGTGTCGGGGTCACCAATTTAGGATTTGGATTAGTTTTTCAATGATAAAATATATTTTATATTAATTGTTTTTAATCTCTTTTTACAAGTCACAGAATCATAATAAATAATAAGTCTCCTTGACTACGCTTTTGACAATTGTTTTCCTTTAAAGGCAAAGGGCACCACACCCGTCTGTGTATTAGTTAGTCCAGGTACCTATACAAGTCTGGATATTAGTTTACCTAGGTACCTATATCCGTCTGTGTATTACCTAGTTTGTCCAGGTTCCTATACCAGTCTGGGTATAAGTTAGTCCAGGTACCTATACCAGTCTGGGTATAAGTTGGTCCAGGTGCTTTTACCAGTCTGAGTATTACTTTGTCCAGGTCTTTATCAGTCTGGGTATAAGTTTTTTCAGGTACCCCTATATGCTTTAGTTTATCCAGGTAGTTTAGAGTTACATGCCGAGCTCCTATATTTTTTTTTTAAAAAGGTGCCCATACCAGTCTAGGTATTAGTTTGTCCAGGTGCCAATATCAGTATGTGTATTAGTTTGTCCAGATGTCTATACAATATGCTTATACCCGTCTGTAGGTATATTATTTTGTCCAGGTGCCTATACCAGTCTGGGTATACGTTTGTCCAGGTACCTATACCTGTCTGTGTATTCAGTGTATTAGTTGTCCAGGTGCCTTTACCAGTCTGGGTATTAGTTTGTCCAGGTCTATATAAGTCTGGGTATAAGTTTTTTCAGGTACCTATACCTATCTATGCTTTAGTTTATCGAGTTGCCCATACCAGTCTGGGTATTAGTTTGTCCAAGTGCCTTTACCATTCTTGGTATTAGTTTGTCCAGATGCCTATACAATATTCCTATACCCGTCTGTATAGTAGTTTATCCAGGTGCCTATACCAGTCTGGATATTAGTTTATCCAGGTCTATACCAGTCTGGGTATAAGTTTTTCCTGGTACCTATACTTGTCTATGTATTAGTTTGTCCAGGTGCCCATACCAGTCTGGGTATTAGTTTGTCCAGGTGCCTATACCCGTACCAACTTGGCTAGGCCGGCCGTCCGGTTTTGTTACCACCGCCTACAGATGCAAAAACCGTCAAGTGACCTAGTCATGTTACGGTGTGTTTGTCGCTGCCCGTTCCGTAACTGCATAATTTAGCCGGCATAGTGCGAGTAAACAATGTTGTTTAACAACAATGTATGATCGACCCTAAACATGGACTTTGTAGGTCTGCATCAGGAAGACGCAAAATCACACTCCGTGATCGAATAATAAATAAATATATCCGTCCTGGCCCGGATGGTTGTCCGCTCATTTCTTCCACTCTCGGCACAATTTAGGCCGAGGTGAAATAGGCACTGATTCTTTAAGGGTAGCCCGAACACTGCAGACGCGTGTTTATATTACATTTTTAAAATTTAATTTTAAGTGCAAAAGTATACTAATTTTGTAGAATAAGCATTCGTATTATATTAAATGTGAGAAGTGTAGCATTTACGCAGTTATCTCGGTGTTTGTGTTATCTGAAATATCAAAATATGCAACAATCTTCAGTAAAATGGCGGTACCCATTTTACTGTTGCTTTTTCCTTCTTCTTCACTTGACATTGGCAGGACTATACCGTATGTTTGCATTCGGTCATATCGCCATTCCTATCTCTACTCTAGTCCTTTCCCAATTCCATTCCATCCTATTATCCCTCTTTTACTACAAATAAAAAAGTTTTTTAAATCTATCCACTCGACACTGGCAAAATTACGCGCAGGCGTAGAGGCCATTAATTTAAATGGCGCTATTTTTTATTAAATTTATTAAGGCATTGGTAGCGAAGACCATCAGCCTAAAATTAAATGGCGCTAAAATGAACTATATATTTTTTTTTATTAATTTATTTTAACATAGCACTGGCTAAAATGAACTATGTAACGAATATAGTTCATTTTATCGCCATTTAATATATAAAATATTTAAAGTTTTTTTTTATTATGTTTATTAATGGCAACTAATTCAGTTACTACGGCTTCAAATCATAGAGATATAACTGTTATTATATATTATAAATATATAATAACAGTTAATATTCGTATTTAAAAGGTTCTTTATTAATATGAATAAAGGACCTTTTAAATAAAAAAGAAAATAAAAATACATGTTTTTACAGCTGTTGGCTCGGTCGTTTGGGGTGTCGTCTACAGCGGCCGCATTCTGATTCTTATAACGCAATCGTTAGATTGTCAAAATAACGATTTCCGCTATAAGCGCGGTCTGCTCCAATCACAGTAGTTTTGTAAACTTCCCTGATTGGCGGAGAGCGCGCTTATAACGGAATTCGTTATTTTGACAATCTAACGATCACGTTATAAGAAACAGAATGTGGCCGCAGGCAGGGTACACTCAATATTCGCTCGTACGTGACCCATAGTTTGGGAAACCCTGGTTTAGATAACTATTAATTTATATGAAATTTATTAATATGATATTTTAGTTAAATTAATTCAATACTAGAATCTAAAAACTCGAAAAACATGATAATTTATCGCCACCTACGAAACACTGTTACGAATTTTGAAGGTAGTACTAATAACCTTTATAGATAAATAAATAATACTTAATACTTATATAAAATTTGTTTTTAAATAAATATTGCTTAGTTTATTTTTGTTTTATTGTGAATTCCTTATTTTATCGATATATAGCTATGTGATATATCGACATTTGGGTAGCCCTAGCCGTTGACATCCACTACTACATGTTCAATTTTTTTTTTTTTTTTTTTCAATTTTTTTATTCGTTTATTCAGATATTATTTTTACACAGTTTACAATATTATGCAGCAGGGCCCGAACTAGGAAAAAAAATCCTGTATCGCCGGCCCCAATTCAATTAACCTAATGTACATTCACAAAGGCTACCTAAACCTTGTTAACAAAAGATATTATATTTGGATACACGAAAATTATTGAAAGGTACAAAACATTTAAGGATATATCATAATAAATTATTGCACAACATAAGACAAAAGTTTTAAAAATAATTACTTAACACTACAAATTGCAAATATTACAAGTTAAAATTTTATTATTAGATTAGCATAAAACACGGAAAGACGAACAATAGTAACAATAACACAGAATTTTAAGCACATAAAATAAAATAATTAAACACAACAATTCAGGTAGTACTAATTACAAGCAATTCAATAAATATATTGTTTTTCATTTGGGAATCCATCATTAAATATTAAATACATATAAAAATACATACACACACATACACACATACATACATATATACACATATGCATATATACATACACATAAATGAAAAGAAAATAAATGAATTAATGTTTGAATATGTGTGAGAGTGTACATAATGGATATAATTACACATAAATTATTATTAAATAAATGAAATAAAATTAAATACTCGGTGGGTAATATAAAAGTTGAAAGAAGGTTACTGTAAATGTAAGTTTTTACAATATTTGAACACGAATTAGTGTTGATGTGAGCGTAATTAGTGTTTTTGTTATCGCTTATTGGCAGATGTAATGATGAGTGTGTTGTACCCCTTCCTCAAAAATTTACAGACATTTTTTTGTATTAAATAAGAGTGCTATGGCGTCTCCCCTCGTGGCAACGTTGCTCTAAGCGTCAAATGTACTAATTTTGTTTTGCAGTTCGAATGTAAGCTGGTACTATTGGCACCATTTTTAAAAGATCTTAATCATTCTTAACAGGTCTAGAAAACACCGACTATGTTAAATACCTTGACGCCACACTTGACAGTAGGGTCAATGTGGCAACAATGGATCACTTTTTGTTTAAAAATAAATAAAATTTGATGTGCATAAAATAGGCTCATTGTGTTAATGTAGCCTTATATTTTGGAAAATGTTTTACCATTTTTCATCATTACCTTTGGAAAATACATTACAGTTTTCATACTATATATATCATACTATAACAGTTTTTTGTTAAAGTAAGAAAATTATCCATTGTGTACCGGGAGAGGAAACATTGGATCACTCTAAAGTAATCAATGAATCATGCAGTATATAATGGATCACCTATCTAAACTATGAAAAAAATAAATAGTATCAGACTTATCAATAACTTTAATAGTATAATAATTTAAACCCTCTTATACAATAAAATAATAAATCAAAAAGTATAAATAGTAATATTTTCACAAATTTTCATTTCTTCAGCCGTATGTTTGCCTTTAGTGCGTGGTTTTCCGGGACGCGGCATTCTGAAACAAAAAAAAAGATCCATTGTGTACTCATTTAATCTGAGCCAATCTGTACCGAGACGCCATTATGAAATAAAAATGGTTTACCATGCAAACTAAACACGTAAAAGAAACTGATTTCTCGACAAGAAAAAACTCAATTTCATATGAAAACTAGCACACAACTTATTTTTTTTAATAAATAAAACAATTTAATTATAATAATCATCAAATCTTACCTTAAACATATATTTTTCAATATCAAAAACAAAAGTCGAACACCACACGAATAACCTTGATTGCAAACGCTCACAGGCTAGTTTCAACTAGTATTGTTGGCAATGCGAAAATGATAAGAGAGGGCGATTACTTTGTTCCTTTTTAAAAAAAATGTGGTGAGCCATTGTGTCCACTCTAGCCATGTTGCCACATTGACCCTACATAAAATTTTTAACTTTATATCGATGAACCGCCTGTAATAAACACGTAAAAGAAACTGATTTCTCGACAAGAAAAAACTCAATTTCATATGAAAACTAGCACACAACTTATTTTTTTTAATAAATAAAACAATTTAATTATAATAATCATCAAATCTTACCTTAAACATATATTTTTCAATATCAAAAACAAAAGTCGAACACCACACGAATAACCTTGATTGCAAACGCTCACAGGCTAGTTTCAACTAGTATTGTTGGCAATGCGAAAATGATAAGAGAGAGCGATTACTTTGTTCCTTTTTAAAAAAAATGTGGTGAGCCATTGTGTCCACTCTAGCCATGTTGCCACATTGACCCTACATAAAATTTTTAACTTTATATCGATGAACCGCCTGTAATAAACCTCCAATTTAATCACTACAAGTAAAGATAAAGCTAGCTTTAAAATGAGGTGGTTTGGATAACTTTCTTTCTTCAGTATAAATCTAGTTAAAAAAAACTGTAGTCATTAAAAACATCAGGCTGTATAGTCATAGTTACCCTTGCCTGTTCTTAAGGAATAACCTAGAAAAAACTAACAAAAGTCAGTCAAAAAAGTGCGCGAAAAAAACTCGCGGGGTGGCAAAGGTGGCGATCAACTTATCTTTCATTAATTTGTGGACCTATTTACTTACAGAGGATAAGAGAATATTTAGTCTATCTAAAGTGAATAAGATCAGAAGATTCATCTTTATAAAAAAAACCATGGAAGAAAAATTATCCCACCTGTCGATAAATAGGTTAGTATTTAGAAAAAATAATAAAGTTTTTCGTCATGGTATTTATCAAGACTTGCTGTTTATAACTGTTTTTTTGTTTAGTAACTCACAAGCAAGTTATAAAAGGGAAGACTACATTTGTTGGGAAGATTATTTTATGGCAATTGCTTTTTTAGCCGCGAAAAGAAGTAAAGACCCTAGTTCTCAGGTTGGGGCCTGTATAGTGGATAATGAAAAGAAGATCGTTGGTATTGGGTATGTATTAATAATATCATTGTTGAATTATATCTTAATGCAGGCCTTTCAGTTCTGGGCCTTAGCGTACCCAGCATAGAGGTTTCATCTGAACTACCTATTCTGAGGTTATTCAGATCAAATAAAGAATAATATGAAGGAATATTAAACACATGCCCTGGTACACAAACTAAGCCCTTGACATGTAGATACTATGTGTAATAGAAACAACAATAGGTACATATTACATTTTATAAACACCATGACCAACTACAGAAAAACATTCAATTTTTTTTGCAATGGGTGGGAATCAAACTCACTACTTCCAGTTACAAAGCCAATGGTGTAGGTAGGTGGTTAATCAAATGTTGAGCCAATGAGCTTAAGAAAACATCTGGTGATGCCTGAGTTCATTATACATACTTTAATGTCTGGATTAAAAGTTGTTGTTTAGCTTAAGCCATTGCTTGGAACTGTCAAAATTCAGTTTTTTTTTCATATACAATTTAAAACATTAGCATTGCTTAGCAACAATGATTAATCCAACCATAATTAATAGCAATAATTAGGATATGAAGCTGTTATTTTTTTTAATTTAGTTTATAACCATATATATTTTTTCTATAGTAAAGTAACTTTTCAAAATTCTTTCATAAAATTTTTGACTACATTTTATCTTTATAATTTTAATTATAATAAAACCCTAAAGAGAAATTCATTTAAAAATAATAACAACCAACTTACTGTTTTGTATACATAGCCTACATACCTAATAACTTAAAATATATTTAGGTACAATGGTATGCCAATAGGATGCAGCGATGATAACTTTCCTTGGGGAAAAAATACACCCTCACCAATGGATAGCAAATACTTATATGGTAAGCAAATACTACTCTGTACTAAGTTTACTGTAGTAGTTACTACATTCAATTTAACCCTCTTGGAACGAGTGGTTAGCATTACACACTAAATGCATTTAGTTCTGTCAAATTTCAATTAAAAAATATAGGAAACCTTAGAAATAGCCCTTTTTATTAATTTTAATGTTACCTTAAATATTGAATTACAGACCCATTTTTAGACTTGTTATAATATACTTGCATAAAGCAAATCAGAAATCTAGATAGATAAATAGAATAATAACAAGATATTAATAAGTAACTGGCTCTCTGAAAAACGTAATAGCATAAAGTTGCCTTGATAGAAGAAATCGCAAAGTTACCTCCATTTTTATAGATATTTCCTACTTCAATATGGAGCATGTTATAATGCCATATTTTTTATAAGTTATGTATAAAATCTCGTACATGGCCTAGAGATTTTTTAAATTTTAAATATTTATACCCCCTCTTAAACAACCCCATTTATGGGCTTTTTAAGTCCGCTTACCATCAGGTAGACAAAGTTACATGCCATTCTAATAACAATGCATTTCATCATTTTTTATTTATTTATAGTGTGCCATGCAGAATTAAATGCTGTAATGAACAAAAATTGTGCCAGTATCAAAGGATGTACCATATATGTTGGACTATTTCCTTGCAATGAATGTGCCAAGGTAATTATCCAGGCTGGCATTAAAAAGGTTGTCTATTTGTCAGACAAACATGCAGACAAAATTGAAACTAAGGCATCTAAGAAAATGATGGATGCTGTTGGGATAGTATATGAGTAAGTAATACTTTCTTTCTATACTAATACAAGGTTTAGTTGACTCATCTTTGACAGTCACCTATCAGTATAATACCCCACTCAAATAAAAAAAATATGGTAAACACATTTTAATTTATTTTCAAAGAATTTAAAGTCTGTAGCACCTTCTGTTAACAACATAAATGATCAAGAATTTATACAAGATAACCTGTACTACCTGTCTGGTTTAGTAATAGTACTTTAATTCCCACCTCTCCCTAGCTGGCAATATTCTAAGCCTACACCTAATAAGTAGCAAACTCATTGTGGTGTATAAAATAAATTTACTTAAAACAGTTTCACAAGTTAATATAGTGAAACAGAGACCGACATCTTTACATCCTCTCTGAGGAGATATGATGGCAAAAGCAAATTGTTTTTTTTAATTTGAGCCAATTTTTTTATATACAGAAATTGAAAAGATAGATTATATGACCGCCTCCGTAGAGTAGTCGTTGTGCCTTTGGCGTTGTATCCGGAGGTCGTGCGTTCGATTCCCACCGATGGCAAAAAAATATTAATACATTTTTCTGACAGTTCGGCATGGTCTGGGTGTTTAAAAAATATAAAATGTATTATATCGTTGTTTCTGTTAAAAGCCTAGACCTTTGTGACCAGAGCAATATGTGGAAAATAGTCCAACATCTTATAATTATTTATATATTTTATTAGGTCCACACTAACAATTCTTCATGCTTTAGATATTCTGTTTATTTATTGTGAAAAGTTATAACCTATATTGATCAACCCCATTCATGTATTTTATTAGGCTGCTTGCCATTGTGTTGATACAAAGTAAATGTTATACTTTACTAAACATATATCATCACACTACAATCTAGAGAAGCAAAGTAGTAACCAAATTTAATTTTACAGCTAATTGCATTTTAATATACAGTTAGACACAGTTCTACAGCATTAGTATTCTTGATCTCATTACTGAGGTGTTAGAAGTTAAATCTGGGGGCTTAATATACTAAATATATTTGATATCAAAGGCTAAATTTTACCTATTTTGTATTGGAAATATGTCACAAATTTAACTTGGTAATCCAGTTGATAGCCGTCATATAAAGCTATTCAATAGTTAACCTGTATGAACATTCTATCAAATTAAAATTAATATGTTAACCATACAAGTTATCTCTTGAAAAACTTTATTTGACAACTGAAAAATTTGTCCTTTTGTAGATGTGCAATACAAAAGTTAATTCATTTTCAGACCGTACAAGCCAAAAGAAGATAAAATAGTTATAAATTTTGCTGATATTGATTGGAACAGATCTAGTCCAAGAAAATGACCTCTACATAAGTGTACAAGAAATAAGTTTTTACAGATTTTTACAAATTATTTAACTGATAAATTTATGAATAAATTTAATAATTTATACTTTTGTGATATTTTTACTTATTTAAAATGACTAAATTATTATCTACTGTGTTTTATTTTAGACAATATTTTGTATAAAGAGAAATCAATTAGGTAAGTATGTCTTTTGGATATCCTTCATCTTTTAAAACTTATTGGATCTTATGGAATCTAAAAAACTAAGAATTATAGGTTCAAAATAAAATAATAATTTTTTAATTTTATAAAATAAATTTATATTATAAATTTTATATACAAAATGAAAAGAGGTACACAATCTCCTATCAAATAAACTGAAAACAATTTAATTAAAGAAAAAAAAAAAATAGTAGTCTTTATTATTTTATATAATATTAATTATTATTATATTAAATAATATACAGTTTTATATAATACAATAATTTTACGGTTTACACTAAACAGAAGTGCCAATTACTATAATTATTGTCTCAATTTTTTTGTAATTGAACAATCACGGGGCGGGTTGAACCGGTCATCAGTTAATTTACAACTTAGTAACAATTACACATAGTATTTACATGGTGTACCTCTATTCTTGCACACCTTACCATTCACATGTCAGGTGTAACAAAAACATTATAATATAGCACTTTACAAGGTGTTTTATTCACAAATATGAACAATTTCACAAACGGTCCAACTGTCAGAAAAATAACTAGCGCTTACAAAGAGTTTTTGTTAAACAATATTTCACTTACTAGACATTTGAACTGTAGGGATCCAACAATTCCTTTTTTTTTTCAACATTACAAATCAACCCTTTCTATTGGTGGAACCTTTCAGTTTAATGAAACTGTACAGTAAATGAAAGATAATTTAACAAAAACTCATGGTAAAGGAGTCATCTATAAATTTCGTCACACGAATTTCACGATTTTTTGGATCCGTCCGTCCTTCTCACAGCTGGTCACATTTATGAGACTCCCCCCTCGCTAGTGACGTCACATATTTTGCAATTTTACAAAAAAAACGAAGGATAATTTGTTAATTTGGATCGGGCGTTAAGATTATAACAGGTTTTGAAATGTGACGTCACAAAATTTAGGACCCCTCCCACCTATCACACTTCGTCAACCCCCTCCCTCACCCTTAACGTGTGACGTAATTTAAGGATGGCCCCAAAGCTGTTCCATACATTTAAACCTTGGTTAAATGTATGGCACTGCTGATTTTTTTTGCTCTGAGAGTTTATTCTAAAGTAAAAATTGTTCAATTTCTTGTGTAGAACCCCTGTAAAGCGCTGTGTATAGATTTTGTTACACCCTATACATGTTTCTAGACCAGTCACCGTTTCTAATCAAAAATTCCTTATTATGTTGAACACTCGAGGTAAACTATAATTTTTAATGATATAGGAAACAAAATCTTATCCTATGTTAATAATAACCCCTTACTTGTAAAAAATAAAGAAGCAGTTTTTTTGTCTTTTATTCTTTTTACAAAAGTATTGAGGAAGAAAGTAACGAAACAACATAAAATTTTATAAATAAGGGGTTTAATATATAAAACAAATTAAAAAGAAAAACATTCAGTAGCTATAGTTTATACATATAAAACTTGAGGATCTGTTTCACAATAAATATAGCTTGTTTTAATAATAAAATTATTGTTTTTTTTACCACACTGCATTATTAATGCAAATAAATAAAATACCTACATAAATAAAAAATAATTATATATCAAACATAATATATTGATATTTAGAAGCATACTTTCTAATGATTTAGGTAATAAAAAAATCACACCTCATCACAATATGGCGCGGAATCATATGACTAGAAATCATATATCTGAAAGGACCAAGGATGTATTCATAATGATTTCAGTTCATTTCTAGAAAGAGCATCGAATACTTGTTAAGTCTAGTTCAAATTAGGATGCGGTTATAAAACACGGCGGTAAGTATAGTCTACCTTCCCATTTTATTCCTTTGAAAACTACTCTTGTCACCAATCTATTATTATTTAATAATTAGTACCTAGACTGCTTTCCAAAACGGGTTATATAATTAACCAGTTCAATCTCTCGGGAAAAAAAAAGAAACGGAAATATCTAATTTGTATATATTCCATCTCTTTCTTTTCCCCGAGAGTATATAGAATAATCTTTTCATTTTGGAACAGCCCCTAGTACTCTGGCGGTTTTTGTTGGGTACAAGGTTCTAAGATATAATAGTTCAAGCTAAGATCATATATATTTTGTAATACAAAATGCTAAATGACTGAAACCTGGTTAGCAAAGTGGTTGAGTACCTTGCCGCGAAAGTGAAAATTAATATATAGGTACAGTTATATCTATTTTTACTCTCAATTTTATTAGTTTCACTTTTTGCCGCAAGAATTCTTTCGTGAAACAGACTTACATTAGACGCCATTTTTGATGTTAATCGTTACAATTAGTAAACGTCGTTTCGTGCAACCCAGCCTTAGTAAAAATCCTAGTTTGATCAGCAATACAAAATCGTAAGTAAAAATACGCTAGGAACATTGTAGTAGTTTTTATTTAAAGTATTTAACTACAAAAGTCTAGATCGGCGGTTCTCAAACTTTGTTCGCGACATCTTTGCCGGACTAAAATAACTGGCGACACTGTTTTTTCTACACTAAAGCTATATTTTGTTGAGTCGACTTTGCCTCCGACATAAGCAAAAAAGTTTGATTATTTGTTATGGATAAAATCAAAAAACAATAAAACGATATTAAAAAAAACCTATAGCTATATAATCAGTGAGTAACATTGACTGTATTTTATTTTCGAACCGTTTTTTTTAAATTACAGTTAAAACGGCAAGGCACAGTATTAGGTAAGTATAAAATATACATCTCAAATTGTGAAATTTGTGTACTAAATTTAATCCTAATTTGAAAACCGCCGTTCTAGATCTAAAAAGCTCCTTTTGACGCTTCTGACATTTATCGAAAAATATTAAAATTAAAATTTTAGCACTTGATTTAAATGAGTGCTGTGCAATATTTTAATTTAAACTTGGTACAGTAATTATTAATAAATATCATTTAGTTCAAAATGTATCCACATGAGAAACTTCAAGTGTGGCTTTTTAGATATCAACGCTAAAAGAGCAAATTTATCTAGAATATTTTTTTTAATCTATTCTGTATAAAAACAATATATATTATAATTTTAATAATATATACCAATTGGTATAACTTCGAGGCCAGTGAAACAAATACATCTAAAGAACTAAATATCTAATAGGTCGCAAATAACTTTTCTATTTTTATAGAAAGTCTAAAGCAATAAAGTGAAATTCATTAACAAATTTATAGTCTACTTAATATTAAAAAAAAAACTATAACACCAAAACGTATCCTATTAGATACTTAGTATTACATTTTAATTTGTGACAAATTTGTTCATTTACGCGAAGCTTTACAATAAACCTTATTTTAAAATAATAAAAACCCAAAACAAAAACTTCGTGTAAATAAAACTATTATGTTAGGAAAACAACCAACGAAATGCTTTTCGTTTTCATCACTATATACACTATATTTGTTTAATATTATTTAATTATTGTGAACAAGCTAGCACACATGTGCCTTATTTTTATAATATATAAAAAAATACATACTAATAAATAATACGTAAGTATAAGTTTGTTAGTCTGTGCCCAAAGTAAACCGTCGTAGCTTGCAAAGGAAAACGCTATGAAATATTGAATAGGTACTAGAGGAACAATATGTTTAAAACTTTAACACTAATTAACAATAACAGTGAATATTCAAGTTCTAAAATATAATGAGTTAAAATCGTTAGGTAAATAAAATAACAAAAGGTAAAAAAGCACAGCAGCGCCTTTAAAATCCACGTGGCTGACTTTGTGCACATACATTTGGATTATTTTACTAAGAACGGCACGTAGCATGACCCGGAGATAAGTTCAAAAGCACTTATCAATAACAAGTTGCAATATATAAATCAAAGAAATTGACGAATAAGGAGTGCATTATCGATTGTAGCAACATAAGTATATCCATCTCCCTTGCATTTCTTTAGATTTCAAATCTTTACTTATAACATCAAATGCGCCTGTTTGTTTTTTCAAATATAAGAACTTAAAGCAACAATGTAATATGCAGCCGCCATTTTGATTATGATCATCGACGCCATTTTGTTTCCCATTTTACGTTTTTTGTATGTACATTATTAATAGTTACATGATCAAATTTTACCACTTTACAGTGAATGAAGTAAAATAATATTTTTACTATTACGCGATGAGATTTATACAATAATAAAAAAAACATACTTTAAGGGAAAGAAAGATTTTGATTCACAACCATCCCAAATACGCTCGGCGTTCAAAACACGACACTTCTTTTACCAGTCATATGGTTTCCACGGTAACTATGTCGCCAACCAAATTATGTGTAGCAGACCTGTAAAAAACAAACCATGGTCACGTAACGATAAACGCAATCGTTTAAGTCGCCTAAAGAAAGTCGAGCTTATATTATAATCGATTATACTAAGCTAGTTTTAAAATATTTTATTTAAAGTAATCAATTATCATTAAAAGAAAAATGGCTACTGATCGTGTTTATAAGAAAAGCAATATGGCCGTTATGAAATACATTTGTATAATTATTTAGTTTACTTAAGTAAGTGTGCTGCTAGTAATGTATTATTATTCTTATTTAGCGCAATATAGCAAATATTTAAATAGAGCAAGGGAAATGGATAAACTCTTATTTTTTAGTTAACAAACTATTTCTTTTTTGTTCTGTGGCTTAAAGCGCCCCCTAATGGCAGAAATTAGGCAAATGAAGATATAACATCTTAGCGAACTATATTCTAAAATAGCTCACTAAATATTTATTATTTTAATTTAGTGATAAGAAGTAGACTAATTTTTAAGATATTTAAAGAGATATATTTGTATTATTTATCTTATTTAATTTTCTAGGTTTATTATTGCTTTTAATTTCATCACAGGTTAAGTTTAGAGAAGAAATAACGCCATTACTTAATTTGTACAAATATTAAGCTGAGATCTATAAAATTTATGAGATTACACTAAGTGTAAAAATAAAATATACTTATATTTAAGCCATGTTTAATATAAACAGTGTTTTGTCTCTAATATTTTTTACAAGAGTAATGAGGGATGTAACAATACGAGCTTTCGCACTTCTAGTATTTCTCCACTAACGTTTGTCGCAGAATTAAAATAGTATTTTTTGTTGGTCATTGTGTTTATCCATAGTTGTAAAGATGTAGTTGTATTCTTAATATTATTAAGTTGTAAAGTTTTTTTTTTTATTATTGTTATTAATACATAAGTATTTATTATAATTAGAAAATTTTAATATAATAATAAGTAATAACCCAACATAATAGACACAACTGGCTAAACCTTAAGTTAACTTAGCTAAATCATGCATTTTATAAACCTCAACTGAGACCATCAATAATTGTCATTATTATAATTTATAACAGAGTGAAAAAAGACCCACACGTGCCTTTTAATAATGTGTCAATATTACATTATAATAATGATGTATTTACAAAAAAAAACATAGTCTGATATTTAAATGAGAGCTTTACTATGCTTCTGGTAGGTATATTTTTAGCTTATTATATACAAAATGTCTTTTTATTTACCCTCATAAATCTACAGGGACCGGAAAACCTGTTCCCCGGCTTAAGTCTTTAAACGGTGTACCTCTTACTACGAATTACCCCGTGAAAATGCTTACCCAATTTAACTGTTATCCTATACATTTAGATAACCCTTTCGAAAGGGAAACCCCTATGTTTAACAGGTTAGCTTGTAAGACTTATTCTTATACAGTCAGCAAAACTATGGTTCAATTCTTTTTGAACTTTGGAAGAGGGAGGGAGAAAAAAAATAAGTTGATGGTTATTGCAGTTCATTAACATTGAACATTTCTCTGACAAAAAATATATTTAAGCTAAAATGACTCTTACACAGTAATATCAAAATCGTTTAAAACCCTTAAAAAATGAAGGGGGTTTCCCATTCATTGGGTTACACTTTCAAAGGCATTTTACCGCATTTGGTAAAGTTTGATAGGGGTAAGGCTTATTTTGATTTCAATGGGTTAGCGCTTTAAATAGCGCTTTATAATTGACTTTTGAGGTGCAACGGGTTTGGTAAGCAAACCCTTATTAAAAACCCTCTTAAGGGGATATAGGTTCGGTCCCTGAATAACTACCTAACATGAGTTTTAGTTAAACAATCTTCCACTTAATGTACCGTTGTAACTGTAAGGATCTACCAATAGGATGTTTTTTTTTGACAGTACGAATAAACACGTCCTATTGGTAGATCGCTTTTAGTTTAAACTGCAGTAAGTAGAAGATTATTTAACATTAACTTGTGGTAGAGCTAGTTTTATTTTCTTGACATGATTTTCACCTCTAGCATTGTGCTACTCTCCTAGTACTTTTAAAACTACTCGCTATTGATGTATGAATTATTAATTTGATTAATAACTAAAACATTTTGATCATTAATTGCCATACTCTCCTAGTATATTTTTGTTCAAAATTAAGCTTAAAAAGATCTACTGACTATTGAGATTTGCGTTATTGTGTTGATAAATAGATAAAATTCATACTTTCATTGTCATACTCTCGGGCAAAGGCGCTGGCGAGGTCGGTGTAAGGACGAAACGCCAGCGCGAACGGAAAGCGTTAAGCATGCCTCGATATATAAGTTGTTTTTTACCTCTTGCATTGTGCTACTCTCCTAGTACTTTTCGAACTACTCGCTATTGATGTATGAATTATTTATTACAGAACATTTTGATACATTAATTGTCATACTCTCCTGGTATTTTTTGTTAAAAATAAGCTTAAAAGATCACTATTGGGATTTGAGAATAGATAAAATTCATACTTTCATTGTCATACTCTAGTACTTTTTGGTAAAATTAAAAATTATTTGATTAATAAACAAATGTTTCCGTCCTGTATTGTTCTAGTGCAATTGATAGTAAATTATGGGTCATGATCATACATCAGTGGTTTATCTCCTTGGGTTGTAGGGGCGCAAGGGCGCTGGTGAGGTCGGTGTAAGGACGGAAGGCCAGTGCGTACGGAAAGCGTTCGGAGCACGCCGCGATGTACGACTTGATGGTATCGGACTGGCATTCCCCGAAGTCGCCATCGATCAAGCTTTCTAGTACTTGTACGGAGCCCTGAAATTATCATTTTTTTTAAACTATAACACTGGCATTCTTAAAATGTTATTCGAGTCCTTGAAGAGCACTTTAGTAGGTTTTGTCTTATCTTTTAGCAATAACAATAAGAGACCAATCCTATTTTACCTAAAGTGTTCTTTAAGGACTCTTTTTTTTACCATTAGCGTCCAAATAATTAAATTGAATTGGTTATGTCACTGAAGATCTTTCTAATAGGAACCTATATTATAATTTACAATAGACGCCATTTTCTTTTGACATTTGGTAAATTATATGAAATAATAGCTATAGCATGTTTTATTAAGGTCGATTTACTGTCTGTATGTAATCGGAGCCATTTTGTGTTACAAGTGTCACCATTATGTTTTTAGCATTTTTATGAGATATGAGCAAAATTCTATTAAAATGTTTATTTTATTGGAGCATGTTATGTGACTCTGTAATTACCTAATGGTAAGCAGTCTACAGTTCATTCATAGGGACGATTAATACATTGCGGTTTAAAAGCATTGATTGTTCCCACTATGATGGCTAATGATGCGGTTACGAAATGGGCGGCGACAAAGACGTATTCGAATTACGATTCCATTTTAATATCCTCGCTGCTTTATCGTCAAATCAACTGCCCGCATTTCGTAACCTGTAGCCCTAGTGTGAAATTTTTTAACATTTACTTTCGCGTTAACTATACTACCGCGTTAACATTTTGACCAATCACATGCTAGCATTTTTAATTCTCTAAATTTCCGCTTGGAGCGCCGAACTATTTCCTATACAAATTTTAATTAACTCAAACGCAATGTAATAGTTAGAAAACTCACACTAGGGGTACTGAAAGGACACTACCGTCTCGACAAGAAATCAATGCAATAGTTTTCCTCAAAATCGGTGAACCCACACTAAAACCGAAATATAACTAAATCACTTGACGGGCTTTGAATTTGTATGAGCTGTAGTGACTGGTCGGTTGGCCTAGTAAAGTTATAGAGACCTACCATATCACCTAAAAAAACTAGTTATATATATAAAACCGGCGCCATTTTGTATTACAAGTGTCGCCATTTTGTTTTTCGCATGTTTTATGACATTTAGGCAAGACACTGCTAAAATGTAATGTAATGATAATCTATACCTGTAGCGTGGCATCTGGCGGTAAAGCTGTGGCAAGTCTGATTGCAGCGGCTGTATCATCTGTCTGTAACCGCTTAAGAGCGCGCGCTCCCCAAAGCGCTGCGGACTGCGACGATGGTTGTAGATTTAATTGTTCTACTATTTGTAGAGGCGTGCGACCACATACCATCTGTAATTGTTTTTATTATACATCACTATTATTTATGTAATAGTACATTACTTATACAAGTGTGCAATATGATTTCATATGAGCATGTTGCCATTCCATTTCCTCCTAGTCCTTACTCCTTTTCCAGTCTCTTTTCATTCCATATCCCTCTTTTACTTACCCTCACAATTAAACATTGTATCTACCCGCTTGACATTGGCTAAATTACGCGTAATGCGTACAGGCCATTACCTAAAATAATAGTATTAGACAGCTGCTTATATTATTTACTGGCTGGTAAAGAAACCGTCTGCTGGGCATGAAATATCATTCTTAGTGTTGCCCCAAGCATAGATTTCATTCTACTATTGATCTTGATCCCCATTCGTGGGTCAAACTTGGCAGAAGGTATGCCCTCATATCTACAAAAATATCATTTTTACACTAAGAATAGATATGGTTTATAGCCTGGGTATAGTTTTCAAGTTTCCCTAGGTTAAGGTCCTTTAAAAAGCAGTCAATTTGTGACTGATCTATATCATATATTTCTGTAGGTATGAGGAGATACCTTCTACCAAGTTTGATCCACGAATGGGGTCAAGATCAAGAGTTATGTCACATAAGTAAGGTGACTGATCCGGAAACCGGTCAAAACCTTTTGGGCTATGTTAAGGCTTACTAGAGATATAAAAAATTACATCCAGCAGACGCGCTGCTGGTCAAGGGCCATTTTGACAGCACTTTCAAATGACAGAAGTTTTGCTAAATTCTATTTTTTTCGTTATAAATTAAAAAATAGGCAGTGAAAATGTCTGCTGTACACCAAAAAGTATAACGAACAAGAAAAATCTTTTTTATTAATGTACAAAAACGAACAACAGCTTTAGGCGCCAGATTTGAATTCGTCCATGAGGATAGCTCATTCATACGAAGCGTATACCTACAGTCATTTTATACTTAATAAGCACATGCTTGCCAGCCAGTAAATCATATTGGCAGCTCTTTAACTAACTCTTTATTATATATAAACGCCCTTACCTTATCAATTTCGGTACGTATAACAGCAGTCACGCTCGGATGTAGCGAGTGATGCGACGGTTCCGCTTCCAAAAACCTGAGCAGACAGTCCAGGAACTGAGGGTCTGAGGGGTTCAGTCTCCACGCACGCTTCAGACTTTGGACCATTAATAATGGTTTTTCTGGAATTATCCAACAAATTCGATTACAATTATTGTTTGCCGATCATGTTATACGATATGGCCGATCACGCGATATCGCGTTTTAACTTTGCGCAGCAGAACAGCGGACACAAACAGATGGCACGTGGTATTTTTTAGGTTAGAAGGAAAATTTCGACGCAGCTAAGCTTACGGTATATTTTTTGCCTTACAATTTCCAAAATTTCCAAACCTTTGGCCCCAATATGAATCCCAGTTTTAAAATATAGCAATGCAAAATTATAATATCAATAGCAAATATTACAATTTTAAGGCCAAGAAGAAAAACTTTTTAAAATTAAATTTTAGCTATTTAATTATATTATAATATAAGTTTTAATTTTAGTGTCTAATATTTAACACCCGTAGTGTCTTACAAATAGTTATCTATGAGTTCTTAACAAGGCTTAAAGTAGCCTTGAAAAACTATTTACATAATATGAATACACTTACCTTTCCTATAATAGATTTCGAAAGCCATTAAATGTGTTTGTATCCTATCAGCTGCTAAGGTCTGTAGTGGACACAGGAACTTTACTGCTTGTTCTAAAGGATCATCTGCCTGAAAATTTACAAACCAAGGTTGAAGAAAGAATTCTAGAAAATCTGTCAGCTGTAAGACTTTTATGTAAGGCGTTTTTAAGTTGACAATGGCAGAAGCTTATGGGATTTGCTGTGGCGTCGCTGAGTATATTTTACCGTCTTTATCACGGCCATCAAGAGATTTTTGATCTTGGTTGCAACGGCAAAACAAATTCGCATTCTGTAGTAGATGTACGTACAGTTTCGTGCTAAAAGATTCAGAAAGCGGAAATCAGTAATATAGAGTTCTTCAAAAGGATCGTGAATTAGCATAGTGGAATCAACCAACAGTCTGACACTGTTGTGAGTGTGAGAATGCATTCACATATCATATTTTATTTATTAAAAATAAGTAAAATAGTCAATATTTAATGTGTGCAAGAGTTATTTTCGTGAGCACGGTTCACAGTACAAGTAATTATGCTATATGTAGATACATACGTATATTAGAAGAACAAATACGTTGTGCCAATAACTACGTTATTTACCGCAAGAGAAAATAAATTTGGCGTTTCCATATATGTCATGCAGTACATTTACGGCTCATTTTCACTAGCCGATAACTCGGTTAACACACATCATTCGGGGACTCCCCAATTCCATTAAGGCACATCTGGGTTATTATAAATTCCTTGCACTAATATGGTACACCTAGCGACTAAAAAAATATTCCCCTAAATACGGCCTCTGTCTTCTTTCTTCTATTTATCTTTTAAACCCACAATAAATCCCATATCAAAAAAAGTTAAAAATTGAGAAATAATGACTTTTTAAATACACCGTTTAAAAGCATGACCACTTTCACTATACCAGCTAAATGATGCTGATACTAAATGGGCGACGACAAAGGCGAATTTGCATTAGGGGTCTACTTTAATATCCTCGCTTTATCGTCAACTGCCGATTTCGTAACCATTTAAAAAGAAGTCTCAACAGGAATTCGCAGACACTACATGAAGACAACTTGATGGTTTTGATACAAAAATAAAAGGATTTTAAAAGGAATTGAAGGAATAAAAGTGCTTTCCTCCTTTCCCTGTTATATCGTATTCTTAAAAATCCTAATTCTCCTTCTTACCTCAAATCCCGCTTTCAATTTCTATGCGACACTCATGATCGCGACCTACATTCTCCTGATAATAAACGATTAAAGTTTCCATCACATGCCTCTACCAAATATTCCGATTCATTTACGGTGTCAGTTCCTCGCCAGTGGAACTTGCTCCCCCTGAACATCAGACAGTCACTGTCTCTCGCCATTTTTAAGAAATTACTCATTTCTCATTATTACAATTTAGGTTAGGTTTAAACATATATTTATGTATTTTATGTAGTTCTATATTTGGGCATGTAGGTAGGTACTTATATCTGTATGTAATTTATGTATTTTGATTTCTATTTACATTACCCTGTGCACCCTATATTACAATTTTCACTCTCCTAAAGGTTAGCTGGTAGATAATCCCTGAGGCATTAAACTCGCCTTTGTACAAAACTCTTAGTGCAATAAAGAATTTTAAATAAATAAATACATATCATGACGGCTTACGACGCCCAAGACCGCCTAGTCGGCCTCAGGGTACCCAGCGGAGGGGTTTTTAATCCCACCTCGTCGTAGCCGATAGTATGAGTCTACACCGGACAAGTGGCCAGCTCGTCGCGATGTTTTGAATAGACTTAATAACCCATCTAAATATAAACAGTTTTACAAGTTGGTATAGTAAAACCGGGACCGACAGCTTAACGTGCTCTCTGAGGCACTATAGTGGGGTTGTCAAACAAATGTACATAAATTATTTAATTAAAAACTCATTGGTACACACTAGGATTTGAACCAGTGACTTAAGTGTTTTTAAGTCCAAGGTCTAACCAAATAAATAGAGTCTAACATTATCTCACCCTGGCTAGTTTGTCTGGCACTAGTTCGTCTAGCTGCGGCGCCTCGGGGTCCCCTTGTTCTTGCTGAAGACGCGCCTTATGATGCTGCTCCCGTTTCACCTGAAATATTCAGGTTTCAGGTAATTATTTAACGCTGAAAGTTCTTCCTTCTTTATTACTATTTCAACATTTTTTCAAATTTATCAGAGGCTCTACCATGGGTTTGCGCATTGTATTCATTTACGAATACGTAAGCAACAACCAATAGGATCGCTTTATTCAATCCTGTTACCAAAAATAAAGCGGTCTATTGGTTGTTGCTCGCGTATACGTAAATGAATACGTTACGTTTCTACAATGCGCAAACCCATGGTAGAGTCTATGATGTAGCAGGGTGATTAAGTATACCAAAATTTTATGGCATATTATTTGTGTCATGGTCATTTAGAAGTATCTAAATTAAACAAGCGGGCTTGACCCAATAAATGAGATATAAAAGGCAAAAACTGCAGTTTTTCCAATACAATATTTGATGATACAAAATATGCAATACAATATTTGATGATACAAAATATGCAATACAATATTTTATGATACAAAATATGCAATTTATATAATAGATTTAGTCAGTGCTCCACACATCTAGTGAAGCTCTGAGTTTTCTTGTTTTTCTTTACCTATATATATATACGTGTGACTTTGTATCTAGCTAATGGTAAACAAAACTACAAAGTCCATGAATGGGGCCAATCAATACATTGGTGTTCAACAATATTGATTGCTCCCACTATACCGGCTAAATGATGCGGTTACGAAATGGGTGGTGACAAAGACGTATTTATTTAATATCTATTTGAATACCTCGCGGCTTTATCGTTAAATCGATCGCCGGTTTCGTAACTACACCATGAAAGGAGACTACCGCCTCGACAAAAAATCGATGCAGTAATCTCCTGAAAACCGGTGAACCCTAAGACTAAAACCGGAACATGACTTGTCACTTGACGATTTTTGCATCTGTATGAGAGGTGGTGTAACGAGAATTGATACATACATAATATGCAATAGGTATCAGATAAGATCAAAAGGTCGTAAATGTATGGGAAAGGTTTGATCAGACGCTACTCTTAACAATTCTGTCACATAAATATTTACCTAGCCGACTATACAGAAACTTCGTGCTTACAGGCTGGATTCTAGATAAAGGGTTTCCGTTACACGCTGTGTATACTGTAACCCCCTATTTCGAACGCAACAACCTATGGTACTGGCTAGAGAAAGCTAACCATAATCTTCTTAAATACTTTTCGTTATTTAAATAGTTTGAAGGTTCACGGACATGAAAACAGAGTCAGAGAGAAATAGTTAGGCATCGCTCGATATAGGTTACAAATCACATAATAATTTGTGTAAAATAATATATTATAATTTATTTTGGATGATAAACCTAATAAAAGAAATCCAAAATAAAGAAGGTTTTTCAGTTATTTCCCAAAAATTAGGTAGGTATTGTAACAGCGGCGAAAAGAGCTGTTACAGTACCTACGCAGTGAGACCAGTCATCAGTTTTAATGGCGGCGGTACAGCAAGCAGTAACTGGTTTTCAGTACCCCTAGGGTGAGTTTTCTAACTATTACTTTTCGTTTGAGTTAATTAAAATTTGTATGGGAAAGGGTTCAGCGCTCCAAGCGGAAATTTTGAGAACTAGAAATGCGGTCGTGTGATTGGTCAAAATGCTAACGCGGTAGTATAGTTAACTCGAAAGTAAACGTTTAAAAAACTCACACTAGAGCTACAGATTAACCCTTTTTCCGTTTCTGACGTATTAGTAAAGGTACACAGAGAGATTAAAGGCGAGATGAGATGAGCTCAGAAAATGCGTCGACAGTTCCGAATTTGTCAAGAAAGTGACTGCTTTTAGACGAACAGTAAAATATTATCTTATGGCCTTAGTCATAAAAACTTATTGAAGCACACTTTAGTTATGGAATGTTTTGTCTCTTTTACACATATTTATTTTTGTTGCTAAATAAAAGAGACAAAACTTTCTATAACTAAAGTGTTTTTGAAGGACTCAATAAGTTTTTATGAATGAGGCCATTATTCTGGAGGATATTAGTGATATAACTGTTGAGTCAGAAACGTAAAATAAACTAATTTGTTCAATATACATAAATCGTGAAAATAGCTCAAAAATTTTCTTTTTCCGGGTTTCATGGGATTACTATATATGTTTAACGTGATTTTTTTATTTCTAAAAGTGTACCTATACCTATGATAAATAAAAAAAAAGGTGTTGAATCATATTTTAAATATTTTGGGTAGTTTTTCTTAAATTAATACATTTTGTTTCCGTGCGACTTTTGCTACTCGACGCTGCTTACTCTCATCAGTAGCTCTACCACAAGTTTTTGCCTAATAAGGTCGCTAGCGAGTTTCGACCTGATTTTGTATGGAAATTTGTTCAGCGCCTCTATTGGTTACTACAGGAACTAAAATCGGCACCACGGGCTTCTCGAGCAACTATTTTCATCCGGACTACACCAGCTGTAGCGTAAAAAGAATATAAGCGTAGTGTAGTTGAGGCCTAAATTCATACAAATCGGTACCACAAGTGTTATTTTTGACCAGCCAACTATAACCAAAATAGTTACGGCACTCACCGACCTTTTCCACGGTGAGAGAGTTAGATAGATTAACAAATAATATTTATCTTACTGGCAAAGTGTTTCTTAATTTTATTTATTTAATAAGAAAATTTATTTTTATAAAATAGTGTTTAAAATTAGCTTTTTTGGTGTGTTTTGAAAAATATAACCTAGAAATAATTAGTTTTTTTTTCGGTTTGGTTTTGTTGGTTTTCTCAATAATCGAAGAGACAAAGGTCTCTTTGGACTATAATAAAATTATTGAACGAATGGTTGAGTATGAATAATATAGAAGAGCTGTAGTACCTTTTAGAGTAATAAACATAAAATATAATGGAAAACAGATAAATATCTACTTTTTGATTCTGTTAATTTTCAAACAAAATGTTAAGTATGAGATTACTGCATCGATTTCTTATCGAGGTTGATCTTCTAGGGTGCAGGCACGAAACGGGTGGTTGAATTGACGAAAAGGCGGAAAGTATATTAAAATATTTATTTAAACACTTTATTGCACAGTAAACAAAAAATATGTACAAAGGCGAACTTAATGCCTTAGGCATTTTCTACCAGCTAACATTTAATACTCGTAATGTAATTCGTATTTGTCGCCGCCCTTTTCCTAATGGCATCGCTAAGCCGGCATAGTGAGAGCGATCAATGTTGTTTAAAAACAATTGGGAATTACGGGAAAATAACCATTATGATAAAGAAGTAATTTTGGGAACTTGGGAATGTAAAAAGTAATCAACGTAAAGGTGTACCCACCTTATTAATATTTATAAGAGAAAGTATGCATTTTAGGAACTTGGGAATTTTTAAGAAGTTATCATGTAGAAATTGAAATATTTCACTTTATCAAAAAGTGGGAATTATAAAAAGAAAAAATCCTCGGTTTCGTAAATTCCCATTCTTTTTCAAAGAGTGGGAATTATTTTGGGAATTTTTAAGCGGAAATTTTTCCTTACTCCTTCATTAAGTGGGAAATATTTTCCTACTTTTTCATATAATGGGATTTTCTCCATATTTAAATTTAAAAAATCACTTATGGTAAAGTGAGACCTTTTCCCTACTTTTTCATTAAGTGGATTTTTTTCCCCACTTTTTTATAAAATGGGATTTTAGCCATTAAGGTTTGATTTTTTAAGTGGTACGTTTTACCCACTTTTTCATTAAGTGGGAATTGTTTCCCACTTTCATAAAATGTGATTTTTCGATAAATTTAAATAAAAAAAAACTTTTCCCGTAAAGTGTGACTTT
This sequence comes from Monopis laevigella, assembly GCA_947458855.1. Lineage (NCBI taxonomy): Eukaryota > Metazoa > Arthropoda > Insecta > Lepidoptera > Tineidae > Monopis > Monopis laevigella. The sequence continues at coordinate 10,796,985 of OX381594.1, read as the reverse complement.
TCCCCACTTTTTAGTAAGTGGGAATTGTTTCCCAACTTTTTATTAAGTGGGAATTATTTTCCAACTTTTGATAAAATGTGATTTTTCTTCACATATTTTTTTTTTTTACTTTTTCGTAAAGTGGGACTTTTTCCCACTTTTTAATTAAGTGGGAATTGTTTACTATTTTTTCATAAAATGTGATTTTTCTCCACATTTAAATTAAAAAAGAATACTTTTTTCGTAAAGTGGGATTTTTCCCCACTTAAAAATTTTCCTCCTTTTATATAACGACAACTTTCCTCAATACCCATGTTCCTATAATTCCCATTTTCCCACCATAATAAAAATATTCTCTAACTTCCCCCTGGAGCAGTTGTAGCATGTATGACGAAAGTACCTACGAGTATATCATAATAGGCATAAAGTTACCTTTTCAAATGTGAGAACGGAAGAGGGGCGCCCGTTATAAAAAAATAACTATGCGCATGAACCTATCAATGCACAAGAAGTGAAAACACAAGCATGATTGACATTTCCGTAGAAAGGCGATTTTACACCTACTTTTAGTAGTACTATTATTTCTTCTGTGCTTTCAGTTAGAAAGGCAAATAAGGCCTTAGGGCACTTCCCTATATAATTCCAGTGGAACATAAATTAGATGATCAAAGATGGGAAATAAGAGTTCAATACAAGCTCCGAAGATATTTACGTTTTCAAGTTAAAGATACTCTATCTAAGATAATTTATTGAGAGTACTTTTTATTGTATTGTCCGACCAAGAGCACTTTCATATCGATATCTACAAACCCGTCCCAGAGAGTAAATTTACAACTATAATATGTACCTATTTAATTATAATTTGTATTCTGGTCATTAAATTGTCAACAACCACAACAAAACACCTCCATAACATCTACAAATAATCTACGACTAGGTTCCATATCAATAAGCCCTTTGCCTTTCCAACAGGAAAAATAATACAAATTAAAATTTAAAAATAAAACACTGACAAAACATAAACAAGATTGTTGATATTTGCGTCTTCTTTTTTCCTGTGTAACAGAAAGAGATAATTATAGATCCAAGATGGCAACCTAAATATTTGTCCTCTACAGGATGTACAGTCATAACTTAACTAATTGCGGAATGTCACTGGAAATCTTGTGGTACCAAATTTGTGCTCTCGAAAATAGTTTACGTCTCTACTTATACCAGAGTAGTTGCGGAAGCCGATTTTAGTGTTTAAACTTGTGGTAGAGCTACAGAAACCGAACTTACTAAATTGAGATAAAACATAGGAAAGTAGATGTAATACGTAATTAAACTGTCGAGTATACCTTGCCTTAAAATATAATAACCGGTATTCGTAAATAAAATTACGAGAAACTAATTTAAAAATCACCTTCCCTAAATTCAAACAATAAATTAATAAAATTGTAAAAAAAAAAAAGATTAATTTGTTAAAAGCGTAGTAGTAGTTGTAAGTAGCGTGCAGGTAAAGTCTATATAGATTTATATCAGAGATACTATCATATTTTTGTAGTTTGTTATAATATGTATTATATCGTTGTTTCTGTTACACATAGTACAAGCCTAGAGCTTAGTTTGTGTCCAGAGCAATAAGTGTAAATTGTACTACATATTGTTATTATTTTTGTATAGACAGACCTATTGGGTCAAAAAAATTAACGCAAAATAGTGACTAGTTATTACTTATAGTTATAGAGTATTCTAATTAAATTTCTAAACTACATTTCTTACTCAAAAAACTCTCCGACATATATTTAAGATGCCATTGCCTTGAATACGATATTTATCGATTATTTTCTACTGATTAATTTCAATTAAAAAAAATACTTAAAGATGTAAGTTTTTTATTGATTTAATTTTAAAATCCTAACTCCACCTTAACCGACCCTAGACATTAAACAATTTTTACCTGAACCTGAGCTTGTAGTGCACTTTCTTGTTCTGCCTTACGTTTCGCTTTCCGTTGTTTGTTTCTTAATTTTTTCAACTCCGAAGGTGCCAAGTTCTCTGAAAATAAAGAAAAAAAAATCATTAGCAACTTAGACATACCTAATAGGTACAGTAAAATTATTTGATTAAAAATACTAATATAATTTTTCAATTCGAACCAGTAGTTCCTGAAATTAACTCGTTCAACCAAACAAACTCTTCAGCTTTATTCTAATATGTGTAAATTGTCCTACATATTATTATTATTATATTGGTATCGATTAATAATTTTATAATATACAGGATGACTTTGGGCAAATTTTTTGTTTGATTTGGTCAGTAAAGCCTCATGCTCTACTGACCAAACCTAACAAAAAATTACGACACATGGTTCCATGGGAAAAGTTGCTTAATTTGATCAGTAGAGCCTCTAATTAGCCCAAAGTACAACCTTTCAAAGTTACCCTGTATAAACAAAACATTACCCTAACATAAAATTCCAAGAATAACTCAACTAATGAATAAGACATAATTAAACCAATTTTCCTAGAGATAGATAAGAAAATTCCAGTAACAGCTAGGACATCAGGTTTTGAGATACCACGATAACATTACAACTAAGTGCATAAATACATACATACACATACATTTAAATTAATTAACACTAGTTTCTCTATCTAGGTATAACTATGGCTTGGTACAGTAAGCAGCAAACAAGGTTTGCTAACCATTAGGTGAGGCATTCCACCTTAAATTTCCAGTTTTCTACAGGATTAAAAACGCGTGCGCTGCTTTTTTTTCTTTATTTTTAGATGCGAGACAGTCTGTGTAAAAATAATTTCGTCTATTAATAATAATAGGTAATAAGTAAAACATGTTTTGCACATATTACCCTAGTCAAAAACTAAGCTCTAGGCTTGTACTATGTGTACTAAAAATAACGATACTAATACATATAATATTTTATAAACACCCAGACCATGTCAAGTTGTACAGAATATGTATGATATTTTTTGCCATGATTGGGGGTCGAACACACGACCTCCGGACACAACGCCAAAGGCGCCATCAATAGTTCGCTAAGGCGGTCAATAGTAATAATTTATTTAGTTTTAACTTTTTAGTGTACTTATTTTAGAGCTAAACTCAGATAGATTAGGAAAAAATACCTCAAAAAATGCATAATTTTAATGAAAACTAACGAAAAAAGATTTCAGGAACACAGAGAAAAATGTTTTTGGTAAGGCCAAATAATTAGGTGAAAAACAATTTAAAAAGCACCTCTAATCACAAAGAGAGCAGCTGTAAAAGGGAAAAATACCTATCTACTTGTTATCCACTGTACCTACAATAAAATTCAACTAGATCAACAAGAATTACGCGACAGACACACCTGATCAACTATGAAAAAACACAGAGCTTTTAATAAAAAATATAAGGACGAGTTGCTTGAAGCTTGGTAATAATAAGTTCCTTTGTTAAGGTAGTGTCAAACTAGGAATAAAAATACAAATTGCTTCTTTAGATTTAGCACTCAGCCCGCGCAGAAATAAGGTTGAATATTGTAAACAACACAATAATGTATTTCTGAAACCTTGGAGTAAAATATTCTTTATATACAAGTTTTTATTATTAACAAATTATTATTATTAATTAATAATAATAATAGAAACTTGTATATAAATAATATTTTACGTGTTAAATAAATTTTGGTCAATAATCTAAAATAATAAAAACTACTAATACCGAAATAAAAAAAACTAGGGTACCTCACAAAATATTGAGAACTTCGATGTGAAAATTGTCCCAAGGCGATAAATTCGGTAAATAAATGTCTGTATGACACTGTCTTAAAGTGAAAAAAAATACTACTTAATGTAATAAGGAAAGAAAAACTTTATTTATCGCTTGCAACAAAACGATCCTATTGGTTGTTGCTCACGTATACGTAAATGAATACGTTACGATTATACAATGCACAAACCCATGGTAGAGCCTCAGCTCAGCATAAGCTACAGCATTACTATGCTGCAGCGCATAATAATAATAAGTAGGACACAATAAGGAATAATTAGTAGGACATTTTACACATGCCCTGGTCACAAAGTAAGCTCTAGGCTAGTATTAGATACGGGTACCAAAAACAACGATACAAAATTTTGCGATGAATGTGAATCGAATCTATGACGTCCAGGGGCCTTATTCCGAGTTTGCAACCGCTAATCACGACAAGACGTTGCGCAAACTATAAATCTGGAAATATAAGCTCTATTCCAATGATTATATAGTATGTATTAGGTTGGCTATTATAATGCCGTCATCTTGAAATACACGAATTCTTCGCAAGTTTGAACATGTATGGAGCATTGGAACTTCAACTTTATAATTAACAGGATAGAACTTACATTTCAATACTTTACGCAAAATGCGCGACGGTGAACGTGTCAAAACTCGGAATAAAGCCCCAGATACAACGCCAAATGATAAACCGATTATTAAATGGACCGTTATTTGCAAAATTTAATCACGAACGAACATTTTTTACATTAAGCCTCATAACTATTCATTTTAACGTGACATTAATACATGTTTTTAACTAAATGCTTAAATGCATAAATATTGTTGTTTTAGTAAAACCGGAGATAACGAGTCTGGTTAAAATAACAATCTTGGTGTAACCCAGCTTAACTGATTTATCGTAATAACATACCTAGGTATCACTTTCAATTAAGCTTGTAGTCTAGTTTTTGTTCTCATTTGTTCAGGTTAAGTTAGATTTTGTTAGAACACAACGCCGCACCCTAATCGAAGTTATTTGAAGCTAATATATTCGTTAGAAGTCCACAAATTGGTTAAGTTTTTGTTAATTTGCTCATTATGCAATATAAAAAACCCATTAATTGGAACTCAGATTATTAAGCCCATAAAAAGGGGAATTCGTATTCGAAGTAATGTAATGAAATATGTTCATTTTGCAAGAATATGGTGTTACAGTATGTTAATTTTGATAATGATCTACATATTCTGCCATATATGGCATGCAAATTCTAGTTGTTATACACAATTATAAATGTTAACAATTAATATAATATTCTTAATATGTGATAGATATACAATGAAATGAAATGATCTTTATTTGCTAGAAAACGGTTACAAGGTGGAAAATAACACGTTAATCAGTCCTACATATTCTGCCAATCCAGCGTGCAAATATTAAGGTACACCAATCAATTTTATGGTTGTATAAAGTCAATGCAATACCCAAAATGACGTGAAAAGTCCTCGTTCAAATAAGTACTAGGTAAGTGTTTATAATATATATTTTTTTTATTTAATTTAATACACCCAATATTTACTATTTGCTATATTATTATGTTTAATTATTCTTATTTTCATCATAATTATTATTATTATTAACAGGCATTATTATTGTGTTATTTTTTCCATTATTATTATTATTATCAACAATCATTATTATTACGTATTATATTATTATTATTATCAGTAGCTACAAGGAATTTATTAGGCTAGTAACTATAAATTTATTGGATAAAAAATCGTTAAACATTTTTTTTGCAATCTAAGCATACAATTATATTTTAAATAGTATACGATTAGAAGTCATGTTCGGTACTGTTGGCTCACGGTATCCATTATAGATAGCTAATATAGTGCAGATTATAAAGTCCATGTTTTTTATAAGTTATGTAATTTAATTTAATTTAAAAATTCGCGATTTCTTGGAAAAAATACAGTTTTTTTGTATTTTTTCCAAGAAATCCGCGAATGCAACTTTCAAAATATTTTTAATGTTACAAAAACGCTAGACCATGCATGCACTAGATCTTATGCATATATATAACTTATAAAAAACATGATTTTATAATCTACTCTATATTAAAGTTATAGGAAATATCGATAAAAACAGGAGGTAAGTTTGCCTTTTTTTCTATCGAGGCAGCTTGCTATTACGTTTTTTAAAAAGCCAGTTACTTCAAATATCTTGTATTATTACTATATTTTTTTATATATTTGTTTGGTTTGAGTTTTTGTCATAATCAAATATGTGCCCTTTTAAAATACTCACAAGAAAAATATTTGCTTATGTATCATCACGGGTGACTTACAGCGCCCGAGACCAGTACCCAGCGGAGGGGTTTCTAATCCCACCTCGTCGTAACCGATGTTTGGATAGACTCAATAACCCATCTATATACAGTTTTACAAGTTGGTCTAGTGAAACTGGGACCGACAGCTTAATGTGCCCTCCAAGGCACTATAATGGTGTTGTTAAACAAATATACATAAATTTTTAGATTAAAAACTCATTGCTACACACCAGGTTTTGAACCAGGGACCTAAGTGTTTCTAAGTCAAAGGTCTAACCAACTCGGCCACCACGTATATATATTTACTTATTTTTAGTATTTGTAACAAATGACCAATCCCCATAACTATTAATTATTAAGCATGATAACATTAACAATGGCCAGTTGTTTGTTTAAGGTCAGCTTGTGTTTAGGCTTTAGGGTTTTGCAATAGGCGTGCTGTAGCCGCTGCGGAACGCCCACGCACGCCGCACGGCGTCGCTATCACTGCGCCTAGTGGCAGGACACTTGGACACAGTTGCCAAATACCAAATTCCGAACAGGGGTATCTTTAAGAGACTGGTGAATAAGCATTTTATGAATGAGTGAATAATGTGTCTTTTACTTTTTATTTTTTATTACCTTATTTTTTTTTTGGGCTCACTCTCTTTCTCTCTCATCCTGTGTTTCTGCTTTAAATAATTACTGTGGGTATTGCTATACTGTGCTGTTGCTGTAATACTTGCTATTTTACTATTATATATGTACTCCTATATTATTAACACAAGTATTGGTATGTATGTATATGTAGTGAGTATTAGTGTGTATGTATAATATTAGTATACTCTATTTTTAAATCTGGGGGCACGGCCGTGCCCCCACCAAGTCGAGCAAAAAAGCGTCACGGCCGTACAATCCTTTTCTCGAAGCAATTCAGGCCATTTTCGACCCCCTGTAACTTCGTTGTGGATAAAACTAGAAGACTGAAATTTTCAGTAACCATGCAGGCATTGTAAAGACACGTATATTTCAAATTTCATTCAATTTGAACCAGTATTTTTAAGAATTATAACGGGTCAAATTTCTTAATTTTGTCACTCACTGACTCACCGATCATCAAAATTCTAAGGCACTTCTAGCAGACCTAGAAGCTTCAAATTTGGAATATAAGTAGTGTTTAGTGTATGAATCAAGGAAAAACTAAAAAATCTAGAAAAGACCGCAAAGAAAATTAAGTCCATACAGCCAAGTCTTCAGTTAAATTTTTCTATATTGGCTTTATTCGTAACGATGTTTTACGGCAGTTATTATTATTGCGTGCGAAGCCGCGGGTTTAAGCTAGTCCCATATAAATATAGGCGCATGGTAGTGCCCCTGCCAAATCGAGCAAAAAATGGGTATTCCCGAAGAGAAAACGGAAGGCTACCTACAAAAATAAGAAAAGTTCATAAGTCAGAGAGAGGGCTTTAAGAAAATTCGTTGCTGGTAGATATACATATATACAATAAGTAGAAGGTACCGAAAAGGAAAAAAGTAGAACTGTCTACAAAATACAAAAAGAAATGAGATCCCATCAAAAACAATACTTGTCAAAAAAACCAAGTCTCGCAACTCAGTTGTTCTGCGGTAAAAAGTTGTGAGATCCATGTAATACCAAGTCGGTTATTAATTTATTCAGTCTCTACTTAAGCGACTTTCTGTCTTAATACGTCCAGTCTCTAAGACTACGATCGTGGTCCATAACAATTGAAAATCAATTGTGTCTGGAATCTCCGTACTCGAAGCATTAAGTTGTTACGTAATAATTAACAGCATCTTATAGTGACGCATATCAATATTAAAATTCTTTAATGTTTTATATAAATATAATGAGACTTGGCCATCGCCTGAAAACACGTGTAAATTCAATCGCCTGAAAACACATGTAAATTCAATTATTTAGTGCGATGGCCAAGTCTCGATATATTTATATAAAACATTAAAGAATTTTAGTATTGATATGCGTCACTATAAGATGCTGTTAATTTTTACGTAACAACTTAATGCTTCGAGTACGGAGATTCCAGACACAATTGATTTTCAATTGTTATGGACCACGATCGTGGTCTTAGAGACTGGACGTATTAAGACAGAAAGTCGCTTAAGTAGAGACTGAATAAATTAATAACCGACTTGGTATTACATGGATCTCACAACTTTTTACCGCAGAACAACTGAGTTGCGAGACTTGGTTTTTTTGACAAGTATTGTTTTTGATGGGATATATTTTACTGCACCTATTTACCTACTTACTGCTTAATTTGTCCCAAAGGTTTGATTGGTAGAGATTGCCTAGCGGCATTAAGTCCGCCTTTGTACTAAATATGTGCAATAAAGTTTTTTAAATAAAAAAAACATAAAAGATTAATATTATTGTTTATATTAATTAATATGTTATTATGTATGTTTATTATGACTTCGAAGGTGGAACTTTGGGATAATATGGAGGCTCTACTGATCAAATCCAAATTCATTATGAAAAATGTTGGGAAAACGGGGAAAATTTGTTCCTTTTAAGAGCGTGCCTACGCTGCGTAAACGGTTAAAGTTACGCAGACGAAGTTGCACGGATCAGCTAGTATAGTATAAAACCCCTATTTATTGTTTACTAACATTTGTTCTCATAGCATATCGGAAGAGTATTGTAATATATTCATACATTAAAATAGAGCCATCTCGTTAACATAAAGCCTAAGACTAAGTTGCACCAAAATGAACTCTCTGTAAATGTAATGATTAAAGTTAAAAATGGCGTCGAATGTACCAATTTTTATTTTGCAGTTCCAATGACAGCTGGTACATTTGACGCCATTTTTAATTTTAATCGTTACATTACGTTAACATACACTTTGGTACAACTCAGGGTGAGTTACACCGCTACCATTACCCAGTACAAAACATAATCTGCCACATCTCTGTTAATGTTTCACGACAATGTCATAAATAATTGACACATGTCAATCGGATCAAATTCACATTTAATTCGTATGTAAATGACAGCTAATCGTTCGTGAGTGAGATTGACATCGCCGTGCATTTACTGAGCCGTGATAATCAAAGCGAACAATAAAAACCTGATCTATAGCCTTAAGGTACTCTACTACATTTATACGTGTAAACATGTTTATTTACAGGGTGAATTTAAAAGGCTGTACTTTGGGCTAATATGAGGCTCTACTGCAGGGTGATTACGCGTCTTAAGTTCGCTCGCACGCCAATCGTTATGACGTAATTCTGACGTAGGTTAAGCTTGGCTTCTTAACAATGGCTCCAAAAAATCTTAGAAAATTACGTCATAACGATTGACGTGCGAGCGAACTTAAGACGCGTAATCACCCTGCTGATCAACTCGAATTTTTTTCCCATGGAACCAAATGAAAACAAAATTAACTTCCCCATACAAATTGGTCATTTTAACATTACTAGTTTGTATTATTTTTTTATTCGCGTCACATGAATACATGGAAAAAGTTGTTCGATTTTATCAGTAGAACTTCATACGAGTATTAACTCAAAGTACAACCTTTCAAATTAACCATGTGTATACCTAAAAGAACTGGTCCTGACTGACTTATCATCGTCCCGCCGAAACTACTGACGATAGAATATGAAATATGGACCACAGCATCCTTTAGTGTTATAAGCACATAATAAGAAGGGATTTTAAACCTAAGAGAGTTTTTTTTGCAGTTAATGTCTCGAACAGTTTACCTACGTGTAGTGGTACCTACTATAAAATATAGTAATAGGGGGTTACACCATTTTATGAATTTCAGGTGTTCCGTTTTATATCTCTTGAACGATGAGTGCTACAAAATTTAACATTGTATATAGACTCCTCTTATAAAACTAATAGACGCATGTTTAATTTTATTAATAGGGAAAGGCGGGTGAATTCACGACCGCATGCACATCAAACACTATAGGATATTTACTGCGAACTTTTTAACCTGAGGTCATATTGTATTTAACGTTACAGAGGCTGATCCAGGATTGAAATGGGGAGGGCTCAATTACAAAAAAAAAATAACATCGTCAAAAATATTATACGTCTTCATTTATGAACAAAGAAAACAAAAAACCTTATCGTCGATAACAACCCCTTACAATATTATGAGGAAAAAAAAACTCGTTTTGGTGGCGGCCTTGGAGCGTGGGAACAGTCCCACGCTTTTCGATTTTTTAAAATAAATATTACGAATTTGGACACTTTAATTTCTTCCAAAATCTTCCTCCTGGATCCACCAATGTAACGTTTGCTTATAATAACGAAATCCTGTGAAAATGGAATTGATAGCCCTGAGTGGCTTCTTTATTTCGGATACGAATTTTCCTGACTTTTCCGGATTTTCCAGACACTTTTTTTTAGATTTTCCTTGCCTTTAATGAGCTTCAAGGAAAGAAAAAATCCCAAAAATATATTACTAGTTTTTTTTTGATTTTTGGAAATATATATATATATATATATATTAGAAAATTGAAACAATTATTTTATGCACGTTTTTTGGAAAATATAGAGCAACAAAATATATTTCACAGTCTTAAAAAATTAAGCATATTTTGAACATAGATGGACACGCCTGCTTTGGTTGCCAGTTGTTTACAGTAGCAAGTTGTATGAGTACCTTAAATAATTTCCCTGACCTTCTAGCGTTTTCCCTGACTTTTCTCGGTTTTCCATTTTGTCCAGAAAGTGGCCACCCTGCAGCCTTCGTGCTATCCTAAGTAGGTACTATATTAGTGTTGTCTAACAAATTGTAAAATATTTTTATTAAAAACTCCTTTGAACCAGGGACCTAAAAACTATAGTGCTTACAAGTCTAAGGTCCAACCAACCCGGCCACCTACCTAACATAAGAAATATAGATTTCCATATAAATAAATTTGTTGAACAAAACAGCATTGTCATGTGCGACATGTCACGGAGGTTACGCAATGCATTGTGCCCCGGTTGGCCCTAGGACACGTAGTATACAAAATTGCTGCTCCAATTCACTGGTATTTCGTAAATTTAATGAAACCGCGACCATGGCGGCCGTGCGAGACTGTCTGCATAAGGTCTTGTATCATAATTTGCATTTAATAAAGAGTTATTGTGACCATGGCCTATGGAACAGTAGCACCTAGCTGTTGAGTTTTATATGTATTTTAAGCTTATAACAGTATGAGAAAATCTTGTCGCAGAAATAAGTTATTTAAACAAGTATGTACCATATCACCCCAATTTATTTTACTCGCAAAAAGTCAATAGCAATAAAAAAAAACACAATAATTAACGACGACTTTATCAAATAGCTTATTACAAAAAAAAACTATTTGGAAGAGTAATCAACTTTAGTGTGAATAAATCCCATAATGCCATATTTGAAGGCCTACTGTCTTATAGTTATAGCAGATACTTCAATAACTTGTGAATAAAAAAAAACAAATGACAAAACGAAAATTAAAAGAATAAGGACTGAGGGCCCTAGCACAACAGATTCGATAGGTTCAATAAATCGATAAAATCGATACATATCGATTTTGTGAATGTTCATTCATAAACTGCATTTTATCGACTGTCAAATTATATCGATGTGGTTATGCTAAGCCCCTGTACCCACAAATCGATGGTCCTTCAACAGATGATCATCCCATAGCCAAAAGCAAACGCGTAGGTCCCATCTGCTCGATCGTTCGCGGAACGTTTCGATTGTCTATTGTAAAGTCATCACAATACTTGTAAGAAGTAAAATTTTAATAAGAGCATGCCGTGCATGTCCATCTGGTGGTAAAAGAAACAAATGGGTGAAATCTATAAATACTATATCGTGCAAACTGTCCGAGTAATAGTTTTCGGCTATTTGACGACTGAATGTGTAAAAGGGTGAAAGAAAAATGTATTTTAACAAACAAGTTAAACCGTTTATATATACAAAAGAAATATATTGTGAAGCTAACTTAACAATATAAAATTGCAATCTCAGTTATCTAAGAAAAATATAGATATTAAATTCGTGAGATTCGCATTAAAGATAAATTTGAAATAGGTGTTATTTAATTGTCTAGTCTTTTAATAAATGGTCTGAATTGTTTTGGATCTAGGCGTCGGTCGCCGGCAAGGTACTATGTCGTAACACTTTCAAATATTGCCGCAAATCCTTGCTCCTGCCAAATATCGAAGTCATTGTAGTTAGGTAATGTCAAGGTACAGTTCTGTGATCAAATTAATCTAGACTCAATTATTTTTTTAACAGAGCAGTCCCGTCGCAGCTTCTAGAATAACACGGTTATAGTTTTAAGAATTTGCATTGAAAACAGTTGAATTGTGATTGAATGAGAAGCAACAAATATTTTAAGACCCAGTGCTCACACTACGTGAAGATTTCGACCGAAATGTCAAACTTGTTCTGTTCTCATTTCTTGAACATTCGTTGGTTAAAATATTTTTTGTTCTCACTTTGTTTTGGGTTTGTATGGCCATATTCTGTTCATGCGAACAGTTTGGTGAGAGAAAAATTTTAGGCCTTAGGGAATTTCCTATTATTCAGGCTGAGTAGTCAAATTTGTGGCAGATGCAAAGAAACCATGCCAGCAATTTAACTAAGATTCTAGAACATTTCAAACATAGTATTTAAGTAAAATTTTCAGAATAATAGAGTACTAATAACAGAATAATTATTAATGTAAAATATATCACGAATCTTCTGATAGAACTCTGATAATAATAAATACCTGTAAAGGTAATAAATAAACACATTATGACTTTGATAACAGTGGGTAGATGATTAATACTACAATACAACCATTCTATTCAGAGTCTGCAGCAGAGGCAGGTACCTCTAAGCCAAACACTTTATCTACCAACAATAAATACTCCAACTCTACGTGATATATCAGACCATTTAAATAAATACCAAGAATGAGTCGACCATTTATGAATACGAAGTAAAATGATTATACAAAAGTGAAGTGACCAAACCCCATATTATATTTAAAATGAATTCATCCTCCTTATGAAAGGACCACCTGTTCTTCAACAAACAATGGAACGAAATTGTTTGATGAACTTTAATTGAATTGTAACTTCGTATTTGATGAAATAGCATATATTTCTTCACATTAATCGGATCAGAAGGGCAAGCGCGTGATCTTACTACGACAATGTCTAAATCAGGGTCATATTTTGGGACTCTAACATGAAACATGGCGTTCAAGATAGTATGACAAAATGCGATATGTTGAAATTTCTGAACTGGGAATTGGGCGGCGACCAGGACGAATTTGCATTACGAGTCTACTTTAATATACTGATTTATCGCCAAATCCATTTCGTAACCGCCCGTTTCGCAACCACACCGAAAGGAAGCTACCACCTCGACAATAAATCGATGCGGTAGTCTAAAGCCGGTGTAATTTAAACTGAAACATAAGTCACTTGACGGTTTTGCGTCTGTAAGGGCAGCTGTAACGTAACCGGTCGGTCCAGCAAAATTATGGAGACACCTAATAAATATATTATATATTCGAATGAAACTGTCAGTTGTCTCATAGAAACCTGTCACTCTTCTGGCTGTCAAGTCAAAGGCGCCAGAATTCCTGTTCGCCCCAATTCGGCCAGCTTTAATTTACCAGACTAGGCCCTTTTCAATATATCATATTAACGTTTCCTGCTTATTTATAAATAAACATTATATAAAGTACTAATTAAATAAACAGTCTTAAAATAGTGGTGAAACACCGGCAGGACTAGCAAAAAGATGACACGCGCGAGTTCTACTTGAGACGTAAAACTCAGCACATCTACTAATTCAAGTTTAGATACTTCGTGATAACAAGAGAGCATGAGTTAGTAATTTTCACATAATAATACTTGTGATATTATTACGAAAATTTGTGAATTACGACTGTAAATTGAGCACAATTGAGTTTAAGTCCCGGTCATTGACCCGGAGATTTGATTGCGAGTTTCCGACTAAGACAGCAATAAATCTAGCATTTATGAATTTAATGCTTGGATTTAGTTGAGTTGAAGTCGTTTAGTGTACCGCAGCTGGGTTTTCTATCAAATATGGTTTCGTTGCGGGTAATTTTGGCCAAACGAGCTATGATTGTAACTAATAAATATGTAGAACATTTCATAAAAATTGCACTGTGACTCTGCCACAAGTTTTCGCAAACAGGTTCTACTATAGTCGCTAGATAGGGATTAACTAATAGTATCGCTGTATTTTTCAAATATAAGTGTCTTATTGGTTGATTCCTATCTATAGTTACTAGCGTAAAAAATATTTGCAAAAACTTGTTGTAGAGCTACAGATCACAAACTAAGCTCTATAGGCTTGTACTATTGTACCAGAAACAACTATACTAATTTATTCATTTATTACAAACGAGTATCAACAAGATTTATATAATACAATATTACTTTTTTATACACTGTACTAGGCTGATTCTAGGTGAATTACCTATTTGCACAGATTTATACATAATCATTATACAAATACAAATTAACTGCCTATCTCTAATATAATAAAAACAAAAATAATAAATATATAAAATAAAATTACTGACATTAAGTAATGAGTTTTTCAAGCAGACATAGTGGAATTAACAAATTGAAGCATCATTGCTACTATTGGATGAGAACATTCTTGGACGTTACATTGCCATTTACCATCAGAGGGGTGTAGTTAAGTTTTAATCGTGAAAATGATACCTTTTAAATAGTGAACAAAATAAGTGACTCAAAACGTAATTAATATTACTTCGAAATTTTAATTTATACGCAAAATAAAAAAACAAATGCCTTCTCCTTACAAACTAGTAATGTTAAAATTACCAATTTGTATGGGGAAACCAACAATTTTTTTTCATTCGCGACACATGGTTCCATATGAAAACTTTAGATTGCATCAGTAGAGCCTTATATTAGCCCAAAGTACAACCTTTAAAATTTACCCTGATAGTTACAGTAAAAGTTAAGGACATGCTTGTAACTAGACCCGACTTTGTACTTAAAAAAAACAACGACAACAGGTCTACAAACCTGAATCAGTATTTTCCTTTATACATGGTGACTTTGAAAGGATGTACTTTGGGCTAATATGAGGTTCTGCTAATCAAATCGAACAACTTTTCCCATGGAACCATGTGTCACAAACGAAAAAATAAAATGACTTCTCCATACAAACTAGTATTGTTAAAATGACCAATTTGTATGGGGAAGCCAAAATTTTTTTTCATTTGCGACACATGGTTCCATGGGAAAAGTTGTTCGATTTGATCAGCAGAACCTCATATTTGCCCAAAGTACACCCATTCAAATTCACCCTGTATAAATAACTTAGCTACAAATGTATATAATAATATATATAAAACAACAATAATCATTGGTGACATGAGGCTGTATGGCATTGGAAACGCATGCGGAAATCGAGTACGAATTCACCTATAACCTAAGTCCGGCTGGACTGCAAGGCTAACACGTTCCGCTTTATATTTAATATTGCAATGCTTACATTTAATTTAATATTCAATTAACACGTGGTAGGGCTGGTTTGAATAACACCTAATAATATGTAGAAAATTCCACACACATATTCACTGATCACTAACTAAGCTCTAAGCTTGTACTATGTGTACCAGAAAGAACGATATAATTCGACCGCCTCCGTAGTAGACTAGTGGTTGCGCCTCTGGTGTTGCATCCGGAGGTCGTGGGTTGGGTTCCCACCCATGGTTTGCCAAAAAAAAAAAGAGTACGTTTTTTCTGTACAATTTGTCATGTTCTGGGGTTTATAAAATATAATATGTATTATATCGATGTTTCTAGTTCACATAGTACAAGCCTAGAGCTTAGTTTGTGTCCAGAGCAATATGTGTAAATTATCCTACATATTATTATTATTAATACATATTATCTATACTAATATTATAAAGCTGAAGAGTTTGTTTGGTTGAACGCGCTAATCTCAGGTTTGAATTAAAAATTTCTTTAGGATAGCTGATATCGTGTTGGATAGCCCATTTATCGAGGAAGTCTATATAACATACGCTACGAGTGCTACGACCAATAGGAGCGGAATAACAATGAAAAATGTTCCAAAAACGGAGAATAAATATTCCGTTTGAGAGCGTACGGTTAAAGTTAAAGTTACGCAGACGAAGTTGCGCGGATCAGCTAGTATTTTATAAACACCTAGACCACGAAAAACTGTACAGAAAAACGTACTAATATTTTTTGGCGATGGGTGGGAATCGAAACCACGACCTCCGGATATAACGGCAAAGTATCCATGCATTAGTATCATTATTTCTGATAGATATAGTACAAGCCTAGAACTTACTTCGAATTCACCAGAAGATATTTCTTAAATATAACTCATCATAAAACAAACTAAGCTTCTTTTTTCACTGAAATTATTCTAAGTTCCTTATAAAGTAAAAATTAAATTAAAGATACTTCTTAGAGGGAGTCGGTTGCCGACTCTAGTGTTCCGAGAACGCTCGCTGCATTGCCCCTCTGGACCTCCAATGCTATGCTATGCACAAGGTAGACCCTGGACTCTTGGACAAAAGATTTCCTAATTTGTTTCCAAAAACCTTTGCCTCCGGCAACCAAAGGCCCATGGTCTCCACAGCAAACGCTAAAAGCTTGAACTGGTTATTGAGGGGCTGGTATTTGGCCGAAGCTTTCCATATATAATTTTTAACTCTAGATTTATAAGCATTCCGAATTTAGGAATTTGAAATTTAAGTAAAACGGACCTCTAGTCCTCTAGATATTTGATGCGCACAGACAGACTGACAGAGTCACCTAATTATCTAAAAAGGAAACGGTGAGACATTTCGTTTTTAGTATATTTTTTTTTTGGAACTCTAATTACGGAGCTAACGTGTGAAATCTAACAAAACCACAAATTGAAAATCATGACTATGTGACTTTTATGGATGGGATTAGAATAAAGACAACCTGTCCATAAAAGATGAATTGTAAAATTTAACAAAACCCAGCCAGTGGGTGTCTGTAGCTTAAAACGACAATAAATCATTTGAACATTTTAGAGGCAACCTAAACAATTTACGAAATAAATTAATCTGGTAAAAAAAACTTTAATAAATTGCAATAACCACGATTCTATTTACAAATTTCAATGATATTAAAATTACCATTAATAATACTAAACAATTCAATAATATAAAACAACATTTAAATAAAGATAACACCTAACATCACAGTTCAACCATTACATTAGGAAGAAGTAATAAAAGAAAAGTTGGACTATAAAATCTAAAGACCGTAGCTAACAACATCGTTAGTAAGTAAAGTAAATCATCTAAACGACAATAAAATCAATTTCCTTCAAACATTAGACAAAGATACACTTCATAAATAAATTATGCAACATCCGTACTTTGCGTGTAATATTATTTGACACACATTATTCGTGCAAATGAGTTTTGTTTCGTGTGGGTCTAAATTATTATAAATGTCTTCTAAGAGGGATACACTACACGCAATAATAATATAAACTTCATGCTGCTGAGTTAAATCAATATGATAAAATTACTGTGGTTGATCCTAAACAAAATGTTTTAGACCAATTAACAATAAAATAATGACAAAGAATCCAACGGATGTGCTAGATTTCTAATGCGCGTGTTATGCGCCCTAATGAACAAATATGAAAATATATGTCCTAATAATTTTGTATATACAAAAAATATACGTAATGATAATATTAAAATCCAAAACAATAACTAAAATATAATTCCCAAAATACCCACAGCATAACAGCATCAACCTAAAATATATGTCAGACATAACAAAGTTTATAAAACAAGTTCTTGCAAATCTGGAATAGTCCAATCAGGGTCGCACTTGCAACTATCTTGGACCATTGTTGGGCTTCCGCATTGCAACGCTGACCCAGTTTTGCGTACCAAACGTGCTCCTGCGCCGGCCGTAGATATGCTTAGATCTGCGATAAAGCTCGCTGCGTGCCGTTAGCCGGCCAACATTCGTCGGTACAAACAAATCCGAATGACTATAACAACCTGGTAACAGTATTACGTAATTCAACATATTACAATACCAAAGAAATCGAATGATTGTCTTCGTAAAAATTACAATCTATAACATAAACAAAAAGACCGAATAGGTAATGGGCCATAAAATTATACATAAACATAAAAAATATGCGTCACAAGAAATTTGCAGTCAGTCCTCGAGGCTCTCGTGTCAATGTCACGCTTCAAGAAAAACCCACACAACTCCTCGAGCGTGTGACGAATGCGATGATCATGCACCCTTTGAAATTATAAAAATACAGTATTATAATAATAACCAATGACCAAAAGCAGACAAACGACGCTCGCACGTCATGTAACGCTGACGAGAAGACGAGACGTGGGCCGACCACGCACGTGCTGTGCATCCACATGACCTCATCAAATAATAGGTAATAATTGAGGACGTAGGCGTTACGCCTTCTCGTAAAAACGTAGGAGACCAGCTAAAACATTAACCTTAGCTGAGGGCGAAGGAAGCTATTATAAATCACCGCCAACCGATGCCAGTCGCCATTGCTGACTCAATACCGCTTTGTTGATAAATATTTGTGCTTTTTAGATTCAAGGTCGGAGATAAAATCGACATGCTCAAGTGACATTTGTGCATTGATAACCGATTAGTATTGCTAGCTTAATTAATTGCTTTTGTTTTAAGCGTAAGGGCATGCGAATAGTTAAAATAGTTTGATGGTGATTATTTTGCGTCACAGAAGTTTAAGGACGACGCTAAAGATATTCAAAGACGTCATAGTTGTTACATACTTGAGCGTGAAGTCGTCAGATCTCTAACATAACCGCAATGATATCACCAAGTATTTATTTTAGCACCGACTATTAGCGTATGAGCAAAGGATGAATAGTCTTACGAGACGGATTTAAGAAATATTTCGTTTTGACTCATAATCGAAAATATAAATTGATCTGGCATGAGTTGTCAGTTTACTTAGGTACTACACAAGTGTTTGTATTTCATATTTTATTTGATTTACTATTTAAAGCACTAGTTTTGTTATTTTGGAATTGTTGTAAACAGACATTAATTTAATCAATAAATTAATAATTGTATTAATGGTTTTGTATGGAGAGTATTTATTTTAATCAAATATCATTGCCCAATAGCAATCTGATTCTTTCAGTTATATTGAGCATGTTATAATTTAAATACTGGCCACTTACACAATGCAATGCGACTGATGAATGATGTATGACCTTATTAATAAAAATCTTTGACAAGGAGTATATATATTTAAACTTTATATGATAAAGGGAGTAAAATTATATCCTTATCTATTATAGTTAACCAACTATAACTATTTCATTATATTTTTACCTTAGTCTAATTTCCTACAGTTTAGCTATAGTCCAATTGCATATGCTGGGTGTTTTTCAAAGTGGATTTTTTTTAAATATTGTGTACTACGAGTAGTACTAAAGTGTGAAATTTATCACACTTTAGTACTACAATACTATGCATAATTTTAACAGGCAGTTTTTTTAAACCCTACTTTTTTTTATTTAAAACAATGGTTTATATAAGATACTTAGGCATTGTTGCTGTAAAAAAAAAACGCCTAATATAATATATAAAAACAGCCCAAAAAATCAATATAAACGAAACTCATCAACAAAGTTCTTATAATATAATACTACATTGCGAAACGTTTCTGTCTCCTTGATACCTTCTCGTCAAAAGAAATAAAGATTCCATTTATAAACATGTACTTAACTGTACACAAAATAGTTGAAGCTCATACAAAAAAATAGGTAGACCATCTAAATGGGCCGTTGTGCGAGCTCAGATGGCATCAGGCCGACGACCCGGATATTCTGCTGCGTGCTTACTTACTAAACAAACCGAACAAAAATATGTACGGGTAGAAGGAATTTGTATTATGAACATAATAAAACATAATTAAAGGTTATAAATAAATAATAAATACCATCACGGGTGTTTTTTGAGCTCCCGAGAACCGTTTAAACGGCCTCAGGGTACCCCCCAGCGGAGGGATTTCCCGTCCTCATTTCGCCGATGGTATTCGGGGGCAACACCTAACAAGTGGCAAGCTTGTTGCGGTGTTTATGATCGTATAGCCTCGTTGTAAAAACGGTCACCCCATCTCAGGTCCGGCCCTGTTGTCATCTGCTTAACCTTGTTATCAGTTGCGCAGTGACTTAGCCACTAGGCTGAGGCCGAGTTATGTTTATAAAAATAAAAGCAAGCTAGCTATAAGCAGCAGCTTAACAGCATATCTATAATATTATAAAGCTGAAGAGTTTGTTTTTTTGGTTGAACGCTCTAATCTCAGGCACTACTGGTTCGAAGAGAAAAAATATTTTAGTGTGGGATAGCCGATTTATCGAGGAAAGCTATGTAGCCTACTACATAACATCACGCTATGACCAATAAGAGCGGAGTAACAATAAAAAATGTTGCAAAAACGGGGAAAAATTATTACTTTTGAGAGCGTTTTTTTTTTTTTTTTTTTTTTAATATAGCAGGACATGTGACCCTGTAACGTCCAAGAATGTTCTCAACCAATAGTAGCTATGGTGCTTGCTTCAATTGGTTGATTCCACTATGTCTGCTTGAGAAACTTATTCACGCTACGCTTAAAGGACTCTGAATTAAAGGAAGAAGGGAAAACGCACGCAGGCAAGGCATTCCACCTTTTTATCGTGCGACATATATAAGAGTCACCATACCTTTTTGTTCTGGTGGGCCTGTCATCCACTGTATGTGTATTCATTTTATTGCCAGTGCGTGTAGTACGGAAACGAAATGGGGAAGGAGGGATGAGTTCAAACAGCTCAGTTCAGAGCACTGTGAGCGTACGCTGCATAACAGCTTTGACCGCTTGCACTGTAAATATTATGAAATGGTCGGGGATATTTTTTTGGGTATTGAAGCACGCCATGTAACTTTGTAAGCAAACCACAAAGTCCATGAATGAAAACGATCATTACATTGTTCTAACGTTTTTTCGACTATACAGACTAAATTGCTTGCATTACGAGTATCCTCGTTGTTTTATAGTAAACTACTTCGATGTCATAAGTTAGAGAAAACCAGTGAACCCACAGACTAAAACCGAAACATCACGTCACTTGACGGTTTTTGCATCCCTCTGGGCGGTGGTCGGCCTAGCGTATAGTATGCTATCTATAAATATAAGAATACAGATATAAATGTAACAAATACATTGCGAACAGAATGTCGACCCGGAATTCACATCTCATCAATATTAAAATGAATCGAATACGTAATATTAATCGGTTCGCGGAAAGAATACTATCTGTGCGTACGCATTAATATTATATAGAATATTACTCGTTAATGTGGAAGAATTGTTGGTATCCGCTTTGTGGGAAACAATAAATTAAAACGACAGACGTAGGTAATAAAGTAATAAAATAATTGAGACAAGAAAAAAAAGCGGTCAAATGCAATTAGTATCATCACAATACGACTTCTGTACAAAACACAATAATAACCTTTAAAAATTTTATAATTAAAAAAAAGTGGGAATAGTAAAACATAATGACCGCCTCCGTCTAGTAGTTGCGCCTTTGGTGTTGTATCCGGAGGTAGTGGGTTCGATTCCCACCCATGCCAAAAAATCATTAGTACGTTTTTTCTGTACAATTTGTCACGGTCTAGGTGTTATATAAAATATAATATGTATTATATCGTTGTTTCTGGTACGCATTGTACAGAGCAATAAGAGTAAATTGTCCTACATATAAAAAAAAAAAAGTTTTTTTCTACTAATAAAACGAAATCGCAGAACATATTGAAATAGTCTGAAAGCTTATTGGAGTTCCTGTACCTGTTAGTAATCAGAACTAAAAAGTCCATGAATGGGGTCGATCAATACATTGTGTGCATTACGAGCCAACTTTAATATCTAAGTTTTTTTTACTATCTCTAGAACGACCAGTGCTACAATTAATTTTATTTACTCTTATTTTAAAACTCACCTCCGCTGGGTACCCTGAGGCCGTCTAGGCGGTCACGGGCGCCGTAAGGCACCCGTGATGATATGTATGTATGTATGTTCTTTTAAAAGTAATATACAAGTATTTTTTAATCAATTTTATGAGGGAAAAAGCTTTATCATAATATATATGAAATAAAATTAATAGACAATTTTGAAGTGGAACAGGTAATTTATATAAAAAATACCGGACGAAGTTTTTAGTATATGTAAACAAAAGAACCAATGTTGCATACATAACGATACTATATTCCACACAGGATGCTGATGATATATAATTCTTCTTCTAATATAATTTATATGTATAAAGTGTGATCTTACTTCTAAGAATCATCACAAAGTTTGGTCGGATTTAATTCAAGGCAATTTTAGTCTCGATGAGATCTTTTATGCATTATCACAAAACAGAATACATACGTACATATCAATCACGGATGCCTTACGGCTCCCGAGACCGCCTAGACGGCCCCAGGGTACCCAGCGGAGGGGTTTTAATCCCACCTCGTCGTAGCCGATGGTATGAGTCTACACCGAACAAATGGCTAGCTCGTCGCGATGTTTTGAATAGACTCAATATAAACAGTTTCACAAGTTGGTATAGTAAAACCGGGACCGACAGCTTAACATACTCTCCGAGGCACAATAATGGTGTTTTCAAACAAATGTACATAATTTTTTTTAATTAAAAACTCATAGGTACACACCGGGTTTCGAACCAGGGACCTAAGTGTTTTTAAGTCCAAGGTCTAACCAACTCGGCCACCACGTATATATTTTTTATTAATATTATAAAGCCACTCTGTTCATTATGTTTGTTCATTTTGAATCTTTCAATTTTAAAATTAAATCAACAAAAGGCTTCCTTTCAAGTTATCGAACACTAAATTCAATGGAAATGCACAAAGAATAACACAACGATATTTTAAATTTAAACGAGTGATTAGTAAGAATTTAATGAATCATAAATAATACATATAGATCGCCTTATAAGGTCTTCATTAGATATTTGTAACGTGTTCCGAGGGGAGATGACGAATATATGTGGTGGCAGAGTTGGTTAGACCGTAGACTTAAAAAAATCACTTAAACTACGGATTTAAACCCTGGTGTGTACCAATGACTTTTGTCTCTAGTGTTTTTAGGTCTTAAGTCTAAGCAACTCGGCCACCACATGACTTGGCTAAAACACTTGGTGATGGGTTCAAAACCCGGTATGTACCCATGAGTTTTTTAAGAAGCTACATTTGTTAGACAAAACCACTATAGTGCCTCGGAAAGCATTTTAAGCTGCCTTGTCAGTCACATCAGCTTTCACTATACTAACTCGTGAAACTGTCTGAAGTCTACGCAAATTACAAATGTTTGGTATAGATTCAGAATAGCATCGGCTACTACGAATGGGTAATAAAACCTCCTTGGCTGTGTAATGCCATAAGGACTCGCCGTAAGGCACCCGTCATCAGTGGCGGATCCAGGTGGCAGGAAGGCCAGGGGCTATGACCAGGCCAGGGGCTATAAATTTTGATAGTTGGGGGGGGGGGGGGCCCCCAACTATCAAAATTTACAAAAATCCTCTAAAAAGCTTGTCAAAGGTACCTAGCCCCCCAAAATCATTCTGGATCCGCTCCTGCCCGTCATGGTACGTTCGAGAGGCACAATAATTACCAATTTGCTTCGTATGAGTCAAGTAAGCAGTCATCTAGTTGTAAGTCAAGTCACTGCTAATATAATTTATCCTAAGTATCTAAACCAAGTAATATATATTTATAAACTCAAACTAAACCGTACTAGTGTCAATGGCATTGCCGTAATCATTAAATTGGAACGTTTTTAAAAAACTTGTTCTAGAGTTTATAATATCAATATCTATGATAATTTTGTTATGCCTAATATAAATTTTAAAACCATTTGTTAGACAGAGTGTCAGCGCAGTACTAAAAAACATGATACTCGAAAGTTTAAACAAAGAACAGAATAACAAATATTGTAATAACAAATAGAAGACCATTTGTTAGTGTCAGTATATTTTAGTGCTCTAAGTATACAGTGAGCACCGTACCAATAATCATGATACTCAAAAGTTTAAAAAAAGAATCACTACAAGTATTGCAATAATAACAAGTAGAAGACCATTTGTTAGACAGAGTGTCAGCACTTAGGATATCGTATTAATCCAAAAACAGGAAGCATTGCAAGTGAAATATATCAGTAGGGCACTATATGGGAGAACCAAACGAATACCCAAACTTACTCGAAGGTTTTGAAAAAACAATCAGAACAAGTAGAAGACAATTTGTTAGAAAGAGTGTCAGCACTTAGAATATCGTACTAACCAACAAACAGGAAGCATTGCAAGCAAAACATATCAGTAGGACAATGCTGCACTGTTTGGTTCTTACTATGTACTTATGGCCCCCAGATATACAGTGAGAACCATACCAGTACAATACTTACTCGAAGATTTTGAAACCATGATACTCAAAAGATTGAAAAAAGAATCACAACAAGTATTGTAATAACAAGTAGAAGACCATTTGTTAGACAGAGTGTCAGCACTTAGGATATCGTACTAATCCACAAACAGGAAGCATTGCAACACATCAGTGCTTAAGTATACAGTGAGCACCGTACCATTAACTATGATGATTGCCGTAGATAAGTAATGCTTTTAGTGTCAGTTGAAAACCTAGTCAGTATGTCAGTAATTAATAATAGAGAGAATTGTTTTGGATATATTGGTAGAGTGAGTTTATAATTATATAGGTTGTAAAGTTATGTAGGAGATTAAAGCTAAATTAAGCACCTGTCATATACCGAGGTCAATTACATGTGTGTAACAAATAAGATTCAAAAAAATAATAATAAAATCAGATTCGTTTCTATTAAAGGTAACAAAGTTACAAGTAGGTCACAAGTCAGACTGTCTAGACGGCCTTAGATTTTGCTGCGGTGAGTTTTATGCTAACTCGTCACGACGCGGCGAACGGTTCGATATATTCCAGTGAAAAGTGAAAGAACTCCTTGAAATGGAAAGCGTAAAAATTGTCCCCCTGAAGTACTTAGCTTATTGTTATTGTGACCATTCCAATTTTGTTGGAAACGTTCAATTGCTTTATTGGAGCACAGATGTGACCTGTTGGTAAGCAGGTCAACTAAGTCCATGAATAGCTGTTAACGGCAAATATTGCAGTTAACAACATTAACAGCCCCGAATGTAACGGCATAATAATGGCATCAAAGAATTATCATTATGGATCTACTTTTTTGGCAATTACTATTATTAAATAAAATCAGGTTTCAAAATACATAAAATCCTTACGGCGCCGAAGACCACCTAGTCCATATTCCCATACCTAGGGGCTATTCTACTAAATTAATTGGATATCAACTCTGCACATCAAAGTTAAAATTTGACATATTTCCCATACAAAATGTGTATATTTGAGAAAAATGTGTAAATTTGATAAAACAATTGATTTAGTAGATGAGTCCCCTAGTGGTAGCCGATGTTAAGGTTGTGAACCGATCACTAAGTATTTCTATGTTTACGGTCTATATAGCCAACTCGGCCACCACACATATTTACGAAGACTTAAAAATATATGAAATAGCTAAACTAATAGTGGATAACAACCCAAATAACAAACATCTCAATGTGCGTCAACAAGAAAAATAATTTTTCTACAGAAAAATAAACTGATTTAAGTAGTCCTATAAATCTACATACAACTAGAACCAGAGCTATAAAAGCATCGCACAAAAACAAAAACAATTGACACGACCTTCAAAGAATTAGGTAATCAATAACACTTCAATCTAATTAGTAATTAATTAAACAGTGAGGTAATGGCAAAAAAAAATATCCCGGACAAAAAACTATAATTGACGGATCTAGGCTTGTTGACTATGTATTTCATAGTAAACATAATTTTTAATTAATAGTTAATCTAGCGAGCAGTATTAAACGATTTCCTTATCATGATGATCATCAACAAATAGATTTTACAATCAACTTAAAACTATCAACCCACGCTACAATGCAAAAGATGATCATTAAAAATAAACATCTCATTACTAATAAATTGCAATATTTAATCAGAAAACATTAGTCAATTAAAGAAATATAGAAGAGGAATATTAATAATAATCGTTTGTTTATATTAACCTACACATTAGAGACTACTAGAGTGGGAGTATTCTAAGGATATATACAAACAATCAACATGGGTATAAACTCAATGACGAAATTTACATTAAAAGATAATTTTTAAATCGTGTAAAATGGAAAATGAATAATTTGTCAGTTCTTCATACAACTGTCGAATAACTTTATCTGGTGACTTGTTGACCCCACGCAACTTCGTCTGTGTAACTTTAACCGTTTACGCAGCGCACGCAACGGAAGCTCTCAAAAGGAACAAATTTTCCCCGTTTTCCCAAAATGTTTCATTGCTGCTCCGCTACTATTGGTCGTAGCGTGATGTTATATATAGCCTTCCTCGATAAATGGGCTATCCAACACTAAAAGTCGAATAGTAGATCGGTTTAGTCGATCCAGAGATTACCCCCTACAACCTCACAAACTTTAACCCTTTATAATATTATTCTAAGTTTTTATTAAGCTAAATATTAATATTCGACAAAAATTCTGTAAAAATCATGACAAAAGGACAAAAATGAAGAAATTAATAAACCCTGGATCCGTCGCTGTCCATACTATAGGAGACTACCTACTTACCTAAATTCTGTGGTAATGAGCCCATTCCATACGACCCTTTTTATGTGATTGTTATGGGATTCCTACCCAGATAAAGGTTAAAGGTTACCAGGATACGAAAAGCTACAGGTGCCTCAAACTAAACTATACCTTCAAATATGACAAATTTGACGACAGGGCTGAAGGACAAAAATGAAGAAATAAATAAACCCTGGATCCGTCGCTGTCCATACTATAGGAGACTACCTACTTACCTAAATTCTGTGGTAATGAGCCCATTTAGTACGACCCCTTTTATGTGATTGTTACGGGATTCCTACCCAGATAAAGGTTACCAGGATACGAAAGCTACAGGTGCATCAAACTAAACTATACCTTGAAATATGACAAATTTGACGACAGGGCTGAGATGAATGTAAAGAATGGAGAAATACACTAAAGACTCCATAGGTTGAATTTTAACTAATCAGCAAAAGAATAAGATAAGGAGATGAAACCTACACATTATAAAAACAAGGTTATTGAATAATAAATGATTCACCTTATCCCATAAAAATATTGAATGCCTTTGTAAGTATTTTGTGTAATTTAAAAGGAATATGAAGGTTACTTCGGTGACATTGCGGAAACGTACTTTTAAATATTTAAAGTATCCATGAAAAGATTCCCAATACCAAAACTGGTTAGTGGTGATACTTATAGCAAACCATAATAAACAAATAAGTATAATAATTTATATGAAATTATACGTGGTGGCCGAGTTGGTTAGACCTTGGACTTAAAAACACTAAGGTCCCTGGTTCGAATCCCGGTGTGTACCAATGAGTTTTTAATTAAAAAAATTATGTACATTTGTTTGACAACACCACTATAGTGCCTCGGAGAGCACGTTAAGCTGTCGGTCAAGGTTTCACTATACCAACTTGTTAAACTGTTTATAGATGGGTTATTGAGTCTATCCAAAACATCGCGACGAGCAAGCCACTTGTTCGGTGTAGACTCATACCATCGGCTACGACGAGGTGGGATTAAAAATCCCTCCGCTGGGTACCCGGACACGCCGTCTAGGCGGTCTCGGGCGCCGTAAGGCACCCGTGATGACATGTATGTACGAGTATGTATGTTCACCAAACCCAGTATGTCATACAAATAATACGAGGGCGAAGTCAGGTCAACATCAAGTCCAAATTATATACGTGATGGCAAGAGTTGCTTAGACCGAAGATATTAGAATAATGCAAGAGGGCGTGTATGTAGTAAATAAGTAAGTTAAAAGCCAGGAAATGTATTCTTAAACTCGAACGTCTAAAAACTTCTAAAACGTCCGTTGCAGTAATATTAAAGATTAAAAAAATAATCTAAATCTGGAGAATATTAGTGATATAACGTATATGTCAGAATCGTGGAAAATTCTAACAAATAATGTAAGAAAATGAAATTTCGAAAAAATATTGTATGAATTTTGTAAATTTTATGTTTCTCTTTTTTGTAAGGCCAAGGTCGTCAATAACTATACAGCTTTATCATAGTGCAATCCACTTTAAATAAATGACATGCGCATTGTCATGTGTCTATCACGCGTAGATCGCGGATCTACGTGACAAGTGGGATGTACTATTAAGGAAAGATCTAGTAAATTATAATGAATATATTCCATAATGGCATAAAGACATCCTGTTTCTCGATATTTATTTATTACTTATTTAATACAAGTATTAAATTATATTGATTTTATTAACTACATGGTGACATGGTTTAACTGTCATAAAAAAAACATAGATTGATGTTTTACTGCAGAAAAGTAAAACATAAATATACGTGATGGGCGAGTATTTAAAATATTATATATTTATCAGTTTGTTCCAAATATTAAAACATTGTATACTATGGTAGCATAATCATTTGCTTTAAAGGCAATGTCAAAAATATATATTCATGTTATCCATAACGGGCCTTTATGATCTGTTAACGAGTTATTTATATTCTATATAAACCTATATCTGGTCCAAGCAATAGCCTGATTAAAGAGACTGACATTTCCGAAAAGTGCTTACTTGGTAAGCACCATTAAGCACGTTACTAATAGTTACTGACTAATATTATCGCAAGTTTTGTGGAACTGTATATACGTGGTGGCCGAGTTGATTGGACCTTAGACTTAAAAACACGGTCCCTGGAGTTTTAAATCTTAAAAATTACCAATGAGTTTTAAATCTAAAAAAATATGTACATTTGTTTAACAACACCGCTATAGTGCCTTGGAGAGCACTTTAAGCTCTCGGTCCCACTTTCACTATACCAACTTGTAAAACTGTTTATAGATAAGAGTCTATCCAAACATCGCGACGACCTAGCCACTTTTTCGGTGAAGATTCATACCATCGGTTACGACGAGGTGGGATTAAAAACCCCTCCGCTGGGTATCCTGAGGCCGTCTAGCCGGTTTCGAGCGCCGTAAGGCACCCGTGATGATATATATATATATACATCGCGACGAGCTAGCCCCTTTTTCGGTGAAGATTCATACCATCGGCTACGACGAGGTGGGATTAAAAACCCCTCCGCTGGGTATCCTGAGGCCGTCTAGCCGGTTTCGAGCGCCGTAAGGCACCCGTGATGATATATATATAAATTGTTAAACTGTGACGGTCCAAAACGAACTAATAGAGATAAGCTACATGAGTGTACGGGATATATATATATATATATGTATGTATATACGAATGCATATAATAAAATTGTAACGGACCGAATGTCTGTTACATTATTGATACAAAAATAATGAAAGCGTAGGTTAAATATCTTTGTTTGAACCCAATGTCCAATATCTATAGCTTGATCGCATTGTTAACAAAGGAATTTACGCTAAATGTAATAAAAAAAAATAGAACCCGCATTTAGCAAATAAACAAAATAGCAAGCACTTCATTGTCAAACCATAATGAGTCGTGGTACATACGTTAAATTATTATAAAGAGCTAAAGTCTGTGAGTTTGTAGAGGGTAATCTCTGGATCTACTGAATCGATTTTGAAAATTCTATATAAACGTGTTGGATAGCCCATTTATCGAAGAAGGCTATATAACATCACGCTACGACCAATAGGAGCAGAGCAATAATAAACAATGTTGGAGAAATTTTGTTCCTTTTGAGAGCTTCCGTTGTGTAAACGGTTTAAGTGTCTGGCAGTATTGCTATTTGCCCCACAAAAATAAAAGGATCAATGGTATATATGAATACCCAGCAAGCCCAGGCGTCACGTCAGCTGTACTAAAAGGATTTTCAAGAGCATTGCTATTTGCACCTTCTACCCCACAAAATTAATAATATCAATGGTAGATATTAATATCCAGCAAGCCCAGGCGTCAGATGTGTCAGAAGGGCCTGCAAGAGCATTGCTATTTGCGCCCACACAAAAATAATAAGATTAATGGTAGATATAAAACCCTAGGAAGCCCAGTCGTCAGCTGTGCTATAAGGATCTTCAACAGCATTGCTATTTGCGCCTTCCACTCCACAAAAATAATAATATCAATGGTAGATATAAATACCCAACGGCCCCAGGTATCATCTGTGCTAGGAGAAGCTGCAACAGCATTGCTGTTTGCGCTTTCTACCCCACAAAAACAATAAGGTCAATGGTAGATATAAATACCCAGCGGGCCCAGGTGTCGGCTGTGCTCGCACCCTCGGTCCCGGTCACGAACTAGTCTCGCATGCTAATTCATGCGCACGCCAATATGCACTCTCTGGTCGCATACCAGTGCGATTAATTAGGCATTCCTGGTACTCGTGTCTGTGCAAACGTGAAGATACGCGCTTCTGTTTAAAGTTACCACCTGGTAAATTAGCGGTTTCATGTTTTTTTAGCATGCACTCTCCGGTACGTATCAGTGAAAAGAAAAAGTCAAGCAAACTTGTGGATTTTATCCCGCGGACATTGGATTTCAAACAAGTCCATAAAGCCCCACGGTGTTTGTCGGCGCTCCTTTGTGGGTCTTAACATTTTGGTTGCTTGCTTGCAAATTCAGCAACCTTTTATAAAAAAGGCCGATAAGCTATGTTAATTTGGATATACTTGCTTATGAGTATCTACGTACAAAAGTACAAAAAAGTGAGTTGTAGATACATTCAGCAAAGGTTTTTTGAAATCCATAACAATATTTGCTATGATACCAGGATAAAAAAAATAATTAAATAGACCCTAGTTTGTTTTACTTCTAAGACGTATTCTTTCATCCTTATCATCATCATCATTATCCACTAGAAAAAACAGATGCTGGAAGCCTGACAGATAAATGTGCTGTACTCCAGCATTTTAAATTACTAGCTTTGTATACCATATGTACTAAGTATAGTATACCTATGAAAACAAACTTACTTTTAATTTGCAGAAATTATAATACGCCGGTAGTATATCAACATAATATACACAAGTGGACATTAAATTATTATAATCATCATCATAATCGCTACACGATCTCATACGAGTGTTACATCCGGATGAGGTATTACTATCTAATAATGTTGTTTGTAACTTTAGACACCGCGAAATTATACTTTTTATTTTAGAGTTATGTATGTATCATCACGGGTGCCTTACGGCGCCCGAGACCGCCTAGTCGGCCGCAGGGTACCCAGGGGAGGGGTTTTAATTCCACCTCGTCGTAGCCGATGGTATTAGTCTACACCGAATATGTGGCGATTTATGAGTTAATAAAATAATAATTAAATATTTTTATTTCCAGTATTTTTTTAAGTGACTAATACATAAATTAAGGTACCTACATAAATCAAAACATAATATTAATTATTTTTCAGTTTGCCGTGGTCTGGGTGTTTATAAAATATAATATGTATTAGTTAGTATTATTGTTTCTGATGCACATAGAACAAACTTTGCTTACTTTGTGACCATTGACCCGGTCACAAACTAAGCTGTAAAATATGGCCTTAAAACAAAAAAAAAAATCTGAAAAATTAAACGTCCTTATTCCTTATTAATATTAAGATTTTTTTAGAAGAAAAGATAGAAGGGAAAAGAGGAAGATAGAGACTGATCAAAAGCTATATGGACTAGATAAAAGAGAAATGACATAGGACAGAAAGGAATGGAAACTGATAATGATGACACTGTAAGTGTTTACTTACAGGATACTACTAAAAGAGCATAATACATTTCCATCGAAGTTACTCCAGCGACGTGTCTACTGATTCCAGCGTTGGTTGCATAGACTTGATACATGGGTTGGCATGGAATTATCCATCTCAGAGTTATGCTGTCACATGTCGTTGCGTTATAAATTAATAATAAAAAAAACTTAACCAGTCTAAACATTATTAAGTGACATATCCTTGTGAATGGGCTCTAAACATTTACTTAGGCCAAAAATAGACGTGCATATTTTTTTTTAAATATATCTTAGTAACACGTGTAAAGTCAAATAAACACACACATATGCGGCCTCTATAATAGGGAACTCTATTGAATATCCACACTATCCACATTGCACTGTACAGTATCTCATAACATAAAACACAACTTAACCTTCTCAGCATTTGAAATGTTGATGATATCGACCCGTAATTGCTAGCACTTAACTTGGTTATTATAGTGGAAAAGAAAATTGCATTTAAGCTTCAGTAGAAAATGTTCATTACTTTAATCTAGTGTTAATTAAACTTAATCAAGGATAATATAGTGTGGGACACGTGGAGGTAATACCTAGCAGAGATTTTAATAATGTAACTAGCTGAACTTAGTTCGCGTAACTTTAACCGTTTACACAGCGCGCGCAACAGAAGTCCTCAAAAATAAGAATTTTCCCGTATTTGCAACACTTTTCATTGATACTGTGCCCCTATTGGTCGTGATGTTATATAGCCTTTCTCGATAAATGGGCTATTTAATACTAATTTTTCAATTCGAACCAGTAGTTCCCGAGATTAACGCAAATGAGACCACCTTGAGTGAGGGAGAATGAGACCGCCTAGACGACCTTAGGATACCCAGCAGAGGGATCTTCGTGGTGTTTTAAAAGTCTCAATAAATAAATATAAATTAATGAATTTGAGTTGTTTTAATAACAAGTTTATCACGGCACCGTACTTCTGTTTCCATTCAGTTTTTTCTTTGGTATAGACATCAACATTTTCTTTCTAAACAAAAATCGTCTTTGTCGCCTACATTTCCTATTTTTTCCATTTAGCAGTCATCTTATCTTTACTTCATTTGATTTGGGGCTGATATCACTTCGACGCTATGGGATATTTTATGTATTCCTTTTTCCTTTCACCTCAACCTCACATATCCTCAATATCCTAAAGTATAGGAATGTCCTATACTTTAGGGCTCTATCACCTAGGTGGAGCCAACTTAGCTTTCCAGGTCCTCGTAAGCCTGCACTTGGTTATAGTTTCTTTGGATGGCTCTTGCGTCACAGTCGCACAGTAGGCACATGGAGTCGGGTTGATTATAATGATATAACAAATATACTATTAGCAGAGTATTGATCGGCCCCACTCATGAATTGCAATTTTTAGGTTTGCTTAACATCAGATTGTTACAAAGTTGGATAGTCGAGCACCATTCTTTTAATGACCAATCAATTTTACTGACCGAGATAAGGACAGCTTAAAAATCATGCGATTATAATGGGTGTAAAAAAGTGTAACACTATTATAAATGATATAATACTTGTACATATATATTTAATCACGCAATATCATTCGTTCAATCTAAAACAAGTTAACATAGTGCGAGTTAAGAGGCCACGTAAACTATAAACATTTTTGTTTAGGTGTATGACTTTGTATCCACGCGATGGAAAACAGACCTACAAAGTACATACATTTAACAGCATTGATTGCTCCCACTAATCACGATAATTGATGCAGTTACGAAACGAGCGGCAACAACTTTTAATTGACTGTCCTTTTCGTAACTATACAATGAAAGCAGACTACCACTGACAAAATATCGAAGCAATGGTCTCCTTAAGACCGGTGAACCAGACAAAAACATCACTATGTTTCCGTTGTATTATAACAATATGAAATGATGATGCCGCCATGTTTAAAACACGAATTCTTAGTTTTATTTAATAATAATACATGTAGGACTAATTCCACATATTGATCTGGTCACAAACTAAACTCTAGGATTGTACTATGTTTACCAGCAACAACGATATAATACATATTATATTTTATAATACACGCAGACTATGACAAACTGTACAGAAAATCACACTTCAAATCCATCAATGCCAATAACACTTTTCCTACATACCAATTTAGCTATTTGGCATTAGTTTCCATTAAATAAGACAAGCGACATTTTAGCACGAGAAGACGCCCTCTTAAACAAAGTTGCAAATGAATACTTTTAACAAATTACAAACAGCGGCATTCTGCAGTTCGCGTCCATTGTTATATTCCGGAAAAGAAGTAATTATTTTCATATTACTAGCTACTATGAAAGTATGAAGAAATTGCTTTTTATTGTGACATAACATAGCATCGTATAACGAGAAACGAAACAATATTTTAAGCACTAACACGTACTGTCATTGTCATAAAGCAAACAGTTATGAAATAAAATTATAATTGAAGACTTTGCAACAAATAAGAATAATCTTTTGTTTTCGCAAAAAGAACGGCACAAATTTGGCCCAATTGGTTACTTCATGCATACTACAAAAATGTCACATGTTTGCCAACATTACTTTAGTGCACGTAAAGCTCGATCAGTCCAAGTTTTACAATAGCAACTTTGAAATTAATTATAAAAATGTGTTGTCTAAACCAAAACAGCAACGAGCTTGCCAGTTGTTAGGTGTACTCAGAATATCATCAGCTACGACCATGTAGAAACAAAACCCCTCCGCTTGCGGACCCTAAGAACGTCTAGGGCCTAGCCCTGTAAGGCAGGGCACCCTTGATGTTATTTACATATACTAATAATTTCGCTTCTTTTCTAGATAGGTTCAGAGACATCATTACAAAATTTAACGATAATTGGCTATCATCAACTTGTGAAACTGTTTATAGATGGGTTATTGAGCCTACCCAAATATAGCGACGAGCTAGCCACTTGTTCGGTGTAGGTAGACTCATACCATTAGCTACGACGAGGTGGATTAAAACCCCTCCACTGGGTACCATGAGGACTAGGCGGTCTCGGGCGCCGTAAGGCACCTGTGATGATATTTATTTAAACATAAAGTTCCATACTTTTAACGTCGAATAATTTGGAGCAAAAAGAAAGATTCAATTTTTTTCTTACAATTTCGACAATCTTAAAAAAACAATTAAATTTTTAGTCATAAAACCATAAGAGCTACTTAATTACATACATAATACCTAATTGGATAGTAAACACCTTTTCACTTTCTGAACCACCATAGGCACGTAATACAACATTAAACGTTCTCTAAATGACAACTAAAATAGTCGAAATGTAACACTTTAACGGCAATTAAAGTGTGCAAACATTGTATGATGGATGATGTATGATGTATGATCTTGTAGAAGATTTCACTTTCGAAGTCGAATGGAAGAAAGTGAGTGACTACCTCGATGCATTGAATACAACTTCGCTTTCATTAGAAATAGTAAATTTAAAAACAGTTTTTACTTATATAAATCATTCTGGATAAACTGGATTAGGTTCATGCAAACTGCTTTTATCATAAGCACCCGTAATAAATGAATGTAAACTTTTATTTGTGATATCAATTTAAAAACCTATTAAAAAAACAGTTTAAGTCTTCCGTTACACATCCCCAAAATACTCATACTCTTTGCTCTCTGAATTTCTAGCAATATGCGTTGAAAAAAATAGGACCTAGCACGTTGATCTCCAGATACATTAATTAGTTTACATCATAGTTTCGTTTCCTAGATTTTTTCCAAATGTTTTTGCATCTGGAGACCATGGTCCTAAAGTTAAAGTTTCCACCGCAAACGCTAGAAATTCATAGGAGGAACAGTGTCTCTAACAGAACATTTTTTATTATTTTCAGCTAGTAATCCTGCAGCACCGGAAGACGTGTCCACCCAAGCAGCGTCCCAATGAACTAGATTTAAAACATGAGTAACATTTACAAACATACGCCTGTCTCCCTGTTAAGGGGTAGGCAGAGAGCAATGTGCGCGCGCCACTTCACACATTCCTTACATACATCTCTAGCTTCCTCGGCATCCATACATCTCTTCATAAATGCGCGTCTATTACGAAGACTACGTATTTTTTTAAAGTATATATATTATTAGTAACATTCAAAGTATAACTATAGAAACTGTGCCCACAAATAATTACGGTTTGCTGTATAAGTTAGGACATGTAACTATCAAGTCGTATAGTGTACATGCTAACAATTAGTGATTGCTATTAAAATTGCATAACATTTTCTTGCCTTTATTAGACTCGGTTTTTTTTCTTTATAGGAGCACAGCATGTGACCTTGTATCTACCTGATGTTCTTCAGCTTTATATTATTAGTATAGATAATATGGTATGCGTTAATACTGGAAATTGTCGGTGCCGCGTAAAATGTAAAATGTTTATAACTCTTAGGGCCGATTCGACCAAAAGAGGGCATAATTTATACTGGGGATAGTAATGTCAAATTCCATACAAATATTTATTCATAGAATTAATTATTAATACTCAGAATAATTATTTGTATGTGATTTAACATTACTAATTTTGGTATAAGTTATACCCACTTTTGGTCGAATCGGCCCTAAGTATATTTTTTTTTAGTAGAGAACAAACATAGAACTTATTGTTTAATAAATTGACTACTTTCCCAAAGAATAAAACTATTTAAAATAATAAAATATGTAAATATATTGCATCATAAAATTTTCCTAACCCTTTGCATAGGTATGCAAATATCTGGGTAGATATCTAGGTACGAGTAATTAGATCGGAGTATTATTAACCAGTAGTCTAGTGACGCTATAATTACCTGCTCCAAGACCTGCCTCAACCGATGACGTAAGAAACCGATCGTCACGAGACTTGAAAGAATAACCTTTTCTAGGGTTTCCTAGACAATCGAAGAGAAAAAAAAATGTATGATTATTATATATTTGATCGCTTCTGTAGACTAGTATTAGCTTTGGCGTTGTAACCCGATGGGTTCGATTTCCACCCATGGAAAAAAAAAAATTGTACATTTTTCTGAACAGTTTGTCATGGTCTGAGTGTTTGTAAAATATAATATGTACTTATTATATTTTTATTTCTGGTACACATATAACAAGCCTAGAGCTTAGTTTGTGATCAGGGCAATATGTGTGTAATGTCCTTCATATTATTATTATTATATATTATTATTAACGACAAACAATTTCAACGCAAGAACCGGGCGTAGGGTTATGTTTGCGTAGACATTTTCGAACATACTCGAAAATAAATATATTTTGTGTAATGCTCATTTAGAATTCCGGGTATTAAAAAAAATATATATTTGGGTATTCCGCGGCCCTTGGTTTTGTTGTTGTGATGGATGACGAGCCAAAGTGGGCCGCGGTTTACTTTTAAAATACATATATACATACCACCACGGGTGCCTTACGGTGCCCGAGACCGCCTAGACGGCCCAAGGGTACCCAGCGGAGGGTTTTTAATCCCACCTCGTCGTAGCCGATGGTATGAGTCTACACCGAACAAGTGGGTCGCGATGTTTTAAATTGACTCAATAACCCATCTATAAAGTTTCACAAGTTGGTATAGTGAAACCGGGACCAACAGCTTAACGTGCTCTCCGAGCCACTATAGTGGTGTTGTCAAACAAATGTACATAATTTTTTAATTAAAAACTCATTGGTACACACCGGGATTCGTACCAGGGACCTAAGTGTTTTTAAGTCCAAGGTCTAACCAACTCGACCACCACGTAGGTGTAGTTTAACCGCGCGTCCCGGACAAAAAAAAACATTGCTTTTTGATCCAATAAATAATGTTAACAAGTCACCTACTGCACGCGTGGGAACTCTGGTCTCGTCCAGACTGTTCCGTGCAACCATCCCATTGTCTGCTGCTATTTACACTAACTATGCGTGACAACGTGTAAAACACGATGGTACAGTAAACAGCATACTTTTTTAAAGTAAATTGACCCTTAATACAAAGGCATAGAGTGCCTGGAGGTATACCATTACCTTGCTGTTGATTGTACTGCTGACAAGCTTTATACATTGTAGCTATACATTTTACTATATACCGGGTGAGTTTGATATGCATGCCAAATATTGAGGCTACTATGAAAAAAAAGATGCAAGTATTTTTTTTCTTTGAAGTGTCATGCATACTTAAATTTAGAGATATGAGAGCTTATAAAACAAAAAAAAATACCCCAAATAAATTTAAATTCTACGTTCCACTTGGCTCAAATATTTTAATTTTAAGCATTAGGAGTTTAATATTATTTCAGTAATAATAATGGTTTAAAGGAAAAAATATCTACATAAGAAAAGTGAGTTGCTCTTGAATTATCTGGTGGTTGGCAGTTAGATAATGCTTATAGGCATTAAATCCGCCATGTTAGACAATACCTATAGGCATTAAATCCGCAATTTTCTAATAAAAATATTGGGTTGGTCGAATGATCAGGCAGTATATTTTTTTACACATATTGCCACAAGTCATAAACTAGGCATTAAAGCCTGACTGTAACTATGTGTACCAGAAACAATGATATTATAACACAAATAATAATATGTAAGACAAATTACACATATTGCTCTGAACACAAACTAAGCTCTAGGCTTGTACTATGTGTAACAGAAACAACGATATAATACATATTATATTTTATAAACACCCAGACCGTGACAAACTGTACAGAAAAAAATGTACTAGACTATTTATTTATTTTTGCCATGGTTGGGAATCGAACCCACGACCTCCGAATACAACGCCAACATCGTAACTACTAGACCACCGAGGCAGATCACATTATATATAATAGTGGCTATTAAATATTTTCTCCTGAGAAACCGTGTAAACAGCCACAGGGTTCCTTCATTTTCTACTTGTGCTATCACCTAGCTAGAGGTTGCTGATTGTTCTCTCTTTAAACTATCGGCATCACTGCAGTATGACAGAATGAACACTTATTTATATTAAACATTTAACATACACATACATTCACAACTTTTTGGTCAATTGAGGGTCGGAGAGAAGGTTTACATACATATGAATAGTAGCGTTACCGACTCATGCGCGGGCAGGGAGAGGTAATACTTTGAAGTTAAATTAGCATGAGCATCGAAGAGCCTCATGCAAATTCAGACGCTCCTCTTAAAAGGTTGTGAATCAATCTATAAGGTTAAAGAGTATCCAGATACAGCTGGATAAAAAAAAATAACTTAATGGTAAGTTAATATACGTAAAACCCATTAAATTATACTTTTTTTTATTGCACGGCATTTGTCTTTGTATCTACCTGGTGGTAGCAGACCTATGAACTCTATGATTTTATAATGATAATTTTGCGTCAGTAAAAACATTTTTGGTCGCTCCCACTATACCGGCATCAAGACTATTACGAGTCTATTTTATCCTCGTTGTTTTAATGTTAAAATCCACTGTCCTTTTTGTATCTGAACGCAAGGAGATCACCACCTCGATAAGAAATCTCGTATGTTTTGAAGGTAAAGCATACACATTAGCACTAATGACAAAAAAATGCGCAATGATTAACTATTAAGTCCTATATATTTTATCTCAAATATATTGTTCGCTAGCAACATTTCGGTAAAATTAATTTTATTTTCGAAGAAGGTCATAAAACGGAGGCAAAGTAACATACTATACACGGTGAATTTGAATGGGTGTACTTTGGGCTAATATGATGTTCTACTGATCAAATCGAACAACTTTTCCCATGGAACCATGTGTCGCAAATGAAAAATAGTTTTGGCTTTCCCATACAAATTAGTCATTTTAACATTACTAGTTTGTATGGAGAAGACATTTTTTTTCATTTGTCACACATGGTTCCATGGAAAAAGTTATTCGATTTGATCAGCTGAACCTCATATTAACTCAAAGTACATCTTTTCAAAGTCACCCTGTATATCCTTCATCATTAATAAAAAATAATTTCAGTTCATATTAATAAACAACATTCCTTCTGTTCTTGAACCCTTAGGCCTACAAAGATCTGATGGCAATAGACCGGACGGTATGACTATTATACCATACAAATGTGGTCGTGGTTTGGTCTGGGATGCGACCTGCGTGGACACACTTTGTCGGAGTCACGTTTCGTCATCTTCCAAACGTGCGGGAGCTGCAGCTGAACAAGCAGTTCAAATAAAGCGCAATAAGTACGCAGAGCTCCTTAAGTCGCACATATTTTTGGCATTTTCCGTTGAGACAATGGGTCCGTGGTCCGAGGATGCTAGCGAATTTATTCTGGTTCAAAGGATCAGTATTGCTATCCAACGGGGTAACGCCGCTAGTGTCCTTGGTACCCTACGCCCATTGTATCATTTCCAAATTTTTTAATATAGGTAATAATTAATTATTTTTATAGGTAGGTATAATGTACTTAGTTACAAAATAATAAACAACTATATTATCGAG
The DNA here is from genome assembly GCA_947458855.1 of Monopis laevigella. Taxonomy (NCBI): domain Eukaryota; kingdom Metazoa; phylum Arthropoda; class Insecta; order Lepidoptera; family Tineidae; genus Monopis; species Monopis laevigella. The sequence goes on along the minus strand of OX381594.1, from coordinate 10,756,545 downwards.
TTATTTTTTAACATACTTCTCCTCCAACTTTAACAACGACAAACAAATTAAATGAAATCATAGTCCCCCCAAATGGCATAAATTATTTAGGACAAAAACAATAACTGATAGCTTTAAATTAAATTGGAGTCACAAGTATCAATATCATAAACAAGTATGGAGATACAGATACTGATATGACAATAACAAAATTATGAATCACTAAAGGAATTAGACATGCATCATCTAATTTTATAGCACGTAGAGGATTAGACAATAAATATGCAAAAGGGTTAAAAGAAATACGTAAAAACAAAAAAAAAAATACTGGAATCTCACATACTCCTTTTACTTTATACCATCCATCCATACTAATATTATAAATGTCTGTCTGTTACCTTTTCACCTTAAACCGATAGTTTAAGACCCTGGGATGGACATAGGAAAGATTTTTATGCCGCAAATGGCACCTTAAGGCGGTGAAAAATCATTTGAGATATGAGTAAAATATTAAACTCATAATTATACATTTGGTACGAAATAAATAATCTTTCTGCAATTTAGTTCGGAATATTAGAGCAAAACATTTTTTTAAACCTATTAATGCGTGTAAAACCGTTAACTTAAAAGCTAGTAGTATAGAGAAACTCTACTACAAGATACTGTGGTTTAATATCTTAAGCTAAGAAAAAAAATCAAACCATGTCAACAGCAACAGATGAAATTACAAAAACCATAAACAATCCTAGACTAGACAAAATAAACAACAAGCATTCAGAGGCAGACGCAATGGTTTTTATTGATAAAATTGTTCTGTTCTAATTATATAGCATTATTGATATTGTAGAAGGTAGAAGACAGACAGACATACATAATATTGTATTTTATAAACTATATGATTACGGTAGTATCCCACGGCTTTATATAACAGCGAAGACAAAACAGGGGTCCCAGTGTGGTCATGTCCGCTGCACTCACGTCTTGTTTATTGTTATTGTTAAGATTTAAACAAGCGAAATTGTTTATAACTGATTAAATTAAATTAATGCTACGTGCTTCCAAAAGCATAATCTTGCATGTTTATTTGTTTAAAAATTTATGACTGACATTATTTTTGACATGTTTGTCATAATTTAATTTTTATTAAAGAAATTCTTTAAGAATGTCTTCCTTATTGATAGTGAATTATTTTTATGATAATTACTATATTGACATAACGACAGCTGTAGAATAAGTTGACGCATCGAACGAAAATGTGTTGGAATTTTGTTATTCTTTATTTTTGATAAACCCAACATTTAGTATTCAAATTTTGCATTTAAAAAACGTATCTTTAACACATATTTCCATTTAGAATAACCTGAAATATATAGTATAGCTTCATCGCAATTATCATCAGCTTAATTTAAAGTAATACAATTTAAACATGACCGAATGGAAAATTCAAGACTACTTCCTACCCTGCCTAATATCTTAGTAAACTTGGACTTACACGGAATATGGGTTAAACAGATGAAACTTCTATTTGAGCCTAATTAAAACTTCTAATATCGTAACCAGCCTCTGGGCGGCAAGATGTGATAAAACAATTTTGATTTCCCAGGCAACTTTGCTATTGCGGCAGTAGCAAATACATAAATTACGATGGTTTTGCGATATTTACCTAAAATCTACTAATATCTTAGTTTTTATAAGGCTATAAGACTTGTTCAACCTGCTGCTCGTCGAATGAAACATTACAAATAAAGACATTGAGTTCTGACAAAATTCTTGTAAAGGACCAGTTCTGACAAAAGAACCGAACCCCAAATTAAATCCTGGATCTGCCCCTGAACCTAATCAGTAACATCATCACAACCAGCTGAATTAAATCTTAGGTCATAATGCTTTCGCCACCTGACGGGAAGCAGATTACGGAATTCGTGAGTATTCAAAGAAAATAGACATAAATAGCGGAGGTTGCAACAGTTATTATAAGTTAGGTGCACTAGGCGGATACAGGCCTGTATAACGATACAGCAAATGAAGCAATCTAGAAAGCTAAAGTAAGACTGATAAGCGTGGATTTAGCTAGACATATACATGTCTTTGAGCGATCAATGTAAAAACATCGTCCTTTTTTTAAGCACGGCATGTGACTTTGTATGTACCTAATATGAAGTAGACCTACAAAGCTCATAAATGGGGTCGATGGAACGAGACCGATGGACCGAGATTGACCCTCCTATTGTTTTTTTTTTAAGCCACAAGAATTACCTCTTAAGGTGACTCTTAGTTCAGGAGAAGCATTAAGCACCTTAAGTGTATTGAACTAGCAGAATAATTTAGGTCATACATGAACTAAACAGATTGGCATCTGTGGTTAAGCTGTGACGTTTAAACTCTAGCAACTAATGCAAGGAAAAAGATATCATTTATATTTGCCCTACAAAGGGAGGATATATTTCAAATACAACAATATATTGATCGAATCCATTCATGGGCTTTATAGGTCTGCTAACATTCAGATATATATCATAAGTCACAGAAGTTGATTTTATAAACTGGCGTCAGGTAGTGGAGATATATCGTCGGGGCTAGTAGAAATAGGGCACTCGCGATCTCTACCTAATATAATACAACCTGTCTATCTTCTGATTGACCTCTGTGGTTCATATACCTTACCAGCTCGATCACCAGGACACCGCTTTCCCCTACTCATACTTACGAACTAGAATTACTACTATTTTTGCAACCAAATCAATCTCTTTGCGGATAACTATATTTATTAAACATTGAAAACTGACAGTTATGAGCAAAATAGAAGCCGAAGTGAGTTCTCTATAACTTTGCTAGCTGACTGACCGGTTTTGTTACCACTGCCCATACAGATGCAAAAAGCGTCAAGTGACCTTGTTATGCTCCGGTTTAAGGCTATTGGTTCATCGGTTTTCAGGGGCCTACATCGATTTTGTTAGTAGTATCCGTTTAGGGTGCAGTAACAAAACGGGCATTTAACTTACGTTAAAGCAGCTAAAATATTAACGTCGACGCAAATACAAATTTGTCTTTATCACCAATTAGCCGGCATAGTGTGAGCCATCAATGCTGTTAATTAACAATGTATTGATCGATTGATTGATTGAATTTGTAGGCCTTTTAAACACCAGGTAGAGACATGGTCACATGCCGAGCTCCAGTAAAAATCTCAATGCTGGTCTGACTAAAATATTTAGTGCGCGACGGTACATCTGCCACAGTATGCGAATGCATTTTATTACCAGTACGAGAAGAACTGTATCCAAAAGGGGAAGAAGAATTAGATTAAAACGCCCTTTATTCGGAAACACTTCAAACCCTTTTCAACCTTTGTTACAACCACATCTATACCATAATTGTCTACCCAAACTATTTTCCTTGCAGATCACATTTCAACAGCATTAAACTTATTTGCATGCTTAATTTTTTTCTACAAAAAAAAATTAAATGCAAAGCAATTGCAAAATTATGTTAACAATAGACATAGAATTCCTGAGCAAAATGGATAAACAAAGATCAATTGTTTAGAATGAGCTACTAAACGCTCTCACACAAACTATATTACCAACCATTAAGGCACTGTTCACATTAAACCTGCTGTCACCCACTAGTAAAAGACCTAAGATATAACAAGATATTCATTTAAATTCTTATGGGTGTAGTCTAACACTCACGGATTGCATTAAATTATTCATTTGTAAAATTCAAATTAATTATAATACTCCTCGGCTCTTATTTCATACATTTCAGGGGTTTGACCAAGACCCCAAGGCTTTAATACGCCCGTGCTAATACTTCAAAGGTTCATCAAATTTACACATAAAAAGGGGTCATCAAATTTACACATAAACTTTTATTAATGCGGTGGTAACATCTAAACTAGCAATTGACCATTGACTACTATTAAAAATATCATCGTCTATGGAGAAAACTTCTTTAGGATAAATGAAGTATGCTAATATAAGCTCTATATAATATCATATAATATCGCAAACATACAAATTTATTAGTTAGCCTATACAAATACCGCCATTTCCATTACTTCGCCTTCTTTGAACATGTAGGAAGTATAAGACTTTTAACTCTTATGATGATAGACTGACAACTCAATCTTATATATATATATATTACTTTTTTGCTTAGAGTTCATCTTATCATGAGTGCCGCGACACAAATTTGCTGGTCCATTTGAAGGAGGTGCAGGTCCTCTGTGAGGTCACCTTTGCCTTCTGTCAAGAAGTATGAATTTCGACAGAGGGCTCAGTGACAATAATATGAGGTCTCAGCTACAAGGAGGTGGGATAATAACCCTGCGCTGGGTACCCATGAGGCCGTCTAGGCGGTCTCCGGCACTGTACGCGGCGATAGTGTAGCTGCACTCGAATAACGTTTCATAGACTTGCATAGTACTGTTAAATCTGCCGCTCTGTCGGGGACATAGACACATTCACAGAAAAAAAACTTACTAAGTAAAGTAATACGTCTGAGCGGCCACTAAGTAATTGGACCTATCCAAGTAAAACTTATTGAGAGAAAAAAATCGGCCTAGAGCTTTTAGATGTTTTATTTTTGCGACTCTGAATAAAATTTATTAGACCAAGATCTATGAAACTCAGGATGGAATCTGGCTCAAGAACTATGGAAAGCGGCTCTAAATTTGCCAATAACCTTACCTTATTACATATTTTTTTAATCAATTAATATTTTTATATCTAGCTATAAAATTGTTCATATCATAATTCTATAAAATGATCAGTATTTTATTCTTTATTTTTAAGAACTGAACTTTAAAATCAAATCTAAAACCTAATTGGGCAAAGACAACTAAATAAATTAAAGTAGTAAATGCCAACTTTTAAATTAAAAACAAACAAATAGATTGGCCGAGTCTCAGTAACTCAGTGAGAACTGAACTATATTTATTTGTCAGCAAGAACAATACAAGATTCGTGTTCAGATTGTGGCATGAGGAAATGTGAACCGCACCCAGAATTCTCGACAAGTGAGCTTAAAACCAACGATCAACAAACCCAAATTCATCTCTAACCGTAATGTCGGTAATTACTTAGCACTTGCTAAATTTATGGTAAGACATACATTGTCAAAATAAATGTGCTGTGTTAAGTGAGCAGGAAAAGGATTCGCGAAGTCCAACGTCTAAAAGCGTCTAAATGTGGTTTTCAGTGTATCAAAGGTTTTATATAAAATATATATATATAATCCTGATAAGGAATTTATAAATATGCATAAATATAAAATACTGAAAAAAGTAAAAACAAAAAAAAGACTCCTCTGCCATCTAGTATTAGAAACTAGGACTTCTAACTTCACTCAGAGTTATTAGAAGAAAAGCTTAATAGAGGGCGTCTGTGTATAAGTAATGACAAAATTCGTGAGGGCTGACTGGAACCTGGTTGTCTCAGCGGTTGATTGCCTTACCGCGAAAGCGAGGTTCGTGGGTTCGAGTCCCGCCTACCAGGATTTTTTTCATTGCATTTTTATCTTTAAAAAAAAAAAAAAAAAATACGTAGAGGTGTAAATATTCCTTACTCGATCCTATATAGTATATTTACAAAAAATCTATTAACTTTATAAACTATAACTTTTGAAAAGATAACCAAATTTTGATTTATGATTCTAAATATATTTAGTTGTCAAACTTAACAGATTTTTTTATACACAATTTATGTAATTAAGATGGAGTAAGTAAAATCTACACCTCCATGGTCTTTTTAGTTTTCTAAAAAACCTTTATTATCACTGAAAACAACATTTAGATATTTTTTGACGTTCGAGTCCGCGAATCCATTTCCTATGAACTTAAGGCGCTGATAGTTTTCATTGACCTTGTAAAAATAACATTAATTCCCAATTATACTCTACATTTTTTTTATTGATGCACGGCATATGACTTTTTCTCTACCTGGCAGACCTACAAAATCCATGAATGTCGTTGATCATTACACTGTCGTTTAACAACATTGATCAATATGGCGGCTAAACGATACGATTACGAAACAGGCTGCAAAAAAGACGAATTAGCATTACGAGTATATTTTAATATCCTCGCTGCCTTATCATCAATCCAACTGCCGATTCCGTAACCTCAACCTGAAAGGAGACACTTCGAAAAGAAATCGCTATAACAAGCGACAGTCTGAAAACTGGTAAACCCGAAACATGATTAGATCACTTAAAGATAAAGATTTGTATCTGTAGAGGCGGTAACGAATCGGAATGTCAAAAACCAATGAAACAATTCAGTCTTGATATCTCTATGACTATGACTATAATAATAATATTACTTTTACTAGTATAACAAGGTCAAAAGGGTATAAGTATACCTATATAGATCTATACAAGTTTTCAATACCCATGACCAATGAATGAGCTAAGTTCTTAACAATGCCATTGATACAGGAAACATATCGGGGCGTAGTGAACACAACGCGCGTGTAACTATTACGACATATAAATCAGGGATCTATTGCGACATATACGGGTAAAACGGGGATTTTACGAAACTTTTTTTTTATTTTTTTTATAAGAGCAGCATGTGACCTTGCATCCACCTGATGTTAAGCAGTATGCAATGTCCAGAAATGATAGCAACAAGCGGATGATAAATAATGATAATAAATAAATATAATGTAACTGTAATGATAGCTTAATTTTATCCAATTATTAAGTGAGAAATAGTTTTTTTTTATGATTTTTCCACCAGTGTGGTAGGGCAAAGATCTTTTGACCATACATACAGCCATTGAGCAATAGGCAGCCATTGGGGCAAAAAATAGCTGCTAAAAATTACAGAGTATAAGCACTAGAAAGAAAACTTAATACAATCGACAAATTAAACGTACTAATTTGATAATAAATTGGCGTTAAGTAGTGATGAACTCACGCCGATAGCTAAAAAAAAAGACACGTTTAATTACTATTTAAGACTATTCCTTCAACCTATCTACAGATACAAAAACAGTTTAACAATGTCTTTGATATTTGAGTCACGTATGTGCCGATATATTTCACAACTTGGTCCCGCCCGAGCGGATTTATTGGCCCAGCGCAGTAACAGTACAGGCGCTGTTTAAAGTTTACAAGGAATGTAAGCTTAAGGCAATTACGAACTCGGCCAACTGTTATTGAGGCGATTTCGTGGAGAAAATTTTAAGTAACGACTGATGTGCCAACTTTATAAGATAATTTTATAACTCCATCGATTTCTTGAACAAAAACAAAGGAGGTTTTTGAACACCGTTTAGAGAATCTAAATTTAACGCTTTTCTTTTTGTTTACACTAAGAAAAGGGTAACAAGTAAAAAGTGTCAAATTAATTTACACATTACACAAGGTATATTTATTTACCAATTATATATTTATTCAGTTAGTATAATAATTGGCAGTATTTTTTTATAATCATAGCTAAACCACTGTGCCCTTCGCGATATAGTCTGGTCAACTTTCATTTTCTGTCACCAAGTTCATTAGAGGTCATTTTTGAGTATTTATGTAATTATTTATTTGATGGTAAGCAGGCTTACAAACTCCATGGTTGGGGCGATAAATGCATTGTTGAATAACAGCATTAATACTCCTACTATGCCTTTTAAATGATGTGGTGACACGAATTTGCATTAGGAGTCTACTGTAATAGGTATTCTTGATTTTTTATCGTCAACTGTATGTTCAAACCCGCACCTTGATAGGAGGCTACTACCTCGACAATCGACTAGGACACCAATAGGGAATAGGCATGTTTTTTTTTATTTCAGTACTTGATAGAGTAACTACATTAGACCGTAAATACAAATATTATTTTAAGGGGAATAACACAAAAATAAAAGGGTTTAAACTTTATCTGCCACTACCGCAGCAAAAAACGGTACATACTAGCCGCCATTCTGTGACGTCATTCGTGCTCAAATCATATTAGTTTAATGTTATTGCATCTCAAAAGTTAGTCAAAGGGTTTGTTTATCACAAATTATAGTAATAAAGGACAATAAATACCCGAGAAAACAAGAAACTGTAGACTACAGAACACACGTTGACATTTGTTTGTGCACGAATGACGTCACATGTAGTGTTTGCTAATGTCGGAGCGTTTAGAAATGCGTTCCGTTTTTAAAATCGTATTCATAAAAAAAATTTGCTAATCAAAATAAAATAGATTACTGTAAATATGTTCAAAGACATAAAAGGAACATTTTTTTTTTTATTGTCGTTATATGCATATACCCTATTATGAAATTTAGACAAAATATTTCAACAGATAAATAACAATAACGATTTCGTGTTCATCTTTATAGGTTTGAACTTAAAACAAACAAGTAACCGTCTAACATTACAACCAACTCTCATAGATTCTGTTTAACATATAATTTCATTTAAGTAACCAGTTTTAAAGGACAACGCATCTTCAAGTTCAGCATTGTCAAGTTCACTTCGCAATTAGAACGTCTGGTACGAGTCATACATTTTCACACATAATATATAAATATATAATAGAAGTGTAAATTTAAAAAAAAATAAAAGATTTAAAAAAAAAACATTTTTAGAGTTCATGTCTGTCTGTTTATACACGCATCACTAAAAACTACTGTACCGATTTATATGCAGTTCTTTTTTTTCAATAGCTATTTGGCAACTGCAGAGATTAGTAGGTAAGAATTTACTAAAACCCAAAATTATTTAAAATTATATTAAATTTAATATTGTACATTTCAGACAACTTTCAGTGTTTCACACAGTTTACAGTGAACGATATTTAGTATAAAATTAGATGTACTATGAGCATCTACATATTTTTTTAAGCTTTTTTGTTATTTTTTACCGCACTCCAATAAAATAAAATAAAATCGAATTTACTAACATACATACATACATAATATCACGGGTGCCTTACGGCGCCCGAGACCGCCTAAACGGCCCCAGGGTACCCAGCGGAGGGGTTTTAATCCCACCTCGTAGCCGATGGTATGAGTCTATACCTGTCAAGTTGCTAGCTCGTCGCGATGTTTTGAATAGACCCAATAACCCATCTATAAACAGTTTCACAAGTTGATATAGTGAAACCGGGACCGACAGCACTATAGTGATGTTGTCAAACAAATGTAATTTTTTTTTTATTAAAAACTCATTGGTGCACACCGTGATTCGAACCAGGGACCTAAGTGTTTTTAATCAACTATTTAATAAACATAAACAGACCGACAATGAACTAGTACACATATAACTTAGTGTCCGCTACCAGTTTAACAAGTCAATGTACGCATCTACCTACAAGTTCGTCGGTCAAGTTCATGGCGCACCTAGAGTCCGGTGAGAGGCTTCTCGTAACATCTTCACTGAACACTCCGAACTGGAAAACCTTGGGCCATACAATATTAAGCACTAATAAAGCGCTTACAGTTGTCTTGCCAATGACCTTGTGTTTGTACAGTTCAATATATTACACTGGGTGTTTTTTTAACAATTATAATATTTTTTTGATGCCTCCAGTATCACTTTTAGAACCAATTTTTAAAATAAAAAAGGTAGGTAAGTATTTTTTTCATCATAAAAAAAATATTATATGAACAAACTTCTATATGCTTAAAATTACTCCTACAAATACATAATAAGTATATATATATACGTGGTGGCCGAGTTGGTTAGACCTTGGACTTAAAAACACTTAGGTCCCTGGTTCGAATCCCGGTGTGTACCAATGAGTTTTTAATTAATAAAAATTTATGTACATTTGTTTGACAACACCACTATAGTGCCTCGGAGAGCACGTTAAGCTGTCGGTCCCGGTTTCGCTATACCAACTTGTGAAACTGTTTATAGATGGGTTATTGAGTCTATTCAAAAACATCGCGACGAGCTAGCCACTTGTTCGGTGTAAACTCGTACCATCGGCTACGACGAGGTGGGATTAAAACCCCTCCGCTGGGTACCCTGGGGCCGTCTAGGCGGTCTCGGGCGCCGTAAGGCACCCGTGATGATATGTATGTAAATACATAATAAGTCTTCTTATCTAAGAAGTAAAACACAATTAGACAAGTGATAGGTTTTAATTCGTGAGTTTAGTATTAAAGTTAACGTGATTTTTAGATCTTTTTGGTATTTATCTTTGTTTTTGTATAGGCGACACTAAAAGGAAAAAATACGTGTTTCATTATTTTTATCATAGAACACAATATAAAATTTTAAATAATTAAATAACTATCAAATAGTTAAAAATGACGAATTTTACAAAAAATTCCCAAAAATGTATCCGCAATTTCTAATTATTTATGGATTTAAGTAATAGTTGAAAATTTCGGGAAACCGGTCGTTACTAATTTATTCAATAGATTATTTTTTTATTTTAAACAAATTATACTAACGATTTTTAACTGATCATGTAAGTTTTGTAAGCAATTTAGTAATTGTTAAATTATATTTTACGCAATTTTCAGGGGACTGCACCGATTTTTTACACCTATCTGCGTGGTAGTCTTTTAACGGTACGGTTACGAAACGGGCAGTACCGTAAAACGTGCAAAATTTGTACATAATAAATAAAAAAATTACAATAATACTAATGATACAAATTCTATGGAAACTTTTTTTTAAATACTTATATTATTACCCAGACTGGGGTTCAAAATTACAAAATAACTGGGGCATTTTTCTACTAAATGAATTAGATACCAAAGACATAATTTAATACATTTTGTCATTACCTACTGTGGATATGCCTACTGGTTAAGATATTGTTATCCCCTTAAATGCTATGTAATATACTATGACTAGCAATAATTTCCTTAAAACAATAGCTACTTATATATACAACTTGTACATTAATAACTCTCATGTAAGTATTTATATTATAAGCCACGGCAATTGACTTCTACTGGTATTTCCATACATCACATTAATACACGGACATCCTGGACGTATGGCCAGTTGCCAGCTTGGATGGTGGATCCAAAGTAAATCTTCCATGTAAACTAGTAATTTGGAGGTCACAAAACAAACCTATTTAAGTAGTTTTTTCCTTAAGCTTAAAAAAACAAGTTTATTTTCTTTCCGATTGTACGATCCATTGATAAATAGTTGTTTTCGTTTTATTATTTACCTGAGGACATCAAGTCCCAGGATCTCTTTTGAGTGAAGTTTTAATTGAAGCAACACCTAGAAGAGTGACGTTTTAGCATAATTCGTATAGTGACGTTTATATAATAAAGACGGTCAGAAACAATTATAAAAAATAAAAGAAAACTTTATTGTAAAAATAAGGTTACATGGTTTTAATTAATTAAATAACATAATTTAAAGAGTTGAGGCTAAGATATAACCAAAAATTGGCCCTGAACACCCAAACTAGGATTCCCTGTACTATGGGTGTCATGAGATGATTGCTGTCGGTCTGACGTTAAGTTATATGTTATAGTATACCTCAGAGAAAAAAAAATGCTTTTCAATGTTTTAAGGGTTTTCTAATCCTAGCTCTATCTAATCCTATTATAACCAAAAAATACGATATGAAACTCTACCAAAGTTTTTGTGTATTTCACTTACTGTACAGTTTAAACTGTGCACTAATAGGAAGGATTTATTTGTACGTCAAAAAAAAACGAAGCGATCCTGTTAGTGGGTCCTACTGTTTGCTCACAATTTTAGGTTTTTTACTTTGTGTTAGCAAAATCGACTTTATTTAAAAGTAGAATAGGCCCACTATTGTATTGGGGAAAAGTGAGTTCTAAACCCCTGAAGAAGCGGCGCCGCTAGGAATTTGGTTAATGGAAAGAATAGGAACCCCGAACCAACTTTACGTGAGTCCATCACCCACCTTTATTCCATCCACCCAGCATACAGGAAACCTTAAAAAAGTGGCCCCAGCTAGTGGTTAAATCACTGTGCAACTGATAACAAGGTTAAGAATATGACAACAAGGCCGGACCTGGGTCGGGTAACCGCTTTATACAACGAGGCTATTTCATCATGAACACCGCAACAAGCTCGCCACTTGTTAGGTGTTGCCTCTAAATACCATCGACGAAATGAGGAAGGGTGTTTTAAATCGCCCACTGGGTACCCTGAGGCCGTTTAAACGCGATGGTATTTTTACAATTTAAACTGTATCAACACCTACAGTTTATGTACAGTAAGTGAAAGATTGTTCAACAAAAACTCATGGTAAAGCTACAGGTCTAAGAAAAATAAGATCACAGGGTCAAGTGCGGACGAGATCAGTTGACCCGCTCGCTCATCTTGCTTGTCCCACATTAGCAATGTTACGCCTCGCTCACCTGCGTAACCATCTTGCGCCTGACCTGGTGCATCTCACCTTACGACCGACTTTGCTTCTATGATTTATTGACAATGTCATTTATTTTTAGATAACGAAAGTGATGAACACGTTTTCGTGAAGTAGAGAAAACTAGTCAATATTTAATTTGTACTTAAAACTTTTTCTGTGCTTTATAAAAAAATAATTATAAATTAGTGTTTGGTGATTTATTATCGTTATTAAGGTCATCTTTGACATTGAATTAATCAATTAACGATAGAAAACACATATTACTCAGGTTTTAAATTTAAAATTAGGTAAAAAAAAATTTTTTTTTGACCATTCTGAGGTTATAACTTAAATAAATTAATAATACAAAGTTAAAAGCAAGTCATTAAACAGCTGAAAGAACATAATCAATATAAATAGGTGTCAAGTGAAGTCCAATAAACTTCTATTGTTATAATTGATAATGCAGAGAATATAATAACTGAAGTGACCTTAAATGTCAGTGACTATATTATAACAAAGTACCAACAAAACACGCGAACATACTCATACCTATCACATTATGACCGTGAATAACTCTCAAACGTATTTATTATTTAGGGCTCCATAGCATAAGCGGAAAAGAACCTCTGTCCAATCAGTCCAGGCCTAATTTTGACGCTTTTGATTTACGCGTCGGTTCGATATATTTAAGTGAAAAGTGACAGGTCGCCATAGAAATTGTTAATTATGGGTTTTGGTTGTTTTAAACAACCAAACGAAACAACCCCGAAATGTATATGAAATAAGAAGAGCCGAGAAGTATAATTTTTTTTTTCACAGGAATAATGCCATTTCATGCACTTTTTCTTGTTTTATAAGAGAATTAAAAAATTTAATAGGTACCTAATTAGTCATTTCGAAAGATTTGTAGTTTTAGACATTTAACGTTGAAAAGCGGCCCCAGCCTAGTGGCTAAGTCACTGCGCAACTAATAACAAGGTTAAGCAGATGACAACAAGACCGGCCTGGGATGGGTGACCGCTTTATACAACGAGGCTATTTCATCATAAACACCGCAACAAGCTCGCCACTTGTTAGGTGTTGTCTCCGAATACCATCGGCGAAATGAGGATGGGTTAATCCCTCCGCTGGGACCCTGAGGCCGTTTAAACGGTTCTCGGGAGCCAAATTGGCACCCGTGATGGTATTTATTTTTATTTATTTTTTTAACGTTGAAATGAAATGAAAAACATTACATGAAAAAGAAATAAAAATAATTAGAAGTTCAGTGGTTAAAAATAGTTACTTACATCCTTTTTTTACCTAAACAAGGCAAATAAATACTAAGATACCAAAAATGAAATTATTGAGAACTGTAAATCAAATCAAACTCAACTATAGGCAGATTGAACTGGAACCCGTACAGTGAATGCATGGGTACCAGAAACAACGATACCAATTTATTAATATAATTTTATAAATACCCAGACCATGGCAAACTTACAGAAAAACTGTCATTTGCTTAAACAACAGCTCTACCAAAAGTATTTGTAAAAAAAAATTACTATAGACGCTAGTAACTATAGATGGAAATCAACCAATAAGAGAAGTTAATTTCAGTATCTATAGTTACAAGCGACTTTAGTAGAAATAGATTGCAAAAAGTATATACATGGTGGCCGAGTTGGTTACACCTTGGACTTAAAAACACTTAGGTCCCTAGTTCTAATCCCGGTGTGTACCAATGAGTTTTTAATTAAAAAATGTATGTACATTTGTTTAACAACACCACTATAGTGCCTCGGAGAGCACGTTAAACTGTCGGTCCCGGTTTCACTATACCAACTTGTGAAATATGTATGTGATTGCAAAAACTTGTGATGGAGCTACCGAACCCTAATTGCGTCAATACCAATCGCACTTAACCGCTTTTAATATCATAATGACATGCTTCGGTTATGACCATTTCATGAGCTAGTTGTTCCACTATTATCTACGCCGCGTGCTCAATTAACTACGGAAAGGTAAAATCGAATTAAGCTCAACCTTGTAAACTTGCGTTTTAACCTAAATTGTAGAATTTACCACTGTTATTAAAAAAGGCTTACTGGTATTTAAAAAAAAATAAAGCAAGCTGTATATGTTTCGTACATTGCTTCCTGTTCCATTTAATGTTCAATAGAAAAATTCTCACGGTTACCCAAAACAACATTCATTAATTATATGAACAAAAAATTGATATGATCTGTGTAGCAAAAATGTTGAACAGAGAAACAATAATTAATACTTATCCTACCAGTATATACCAAGTCTATTTTTTTTTAAGGAAATTGGTTATTGCATAAAGCTGGTATAGATTGTAGCATGTGATACAAATCATGGTATAGCTCCGATAACATAGAATTAAACGCGTAAGAAGGGGAAATGTAGGAGAGTATTGCGAGTTGTATAATTCTACATGAACAGCAGCTGGTGTTGAAATGTGGTGAATAAAGAACGCAATATAAACAAATGATAGGAATTTACTATTATTATCCTAGCCTTTCAAATTAACTTTTTAAGGGTTTAAATTCTGTGTATATATGGAAATATAAAGACCAATAAATTCTATATTGCTATCCTCTGTGTAGAGGAAATAGTTTAAGGAAAAGGAAGCGTATGAAGATATGGCTTTGGATTAAATACTTCAGAAACCCTCGGTTTACGAAGCCGAACCTGCTGGGATTCTTGGAAAACTGGGCTAAATTCGTCGCCTCATGTTATTTTACGCAAAGTAGCTTTGACGTCGAATGGGAAATCGAAATCTATGGGTCATTAATGTTAGAGCATTACATGCACAGTTTCTGAAAAATATTCTACAAATTGATTTTAGTAAAGTTGTTGTAAAATGTTTTTGTAAAGGAATTTCGGAGAGAAATAACAATTGTATATCTAACAATTGATCAAACAGCTTCTCTGAGATTTTAGAGGCGGTAATTGGTTGCTGTACTTGGTTTTATACCATATTTGAGTGCAGTTTCAAAATATATGAATATTATTAATAGCGATCTAATAATATAGACTTTAGACATTCTTTAACGTCATTCGCTAATAGAAACTATGTAACTATGATGGTCATCTAGTAAATAATGACCAAATGTGAAATCCATCTCATACCATCATTTGAGCATTTTATGAACAAAGACATTATGGTAATGGCAGTGTTTAGCATAGCCGACAATCAGTCATTTTCCATTCTCGGCATAATGAGGAGGTACGCTTTTCATAGTACGGCAACGGTTCCAGCGGCTGTGGGAAGTGACGTGAAAGTGGAAAGTAGTAATGTTATCATCTCATTGTCAGTGTCGAGGTCTCTTTGTGTCGGTAGCGTTTCCTTCCCGTGAGAATCCTCAGCCTCAGCTGAGACCACAGATATCAGAACTTAAGAGATGTGCCTTCAGCAACTGTTTCAATGTCTCCGGATTTATTACTGACTGCTATAGTAATTGCTGCTTAAGCAAGCAAGGGTTATAAATGAGCTACTAGTTTGAAAGTATGTTTACTTATGAACATATACCTTTAAAGCCAAACAGCTTGCTTTATTAGTAACATGTAAATCAATAGCTTTCATATAAAAAAAAACATAGATTTTAATAAGTTTCTATTTTGTGCACCTTAAAGAGACCTTCGCGCCTGGATATGAGGTCTCTGTCATTTCTGTTATCCACAGCTCTGGCCATTTCTCTGTTCTTGACAATAAAATAATCCAGCGCTTACCAAGTTATGATCAACGATAAGAAGTAGAAACTAATGGGAGCAAAAATAGCTATATTGAAAGTGAACATTGTCGGTAACGAGTTGGTTAACTTTCCTACAATTATAATTGTTATTTGGACATTTATTACTGTAGACGAGACGCCATGTATTGTTTTATATAATTACATTATTAAAATTTCCAGTAATCTTAAAGGTTTAAGATTTTTTTTTTATTGAAGCATGGCGTGTGACTTAAAGCTTTTACCATCAGGAGGAAGATTTTTAACTTCCTGATTGTAAAAGCAGACCTACAAAATCAATATTGATCGCTTCGAATATGCCGGCTGTTAGATGCGGTTATGAAATACATAAGTGGCGACAAAGACAAATTTGCATTAGTCTATTTTAATATCCCCGCTGCTGCTAATATTGTCGTCAATTCAACTGCCTGTTTCGCACCCTGAAAGAAACTATCAAGGAAGTCTCCGAACCCACCGACTAAAACTGAAATATGACCAGGTTACCTGTCAGTTTTTGCATTTGTATGGAGGGGCGAGGGGTAACGAGACTGGTCGGACCAATGTTATATAAGAATGGAAGAACCTGGATGCTAAATACTACTGTACCGACAGCGTTCTTAAAGAAAAGCCTATGTATGATATTAATAATAGCAACAGGTTGATAAATGATGATGATCTCATAATTTATAAAAAGTAAAAGTATAATATTTGTTTCAATTAAAGCCTTGTACAAATTTCAATAAAAAGAAATTATTTTATGACTTTTGACAGATAATCATAAATCAAGAACGGTATTTGATCATAAGTTTAATGTTTTTGTGATTGCAATTAGTTTTTTGTATCCGAAAAATAAAAAGAAATAGAATATTTGAATTTATTCAAAATGTTATGTTATCTTTTATACTCGTACATTTTTCTATTTCACACATATTCCTTAGGTGGGATGGGGGTCTAAATAACTTTGCTTGGCCGACCGACCTGACCTTATCATGTTTCGTAGTTGAATTCACCGATTTTACCACTGCATCGATTTCTTGTCGACGTAGTAGTCTCCTATTAGTGTGCGGCTACAAAACAGGCACTTAATTTGGCGATATTACAAACAAATATATTTCAATGTACCCTGAGCTTTTCCGACGCCCATTTAGTAACCTCATCATTTAGCCAGCATAAAGGAGCAATGATGTTAAGCAATGTATTGATCTACCCCTTTCATGGACTTTATAGGTCTGCTTACCATCAGGTGTGAACAACGATACTAATACTAACAATGTTGGTAGATTAGTCAGTATATCAGTTAATGACATAAGAACCACTGGCTATAATCCAATTAACTGTGACGTCGTTCTTATTTCTGATGTCACCGTACTTACTAACCATCATTTCGAAGAATATTATTTTAATAGCGGAAACATCAATGTCGATCCAAAAATATAATTTAGTATGAATACACGACAACAATTCGTAAGAACTCTAAAGATGGATTTTGTCAGAGGGTAAGATAGATGATTACACATACGGGATACGATGTATCAGGTTTCTTAGTGCGAGTTAGATGCGTTTTTGCCAAAATTGCCAACAAACGTAATACATTGCTTGTTTCATTACCAACATAATGAGGTAAAGGAAAATATTCAATGTACGACACTGGTGGCTTTTTAAAAGGGAAAGAAAAAAGCTAGTAATATCATAAAACATAAACTAAAAGACATAATAATAAAATATTGTGTATAATTAATGTAGTGTAAGTTATGAGAATTCTGCTGATATAGACCGGAATGCGGAGATGACCGCTGTTTTTGGTATATTTTGTTTTTTTATTTCTTTTATTAGCATACGTTCGCGCCAGCGTTATGTATGACGCACGGTCATACCGTGAAACTTAAATAGTACTAGACACCACACTCACCACACATCACACTCACCACACATCACACTCACTACATATTACACTTACACTAATTTTACATTACTTACATGAATAATAATCATTGTTATTGAAATTGTTTATAAGAGTAAGCGAAGTGGCGAGCATAAGCTAGTAATCTCATAAAACATAAAATAAAATACATAATAATAAAATATGAAGTCTGTTTATGTTGTGTATAATAAATTTATGGTAACTCTATCGATGGCGCTCGCATTGTTTCGGCTCGACCCGAGTCGTGGAATGCGGAGATGACCGCTGTTTTTGGCATTTTTTTTTTTTTAAATTTTTTTATTAGCATACGGTCACGTCAGAGCGGCGACATCTTATGATGACGCAGTTAAATTTGAATAGACACCACACTATTATTATAATACACACCACACTCACCACACATCACACTCACTACATATAACACTTACCTACACTAATTTTACATTACATACTTATATGAATAATAATCTTTGTTATTGAAATTGTTTATAAGAGTAAGCGAAGTGGCAAGCAGAAGCTAGTGATCTCATAAAACATAAACTAAAAGACAAAATAATAAAATATTGGAGTCTGTTGATGTTGTGTATAATAAATTAATGGGAATTCCGTCGATGGCGCTCGCATTGTTTCGTCTCGACCCGCGTCGTGGAATGCGGAGATGACCGCTGTTTTTGGCATATTTTGTTTTTAAATTAGCATACGGTCGCGTCAGTACGGCGGTATGTTAAGACGCAGTTATACCGTGAAATTTATATAGTTTATGGTGGATACTAGTTATGTTATGTTATTATGTTACGATCTCGATGCAGATACTTTAATGTAAGAAAACTTTGTAAACTCAAACAAGTGAACTTACTTGTTTTTTTATGAGTACCCAATAAAAATCTTTAAGCACATACTTAAATTTACGGTAACGACAAAGTTCATTATAGATTAACTTGGTCTGTCATTTTTATATGGGAGGGCATTGTTTACTTTAAGCTGTCAAAATATTTGTATTTTGTCATCAATAGTAGCGTAAGTAACGAAAACCTTTTAGTTTGTTTTTTAGAATAGTTTACCAAGAATTGAAGCTAAAAAAAAAAAAAAAAAAATTTGACAAAACTAGTAGGTCTTGTTTTATGGCAGCTCAACATGCGTAAAAAGCTCGGTAGTTATAAAAATCGAGTAATTCACTACATGAGACTTTTATTTTTTTGCAATTTGTGGGTCTACAACTTTTAGTGTTGTTATTGATGACAAATTCTCATCTAAAAATAATGAACAATTTTTTTTTGTAACGTATAAGTAAATATTATATCGCCTTTTGGAGGTAGATCCGCGCCTTAATAACGAACGTTTTACATGATATCTATATATTTACCATAACAAGACTCCCTAAAGTACAATTAAATATTAATGTATGTAAAAATAACGTGTTATTTAGTATTTTGTTAGGTCAACTACCTGTTCCGAATTATTCCACTGTATATGGGTCAAGCATGTAAATATAAGATGTCATAGAGAGACGTCACAATATAGACTTTATTTTTTCGTATTACTTCCTGTTGGAAACAACAATATAATATTAATGTTTTCAGGAGACTACTGCATCGATTTCTTGTCGAGATAGTAGTCTCCTTTCAGTGTGCGGTTACGAAACGGGTAGTTGAATTGACGATTAGGCAGCAAGTATATTAAAATATAATCGTAATGCAATTCGTCATTGTCGCCCCCCATTTCGTAATCGCATCATTTAGGCGGCATAGTGGAAGCGATCAATATTGTTTAAGAACAATTATTGATTGACCCCGTTCATGGAAATTGTGGGTCTAGTTACAACGTCACATGTCGTGCTTCAAAAAAAAAAATACAATATTTGCATCTTAATCTTTAATGTTAAGAGCTGGCAATACCAGAAAAATAAATTAATCACTAGCTCTTCCTGATCTAAATTAGATGTTTATATCCCAATAATCCTAGAGACATATTTTACTAGTATAAAAAATACTCTCCAAATAAATAAATCTTTACTTTTACCCACACTGTTAAATTGTTCGTTTTAAATTATTTAAATACCAAACACTTAGACCAAAATAAGTACGTAATAGGACAATGATAAAAAGATGTTAATAAGTTCCAAATTCAAAAAAGAAGTCCTACACGTGCCACCAAAAATATATCACTAAAGTTCAAGGCAACTTAATAAGTTCCAAATTCAAAAAAGAAGTCCTACACGTGCCACCAAAAATATATCACTAAAGTTCAAGGCAACTTAATAAGTTCCAAATTCAAAAAAGAAGTCCTACACGTGCCACCAAAAATATATCACTAAAGTTCAAGGCAACTTAATAAGTTCCAAATTCAAAAAAGAAGTCCTACACGTGCCACCAAAAATATATCACTAAAGTTCAAGGCAACTGCAGTATACCCAAGCAAGCCTAGAAGTTTAGATAACATACATACATACGGGTGTCTTACGGCGCCCGAGACCGCCTAGACGGCCCCAGGGTACCCAGCGGAGGGGTTTTTAAACCCACCTCGTCGTAGCCGATGGTATGAGTCTACACCGAACAAGTGGCAAGCTCGTCGCGATGTTATAAATAGACTCAATAACCCATCTATAAACAGTTTCACAAGTTGGTATAGTGAAACCGGGACGGACAGCTTAACGTGCTCTCCGAGGCACTATAGTGTTGTCAAACAAATGTACATAAACTTAATAAATCTACATACCGTAGTTGAGATAAATAAATAAATAAGGTACAGGACAAATAAATAAATAATTCACACATATTGCCCTGATCACAAACTAAGCTAAGCTTGTACTATGTGCACCGAAACAAGACAATTATATTTTATTAACACCCAGACCATGACAAATTGTACAGAAAAATTTACTATAATTTTTTGGGTGTGGGAATCGAACTTACAAATACAACGCCAAAAGAGCAACCACTAGTCTATAGAGGCAGTTATCTAAACAAAATCATTTACTTCTAATAAAAAGTCACCTAGTTTATAGAAAATAGGATATGGTTGCATATCCACTTTCTCGGCCGTAACATCCGCAGGGTCGGTGCCACAGAGCATTGCACCGACATCCGTTGCGTAATTCTCTTTACAGGTCTGTTGGTAATTGTTATAATCCATGAGATTAAGTGGAAGTACGTTCTATGATGACACAGCAATATTATAATTATTGATGATGCAAAGATGTTCCACTAACCAAGGCATAAGGTAAATATTTCAATTTCACTGTACAAAGTCCATGAATGGGGTCAATCAATAATTGTTCTTAAATAATATTGATCGCTCCCACTATGCCGGCTAAATGATGCGATTACGAAATGGGGGGCGACAATGACGAAATGCATTACGAGTATATTTAAGTATACTCGCTGCCTTATCGTCAATTCAAATATATAATATATATTTCGTCTCCAACGACTCCAAACTCGACAAGAAATCGATGCAGTAGTCTCCTGAAAACCGGTGAACCCACAGACTAAAACGCCTAACGAAGTTATAGAGACCTTCCTCCCACCTAAAAAGACGACCAAACAAACATATTTCCAATCTTACAATTTGGCTGTTACTCCTAGTACAATTATTATTTTTATGTTGGTAATTGTACGCAAAAATCTTACTGTTGTGGGTAATAAGTATTTTGATTTTGGTATTACTATATCAACATTTATTTTCTGATTTCCGAAAAAAAACAATCTCAACAAAGATATATTAATTAATACAATGACAGACAAAAATATTATTTTAATTCTGCTACAAACAGTAGTCGAGTAATATTGGAAGTGCGAAAGCTCATTTTGTATGGAGAACGCAGACTTCGAGATTGCGAATGCATTGTCCTTAAGATCATTACACATATACATCCATTGCCTATGTCTTTCACTGTACTTGCAGTTGGTAATTGTTTTAATCCAAGATTAAATGGATGTAACCTAAATGGCGTCACAATTTTGTAAGTATTGGTTAAAGAGACCAATTCTATAGTCTAGGTTTAAAATATTGAATGGTAGACGTTTTAAACCCAAAGCAAATGCTGACTATTAATTTTATAGAGCTTTGCGCTGGCCAATTCAGTTGCTTAACTGTCTTTCTACTGTTTTAAATTGTAAGCACAAAAAAATCTCCTCAAACACGGTTTATATGTAAGTACTGGTGAAGAGCTAGCAAGAACTTTATTAATGGAACTGCAGATAAAATTTTGTACAATAATATGGTATAAACGAAACATTACAGCAGCAACACCACAGAGTTATAGGAAAGGCAACACAGCTTGTAAACCCATTGTGTCTTTAATAATCTTGCTGTCTGAAGTTGTGTTAGTCTATTGCGTACTTATAAAAAGAACATTTGATTGTCAAATTAACGAAATCTTATAAAAAGTGCATTAAACAACCATAAGAAATGACATCTTAAGAGTATATATTAAGCCCGAAATAAAAGCCTGAGAACACAGCAGTTCATTCTTCCCTTGCGATGGACCCGGCACCCGCACGGAGAATCCATGGATAGCTAACAACTTAGCCTCTATAGAGAGTAGTTAGTCAATAATAAAATATAAATATGTAATAGTGACTATTGACATGGGAATTTATCTATATACGAGTATTAAAATAACTTGTCCTGAAAACTGACCGACTTTGACATTGTCATCCAGAAACTACTGCAGCTAGAAATAATAAATTTGGATAATAGCTTCCTTTCGTGTTGCAGGACCTAAATGTTTTTACAAAGTTTGAATTCCAAAATAAAAAGACCCTTTTTATTATTAAATTTTCAGAAGGGTTCATATCTCCTATGAGGCTGGGCACAAACGTTCTGTTTCCTTATTTAATTTCCTGATCAGGAATTCAGATTCGGAAACCTGAAGGCTCTGCTTACATACAAAATGTTCAATATTCCGATCGGAAAAAATAAGAGCATGTGCGCTTTGTTGAACATTTTGTATGTAAGCAGAGCCTTCAAGTTTCCGAATCTGAATTCCTGATAAGGAAACCTAACATTTGCGGCCAGCCTAATAGTGAATCTTTAATAGAAATGTCTTACACGATGTTGTTTTGTTTTGATAAATATTACAGGATTTTTTCGATATCACAATTTAGAAGTAAGATGTTGTTTTGACGGACCAAAAAGCTAGTTAACTATAAATAACTTGCTATTTTCGTCAGCTCCAATGAATTCAGCTTAGTCTCTATCTTTAGGTAATTTTACATTTATATCATTTAGTTTATTAAATAATAAAACGTGAGAAGCTAAAACATCGTAGACATCACATAAAAATGTAAATATATTAAAAACGACCAAACGTAACACCGGCAGCCGGTAAGGATATTATCATGATAAGTTCCAAATGAGTTGTTGTTCACAAACTGATAAATAACACACGGTAGCAAAGAAAATAATCAGGATAGAGAGGCTTAGTGGCCGAGAAGAGCGTGGTTTAATTCTGAAATATGTAGCTTCAAAAATCAATGCACTTAAAAAACCATCGAGTAAACTTAGTTGATTTTACTTGACATAATGTAGTTGAAATATCAATATATGAATAAATAATCTATTAATTTGCTAAAATATGCGTATATATTGTTGATGATAGAATAATAAATCTACCATTTCTATCGTTCAATCATTTTATGGACCTATCTTCTGAAAACCCTTTATCTGAATATTACAATTTTAATAATTTGCGTTTCCTAAACGCTCCCAAGGGATTTGAACTAATTCATTTATTTCACTATAACTATATTATAAATGCAAAAGTGAGCCTGTCTATTAATAGATAAGGCAAATTATAAAAACTGATGTTTATAATATTTGACATAAATTTATATTTAGATCCGTATTTATAGATCGACATCAGTAACGTTTGTCTCTTTAATTTTGTCTCGATTTAACCTTTGGTGAGAAGTGATAATACATGCTTAAGTGAATAAATAATATTTTGTTTCGAGTATTTTATAATTTTATAATCTGACATTAAGATTAAATTCAAAGATCAACATTCATTTTTCTACATTTAATCAGAGAAAGCACTTCTTATTAATAATAAATGTTTTATTATATAATGACTTAATATAATAATAAAACAAATTGAAATCTAAAATTAAACTAATACTATAAATAAAACACATTATTTAGTGCTAACGTGTCAGGAATCGTGACAAGAAGGCTGGCAACGTTTCCCCGCTGAATAGCCAAAGTTAAGCGTTGACAAAAATAATTGCCAGCCTTCTTGTCGCCTGACCTCTCTATCAGACGTCCAGATAATTCTTTGGTCAAGTCTTTGGCCGAAGGACAAGAAGGTTCCCATCGTTTCGACCCCAAAAGGTGCAAATATGTAACATTTGCTCAGATTTACATATTTACACCGTTTGAGGTTTTCAGCAGAATTTGCTGCTGCCCCTGCACTTCTTTCAATCTTCGATAAAACATCATTACCTGTTCCACTTTTTTTTCTCAGAACACTATTTTTAATTCGGTCCCTGAGTCTAATCTCATTTGAACTGCATTAATCTTATTGATATATTTTTCTGACATACCTATTCTTTATTACCATACATAAGTGTCGGTAACAAAATTCAGTTAGTTGTTAGATAACATACAGCCAGAGATATAAAACAAGGCACGTGTGATATCTAGATGCGAAGATACATCCCGCATATCTACTTATTCTCAACTGTGCCCAGCAGGCTCTCGGCACGCGGCGCCTGGTCGCGACTGGATCCGCGTACGTCCCACTCGTTTGCATTTTTATTATATTAACAAAAAATGAGCTAAATCCGCAATGTCGATGGAGCGATGACCTTGGACGTTTAGTCGAAAAAAAAAAAAGAAAAAGAATCAAGGACGTGTATTAATTTAAAGAAGTAAACAAAACACATTTTTTCATACTTATTGGAGCATAACAATAACTTATTATGTGATCGGTATCTATGCCACGGTATATATACATAATATACATTTCATCACGGGTGCCTAGACGGCCCCAGGTTACCCACCCAGCGGAGGGGTTTTTAATCCCACCTCGTCGTAGCCGATGGTATGAGTCTACACCGAACACTAGTGGCTAGCTCGTCGCGATGTTTTAAATAGACTCAATAATCCATCTATTAACAGTTTCACAAGTTGGTATAGTCGAGACTGACAGCTTAACGTGCTCTCCGAGGCACTATAGTGGTGTTGTCCAACAAATGTCCTTTTTTTTTAAATTAAAAACTCATTGGTACACACCGGGATTAGGAACCAGGGACCTAAGTTGTCTTCAGTCCAAGGTCTAACCAACTCTGCCACCACGTATATACTACGGTATATATATATATATATATGTATTTATATATGAAAAAAAAATACGGCGTCGTTTATTTTTTATAACAGAATTGGTTGATGCTTCTGAAGGGTGGAATGACGAAGAAAACAGTTAAAAAGACGCGTTTAGCCCAGCTGCTTTTTGCAGATGTTTGATCATGCAAAACGTCTGTTTCGTAAGCGAATTCTGATAAAAAAGTTTCCTCCATGTAAAATCGGGATCATCGACTCCCACGCCGATCCTCGGCTCCAGGGTGTCGAATGCCCCGCTACTAACTACTACTACAGTAATATCCTAAGAATCAGAAACAACAGTATTCGTCACTGCTTTAAAACTTTTTTCTCCACATAAGATCGAAGCAGTAAAATCCTTAGAATGAGATATATCAGTATTGGTTGCTACTTCTTGAGGATGGATTTACGAAAAGGGTAGTTAAAAAGATGTGTCCAGACCAGCTGTTTTATCATCATTCTAAATGTCTGTTTCGTGATTAATATCAGTCTGATAGAAGACATTTTCCTTCACGTAAAATCGAAGCAGTAATACCCCTAACAAACGTCGACTTAAGTGTTGATTATAAAGCGCCACCTTCACACCAAGATAAGAACTTAATTAAAAAATTATGTGAAAAGTAGCACTTTAGAAATTTATTGCGAAATTAAAAGGTCTTTTAAAGGGCGTCCCGTGGAGCGAGGTTCTCGAGACCAAATTACGTAACAAAAAGAAGTCTGAACCGGTTAAAATGAGGGTGCTAAAATTCACCAAGTGTTAAATACACCTAAGTAATTAGAACAAGGTTCCAAGTTGCAAAACCATTTCTGAAAACTAAGAATGCTAATTTTAATTTAATTTTTAAGTTTCTGAAAAAAAAAAGGATCTCTTAATGAGAAATTCGGTGTCCATCTTAAAATCACTGGCTATACACTATATACTGACAAGAACCAAAAGCTAAAATTTCTTCATTGATCACAATAATTAATTGCTCAAATATGAAACGGAAAACACATGAAACTATAGATTGCTGAAATAGTTTTCAAGAAAGAAAAAAATGAGATAAATGGGATAAATGAAGGGTTCCACAGGTAAGTTTTCGCATTTGTCGAGTTTTATATTTTATATATATATATATATATATATATCATCACGGGTGCCTTACGGCAAACCAATAAATAATATTTAATAAACTATAAATGATGAATCAAGAGCTAACAATACAGAATATTAGCGGATTAGTCCAAGGCACGACTTTTCAGATCAAATTCGAGAATTCCGAAACATGAAGAAGTACGCCGACTCCTATACAAAGGCGCCTGTACAAAACTGTACATGGATAAGGAGACGAAAGCAAGTAGTATGCAGAGATCGTGTGAAGTTGCGTACATTACTCATAGCATACTCCTTGACAGGGATATAGACATGATTTAGGTATATACCAATAACAACATCCTATTTTTTACAACAACAATAATTAGTCAGTTTTTAAATTATTAAGTACAGGTCAGCTACTGCGAAACTTCACCTCACGCAACGGAAGCTCTCAAAAGGAACAAATTTTCCTCGTAATGCCAAAATTATTTGTTGATGCTCCGCTTCTATTGGTCGTAGCGTATCGTATGTTATATAGCCTATATCCTTCCTAGATAAATGGGCTATCCAACACTAAAAGAATTTACAAAATCGGTTCAGTAGATCCAGAGATACCCCATCAGACTTTACATCAGAGATCACAAACTTTACCTCTTTATTATATTAGTATAGATAATAAAACATTTCTCGACGAAACTACTAATTTACGAATGTATTAGCAGAGAATTAATTTATGACTCTAGACTAAAGGAACTTGTTTAGAAAAAACAACTGGCGCCGTAGTTAAAATGTGAAAAAATAAAATGCTAGGTCATTTATATGACAAAAAAGAACAAGTTAGATTCATTACTAAAGAATTCCATGATGGTATTAAAATAGATAAATATAATTCTAAGAATTTAAATAATATACAAAACTGAACTCCTGCTGTGATTACCATATAGACATAAACAAGAAATTTATGATACTTATACGAAGCATAGCGATGTAGAATAAAGTTAAAATATAGCTAATATTGGAAAGAAAAAAAAAGTTGTGGACATGAAAAGATTAATAAAAATAAATCAACTATAAATAACTTTCTAATAATGCAACAAAAATGAATAAACATGTTGGTCATCATGAATTTGGCCATAAAGGTTTTTAAAAATATTTTCTTTCTGCAGTAATTTCTAACACTAACAGTTAAAATTTAAATGAACCTAATAAAACTTAAATACGTAATAATAAAAAGATAAAGTCAAAATTCTATCTCAAAAAAGCCATAAGTAACAAAAAATAGTCTGAAAAAAATTTAATCGATGGAGATTCCAGAACGACAAAACACGGATACAGAGCGCACCAAAACACTAAAAGGATATACGAAGAATGTAGAATACCAAATGCTAATTTATCGTTGAATCCCGTTTTGTGAGCGGAATTTGGGGTTTCGAGCCGACCTTCTGAGGACGCGACCGCGCGGTGTCGATGACTCGTGGACCTTACGTAATGCCCGATGCTAGTAAACAAGCCTATAGCTCTGTCAATGCTGCACTTAACAATACCATATACGATTTTTTTATATAACACTATATATATCACATACAAAAATATACATGAAATATATGCGTTATTATCTCATAGTCTCAGCATCCGTGATATATATACACATACCGGCATAATTTAAGAAACAAAAAAAATAATAAGATAACGAATTTAATTCAATACGCATATAATTCATGTAAATAATCGAAGACTTATAAAAGTTGTTGTCACAAGTTGCATAGTGAAACTGGGACCGACAGCTTAACGTGCTCTCCGAGGCACTATAGTGGTGTCGTTAAACAAATGTATATAGTTTTTTAGATTAAAAACTCATTGATACACACCGGGGTTTGAACCAGGGAAAGTGTGTTTAAGTCTAACCAACTCGGCCACTACGTATATTTAATAAATTTGTTAAAAAATGTTAATCATTTTAATTTCGTAATTTTCATGAAATATATGCGTTATTATCTCATAGTCTCAGCATCCGTGATATATAATATCTACTATCACGGATGCTTAAAAATATATTTGTTAAAGTTGTACACACAGTTACATGGAAGGCAACTCTGTATCTAGACGATATGTTAAGATTTTTGATGTTACGTAGACTAATAAAGTTCATGAATAGGAAAGACCAAAATCAGTGTTGGCTTCTAGTATACCGGCTAAATAATACGGTTACCAAACGAGCAGTGATAAAGATAATAAGCATTACGAGCCGACTATATTCATCTGCCCAGAAGATACATTTCCTCTTTC
The DNA here is from genome assembly GCA_947458855.1 of Monopis laevigella. Lineage (NCBI taxonomy): Eukaryota > Metazoa > Arthropoda > Insecta > Lepidoptera > Tineidae > Monopis > Monopis laevigella. The sequence goes on along the minus strand of OX381594.1, from coordinate 10,727,932 downwards.
TTCTGGGCAGATATCTGACAGTATATCTGAATATTTTTTTAATGTTAAATTCTGCATTAAATTATTTCAATTAATTTAAACAAATTTTAACCTGAACAAACAAATCTTAAACACCAGATTTTATATAAATAGCCTGACGCTTTTAACAGGACTAAAAACGACAGGAAAATCACCAACTACCATTTATATTAATATTTAGGAGAATAACACAATTTAGAATAAATATTCATCCAGTTAGATTATGACCTTTACTATCACGATCGTTCTTAAAGTTTTTCTAACGGAGACAAAATTTTGTTGGTACTTTGATTTTATCTCTATCAGAATTTTCATCATAATCATATATTGTAATTAAGCCCCTAAGCTAAGGGACAGTTAATGACAGTTGTTTCATAGCAAAAATGTCAAAATTCTTATTTAGGGGCTCCTTTAGAGTTAGATTGTTGGTGAAATCACCTTAATTTTGTACCTTTCTTTTAAGAAATAAATGAATTTAATTTCATCTATTTTAGTGCCTTTAGATTTCTACCAATCTGGAGGCTTATAAAAACACCAAGTACTACTAGGCTTTAATTTTTTTGTTAACATAACAATTAACATAGAGAAGTCGTTAGATATTCTATCAGGTGAGCGATCTTCTCCACGTAGTCGACAAAAACTTTAGCCTAATTATCAGTAATAATGACTTTAATTGTTATTTAATGGAAATAATTATTCTTACGCACAATTAAAATAACTTTATCAAAACTTGTAACTTTTCCTCTAATCTCACTAAAGATATTTATTACGCCAACAAACAATGTTCATCAAATAAAAGTTAATCATTCGATCACGAGGACACCACAGGAATCCTTAATGATGATCAGCCATTAGGTACCGTTACGCAGTGACAACATCCGTGTATTTACTTGTTTCGGGATCTCCCATCGATTGGTATTCAATTGGCATCATTAAGTGTTTAATCGAGCTGATCGTCTACATACGCTGCAGAGGTAAGTGCGCGGGCGCTGGGCACGCTTCTAAGCCGGCATATTTACACCGGATCCCCTTCCATGCCGCCACTTAAGCGCCGCTCGACCCGCGAGCAACACGCGTCTGAGATCGCCGCACATGAGTTTGACATTTGTGACACAGAGTCACGCCTGGTGACATGCTACGCTGATAGTGCAGTGAATACAAGTGAAAAGGGGACAGAGTTATGTGCTTTTAAAAAAGGACTATTTCAATTTAATTGAACTTTTGAGGTTTACGAAAAAATTGTGAAGTGACATTTTTGGTTCTGTTGCAGCCTATAATGATAAATGTAAGATTTTTTCGTTAATGTAATATTTTAAGAACAACTTAAAAACAATCCTATAAGATTTAGTAAAAACAAATAATAATGTATCTGAGGAAAAGAAACTAGAAAAGTAATTAATAGTACGCGACCACCTAATACTAACTAAAGCAATAATGAAACTAACTAATAAAAATAAACTAAACTAACTAAGTTTAACATCAATTTAAACGATCAAACCATAATGAACCAGTAAACAATTACATCTGAACAAGTACGAGGGTTATTAAATCCTTACATCCATCAGGGTCCCCGACCTAGATCTCACGGAGCAAGTAGACAATAAGCTCGACTACTACCAGACCCAAAGAACAATACAAACGCGACAGTTATACCAAAACTTCTCATAATACTAAAACCTTCCCGCAGACTAGCTATTGATTAATCAAATTAAATTACTTAAATTTTTTACACTAATGAATTAGAATTATCAAAATCCTTCAAGAAATCGGAAGATTTTTTTAAATATTACTTTAAAATTCAAATGATACGAGTAGGGTGGTTAGGTAGTTTATGTAATTAAATCACATTAATATATAATTAAAGAAAGTCAAAATGTAACCATATATTAACAATATAAACTTTTACGTCACAAAATAAGTACTTGTTAAATATTATTTAATTAACCATAAATACAAGAATTTGTTAATAAATAAATAGTAACCTAAATAAGATTTACTGAATTAAAGCCAACGAACTGACAATACATGCAGTGAAGTAAGTATACAAACAAACAGTTAAAGGAAAGATCAAAAACTTTCCCAATACTTTTCTATAGGTAGTAATAAATAAAGAGAAAATAATAGATTTTTTGTTTGTCCAAGATAAACTCAAACACTACCCAACCGATTTAAAAAAATCATCAATAAAAGGTTTACGAACTGACAAAACAATACAATCAAGTAGATATACAAAAACAGTTAAAATATATAAACATAATAAATTAATAACTAAACAACAAGCAAAAGTAAAGATAATAAACAAATAATTACAAATAAAACTTTCCCAATACTTTTAATAAATATAACAATCTTTAATAATACAGAACATAAAACCACAATCCTATGCAAAATTTGAATAAGTTACGTAAACGTGCCTAAATGATTAGTCATCCAAATAATGACTTGTGTGCACGTACGTACGTATGTGTGCAATGGTGCATTCCATCTGATTGTAAGTAATAATATTAATTATTTGTGCCTTCACACTCTTTACGTTCACAAATTATTGAACGTAAATCATAATACAAAATTACGCGAATGTTTGGATAAGTAAACCAGATCACTTAAACCTGTTCATGCAATTATACGATCGAACGTTATGTCATGTCAAACCGTGACTTCCGAATAAGTTGTCTCCTTTGTACTAACTAATGCAACCATCATTCTGCACTATTATTCCATCTTAGGACACGATAATTGGACGCTTTCATTTAATACAATAGTGTTAATTAATCAGTATTGTTTTTGATTATGCAATAGAATTTATGAATAACAGCCTTTTTAATATAGGAATCGTCGAACTTATGTGATAAATTAATTTATTTATAAACTCTTGTTGATTTATAGTATTATTTTTCTGTTTTAATAATTATAATAATGATATGTATATTTTTTTATTCCCATATTAAATACGGATATGATATAGCAATTAAAAATCCTAAAAGTCCATATCCGTGAGTAGCAAACCTGTTGACTCTGACGAAAATGATGTCAGCACAATACCGATAGATAAAAATCTTGAATATGGAAAAGACCTGCGGAGTTAGGAATTCCCACAATTGAAATAAAAACTCAAAGTATCTTGTGACGAACATAGTTACATCTTACAAAAAAAAACTAAACCTTTAAAAGAACACTAACAAACATTTAGGAACCTAATAACAAATTAAAGAAACAGGAAACTAAAAGCCTTATATTAAATCAATAAAATAGCTAAACTTGTACAAATATGTCGAAGCAACGTAAAGATGACATCAATATAATGCGACGCAAAAGCAAGAATTGATTGATGGCCTCGCTCTATTTCACATGAACCGTGTGTTCGACGCGAATAAACACAATGTGCTGCCACACTTCGGTAACGCTACCACCTCGTTACCAAACACGACGCGTGCTAGCAAGGACACATTAAATTGAACAGATTGTCACTGCCAAAGGAAATTGTGAAAACCCTCCAAGAATGCCCGCAGAAGTTACATTATACTCGCAATTTGTTATTATAAACAAGATTACATCATTGCACGACGCCAAAACTAACAAAAAACATATTGGGTCGTAACCGGTATCGCGTTTTAACAATTCTGGTGCAAAAAATATACTTTAAAATAGTAATAATATTGTCAAATCTGTTTCGTTAATGATAATGCAAGGTCTGAGAAAATTAAAAAATGGTGAAAACGACAACACAATGCCTATGTTTGAGCAACAAGAATGTGCTGCATTCAACAATAGATTGTCGAGCCTTCGGTTAACGAAGGAGTTAGTAATAGATATATTACACGTCCATAAAACTTGAGAATTTAAAAAATAATATGCTTGACAAGTTATTGCAAAAATTACAATTAAAATATGCAAGCTTTTATTGTAGAACCGCGATGTTAAGGTTAGTTATTATCCGCCACGCTCCGAAAAACACCCAAAGATAACCAGAATAGCGGCAAATTTTGAAACACTTGCACAAGATGTGCTCATATTAAACAATACAGAACTAATAGCTTTCATTATCTATCTCAAATCAACTAATTGATGTTTGCTTCGAAACAACTGACTTAGATCGCGATAACAAGCTTCTTTGATTACTTAATTTTATATCAACTTTAATAATTAACACTTACCCCAAAACTTCATGACAATTTCTTACCTGTGAACAAACAAAAAAATCTATTAAAACTACTCTATTAGGTAATTCTTATAATAATAAGTACATAGAGCGTCAAGCTACATCAATTACCGTCGATGACATGGAAAAGAACAGAGCATTACATGCAAGATTACGTATGGTAACACTGGACGCGCGACTTTATACTTACGAAACATAATACAAGAAAGTTACCACTAAGAAAAAAGAAAGCAAAAAAACTGTAATAACAAAAGCATATCACGTACAAGAGGACAAAATACTAATAGTTTTTTTGCGAAAGAATGCTTTGAACCTAGACAAAAGTGCGCATTAAGATAAAAAGTTTCCCTATTTGGGAATTCCTAAACAGAAAACGTGTGTCTAGAAAAAAATGTTATTGCACAAAAAATGGCATATATTATAAACGTGAATTTTAATGTTGTCGAGGAAGTGTCGTTATGAGTAGCTTGACGCCGAACTTAATTACTATGAAGGTTACTCTATTGTTGCTTTTGTAAGTTTTGTTCTTAGCCTTTTCAAGGGTGAGACAGAATCTGAAATATATTATTAATCATTTCCAAGTCATCTTCAAGTTTAATAAAATAATATATAGCAAAAAAAAACATTTAAAAAGTAATAAACATTTACTTAAAACATAATAAAAAATGTTGCGAACAATATCTTACATATACGAGACTAGACAAAGAAAACCGAAACCAAATGGCCCCCAAACTCAAACGGCGCGTGCGCAGATCGTGGCTTAAACGAGTCACGACTGCAAAAATTAGATCAATTTTTAAAGTGACCTTAAACATTTATAATATTTAACCAATGTTGGAAAAACTGTACACTGTTAAGTACGTAATTGTCAATAAAACTATTTAATTATTAAATTACAATACAAAAGGAAAAAATGTATGTTTATCGTTAACCTAAATAAGAAAATATTATAATAAAAACAATACAATCAATTCAACCTATTAACCCTTCTTATCATATTAAATTAACCAGGTATAACTTAACTAATTATGCCTAAATATCCAGTAAAGATATGTGAATATCTTAAAAACCCTTTATGCTAAAAGTCTAGAAAAGATTTAAAACTATAAACAAACAATATAATTTTATCTGATCTTCCCACGTTAGTGGGAAGACATTCAAAGATACATTATTAATCTATTCTAAGATATAAAGCAATAGACATTAACTTTAAAAAAACTAGCTTTTAAACTATAAAAAAAATGTTATGTAAAAGAATTGCAATTTTCTTATCAAAAATATAGACCGTGACACTTGTAACATTGATGAATATAATACACTCTTTCATTCGGGTAAAAATGTGACTAATTATGAGTAATATGAGCGCTTTGTAAAGGATCATTCTTGTAAAATGATAATGAAGTACAAAATGATTCGGTGCCGAAATTACTACTTTCCCAAAATGATTTTTTTATTCCATGCACCAATTCTTACAGGAGCGTCAGATTTTCAGTCTTTGTGTTTATTTTTTGATAAAGACATCTAAAATTAAACTGCCAATTTTCTGTATTTTTACTCTAAATATATTAAAATACTAGATTTATAATTAACGTATGTATAGTACATACGTGGTGGTCGAGTTGGTTAGACCTTAGACTTAAAATCACTAAGGTCCCTGGTTCAAACCCCGGTGTGCACGAGTTTAATCTAAAAAATGTACGTACATAAGTTTAACGACACCACCATTGTGCTTCGGAGAGCACGTTAAGCTGTCGGTTTAAGCCCCAGTTTCTTTATACCAACTGAAACTGTTCATAGATGGGATTGAGCTAGCCACTTCTTCGGTGTAGACTCACACCGGCTAGACGAGGTGGGATTAAAAACCCCTTCGCTAGGTGGTCTCATGAAGATATTTTTTTTATTTTATAACTATTAATACTCTGTTATTCAGTCACAGTCGTTAGGCGTTCTGCTAAATGGAATTGTGGATAAGTGCTTATTAGCGCCTAAGAGACAAGATCAAATGGTAGATACTATAGATGTATGCATGATATGCAAACTGGTTGTCCGATGGGTTCGCCTTGACCAAGACTCCAACCTATAGATTTGCTGGCAAACCATGACACTATTTTTGTCATTAGATTCATTGATGTCATGTAGTACAGGCTTTTGTCTTAGCCGCTGGGTATATTAAGGCGCTGTTGTACCTCGTTTATTATACAATTCTGATATATGTATTATAAAAAAAAAATCTGGGTATATCGAAGAGAAAGTGTAGTAATTGTTTAGCCATTGTAGAACTTGGTGTTTATTTTGGATTTTATTCATTTCCAGTTTCTAGAATATGATACTCGTACCTATACTTTTTTTCATTTATTGTTTTACAAAATATTCATTAAAATATCGTGATCTAGACTCTGGTTTCGTTTTTTTTTTAATTATAAATAGATAGCTATTTATTGTAAGCTTTCCGATCGCGACTTCATTCACGTGGGAATTTCGTTTCTACTTTCTTTCGCGTTTAAAATATTAATAGGATGATGAATTCGGCGGAGTAACTGACAACTCAATAAGCTCACATATTGCCACACTTTAACAATTAATTTATTTTATTAAAATGAAACAAAAATTGTAACGAAGTAATTTAAACACTTTTTTCGTGTTATACTCTCTCACTCAGCCTTAACAATATATTGGCTAGCTGGAGACAAAACACCAAGGTGAACTAGTATGCTAGTCAATTCGTGTTATACATAGCGATAAATATCAGAAACAACAATAGATTTTATTAATTCAAATTTTAAACTATTACCAAACAACTAGTATTAATGTGATATGAAATGTAATTGAATAGAATATATATCACTATAGAACAGGAGTTTATAATAATGAATATATAGTTATAGTAAAGCTAGTATAATGATGAGGTTATATATAATTCTTCGGCGACGGCACGCGCCTAAGCTGCGCCTGCGCATAGAACGTGCGCGGCGTTAATAGATTAACCGCTCGGAGCTTCTATCCATTAATACTATTAATAATACTTTACTAAAGTTTCTCTTTAACTTGATTTGTTATTGTATGACCGTCTTTGTAGTCTAGTGTTTGGAGTGGGTCGTGGGTTCGATTCCCACTCAAGACAAAAAAAAATACTGTACAGTGTTTTTTGCGGGTATTTATAAAATGTAATGTGTATATATATAGTACACACCTAGAGCTTCATTTGTAACCAGGGCAATATGTGTGAAATGTCCTACATATTATATTTTTTATTATTAATGAACTTCACAATAAGAAAAAAAAATATGGCAAGAACTCTTATAAACATGACAGAATTCATCAGAAGTCATCATTTTGATCTTTTCAGGCAAGTTGTAATACTGGAAGTATGTTTGTATGGCCGTCAAGTCGACTCCACGACGTTAACAAACTCGACGAAATATACACGAACAAATCTTTGTGACCGAAATTTGTTGACAACATACGCTCATTTTTTTATCATTACTTCACTACACGTTAGTCCACTACACCCTAGTAAAGTTACTCAACACTTATAACATGTAGACTATGATAGTTAAATACATGGTACAGTTTTATTATCGCATTTAGTTACAGTATTTACATGATGTGGCAATAAAATTATGCCGCCAGAGTCTGTCGTCCGGCCGCTAGAGGCATGACTCTGATCAACTACCGTATTCAAATTATTAAGCAACTAGTAAAATAGAAATCAATTCAATCACAAGTTAAGTTATTAAGGGTATACCTATGTAAATATTGTCTGTTTTTATTTTAAAAAAATAGTGTCTTTTAAAAAAATAACAGCTTAAAAATTAATAGTAAATATAATTTGGTCTATGGATCCTGGTTATTAAAAATTAGGGAAAAAATTTAAATAAAGAATTTAAATATTTGAAATTTAATGCGGATACAAAAAATGTTTTGACAGCTGTTGTCGATCAAGCTATACTTAACAGAGTATAATATAGTTTCAGCATTTAAATAGTAATATTATAAGTATGATAAAAAATAACATTATTAAATTTAAATAAGAAGCTCAGACTAGATTTGGTACAAACTTAATGTTCACCCATTAACAAATAATGACTAAACGTAGATATTTTTTGTTTCACATATAATATAGATTCAACTGTTTTAAATAATAATTATTTGTTAATGAAACACTTGTATTTTTCGTCTTCCTTTGTTATAGGCTTCCAAAAATAATTTCGCCAATGTCAAGTAGGGCGTACAAGGTCGTTAGCTAACGCTATACCCTTAACCAGTTTACTAAAACTATAATACGAATATGTCGGCTTAGTTAAATCTTTCGAAACTAATAATCGTGATTGACGTTATACTTACCCTCGGGCGGTTATTGAGAATTTAGAAATTTTATTAATATAATTGATATGATCTTACAAACAGTAAAAATAAAAGTAAATAATTAGAAAGTTATTCAAAAAAATCTCATTACAAATAGCATTCGTTAAACGATAACTGTTAAAACTTTTATTTATTTTTAATAATCCTGAAGGCATATGACTTGCAATTCTTCCACATATAAAAAATATATGGTTTTAGTTTGTAGGTTCCCCTAGTTTGAAGAGCCGACCACTCAGGGTTCGGTTACGAAACGGGCAGTTGATTTGAAGATAAAGCAGCGAGGTTATTAAAATAGTCTCGTAATGCTAAATCGTCTTTGTCATCGCTCTTTCTGTAACCGCTTCAAGCGGGCTAAATAGCCGACCAATGCTGTTTAACAATATCAGATAGAAACAAAGCCATGATTCTTGATCTAATAATTATTTTTCAAGTACTATATAATATTTTTATCATCCAGTGGTCACACTGTCTTATAACGTGAGCGTTAGATTAATAATAATAATGTGTAGGACAAATTACACATATTGCTCTGGTCACAAACTAAGCTCTAGGCTTGTACTATGTGTACCAGAAGCAACGATATAATACATATTATATTTTATAAACACCCAGACCATGACAAACTGTACAGAAAATACATAGGTACTAATATTTTTTGCCATGGGTGGGAATTGAACCCACGACCTCCGGATACAACGCCAAAGGCACAACCACTACTCTACGGAGGCTGTCAAAATAACGATTACCATTATTAACGCGCTCTTTAATAACAGAAAATGATATTTTGATAACGTGTTAAAAACTAAAAAAGTCGCAAAAACTTCGCAATAATTAGAATTTCAACAGTTATTCTGTATAATAAGGTAGTGTACCCACTTTCTGTCACCCAAACTCATTGAGCGTAAACACAATGGCACAGTGGTTAGTGGAAAGTGTACCCGAACCGACCAAGCCCTGAATACAAATTGATCACGATGCATTAACATAGCATTTCTCAATTATTTCACAACTACAATCATATACTTACCAAGGCGATAGGTAGGTATACATTTATTAGGATTACTTAGGTACTTTAAAAAAAGGGACCTAAATTTTTTTTGTCATACAATTGTGGAGGTGTTTCTTACAAAACAAAATAATCTGTAGATAAATAACTGGGATATTAATTGACCTATTCTTAAAATTATATATCAAGTACATGGTGTCAGAGTTAATTAAACTAAGGTCACGGGTTCAAACCCTGATGTGCACCTATGAGTTTTTTTTTTAATATTCAAAATGCCTTGGAGAACATCTAAAAAAAACACACCGGTACGATGAGGCCGCCGTGAAAGTTTTTTTTTTTTAATGTACTTTTACGACAGAATACTTAGTAGTTATAGTGCACATACTTCATCTAAAACAAATAATTATTGGAATTATATATCTAGAAAGAATAACAATAAGGAAATACTAAAAGCGTCCTGTGTTATTAAATAACTAATATAAATAAAATAATATACAGAACCTTACAAGCGTAAAGAAAAACGAACTTGATCCTTCTTATTTTTTATACCTATATAAAATACGCCTTTGTTTTAAAACTAGTAATACAGATATGGTATTCAATTTTTCATTGCATTCTAACCACAAAAAAAAATGTACACTTAGCTATCCAAGGTCGAATACGAGACCTGTCTAAGTGTCCATTGGTCTCAGCAACTAATTGCACTAGATACTACCGAGAATCGAATACAAAAACATTCTTAATAAAAAAATTGCTTATAGAAATAATAGGTGATTAGGTAATAAATTAAAAATAATTACATTAGAGTGCAGAAGGTTATTTTAAATTATTTTATGTTATATTACAAAGTTACAAATAAAACGAAAACTACTTTTAACTAACACTTCATCAATGATCGATTATTAAAAATTGTATCGAGTTCAAAATCCGAACTCAAAATAAAATCTTAAATATAACCTATAAATACAATTTAATCGCGAATTAAAATAAACGTCTATATAAAAAGTGATGTATTTTTATTCTATTTTATAAAATTATATTGTTTTACTTTATTATTGCCAACTACTCGGACATTTTTTACTTTCTCAAATTCCATTTCCATTTCTGTTAATTTCTTGGTTCACTTGTCCATTTGTATATTTGCACGTCATGTTATTAATATGCAGTGCCCTAGTAATGACAGACACCACAGGTAAAAATTATGCAACAATTGCTCAACATCGAAACAGCGACGCGAATTCGTACTTAAAAGCTAATTAAAGCAAGGTTGATTTCTACAATAAACAGAGACTTATATATAAAAATCAGGAACTGTCTCATTCAAACAAAATTATAATAAAACACCGTTGCGAGATGATAACTTTAGGTCTGCGTCAGTTTAAAACTATGTAGTTTATATTAGATTTAATGGGCGATATAGTTGGCTACAATTACGACTAGCTCGTGTCGGGCTTATCGAAGGCAAAATCGAGCGAGTTAGGTGACCGCGCCTTTCACGTAGCCCTGCCGATTGTGCTCGAGGCACGCCCACCCTAAGGCTACGTTACCTTCACTGGCCCTAATATCAGTAGCCTGGTTATAATACAACAACACTTCTTAGACAGCGACCACAGTTCGACAGTTAACACGCGACCACTCCTTCCCTCCCACGCGCGACGCTGTCCTGTCTCCGACGTCATTAACTGACAGATTTCGAAGAGATTACAGAACATCTAATGTCTTGATAATGTAAACGAAGTATCGTGACTTTGGAATATTACATTAGACTGCGAGCCTCGTGCCGGTCCAAATTGAAAAATTGTCCGATTATTGTTTCAAAACTTGCCGATTTCTAAGTCGTTAGCGGTTGCGCGCTTAATGATCCATTTCTCTCCACAATCGATCGCTCCATCTGGGCGCGCTATCGAGCTCGAGCTAACTAATGGACTGACTGTTTAAAATAATAGCATCGGTTAATACCTACTTAAGCCGGATAAGACAAGAATGGCGGCCCATTTTTTCGTATTTAGATTTTGCGGCCTTCCTGCCGCGCGACCATTATTCGCCATTCAATTTCCAATTAAACGCTTGATTCAATGCCAACCGAACGGGTCGGAGGTGGACGCTCTGAAAACTTAATAAAAAGGCAGCAACGAGCCGCGGCCGCCCAGTGTCCGATAATACGTTCCGCGGTTTTTTTGTCTTTACACAGTCCTTTCACTTGCGTCTCATGTACAATTATAACAACTAAAAAACGTGAATCACTTTAGATAAGTAAATTATATTAAGTAGAAATTATAACCGCAGCGTTCTTTTTGTCGTTACTTAACTAAATATTATGCGTTTTAAATTTTCAGATGGTGAGAGGTGCGGCGTTGGCGGTCTCGCTGACGTTGGCGCTGGCATGGGCGTGCGGCGCGCGGGCCAGCGTTCTGGTGCCCACCTACGTGCTGCCGCCCGACTCCTTCGTGCGCGACCAGCGCAGCCTCGGCGCGCCCGACGCACTGCCCTCACAAACACAACAACGCACAATACGGAGACTCATCGGGGGGCACATGAAAATTAAATCGCAAAAAGAATACGGCGACCCCTCGAAGAATTCGTTCGCGTTCAACGACAAAAGTGAGAGTGGCAAGTACGTTCCGGACGAGTCGGGCGGCACGGTCGGCTGGAACCAGGGCGTGTGGGACGACGGCATGCTCATGTCCAGCGCCGGCGAGGGGAAAGAGGTCGGCAAGGGCGTCAAGGATGACGACGAGGACAGAAAGACTCTATCGGACCAGGTCGCGGAAGGAAAGTACGGGCTCATACAGAACGAAATATTCGTTAAAGATCCCAAAAGACCGGGAATTTTGAGCTACGATGTGAACTCCGAGACCCGAAACAAAGATAACGTTCACAACCTCGGAGGCTTAAAAAAGGAAGAGATATGGTTGGCCGAAGACCATCTTTTAGTTTTAAAGGGTGGATCTTTCCCGGAGTCTTACAAAGACAACGACCGTAGACCGCCGATAGACGACTACGTGGCACCCAGAAGGCAAGTAAAACTACCGCAAAAACCCATAGCGCCACCGCCCTTTCCGGTACGACTCTCCGACGACGGACCGCTCGTCTTCCTCACGCCGAACGGTAGTGTCCCTGCGCCCCTTTTCCCTCCCTTCCCTGAAGGAGAGAGCGATGGCCCTTTTCCTTTTGCGCCATACCCCTTCGCGCCGGGAGCGCCCGGTCCCGACGGTCAAGATCAAGGAAATTCTACTGCCGGGGGAGCGCCGTACCCAATTCCTCCGTTCCCATTCCTATCAGGGAATTTGAGCGAAGGAGCTCCATATCCTTTCCCCCCATCCATGAACGGCTCTTTTGCAGACGGGTTTCCGCCGGGCGCAGCCTTTCTACCACCACCGAGCAACCAAAGCGACCTTTACGACGAAGACGACCCCTCGATATACTATCCGCCGCCTTACAATTTTTCCTACCACACTGAGAAAACCAGCAATGTGCCTGCCGGTCCCATCGTACCTGGAATACTGTTACCACCGCCGCCGGATTTCTTTGCGCCGTTGGAGGAAAAGTCCACAACCGAAGACAGCACGACTACCTATAGAACGACAACTACTACAACTAGAATACCGAACAAGATAAAACCTGCATTGAAACGACCGCCGCAAGTTACGACACCCTATAGGAAACCGTTCAAGTCGCGGCCCACGACAGAAACGACGCACGTAACAGACGAACCCAGCACGGTAACGAGTCCGCCGCCTGTAGTTATAGTGACGACACCTAAATTAAGACATCCTCCGAAAACAGTACAAATACCACATAGAAACTCTTTGAGAGCACAAATACCAGTAGAAGTACAAGTGCGTCCGAAACCTGAAAAACACACTACTCGACAAAAGCTCACTTCGAAACCACTTTCTGTGTCAGTTATATATGATTATCCGCAACAAGCTTACAATAACAAGATTACTACTACAGAGAAACCGTACGTCTACAACATACAGGGAGACAGCCCTAATTTGATTACGGAAAATATTGTAACATCCACACCGGTGCCACTGAGAGCTTATTATACTAACACTGAAAGCGAAAAGGTGCCAACAACCAAACTACAACCGGTATACAATCGTCAACCGAACGAAAACGCACTGGCGTCATTCTATTTTTATGACGAACAACCGAAAACTACGGCTGCGCCTGTTACTTACTTCGACGGACGCAATTACTATAAAGCTGTTCCAATAGCACAAACTCAACTGAATCAACAGAACGTAAACAATCAAGCAGGCTTTTCTCCGTCTGTCGATGTCGCATATGGTTCCATTGATCAGAGCGATTCGTTATTCTACTGGCCACAAAAACAAGGTCCCAAGACTCTCACTCAGGAATATTTTAGTATTCAGAAACCGGTGTCCCAACAACTTTACCTGCCACCTAAGGTAAACTCTGAACCCTTCTACCAACAGATATCAGATATCCAACAGACTATTGACTTCTACACGACGAAAAGGCCGAAGCAACACTCTCACAGGTCACACAAACCAAAAGCTATAACAACGAGGCCTGTATACCAGTTTAGTTATCAATCAAATCTTAGGCCGGATCAGTTATCGTTCCGTGCGCCCAAAATGGATCCAGAACCTTTCAGACCCATGGTTAGTTACAGCAAACCGTTTAATGTTGATAACGATTTCAACGCTATTACTCCATCCATCTCATCACCAAGATACAATCAGCAATACTTAGTTGAGAATATCAAAGTGTCGACTGAAACACCGACACCATCTCGATACTATCCTAAGACACAATCTAGAGACGAGGATTACGTCGATACACCGGTGAAGGATCACAGAACACGCTACCATCCGAAGAACCAAAATCATATCCCTATACAGGAAGATAAACCGGGACCTTATGTACATATCAATCACCGTAAGCAGCCCAGCACGACACCCAATCCAATAAGTCACGGTTACTACACAAAACAAGACGAAAGGTACTTTGATGACATAACTAAAAATTCCTTTGATATATTTGGGAAAAAAATTGAAGATAATAGCCATGACGTGCATGGAATAGGTGTGACCCCGCCTATAGGAACGGCGCAGGCACCTATTGATAACAGATTGAAATATGCTTACGAGATAGTCGATACTCAAAATCAAAATGTGCCAAATTTAGAAGGCGACACTCAAGTGAACCATCGACATCCGATACCGTCGGTAGATCCAAACAGCGAACAACTAATACCTCAAGTACACAAAAATAGTGAGCTAGTATTACAGCAAAAGCCACCTTCGTTGCTGGGCGATACGTTAGTGAACGAAAGGTTACCAAGACCTACCGTAAACCCTGACAGTGAATTTATTCCAATACCTAATCCTGCGTACAGAAATTCAGCTTACAAAGTTCAAACCCAAGTCCAAAGGCCACAGTTCACAGGGGAACAGTACGATTTGAATCAGCATTCTTTGGCTGACGATATTGCTGTCAACTACAAGAGGCCGCTGCCGGCTTTGAACCCTGACGCCGAGTGGATCTCGCCGGTGAACTCTGCCGGGGAAGGACGTCCGGGCTCGTTCGTGTCGTACCGGTTGCCGGGTGAGAACGCGCACGTGTACTTCCTGACCCCGCAGGCCGCACAGAACAGAGATAGGTATAACGCGTACCGGACGTACGGCCGGTGAGAAGCATCTAGTCTCAACCTTCAAACTCGTCGCTGCAGTCAGCGCACCGTGTAAATAGAAAGCGCATATGTGATGTTTAAGTGTCCTAATTAGTTAAGGTACAAATTTTAATGACTTTTAGGTGTAACGATCTTAGAATGCCATAATATCTCGTGAACCTAAGTGTATTACTATAAGTTTTGAGGGAGCGTCCCGGTGATAAAGTGGTGAATTTAAAAGGACAATTTATAATTTTGAACATTATTTATTAAATTATTGAAATACGAGACTGAGGTGTATGTATCGTGATAAATTAAATTATTTATGACAGTATTTTAAATGATTTGGTAGGGAATAAAGTATGATGAAGGATGATTGTAATTACAATTATTGTATTTTGTAAAATAATATTTTTTGTTGTAGATTTAATTTGATGAGAATTTAGTGATTCCGTTTGTATTATTTCTATTACAAAAATTTAAAAGAAAAATTAAATTTCTTAAAAATTATTTGTGTTTTCTTGTATTCCTATAATAAACAGTTATCCTTGCTTACACATTGGAGTAGAAGTAATCTATGTTTTATAACAAAACTTGTCCTAAAAATTAAACTTTTTTTTTAAATATACATGGATTACTTTGCTCTTGATCGCTAGTATTTTTCGATACAAAAATTAACTGGAGTTTAAATTTTACTTTTACCGAAAACTCGTGACTATTATATTTAACAGAGTATAAATTTAGTAAATGCAACCAGATATTGTAAAACAATACATAATTATACATATAATTGGAGATATACTACGTATAATAGTTAAAATTTTAGGTAATGTGAAATTCTAGATAAGTTAAGCGTGTGACTATATAACGTCACATCTGAATTCTAAAATGATTAATTTTGAATTCTAAAATGATTAATTTAATTAAATGATTAATACAATTATTAGGGGTTTGTGATTACGCCAGAGCCGCGTTCGTTAACTAACACTTTAACACTGGGTAATTTCACTACACTATAGGCATCTCTTGTTCTCTATGCATTTTTCAATATTTTTACCGCACTCTGTAACATTACCCAGTGTTAAAGTGTTAGTTTCCGAACACGGCCCAGAAGCGGCCGATCAAACTATTTTTTTTTTGATCTCATACCATGTATACCGGTCCCCAGTATAATGTTGCATCGGTTTTTAGTCTAATTAAAATTTTAATAGTGCAGTTATAAATAATTTGAGCTTGGGTAAAAAAATATATTAAATTATTAATGGTGAGATGCTCATGCAAGTAATTGGGTTATGAAATATTACAAAATAAGCCATTAATTAATGCAAAACTTTGCAACATACAATACAAATATATAAAAAATCAATAGTTTAAATAATTCCGTTAGGGAACGGTCGGCGATAAAGATAAATTTGCAATTCGAGACTATATAATTATGCATTACTCTCTGTTTTAACATCAAATTAACCGGCCGTTTCGTAACAGCACAACCTGAAAGTAGACTACAACTACGCCATCTAATGGAAAAATATTGTAATTATTTCAGTTAGACATAGATCTTTGCGCTGCAAGTAATGTTGAATTTCACCAATAGATGTCAGCAACATAGTTAAAAATATTTTTATTATTTTCAACTGCATATCATGGTAAGTAGATTATACAGTCCATGAATATACAACACCAACACCGTATCACCAATACCTAGTTGGTGGCGCCTAATATGTCGGCTTAAGGGGCCTGTAGTAGACTTAACGCCCATACAAACGTACTTCCAATATTACAATTAGCCTGTTAGTCAGAGCCCAGGTAGCATTTTGACGTCCCTATGACGTCAACTTAGTGTCATTCTCAGCGTAATTCAAAATCGGGACGTCAAAATGCTACCTGGGAGGCCAATATTTGTTTTAATGGTCTTGTACGCAAAAATCTTTCTGTTGATTTTTTTTTATATCATAATATTAAAAAAGTTTTTTTTTCTGATTTCGAAAAAAAATTATAATAATAATAACCTAACACAGAAAGATTAATAAATACAAAGACCGACAAAAATATTATTTTAATTCTGCGACAAACAGTGCTCGAGTATATGGAAGTGCGAAAGCTAATTTTAATTCTGCGACAAACAGTGCTCGAGTATATGGAAGTGCGAAAGCTAATTTTGTATGGAGACCGCGGAGTTCGCGATTACGAATGCAGTGCCCTTAACGACCCTTTGAATTTAACTCACCCCTTTACTGTGTTCACTACCCCCTACCCAACTAAATACTATAAGATCCTGTCAACAGCGTCATCTTGGAAACACGTTGAATTGGCTTCAAAGCTTATTCCGTGTCATGTCGTCACCTCCCATACAGAGGTATAAACGGTCAAGTGATCTAGTCATGTTTCGGTTTTAGTCTGTGAGTTTACCGGTTTTCAGGATACTAAAATAGACTCTTAGTGCAGTCTTTGTCCGCTCATATTGCAACCGCATTATTTAGCCGACATAGTGGGAGCAAGCAATTGTTAACTAATAATTGATCATCAGTAATGGTGAGCAGATCTACAAAGTCTATGAATTGGGTCAATCAATAATTGTTCTTAAACAATATTGATCTCCCACTATGCCGGCTAAAAAATGCGATTACGAAATGGGGGGCGACAATGATGAATTGCATTACGAGTATATTTTAATATACTCGCTGCCTTATCGTCAATTCAACTACTCATTTCGTAACCGCACCCTGAAAGGTAACTACCACCTCGACAAGAAATCGATGCAGTAGTCTCCTGAAAACCAGTGAACCCACAGACTAAAACCGAAACATGACTATGTCACTGGTTTTTACATCTGTATGGGTGGTGTGTAAAGAAGTTATAGAGACCTTCCTCCTACCTAAATTCTGATTACCATCAGTCAGATGCAGTGCTCCAATAAAAAAAACCGTTAAAAGAAACAGAATATGGCCGCTGGACTTGGAATGGTAACAAAAAAACGTATGATAAGAGTAAGTATAGTATGGTAACAAAAAATCTTACCTGTATCAGGTTCGCCTTGCGCAGGTATATCCTGCAGGGGATGGTCATACAGCTTCAAGTACACTTCTATAGCTACTCTGGCAGCCCGGAAGAAGAATGGATGATTCCGCAAAACATCTTCTAGTCTTAACAGTCCTACGTACGATCGAAGTGTCATTTTTCTCATACAATACGAATGGAAATCGAATTGATCTTCCATTATTTCTGAAAAATGCTGTAAGGAGAAATAACAAAAATATTAATTATTTATTATTAAACATAAGGTGGTAGTTTCGTGCGATAGACGATTTTAGGCCTTGGGCACTTCCATATATTATTCTTACTTTTAGAGTATAGAGAGAGAGAGATTGTTGTTATGGATTCTCCGTGCGGGTGCCGGGTCCATCGCGTGGTTGAAGGGCAGGGGAATGAACTGCAGCGTTTCCGGACTTGAGACCGCGAAGCAGGGTTAAATGCCATTTAACTCTCCCTGGCACTGTGTTTTCTACCCTCTCTACTTAACCAAATACTATATGATCCTGTTAGCGCCATTCGCCAGCATGTGATTCTGTATCTACCTGATGTTAAGCAGACCTATGAATGGGCAGAAGTACTGTATGTTCTGCATATGGTTGTGTTGCCAATACTTACTCCCGTATTCTAAGTTATGTTTTCACTGCACTTTCAATCATGCTGGGGCCACACTAATGAGAAACGTTAATGCCTAACATTGCGTTAATTTTTAACACCATAAAATGAGTTAACGACCAACATCGCCATAATTAACGGCATTTCCCGTTAGTGTTGCCCCAGCATCATCTTTCTTGATTTGACATTTGATGGAAAAACGCTTCTTGAGCGAAATTGAAATGGAAAACATGACACTAATGCCCGATTTCACCAACAATTCCTAACACTAAAGGAGCTCTTAAATAAGAATTTTGACATATTTACTATGAAACAACTGTCATTAATTGTCCATTCACTTAGTTAGGGGCTCCTATAGAGTTGATGAAATCAGGCATAATGGCTTATTATTATTAGCTTAATTTAATGGCCTCTACGCGTACGCGTAATTTTGCCAGTGTCAAGTGAGGGTAGAATTAAATTGTTTTCTTATTATAAAGTGAAAGTGGGATAATAGGATGGAAAGACGCCTTACTATGGGCTATATGCGACTAGGTTAGAATAAGGAATGGCCACATGACCGTATGCAAACATACGGTATAGTTATGCCAGTGTCATGTGAAGAAGGAAAGAATCTACAGTAAAATGGGTACCGCCATTTTACTGAAGAAATGGATTCGTTGAGATAGCACAAACATTGAGATCACTGCGTAAATACTATACTTCTCACACTTAAGATTACTTATGAATGCTTATTCTACAAAATTGGTACACTTTTGCACAATAATATCCTATAAACTTAACTGCGAAAAATATATTAGAAACACACGACTACAGTCTTCGAGCTATACTCAAGGAATCCCATAATGGCTTAGCATAACCACATCGATATAGTTTGACAGTCAATAAGTTTATGAATGAACATTAATTCGATGCTGTTGTGCAAAGGCCCTTAGTAATTTCTAAATTCCTTCCCATAATATATATGATCCCACTTTAACTATTAATACTTACTCATTCATCTTATCATCTACCACTTGACATTAGCAAAATGAAACGCAATACGTAAAAGCCATTTTAAAAAAAAATATCATAAATGTACTTACCCTATCGACTTCATGCGCCTTCTTTAAGGCGTCTCCCCATTGGTTTAGTCTTTGGTATGCGACCGCCGCTTCAGTTTGGAACCACATGCATTGCATTTCGTTTAGATTCTCTGTTGCTGGGACACCTAAAAAACAATTTAAAACAAAAAATGTACAGTCAAACATATATCATATTTATTACATATTATATTTAATATACACCCAGACCATAGAAAATTGAACAAATAAACTTACTAAAACTATGTTACCATGATTATGGGAATCGAACCCACAAACTTCGGGTACAACGCCGCGATCACTAAACCACGGAGGCGGTAGACAAACGTTATAAAATATGTTTTAGTCCAAACCAAATGAAAATGCAAATTATTTGCATTCTAGGAGAAATTACACTAAAATACTTTGTGATTTTATGTAGTTTGTGTTTAAGTACATCACAGTGCTAAACATACCCAAGACTGGTGGGAGGGATGTCTCTATAATGACTATTTGACTACATTAAAAATATACTATAAATTGTGGTCATCCTATCAGACAATGGCGTAAAAAAACATATTTTATTTTAAACTAAATTATGTATACTTTTGTAGATTACACGAAATAAAATAGAATATTTTTACAATTTTATTTATAACAATTACACCTTTGATTGGTTGATGACTGGTGACGTCACACGCAAGTAAACAAAACAATATACAGATTATAAATCATGTGGATGAAATGGAATAGAGTATAATATATAGGAGATTATTTAATCTGTGCTTGTTTGTTTACTTGCATGTGACGTCACACTTGACATAGACTTCGAAACAGCGTTTTTAGCGCCATTGTGGAAATTCAAACTTTAACATTGATTTTTATTAATAATAGAGTAGATATCTCGGAAATATCAATGTAGTGTGCTTATTATGTAATGAAGAGTCATTTAAAACTAGTTTCAAAAAGGAATCAAATACCCTATTAGGCTAGACCGAGCAAAGGACTAGGGCCTTTGTGAAAAGTATGGAATTTGACAGCAGTCTGGACTGTAGATGTGAGGTACGCTGTCACTTGTCAAAATCCATACTCTTTCGACATTTTTTTTAAAATGGAGCATGGCATTTGAGTTTGAATCTACCTCATGTAAAGCAGACCTACAAACTCCATGAATGGGGTCAAACAATACATTGTTGTTTAACTATATTGTTTCTTTTGACTTCATTTGACAGTTTTTGAATCTGTATGGGTGGTCGTAACGAGTCCAGTCGGTTGATCTAGCAGAGTTATAGAGGCCTTCCTCTCACCTAATAAAATGTGTATGTATGTATTTTTGTGTGTGTGTGTGTGTGTGTGTATGTAAGGGTGGATGTATGTATCAATGTGTGTATGTATGAATAAAAAATTACCTTCTCTAGTGAACTTGGCGCACATTTCTTCGGCCTGCGCAAACTGTCCGGCGCGCAGCATGTAGCGCGCACACTTACTGTTCACGTATCTGTCTGCAGTGTCCATGGCTTGGGCTTCTTCTAACCATTGATATGCTGATATAGGATCTCCTGCATGCTGAAATTATATAAAATATCTTGGTATAGTGAAACTGTCACCTATAGCTTAATATGCGTGTTGTTCTGAGGAACAATAGTGTTGTCAAAGAAAGATATATATATTTTCATTAGATTTTGAACCAGGGACCTAAAAACTTTAGTGTTTTAATTGTCTAACTAAGCCAGCACATATTTACATTTGGCAAAAAAAATATTTGGTAATTTCATTTTTAAAGCCAAAAATATTTTAGGAATTTTATATTATTCCTTACTCATTTATGAATAAAAATACAGGTGTTTTTTTTAAACACCAAAAAATGTTGCAAATAAAGTCCTATGCTTAAAGAAGAAATAATAAATTTTAGAGTTTGAGATTGAATATCTCAAACTCTAAAAACGTGTAAATGTTGTTTTCAGTGATATCAAAGTTTTTTTTTAATGAAAAAATATTTTAGAGGTGTAATTATTACTTACTCGATCCTAATTAGATAATCTTTTTATAAAAATCTATTAATTTTTGAAGAGACACCCAAAATTTTACTTATGATTCTAAAAATATTACTTTAGTTGTCATTTTAAAACTTAACAGATTTCTATAAAAGAATTTTGTAATTAAGTTCAAGTAAATAAAACCTACACCTACATATTCCTTTTGCTTTCAATCACTGAAAGCAACATTTAAATGTTTTTTGACACTGAAATTTTCGAATCCTTTCCCTAAGTACTAAAATAATTTTAATAATACATATTATTATTTTAAAGCTACAAAATACTTCAACCAAGTAGCAACCGACCCAGTGGCGGACGCGGCTGTGGTTTGTTCCTTTTTTTTTGTTTCTTTGCGGAAACCAACGGACTGACCGTTGGGTTTCCTGGTCCAAAAAGTTCTCACGTCATATTATTATAAGAATACTCACTTTATAAATCTTTCCTTTTACAATAAAAAGCTCTATTAACGTAGGAGTATGCTCTATAGCTGCATCTATATAATTTAAAGCTTTCTGAGTATCATGCTTATGATCAAAATGTTGAGCGGCATAATAGTAAGTCCATAGCAAGGCACTGGCCGGCTGAATCACATCATTCTCTTCCGAACTAAATCGTCCAGTTTTTGGTAAATTTTCTAAATATTGTAAAATTAAAGCTTCTACAATATCTGCTTTCTGTTGATTTTTATATAGGGACCTGAAAAGTTTGTTGTTATTGTCAATATTTCAGTCTGTGAGTTTCAACAGTTTTCAAGCGACTGCTCCAACAATATATTGTCAAGATGGTAGTCTTATTTCAGGGTGCGGTGACAAGACAGGCTGTTATTTTAATGCTGTTGGAGAGCTATCAGGACTGTGGTAGTAGCTTCTACCCAAGCAAATGCTTGGGTAGAAAAGATACGGAACACAGTGAAGTGGGAGAGTTGAATTTGGAAAGACTCCAATGCTGCTTCGTTTTCTCAAGTCCGGGAACACTGCAGTTTACTCCCCGGCCACCTAACCTTGCAATGCACCTGGCACCAGCATGGAAAATCCATGGAACAGTATAGCAATGAGCAAGAAAGGATATTAATATACAGTAATAAGAAAAAATTGTCTTTATCACAACATCATTTACTTGAGCAGGAGGGATAATACTGTTATTGAAATGCCATAACTATCCAAGGATTCTGTAGGTTTGTTAACTACTAGGAATCTGATCCTACTAAATAATTTGGAAAAAAAAATCTTTGAAAAGTTTGACATTTTTAAAGTTAAAAAAAAAATGTATGCGAAAGAAGCTGTAAAGAGTAATGGAGACAATGTTATTAGCTATCCATGGATTCTCCAATAGATGGGTGGATATCATGGATGGTCCATTGCATGGTTGGAAGACCGGGGAATGAACTGCTGGGTTCCCATACTTTAGACAGAATGGTAGGGTAAAAGGTAAATATATTAAAGGTAAGGTTATATTACTTTACCTAATATATTTAAGTAAAGTAATATATTCATATTAATATTTCCTTGAAAATAATTTATCTTTGTACATAAATAATTTTATCTCATGCAATGATACATACCTTAAATCTACAAATAGAGGAGGGATCCCTTTATGAAGGCCATGTCTCAAGTAATCATCTACAAGTTTTTGGAACACTGGTCCGGCCGGGGCATCATTCAGTTGCAGTCTTCTTGGGGCTATTGCCCGAGGGTATTCTTTTCTGAAATATATAAGCAAGTACCACTTTAGCCAGGTAAAACTCTAACCACTAGGTAGATACAAAGTCACATGACATGCTCCTATAAAATATATTATGAACAACTAGTTTTTTGACTGAATGTATAAAAGTGGTGGCGGAGTTGCTTAGACTATAAAAAAACTGATTATATGAGTATATAGGTTACAAATTCAAATAAAAGTGAAACAAATAAGTCATTAATGTAAAAATTTTAGTATATTTGTTTGTAAACACCACTATAGTGAATTGGTGAGTATGTTAAGCTTTTAATCCCAGTTTCACTATACTTTTGTTACTGTTTATAAGTCTATACAGATACCGGGATGATTTTATTTTTATTTTTATTTATTTATTCACATCAAAAGTATTAGGTAACAGATTTTTCTATAAGTGGCTCTCAAAAACTTGAGCAGTTTATGTGAGCGCTGAGTCACATATGGTGAATTAGGTGCATTTTAAAATTATTTTACATTTGATTTTTAACAATTTCTCAAACAGCAAGCACTGCAACTATTGGAGTACATGTTGTCCAGGTCTTAAAAAAAAATGTAATGTCTATGTATATTTTGATAATTATTTGCTTAGGTTTGTATTTTATATCTTTAGTTTTTTTTTTTTTTTTTATTATTATTTTATAATCAGGATACTATAATATATACATATTCAAGTATTTTTTTTTTTAATTTGTTTGATTTTTTTTTGTTTATTTTGAGTTATATTGTTTAATGTATCACTTGGTAGCTTGTTAAGTATGGTGGGCAACATGTACTCCCATAGTCATTTCCCATATACATTATTATAAGTACTACTATATAAGTCGGCAGATATGTAAGGGTACATAGATTTTTCATTCCGACTCTTTTTTCAAGCGAGTCTATGTTACAAGCTTGCTCATGTATTATTAATGAATATTGCCACTTATTCTGTGTACATTGAGAATACCATCAGTTACAATACGTTTGGAATAAAACCCTCTTTAAGCAACTTATGACCATACTTTAAAACATCTATTTCAATGTTGGACCAGCATTTCCATTATCAAAAATAACTTATTTTAAATTCCAGGTACTATATCCACACACAAATTAACATATATATTTGAGGTTATTCTCTCCCAAAAAGCTCTGTCTACTACAATCACTGGTAATAAAAATATATAAACAAATACCCACTTAAAGGAGTCAAAAAAGGCCACAATGTAATCAGGGTCGGTAACTTGAGTGGCTTCTATTAATTTTTGGTAATATAACACATTTTCAGGATTCCTCTTTATTAAATCTACATACACTCTCTCAGCATCCTTGAACCTGAAAATTGCATAAAAGTCTAATTAAAACTCCATTTAGGTACTTTCTCAGTTAGAGATTTACTCTCTAATCTTTTACTTAGAGGTGAATTGCACTTTAATAATAATTATCAGAGTAATTAAGGGCATTCCAAAAATAAATAAATATTTTATAATGCTAATATTATGATAAATATATTATTATTATTACAGTAAAACAAAAAACAATGGCGAAATAGTATGTTTCATCCTTAGTGAGCTCAACATATAAATGTATTTAAAATATAATTAGAAACATACAACAAAAATATTATATGAATTAAATAACAACTTATTTTGATTCATATCCCAAGGCCAATTTTCTGCAATGAGAAACTTATTTGTTACATATAATTTTAGTAATCTGACCTCTATTTGACATAGGTTAATTAAAATACAATATAATATTCAGTATACACACTATAATGAGTAATCTTTAATTGATTACAGACAATCATGTAATACCTAATTAAACAAAAATATAAACAGTTATTGATACACTTACTTTTTAAGTTTCAAATAATATTCTCCAGACATTTCTTTTACAGACAATTTATCTAAAATTCGTGACTGAAACTTGTGTAAATGTTGCAAAGCCCTGTCATACTGGCCAGACTCTGCTAACACCATGTTTTGATATAATAACAGTTCAGAATGTTCATAATCTTGCTCTTTCATTTGGTTAGTACGGAATGAATCAATGATACTATTTGCCATTTCATAGTCTTCTAGTAAATGATAGCTCATAGCAAAACCAATCCATGAAGCTCTTTGGGTAGGCCGTAACATAAACAATTGATAGCGGGTATCCTGCAATTATAGATTATGACATATAATATGTATTATATTATTGTTCCTGACTTGGAAGAATCCCTTGTATATACCTAACATACATCTGTATTATATGTATCTTTTTTAGATTTGTGTGCTGTCCTATGGTGTTACTATATTAATAGTTATTGACTTTTTATTGTAAGTATGTATATATACTCTTCTAATCATTAAAACTTTTAATCATTATAAACTCTTTTGTGCCTTCGCTATAACTGGACTTTGTCAAAATTATGCACGAAGCAAAAAGCCATTTATCAAGACTAAACAAAAAGAGACAATAGGGGCAAATAATATACTTACTTTATACCCTTCCAAGTCACGCATCTGAATTTGCAGCAAAGACAAATCTCGCAAAATCTGAATGTTCTCTTTTTCCCATTTAAGAGCATTACGATAACACTTTATGGCCTCGTCATATTTCTTGTCAGAGCGTTGGAGCAGACCATACACATGCCAACAAACTGGTGACTTGAGATCATTGCGGAGTCCTCTTCTTACATACTCATATGCCTCTTCTTTACGTCCCAAACAATTCAAAGTTAATCCTTTCATAGCCAAAGTTTCTAAAAAAAAAAATAGTAGGAAATAAATACATATTTACAAAGTTTGTGTATAGTTTGGTGAACTTACCGCCATGTTCCGTAAACTTTGGGTTGGTCAAAATTTGTTTAGCGAATTTCAACCCATTTTTATATTGCTTGTGTTCATAACAACGCTAAAAAAATATAAAATTTTAACCTCTATTATTAGAATCTCTATAGGACAAAAATAATTATTTGCGTAAGCTGTTGTACTTTAAAGAAAGTATTGTTTAATAAAATCTAAGACACAGAACTTTAGATACAAGAATAAATAGCAAACAACCTTAAAACCGTGCGGTAACTGATGTTATAAGCAAAATAATCAAGAGGCTGTGCGAGTGCTATAATAGACAAAAAAACGACCACATACCAAAATCCTTTTGAAAAGAGCATTTTCTTTTGGTGGCAGTGGATTACTTGGTGGCATTTTAGTCAGCAAATATTGTTATTATTTGTTTTATTTTCACTAATAATTGGAATTATTGCTAAAAACCTCGTGGCTATAAACCAAAGAATTCGATGAAGAGTTTTTGTCTATGCTCTTCCGTCAAAAGAAGTCACGTGACCCCATAATGTTACTATTATAATAAATTTGCAAATGAAAAAATATATAGGTAATTATTTTGTTTGTTTGAGGTAATTTATATGGTTTTTAATATCTTACTCTGGGTTTTATAATAAAATGGCAAACTTTACAAAAAGACTATATAAACTAATAGATAGAGCAATAATCTAATGGCGTTATTCATAAAAACTTATTGAGTTGAACTTATTTTTGAAAAAAAATTTAATATAAGTTTTGTCTCGTTATCGCATTTTTATTTTTGTTACAAACAAAAAGAGAACCTCTTCCATAACTAAAATGTTCTTTATAGACTCAATATTTTTTAAAGGGTGTAATACCGGTGTAACATTTTTACATTTCGTGTCGGTCTGTGTGTTTGTTTGCTTTTATATAAGTATTTTTTTGGTGAATACCTAAATAAATAACTTTTCTGAAAATAAAAAGGCGGAATATTTGAATATCTTTGCCTACCACAAAGTGGAAAAACAAAGAAAACAAATTAGAGGCTTTGTTCATGCAGTGTGTTCGTTTACTACTGTTTTTCGCTTAAAGCGCTTAGGCTTTAAGCCAATCTAATCAGCCGTCAAAGTACACAAAGCGAAGCAAAGTAATCGCAGCGTTTGCAGGAGTACTCGAACAGTTTTATGTGCATAAATTAAAATCATATAAAATTCATAGGAGAATACAAAATAGAGTTCAAAAACTGTTAAGTGAAAAAAAGGAACAATAAAAACAAACAAAAATAAGTATTTGATACACAATAATTGTGACCACAGACAATTTACTTTGATTGCACTACTCGTATTTTCAAAGCGTTCGCAGCGAATTCGATGACGTAATTTGCTTTTTTCTGTGACGTCATCAAAAATCCAAAGCAAAGCGAAGTACTAAAAAAACACCTGTCAAGTAAATTAAGCTTGCTTTGTAAGCCTTTTAACGGTACGTTTGAGTACTGCTTATAAGGCTTACAAAGCTAGCTTAATTTACTTGACAGGTGTTTTTTTAGTACTTCGCTTTGCTTTTGATTTTTGATGGCTTCACAGAAAAAAAGCAAATTACGTCATCGAATTCGCCTCGAACGCTTGGAAAATACGAGTAGTGCAATCAAAGTAAATTGTCTGTGGTCACAATTATTGTGTATCAAATACTTTTTTTGTTTATTTATATTGTTCCTCCCTTTCACTTAACAGTTTTAGAACTCTATTTTGTATTCTCTTATAAATTTTATATGATTTTTATTTATGCACATAAAACTGTTCGAGTACTCCTGCAAACGCTGCGATTGCTTTGCTTCGCTTTGTGTACTTTGACGGCTGATTAGATTGGCTTAAAGCCTAAGCGCTTTAAGCGAAAAACAGTAGTAAACGAACACACTGTGCAGTACTCAAACGTACCGATGGCAATATAAGGTCCCGTTCGTTTTGGGTATGAAATATGTTCACAATGATCATAATGACATAATGTGTACTTGCGTTTTTTTTGGTTAGTTTCAATCACAATGCCACAATTACTACTATCCAAATCGAACGCAATTATTATCACGAATCTGTCAACTGTCACTTGTCAAGTAAAATATAGGTTAAATCGTACAATCCACTAATTTTATTTGCCAAATCTTTCTAAAATCATTTCGATTTGAAGTACAATAAATTTGATCGAAAAAATATAAGACGGCTGCGACGTTTAAAACAACAACAACTGTCACACCACAAATGTCAAATTATGTTCACAACGCCTCACCTATCGACTAGGGTCATTGTGATCAAGTGGGTAATTCTTGCGCTTTCGACATTCATCTCGATTCGAGATTTTCCAACGAAAAATGTCTAAATATGTCATTTTTCGTTCAATATTTATATATTTATTATTAAATAATTAATAGTTATTATTTATTTCGTTTAATATTCGATATTTTTAAACGAAAAATGGCATATTTAGTCATTTTTTGTTTAAAAATCTCGAATCGAGATGAATGTCGAAAGCGCGAGAATCGCGCACCAGGGCCCTTACCAAAGAGCCGATCGATAATCGAATCGAAATACCCATCGAAAGCCAAATGTATGGGATTTGACGTATCTCGGCGATCGGACTCTACCCATAGAGTAAAATTCCTATACATTTTTATCGATCGATGAGGCGATTCGATTGGCGATCGTGTTCTTTGGTCAGCCCCCTGTTCACGGTAGTATTCTGGGCCAAAAAAAACGGCCATTGTGGCAGATCACAATAAATTGTGAAAGTTATACTCACGGAATAGAAAAAACAACAAGTTTTTTTCTATAATGTTATATATATTAAAATGGAGAAGTATGAAAAATAACACAGTTTTTTAAATATTTTTTCGCATGTTATGTTTGGGTTTTAGTAACTTATATTAACATTATCAATATTTTTTTATATAACCCTGTTAAGTATATTTTCACCTATTGCTACGTATTTTTTTTATTATTATAGGTATTTTCATTTAGCAGATATAGCGGTTTATATTAATAAAGTATCGCGAAAAAACAGGTAAATTACAGGTAGCGCTTGACCGCACGAACAGCGGACGTTAGAGGCTAGCTTGGTTGGTCCGCGCTGGACGGTTAAGTGGATATATAAGAAAAAGGAATAGAAACATTTTTTTAGCATCGACCTTGAAAAATAGAATATAAAATATAGTTTTTATAATAATAATATTCTGATTTTATTATTAGGTCCGATATATATTTTATTTTGTTGGGCAATTTTTTATTTTCTAGTGATTGTTGTGATTTCCATTAATTAGTATAACTTTCACAATTTATATATAAAAATATATACGAAGAGAAAAAAATAGTTTGTATTTTTTGTTCCACTATTACCCCGCTTACCCTACATCCAGGGCCGTGTTCGTAAACGTAACACTTTAACACTGGGTAGTGTCACAGAGTGCGATAAAAATATTGAAAAATGCTTAGAGAAGAAGAGATGCATGTAGTGTAGTGACATTACCCAGTGTTAAAGTGTTAGTGTGTTAAGTGTTACGTTTCCGAACACGGCTCAGTACGCAGGGCCGTGTTCGGAAACTTAACACTTTAACACTGGGTAGTGTCACAGAGTGCGATAAAAATATTGAAAAATGCTTAGAGAACAAGAGATGCATATAGTGTAGTGACACTACCCAGTGTTAAAGTGTTAAGTTTCCGAACACGGCCCTGCGTACTGAGCCGTGTTCGGAAACGTAACACTTAACACACTAACACTTTAACACTGGGTAATGTCACTACACTACATGCATCTCTTCTTCTCTAAGCATTTTTCAATATTTTTATCGCACTCTGTGACACTACCCAGTGTCACAGAGTGTTACGTTTCCGAACACGGCTCTGGATGGCGCACGATGGTGCGTATGCTACGTCCAGCAAAGTGACCTTTTTTGGGCCTTATTCCGAGTTTGCAACCGCTAATCACGAAAAGACGTTGCGCAAACTATAAATATGGAAATATAATCCTTATTCCAGTGGTTATATAGTATGTATTAGGTTGGCTATTATAATGCCGCCATCTTGAAATACACGAATTCTTCGCAAGTTTGAACATGTATGGAGCATTGGAATTTCAACTTTATAATTAACCGGATAGAACTTACATTTCAATACCCGGACTTTACGCAAATTGCGCGACGGTGAACGTGTCAAAACTCGGAATAAAGCCCATTGGGAGGCTGTACTACTTATTTGTTCAGTGGGCTGTACAGCACGGATGGATGGTGCGTAAGGCGTTTAATGGGCCATTTATTTATGGCACTAAGGCGGTTCCATATAATATTATTTTATGTTTCTTTTCATCAGTGCCATAATAAATTTAAAAAAAGATTTTGTTTTAGAGAAAAGAAAATTTGTCGTCGGTGATTATTTGTTTCGTTCGCTATTATTTATTTAATTATTTACCTATTTTAAACCCATCAAAATACTTAATTTGTTCTTTTATAAAAATGGGCATAGAAAATATAAGACGATGGCCTGTATACATTACTTCAGCTATAATTATCTTGCTAGTGCTTTCATTATTAAATAGTTGGAGTATGGAAACAGAACTTAGAAATAATATTTCAGAGCTATCTATACAAATGGATCAATGTTCTAGACGAATATTAAGTTGTACCGAGGAAAATCAGGGTATTTTAGACCAGCGCGATGGGTATGTAATGAAAGTGAACGACCTCGATAAGCAAAAGGGTCGCCTGTATGACGATATATCTGAACTAAAGCATAAGCTTGTAAATACAGAAAGCAAAGTAAATCGTAGTTTAGTTGATGTAGAATTATGTAAAACTGAGTTGGCTTCTTTAAATAATTTACAAATGAGTAAGTCTGCTACTTTAGATACGTTGAGATTGGAGAAAAAGACCTTGACGGATCAGTTGGATGAGCGAAAGCAGAGAATTGGAGATCTGGAGAAAGAGATTGAGAAATTGAAGTTAGCATTGACCACAAAGATTGTTCCGAATCTGCCTGTGTCTTCTAAAGCGACCCCAGCAGCGCAGCCTCCCAAAATGAGTGCTGCTCTAAATGCTCCAAATATAAATGATATAGTTATGGATAATAATGATGCCAAGGAAGTGGAAGAGGAGCCAAATGTATTAAGTGATCTTGATTATGACCCTAAATAATTATAAATACATGTAAAGACTTTATAAAATTACCATTGATGAAATAAGGTTGGGTAATTCCTGTTACCATAAGGTTATTTATAAAAAGATATAAGGCATCTATATATTGTTCTTTATTTATACATATTATTGATTGATTAAGTGTTTTTTCAAGGATTTTACTACATATAGAATGTTAATAAATCAGACTGTTTTCAAGAAACTTAAAATAATATATTAATAATTAGGCAAGCAGTTTAATCAACTGATAAAATTGAGTTTAAGATTTTTTTAGAAGGTGGTATAAAATATGTTCAATCAGATTTTAAATTGATTGTTGTATTCTGCTGTGACAACTGTTTAACTATTTTTTATATTACAATGCCTAACTGTTTACTAAGAACATGTCTAGTTATTTATTTTATTATACATATAATATGCATTATATCATTGTCTATGTTTAATTTTTAAAGTGATTTTATTGATATTAGAAAACAAATATTTAAATGCATTTTTATAAGAATTTAATTATGATTGTATTTAATGAATTTTACACATATGCCTATTAGTATTTTGAATTAATTAATATTTACCATATTTTATGAAATAATTAATTTATAAGGCATTTTAAAACGTTTACTTTACTGACCCACCATAGAACCATGTCAATATCATATTTTTATAGGTTTTTACTTGTCAAGGAATTGACTGGTTTTAATTCAAGTTTTATGGTGAAAGTAGATTTAATGGTACTACAAATTGATATTAGTTGTATTAAGATAAATACTTAGTAGTGTGGTCTTGTTATGCTCATTAAAAAAATATAGTTTTAATAATGACTGATTTTAGGAATATTACTGTTACAACTGTATGTTTCATCAACTAACATCACAATATCCCTTTTAATTATGCTGTTTCTGAAATAATTTGATGGGGTTTTAAGCTCATCTCTAGACTTGCAGCCAGTTTCTAAAACAAAACTAAATAAATCTTATGTTTAAAAGTAGCTAACACGGTATATTACTGGTGGAAATTTTACATGACATGACATTATTTATATTGGGAATGCTCAATTACAACCCATTGAGAGTCAGGCCTAATGTAACGTTGGTCAATTATATTTTAGAGATTTTAAGAGGTTATATTAGTCTGTCAACAATATTAAAACAAATATATCTGTTTAAACCAAGTAACTACTTGCGCTCAATACATACATTATTTGCGAAGAATGAATGCATGCACATATAGTCATTATGTGCTTGCTCCTGTGCCACTCACAATTAATTTTTTAAACAGAATACTGTTAAAAAAAATATTAATTTGCATCAATTTCATATGCTTGAACCAGCCGGTTCGTACTGAGCCATTATAGTCAATGTAATTGTATTATTTTGTATAATTTACATTTAATAATAAATTGAATATTTTTTTTAGTAATATTGTCCACTTATAATTTTGGTGTATTAAATTATATGTTATTTCCAATTGTAATCAATATAAAATGTACTTCCACAAAATAACGCCAATTCAATTAAATAAATTGGGCCTTGTTAGCTTATTTTGATCAGAGAATAATTTAATTAACATTACAGAAACTGGGGGTGAGTGCAATTCTTACGATTACTTATATAATAGAGCACTTAGGTATATCTTACCTTTATTAAAATATGCCATAACAGTGCCACTTGATACTAGATCTGACAATGAAATTGTAAATATGATACTATGTACTCACAATGGATTCCAATAATATTCATTGTTATGATAAATTATGTATTGCTTAAATAAGCTGTAGTTTAATTTAATATACTTTTACAAAATTAAAATACAATTTTTTTTTCTATAAATCTAAATATAAAGGAAAGTAACTTTGGATGGGAGAAAGGTCTTTATAACTTAACGCCGCCCTTTTCGTAACCGCATTATTTAGTATGCATAGTATGAGCGACCAATGATGTGAAATAATAATGCACCATCAGGTTGATATAAACAAAGTCACATGTTGTGCTCCAGTAAAAATATAAAACTACTAGCTGACCCTCACAACTTCATCTGCGTAACTTTAATTGATTTGATGATAACGGAAGCTCTAAAAAGGAACACATTTTCCCAACATTTTTAATTGATGCTCCACTCCTATTGGTCGTAGCGTGATGTTATATGGCGTTCCTTGATAAATGGGTTATCCAACACTAAAATAATTTTCAAAATTGTTTCAATAGATTGAGAGATTACCCCTACAATCTCACAAACTTTACCTCTTTATAATATTAGTACCTACCTATAGATTATGCTATTTGCTGGAAATACTGTTGCTAGTGTAGCATATGGTTCGCGATAACACCATAGAGTATAATTAATATAATCACACCTTGCGCAATCTTATCATGAGCCCTACAGAATTGCTGCTTTAGACCGCCTAGGCTGCACTAGGAGGCGCGCCTCCATGGTCTAGTGCAGTGTTTCCCTATTAGTGGTATGCTTACCCGCAGGGGTACGCGAGGTTGTATCTAGGGGTACGCGCAGCAGATCTTTAAGACATTTATCGTGTCAGCGAAGCAGCAATAAAATATTTACTGCCATTTTGCAAGACATACCTTTGTGAGAGCGGAATTTCTGCAATGACAAACTTAAAAACCAAACGTTGTCACAGACTTCACCTCGAAGACGACTTGAGATTGAAGCTGACGAAAATGCAACAAGATTTTTCAGAGTTATGAGCAAAGAAAAACGTGCACATTAATCAAACTGGTGTTCTCTGTCATTAGATTAAAACTGCATTTTGATGGTAAAAATATCTGAATTATTTTTTGAAAAAACTAATTGGAAACCACGTTGGTCTAGTGGTAATGCCAATGGTATTCTATCTGAAGGTCGTGGGTTCGATTCCCACTCATGGCCAAAAATATCTACTATGTTTTTCTGTACAACTTGCAATTCCCAGTCGAGGCATGCCTTTCTGTATAATTTGCCTTGGTCTTGCTGTTTATAGGTACGTTATACACCTAATATGTAGGACTAGGTGCCTATTTGTATTGTTGCTTCTGTCTGATACACTACATGGACCTTATCACAACAGCATGGATAGGCTCGTTCGCTCGACGGCTCGTTTCTAACCGTTTCGCACATCCGTAATTCGAGTCGTCGAGCGAAGCGACCGCGTAACGTGTAGTTAGCCCTATTTAACAGATTCAAATACTCGTATGGACATTTTTCGCTATCTGTCACCATTTTCGAGAAAAAAATGGTTTTTTTTTCGGGAAAAAAACAGAGGAATCCCGAAAAAAAAATTGGGCTCGATAAATCGACAAAATCGATAAATACCGATCTTATGAAAGGAGTGAAATCTTTATTTTATCTACTGTAAAACTATATTGATGTGGTTATGCTAAGGCCCATAGACTTATTTATGTTATTTTTCTGGTTAAAATAATAATTGTGAAAGAATCCTATAATCTCCTAAAATACCCGGCGCACTGTCGCTTGCCAGGCGACTAAAAAACCATAAATTACCAAAAAATATTTAGCGGTTGAGCGCCTTGCCGCGATAGCGAGGTTCGTGGGTTCGAGTCCCGCCACCAGGAATTTTTTCATTGCATTTTTATCTTTAAAAATTTAATATAAGATTATCCTATAAAGGAATTTATAAAAATGCATAAATATAAAATACTGAAAAAAGTAAAAACAAAAAACAGACTCATCTGCCATCTAGTATTAGAAACGAGGACTTCTAACTTCACTCGTATAAGAGTTATTATAAGAAAGCTAATTTTTTATAAAATAGAGGGCGTCTGTGTATAAGTAGATAACAAGCAATGACAAAATTCGTGAGGGCTGACTGGAACCTGGTTGGCTCAGCGGTTGAGCGCCTTGCCGCGATAGCGAAGTTCGTGGGTTCGAGTCCCGCCACATTTTTATCTTTAAAAATTTAATATAAGATTATCCTATAAAGGAATTTATAAAAATGCATAAACAAAAAATATTTATTTATCTTCCAAATGTATTTCACTCTTTTATTTATTTAATGTTTGGTGCACCAGCAGATCCCAGTCCATTACAAGTTAAGATACATGCGTTAAAACAAATTTCTAGGCTAGCATCCAATTCAGTACACACAACATGCTAAGCTACATTATTTCCTACAGATTTACACAATACAATGTAATATAGAAGTTAATTAATAATAATAAAAATTAAATTAATAATAACAAATTAAATTTACAATAAAAATTAAATTAATAATAATAAGCATTAAGAATACTATACTTTAAAAATAATAACAATAATAATACAAAGAATAAATTTAATTAAAAATTACACATATTAATAAACACAATTAATTACAAAGACATTCAACCAATCAAATTAAAAAGCCATATTATTCTAAATACGGCTGAGGACATCCGGTGTAATGGACCTTTTAAAATGAGCAAAACTACTGTCAAATATATCAATCTCTACATCCCGCAACCCGACTATATCATTATAGATACGACACATCCTTATCAACGGAATGTAGAAGGATGTGTTGTTAGTGTAAGTTTGAAGGGAGAATGTATTAGGATTTCTGGCTTTATAGCGAGTATTGATACTAACGGACGACAGCAATAAGCCCGAGTCAATGACGGAGTGCAAGATTTTGTGCAGGCACAAAAGGTCATATCGTATACGACGACGTTTAAGAGAAAGGACCCCAAATTTATTTAACCTAGAAGAGTAATCAACCAGCGAACGTCCATACCCACATCTATAAGAGAGTGCTCTTGTAGACTCTTGCTGGGGTCACAGTGTCACACTAACGGGAAACGGCGTTAATTATCGCGATGTTGGACGTTAAACGTATTAATAATAAACGTATATATTACCCACACACAACCAGGGCTGTAGCTAGAGTCGAATTTGAGTTAGGGCAGCATTGGTTACAGGTAGGGCGAAGGTAAAAAAATATTATAATTGATCTGCCCTTGAAGCACGGGCTCCTAAATCAATCACCATGTATATCACTGACCTCTAGGTCAGTGATGTACATTCAATAGCAATTCGTGGGCAAATAATTTCTGTGACAGAGCATGCATGGATCTAAGAACTATTAAATCCTCAATGATGAAGAACAAGCGAACAAGATGGTTGAACTTCCATATTTTGATGTAGAGATCCACGTCTGAGTGAGAGTGAGGTAATAATTAATTGTTGGGTGGGGTGATACGAGTAAATAAATACGACCAAAAATACCATTTGGATAATATTGTTTCTGCAAACTTATTATAATAATTAACATAATAATAAAAAATATTTAAAACAGCTGAATTCTACGATTCGCCATGTTATAAAAAATGCGAAGAACTTCGTTCAGATCAACTGATTTGGTTCTTTTTTTTTTCAAAGGCTAGAAATACCATACCAGCCATTCTCTCGTGACCCATTGACAACCTTTGAGGCCTATTGATTGCAGTTAAAGTTGAAAACGTAGATTCGCACACTGCAGTGCTACATCCTATGGTCGCCACAGATGCAAAAAGTTCATATGTATCTTTGAACGCCTCTCGTTGCCTGTACAAAACTTGCAATGAATTTTCCATTCTATCCTCGTTACGACTCAAGTAAGCTTTAACCACACTAGCCTCTTCTCTTGATAGCATTTTTAGACCTGAAAAAATAATTAAAATTTTAAATTGAACATGAAAAATTATTTTAATTTTTTTTTTCAAACTTACCCAAATTTTTCAGTGGAACCATTTTATCTATATCCAACTCATCGAGACTTGCAATCGAATTGATTAGATCATCGTTGTCCGAAAACCTTTGTAATTCAGCGATTAGTATATCCAAAGTTTCGAAATACTCAGACTTAAATGGCTCGTCGTTCTCTTCTATATTTTGTCTGGCGGAGGAACAGGAGGGGCCATACGTCAAATAGTCATCCATCCGATTTGGTTTTTTTACTTGCCTCTTCGAGGTTTGTGTCCTATTTTCAGATTCGCCGCAGTCGTCGCTTGTTAAAGACTTAGTCTCTTCCAGAATTTGATTATACATTTGATTTGATCTTAATTTTATAATTTCATCTTTGACACACTTTATGATTGTTATGGCGTCTTTCAATCCTGCGCTTCGGGCTTGCAAAGCTGCGTCTGCAGGTTGTAGCGTGTATAAGATTTTTTTGGCCACAACCATGGCCATTCGGAATTCCAGATCAAGCATGACTTTTTTAATACCGATACTCTTGGCGACGTCATCACCGTTGAATCTGCCATTTTTAATTTCTTTCAAAGTCTGCAAAATCGATGAATAATTATCGTATAAAACTTTTGTAACTGCCAAATGTCCAGACCAGCGTTGTTCGAGGAGTCGGCCAATCCTTTTTCCACCATATAAGGCAGTTATTTTACCATGATGAAAGAATTCATGTAACATAATGCATTGGTCAAAAAATAAACGAATGAAAGTCATTTCTGAGATAGTCCTGATGACTATTAAGTGCAAACGATGGTTATAGCAGTGCACGTAAGGATTTTTTCTGCCCAATTTATTTTCTATTCTAGTCGCAACTCCTGAAACTTTTCCACTCATTACACTTGCGCCATCATAGCATTGGCTAAGCATACAAGAGGGATCAATGTTATTTTCCGTAAGGGTATTTAACGTTAATTCCGTGAAAGTGGCTGCATCAAGGTTTTCAGTAGTCTTAACCATCAGCAACGACTCATTGACGACACCATCCTTGACGTAACGTATTGCTAATGCAATATTTTCGCGATTATTTATATCTCTCGTCCCATCTTCCATTAGAGTAAACCATTTCACGTCAGATTCATTAATATCTTTGACAATGGAACTTCGTACTGCTTGAACCATTGCTTGAATTATTTGATTTTGAATTTCAGGTGAACGATATGTTGCGTTTTGTGGTATATGAGTGAGAAGCTCGTTCAAATTTGGATCTTTCATACATGTGTATTCAAATAAATTCTGAAATAATCCTTGTTCTTTTTCTTCTTCCAAAATATAATTTCCACGCAAAGCTAATTCGTTGATAATTAGAAATTGTATTACTTCAATGATAGACTTCACGTAATACCTATATTTTTCTAATATTTTTTTATTTATTAACGTTTCAACACTGATAGATGTGGATATTCTTTGTAATTTCTCCTGCCACATCGACATAGCTTGAATATGAGAAATTGATTTTTCGTGTTTTGGAAAACCGTTTTAGAATCAGTGGCATTTTTCCAATTTCTAAATCCTGTGGAAGTGTACGAAGTCTGTTTGCTTCCATGAGGTAAAAACTGCTGGCATGGATAGCAAAAAGCAGCATCTTTCTCGACAGAATACTGCAACCATTTATAACGCTTGAACCAATTGGAAACAAAGGCCCTGTTATGTTGTTTTGGATATGTGTCTAAAACAACTTGTTTTATTAGTTCTCCGATTTGTGCAATATCAGAAGGAATACCATAGCTAACATTACCAACATTTGTTGACGAACCTGTTACCATGGAACTAGGAGTAGCGATTGTATTTTGTGCTTCCACCTGTTTTGAACAGTAAGGTTCTTCGTGGTCAATTTGCTCTTCAAGTCTTCGTTTTTTTCCAAAGAAATACCGTATATCCATCGCGAAATCAATAAATCTTCAATTTATAGCAATAAAAATATCAATTGTATCGATTTTTGACTAAAACACTCTTTACCGTACACTTCACTTAACCAACGGGTATTCCCCTTCCATATATTGCAATATAGCCCATACTGCAATCTATGGTACGGGCAGTGTTGCCAACTATTTTATGTCAAAACCGCGATATGAAACTGTTCAAACCACCAGAAACCACTAAAAACAAAAAAACGTAGATATAAAAATTACATGACAATAGATTATTCGACATTTGTCAATTTAATTATATAAACCGGGTCAAACCAAGCATAAAAATATTAAATCCCTTATACAATACAATCGAAACATATTATAAAAAAATAAAAACATTTTTAATTCAGAACGATATTTTTCGCCTTATTTATATTATTATATAGTTTTTAAAATAATACCTAATGTTTTTATTTATATTAATATAACTTTATAAACGATGTCGTGTTTTCTACTCCACTCGAGTGAACTCAAGAAACGTTTTTCCCTTTTCACCTTATATGGTATCAAGAAAGAATGAACCAGACTATCCTTGAGTGAAAGTGGAGTGAAAAACACGATTTACAATACGGGAGTTAATGTTTGGTCATAATAATTTTTGTTCTTACAATTTGTTTTGAGTTTGTTTGTATGGCGGTGGTGGCCATCTTTTGTCCTAATGTTTGGAAACCCTTATGATAATCAGCTTCATGGTGCAGTTTTACCTGAGTGTATTCTCATCTTATTCTCTCGCAAGCTGAATTCTATAGGTAGGTACATCTTTGTATCTTTTTAGTGTTGCTTTTTCGTCTCACATCACAACAGTACTAAAGAAATTTTACTTTAGAGTTAGTGGTTGAATGCCTTGCTCCCCACTAACTGATTTAAACAAAACCACTAACAAAAACCACCAGCCACTAAAACCAAAATTTCCCCGCTGAAAGGCAGGTCTAAATCACCAGTTTTAGTGGAAAATCCACTAAGTTGGCAACACTGGGTACGGGGAATCCCCTCTGCATCACAGATATTCATGTGATGGCGTTTCAAATACCATATATACACAGAACAAAGAATTATTATAATATGAAATGAATGTCACAACTGTGGTATATGTTAGGAAAAGTTTAGATACATTTTTTTTTATCTCAAACTATGAACAAATAATTTATTTACAATAATTTATCTTAGTTTTTGGTATTTTTAAAGTAGGGCATTGTTATTTCAAGGTATTGACCCACAATGCCCCCCCCTAGCTACGGCCGTGCACACAACATAAAGATTTTTGCATATAATTACCAATAAAAATAATAATTGAACTTCTAACAGCAAAGTTGTAATATTGGAAGTATGTTTGCATGGGTGTCATGTCGACTTTAGAGCCCTTAAGGGATTTTTTAAAAGACAAACAATATTATGAAAAGAGGTGGTAGGTAGGTTGTAAACTAAAGAAAATTAAACAACTTTATAAAGTTTTTAAGTTTATTAATATTGTCAAAGGTATTAAAACATAAGTACTTTTAAAGTAACAAAGAAAAAATCTTATTGACTACATAATACAACAAAAGGGCTTAAGCTTGCACAATAGGTTTATCTAAATTTCATTGTATAACTTGCTAACAATGTAACAATACAAAACTGCATAAAATTCTAGTTAATTCCCCATATGAAAATGAGATTTTTTTCCCTGGATATTATTTTATTATCCTAGATATTATATAAATTATATAATATAATAATTAATAAACTACATAATAATATAAAGAATTTGCCCTTAAGTCAGACTCAATTACGGTGGTTTGTAACCTTACTGGGTAGCTTTTTGGTCTCAAAAACATGCTACTAACTACAATTAACAATTTTAACAAAAGAAAACAATGTTTATTAATTATTTTTTCTTTATTATACAAGACTTTATTTTCTGTGGGTAAAAAATATTTTTACCCACAGAAAATAAAGTCTTGTTAACTATTTTATGTTTATAATACAAAATATTAGTTACATAATATACTTATTTGAGTGCAATATTTTTTATTGTCATAGGTAAATCTCTCTTAAAAAGTTGTTTTTTATCTAAAGAAACAGCCTATAAAGTTTTGAACCTGTTTATTGCTCATGGTCCCATAGAATAGGTGGGAAAACTACAAAATTTGCTTTCATATTCTATCTACTAAACCTTAAGTAACTATTAAACTATTTAAATCTAACTTACCCCCAGTTTCTAGAGCTATAATCAAAATTAATTTTAAACCAAAAAGTTTTAACAATATAGTCAGTTAAAAAGGCACATGATTATTTATGTGATGATGATAATCCACAATCTTTTTATAGAATAATTGTATTTAATCATCATTCCAGAAACCTGGGTTTGTCAGCAATAATAAATTGCTAATTAATTATAAAAAAAAACTTAATCATTAAGTTCATTAAAAATAACCATCTTACATTAACGGTGGTATGGTAGAGTACAATCTCATTATTTGTGTATAATTAAAATGTATGGCACTTTAGTAACTTAAGAAATTGTATAAACAAATATATACTAATGCCTAAATCAAAAATATTTTAAAGTTGTATGCGGAAGATGGAACGTTGTATGATGAATCCACACTACTTATCTCTGCTGTTTGTGCACAAATATACTGCAGACACATAAAATTTCAGAGTCAAATGTTAATAGTAAGTGAGTCTCAAAAGAGCTGAACTGTCATCATCATACATAATTCTTACGCAAACTGTACTTTGCAAAATATCACAATGTCAAAACTTATTCATCACTCTCATCCATACCAAGTTTGTCAAATAAAGGTAGAAGATTTTTTCGACATTTCATATCTCCTGTATAGTAAATAGCCCAAACAATATACTCACCTATATTTAATGGGTCTTCAGAATAAGATATTTGTAATTTACATTTTCTCTCTGACCTGTATCCTTCATCATTTTTTATAAATTTAATAAAACATTCACATTCAACTACCTTTCTAGGAACGTGAGCTAGTTGGGAGTAAGCATATGCATTTGATTGTTCTATTTTAGAATCTGAACTGCTTGTTGATGGTAAACAATCTCCTTGACCAACTTCTATGTTTGGGGGAGTAACAGTTAAAATCTTTCTCTTTTTACTTGAGACACCATCTCCTTTATTATTAACCTCAGATATTTGTTCTGTACATTGAAGAATTGCCAAATTATTTAAATTTGTAGTTGCTCCATGGTTACAATCTTCTCCAATCTGTTCATTAGATATTCTAGGTCTCTTACTAGATATACTATTTAATACTGGGCTGCTATCAGATCTAAGACGTAATGAACGCTTTCTTAAGGGTACTATTTCAGGACTTATACTTATTGGAGGGATATTTTTCACTTCATTTTTTCCTGGAGATATTGGTCTGAAAATGAAAAGGGCTTATAAAAATATTTTTTTAAATACTAATAGCCTTATTCATAAAAACTTATTGAGTCCTTAAAGAACACTTTAGTTACAAAATGTTTTGTCTCTTTTTATTAGCAACAATCATGGATACGCGTAAGTAACTGTCTATAACTAAAGTGTTTTTCAAGGCTTCATTAAGTTTTTATGAATAAGGCCACGTCTTTATTTTTATATATTATTAGTATAGTGCCTGTTTCATAACTGCATGATTACAACATACTTTATAGGCCAGCTTATTATGCACATGGCATGCTCACAAACTATATGGTCATGCTGTCATTGCACCTTGCAACAAATAACAGGTTTTTTTTTAGGACAATTTACACATATTCCTCTAGGTTCATCAAAGGTCATGTTTATGTGTAACAACAATATAATACATATTATATTTTATAAACACCCAGACCATTACAAACTGTACAGAAAAACATACTTATATTTTTTTGCCATGGGTGTGACTATTGAAATCAGTTCTACAGTTTAGAGTACCCATGGACTCTTATTAACACATTGAATGCCGAAGGTCTTTACGGAGTTAAAATCGGTGGCCACCATACAAATGATCATCTATAATCAATATTACGTATTACTACGATTTCGGCACTACTTACAAAAATACATCGGCCAGTTGCCAGTCTACGCAATATTGCGTGTACGTAATATTACGCAGTAATTGACACCTAAAGCATCTAGAGCTCAGGCTATTTCGCTTTTTCTCATAGTAATTGCAATAATACCCCCGCGTCTTTCTTTTCTTCTTTAGGCATAGTTTTTTTTTAATGATCAGTTGAGTAGTTATTGTTTCCAATTATTGTTACGTTACTTAAATTTTTCTGAGAACGACAATACAGCCACTTCAAGATTGCATAAAATTAATCCCATTATAGAAAAGTTAAATAACCTTATATCTGACCTGTATTATCCAGAAGTTTATCTAAGTATTGATGTGTAAATGGTTTTATGGCAAGGAAGGCTTGTGTTTCGTCAGTACATAAAAAACAAAAGCCACAAATATGGCATCAAATTATATGAACTATGTGAGTCTTCTGAAATTATTTTGAAAATTTGTGTATACAAAAGAAAGAGTGAGAATCCTCCGCCGGGACTTTGCATAGCATAGTGCTAGATCTTATGAAGGGATATTTAGATAAAAACCATGTTATCTATGCTGACAATTTTTATAACTCGCCAGAGTTGACATGACATGTTAGTACAATAAATCTACCTGTAGCTAATAACTAAAGCACAATTAAAACAATATTACCGTATGTAAGTGGAAAGACAAACAAGATGCCTTAGTAATTTTCTATAAAAATCAAATTTATTTGGTGAATGTAGCCAACAGAAATGGCAAAGTTTCTTCGAAGCCCAATAGTGGCCGATTACAATTTAAGGATATCTGGGCGGATAGGGGTGATTAAATGGTTTCCTAATATCCATGTCTGAGAAAGACGCTCAGATAACACAACAGACGGCACAAGAAATTAGGACTACACATTTTTGAAGCGTGCATTTAAAAATGCATGTATTTTCCATCGACTTTAAAATCGAACTTCTAAAATGAGATTGCTGAAGTTACGTGAGGATTTATTACTCATCTTTTAGGACTAAACAATAGTGACGAGTCCACTCTTCCAATAGAGCATGGTATTACTGGAACATGTAAGAAATCTTCCACACACATCTTCAGATGGAGCCGCAGCCTGTGCCCCCCTGGCCCATTGAAAAACTTTCATTATTTACTATTAACTTAACTTGTTATTTTTGTTGAGTTGATTTCTTAGACATTTTGATTGTTTTTCGTTACAAAAAGTAATTATTATAAAAGATGTGAATCTCATAAACAATGAATAATTTTGTGCCAAAGTACAACAATTTTTTACAATTTTTTCGATTTTCAAACCAATAAAGTTAGTACTTTTTTAATTAG
The DNA here is from genome assembly GCA_947458855.1 of Monopis laevigella. Taxonomy (NCBI): domain Eukaryota; kingdom Metazoa; phylum Arthropoda; class Insecta; order Lepidoptera; family Tineidae; genus Monopis; species Monopis laevigella. The sequence goes on along the minus strand of OX381594.1, from coordinate 10,683,374 downwards.
AGTTTCATTTAGGGTGCCAAACTATAATAATCCGTTTTATTCCAGAGGCCAAGTAATAAACTTATCCTTTAAACTGTTAGAGAATTATTACTCAATACTACGTAGTCGGCCTCTGCTATGTCGGCTAGATACGCAATATTACGTAGTCGGCATTCAATGTGTTAAACAAAGATAAAGTAGATTGATCCTGGGTTTGAAACTCAAGGTAAACTATTATTTTAATGAATTAACCCATTAATTACTACATAATAAAAATAAAAAAAATATCCACTATGTCCCGACTCTGTCCCGGCCCGAAGGTTCCCATAACACTAGTAGATTGATTGAGAATTGCAAAAAGGAAATTATAATATAAAACATACCTGTCATGATATTCATATTCTGAAGTCAAATGATTTTTACTTTTAATAGTAACAAAATCATGGCAAGTAGGATCCAAAATATATTTAAGGTAGCCCACTACCTTCTTCCGGGTTTTAATTTTTTTCCCAAATATGTGACAGACAACATCATCAGCCAAATAAGGGCCGAGGTCATTTCTTTCATAATCCATCATTTTTTTATACCACAAAGCAAAATTTCTAGCAGAGATATGATCAGAGGATTTTGGTGAATCATTTTCTATTTTTTGATTATCTACTGGTGCACTTACAGGAGATTCATATTTAATTCTTACTCTCTTTTTTGATGGTGTCTTGGGATAAAGGATAGACATTTTGAATTCTGAAATAATATAAGTTTATTACATGATACATATTACTAGAAATTGTTTTTTCCATGTAAATCTATGAGAGCTGGTTTACCTACACAGGTCTAATTCTACTAAATCTTTTCCTCCATAATAGGATCTTTGGCATACCTTGAATTAGCACAAGTCAGTAATGTTTTTGGGATGAACATTCTAATTAGAATCAGAAAATTTACTCACACTTATTAGAGAGAATGTCTACAACTTCAAAAGAATTTTTAGCATTGATTGCAGCTTCTAATTTTCCAGCTTCTAGACGCTTCTTACTTTCGGCAATGTAAGCAATAATCGACAAATTAACCTCCAATAACTCTTTATGAAGTTTTGTAATATTTTTTGTAGATAAGTGTAGTTTTTCTGAAACGATAATACACTTGAAAATGTCACTATTTGATTTATAAACAAACAAATTCTAATTTCAAAAACATAACCTAACTCACCAATATTAGCAGAAACTTCGCTTGCTAAATTCTCTCTAATAAGATCGTCTGATAGCGTGGAGTTCATCTTATTAATTTTAAATAAAATATTTTTCTATTATTTGATATAAAGTTATTTGTGCGAGTTTGAAATAATCAAAAATGCAAACACAATCATCACGCAACTCTAGAAATACTTTTTATTACTTATTTGCATGAAACTAGTAATAATAGGGAACTGTTACAAATTGTCTTATAAAGTAAAAAGTCACGTACATGTATCTATCTCGCCCGCACTCATTTAAATCTACATATGGCAAAGAGATAAATAGCTATTTTTTGTTTCTTAAAATTTTGATTGAAATGTCAAAACTGTTCGTTTGCGCCATATTCTGTTCTCACGTTTTTTTTTAAATGTGACTGTTCTCAGCATGGATCATAAAACATGGGCTATGTTCTCATTTTAATAATTGATTTAGTGATGTACGTACTATTCTTTTTTTTAACGAATACTTATTTATATATTTTTTTTGATTACACATACTTATTCGCGCGGGAATATATTTGTCCTAAGTAATCTAAAATAAATGTCAGACAAATAAATATATTTAAAGTGATGACTCGCGATTCGTGGTGATGACAGAAGGCGGGCTATGAGCAAATATTAAACATTTTGGATCGCCGATGGACCTCCTCTAACAATATGGCGGCACGAAAACGTTTGACATTTTGTTTTATATGCGATTAACATAGGCGGTTCCATATGCGATTAACATAGGCGGTTCCATATATTATTCTTAGTTCCAATGGCAATTTGAATTCTCGTCGCTCTTAATGCCAATGCAATAAATGCTATGATAGAGATCTATCCAAGAAATCATTTTATAATTAGGCCCATTGGTCTAATCAAAAATTGGTCCATTGGTGGTAATTGCCATATAAAGATTTTATTATTATAATAAATATAAGTTATTATTGTGTTTGGTGATAGTTACAAATTTGTAATAAAAAAGTAGAAGAATTACATATCATAAAGAAATTCCCGCCCTAATGGCTAAAATTGCCTTTCCAAATATGAGAACTGAAGATATCCTCCACCATACAAACTCAAAACAAAACTTAATAATTTTTACTGACACTTTTTGTTTTCAGTGTTCAACCAATCATTGAGCGTTGATTTGTTGAAGTGAGCTCACAATATAGCGACAACGAATACGTTTGACATTTTGTTGTAAAGGCCTTTTTATACATTTATTGGAACCGCCTTGGTTCCATATGTTTCATGCTATATAGTGAGAGCCCAATAATATTATATACAAACCTAGGCATATAATGTAACAACTATTAAAGATTTACTTTTTTTAGACCAGATAGATATTAGGTTACTAATACAGGTCAACCTACAGTACATGGAGTGTAGGTTGACCCGTATTAGTTTCCCTCCCAACAATAATTACAAAATGCTAATAAACATTTTCAACTAACGACGATGATCGCTTTCATTTTGTAATGACGCTTTATTTTAATTTTCTTGAGACTTAACGTTGAAAACGACCGCATTATAAGATGAAGTTAAAAAGTGAATTTTTACTTTAGAAATTAAACTGTTTATATTTTTTTATTTTAATAAAATAGTACAAAATTAAACTTACAAAACATAAATAAGTAATACTAATAAAATTAAAACTATATCTAAATTAAAACATAATAATAATAATTAAAAAAAACCTATATAACAAAGATCCTATTAAAGAATATAAATAAACTGTTGATATAATATTATTTTAAAGTTGTAATTTCCATTCATTGGACAAATTCACACAAAGATTAAGAATTCGTGTTTTCAACTTGACGGCATTTTTATAGTATGAGAATTTCAATTAAAAAGTATAAAACTATCTGTAAGTAATGGTTCTAAAATATAATTTAATATTAATTCTAGCAAAAGAAAAAATCCAAAAAATAATCGATTATTGAAATTTCAATTAGGTAAAATTATTATCAACAAGTGTCCCACCTCTAGTTGTGTGTCCGCCATCTTCTGTTCTCACTGGAGAGGCGATTTAAGGCCAAAGGGCGCCTCCCTATTATATTATATACCTCCATGCTTATTTGACATTTATTTTTTCATAAGTATGAATGTTTTTTTTTAATAGGAAGTTTGAGTGTAGTATTGAATTTTAAATACGCATCGATATGGATAAAGGTTACATTTTTTTCCAAAATGTCATGAGACATAGTACATTCATTACTGTTATAACTAAAATACCTATCACTTATTTACTCCACAAATATAGTTTTTTTATAATAAGGCCTAATTTAAATTAAAAAAAAAAACATCTTCATTTCAGCGGCCTTACCAAACAGTCAATCGATAATCGAATCGAAAATTCGAAATACCCATCGAAAGCTAAATGTGTGGGATTTGACGTTTCTCGTCGATCACGCCTGAGGGACACTGCTATCCTCAAGTTTGGCTATCCAGAAGAGAACCTAGGGTTGGTAAAAAGAGAGCTTCTAACCAAGCGCCTAATTCTTTACATTGAGCTGCTAAAAATACAGGGGCTCTACCCATAGAGTAAAATTCCTATATGTTTTTATCGTTCGATGCGGTGATTCGATTGGCGATCGTGTTCTTCTTTGTCAGTCCCCTATGTCGCAGAGCGCGAAATAGACGCAATTTAATAATTAGGAATAATATAAAAGTCAAAATCATTTATTTCATGTTTGACTCAATTAAATTATTAAACACAAGTGATAGCGTATTGTGCTTGTTGATTCTACTCGAGTTATATTAATCAACCGAAAAAACTCATTGAATTTTTAGTCTTACTTCGTTGTGCAATATGTTATAAATAACAAGGAGTGGCAAAGACGGAGTGAAGTTAGATGTGGGAGAGAAAAGTACTGCAATGAATGCTTATCATGCTTTTTTTATCTTTATATTAAATCAGCCTAAGCCTACAGGTAGACCGCAAACCCCAGTACCCAAACCGGCTGGGGCCACGGGTGCCCGGAGGATCGAGGCCGCCGGATGATCCAGGCGCCAACAGCGGATAATCCCCGAGCGAGTCCATAATGCCTCGCATAATTTGGAACCCCGGAGGCATTAAAGCAAACCTCTATCAGCTTCGTCTCCTGGAGGAGATGAAACTTTCCCTAAAGAACGAACTCCGTGTGCCGAATAGGAACAGGCGAGACGAGACCACAGACCGGGTCAGCGGCTATCGCGGTACCGCCATCCTGTCTGTAGGAATATTGTCCACGAATAACTTCTATACGCGGAGTTCATAAAAACCAGAACAATAATAGTTAGTCTCCAGTCGTCAGGCTTAAAGTTGAAAGCCTACGCCGCCTATCGCCCACGTCTGTCGTCTTCATCGATCCAACTTTCGAGGGGTCTTGAATGGAACCCCTACTCCGGTAGTCGAAGACCTTACGCCAAACATCCAGCATGGAGCTCCCGGCTAATCAACCCAGCGGGTAGGATCCTGTCTAAGTCTGTTTGTCTGTATAAGGATGACAAAGACTATACCTAGGACTGGATTCACCGACACACATTCCTACGTAGAAATTGACATTATAGTCGGTTTGGTGGCCATCAGAGTTCCAGTCCACGTAGAGATCTTGTACGACGTGGACTCACAACACCTCCCAATACTTGTGATGCTGGGCACACAAGTTCAGGTCACCGCCGCGAAGGGGCAATACAAAACGGACTCGGACCTGTACAAATATATACTTAACAGCTCTTATCTTGCTGGTCCCATAAACTCGTCGGATGAGAAGCGACAACGACTCGCTTCATAGAGTCCCTAGTGCACGCTAAGGAGGCGGTAACACGTGAGCTGCCTCCTCTTACTGGCTTAAAGCCTCACACATTCCCTCCGACTTAATCTTCAGCTTAAAAGGTATCTCAAGAGGCGCTGGGCTAACTTTCGCGACCCCAGCACCAAATGCGAACTTAACCTGGTCAAGGAACCTTAGGGTCCCTGTACCGTCTCACCAAGAGACTAACCCGAACTACCGAAGCCATTGGCTGCTCGACGACGCAGGACTATGCCTCCCAAGACAGAGCTGATATTCTTGGCAGGCATATGAAGGGGCAATTTAAACCTTTCTCCATCGTCGACCAGACTTTCAACGGGAATACACAGGATAAAGTGAGAAATTATTGTGTGATTCAACAAAAGGCCCATTAGCGAGGTACTTTTTCATTTCGCCAGCTGAGGTGTAGCGTGTCGCGCTCCGCCTTAAGCACAACGGTCCTGTGGATTAGTGACCCGGTCCAGACGGGGTCACTATTCCACAACTAACGCAGCTCCCGCGCATAGTCATAGTCGAATTCGCCCGGCTCTGCAATGGAATACTTCGTACAGGCCATTTTCCCAGCGCATGGAAGCAGGGGAAAGTCATCATGATCCACATGCCCGGCAAGGACGTCTGCCGAGCAGCTACCGCCCTGCTTTCGCACCCAGCAAATCTATTTGAGAGACTGTTCCTCCGGAGACTGAAAACCTATATTGAACTTCGTATAGAGCAGTACGGTTTCTGTGAGGGACACAGCACCCACTCCAGCTTACCCGGGTGCTACATCACATGGCGAGTGAGATGAACCGGGTCCAAGACACTGTCGGGATATTTTTTGATATCGAGAAGACCCTCGGGCGTATGCGGCACCCCGGGCTCCTCTCCAAGCTCGTAAACTCGCCGGTGCCGCCCAAGGTGCTCGCATCCTTCCTGAGCGACCGCCATTTCCATATTCCATTGAAGTAGGTGTCCCTCAGAAGAGCTGCCTCTGGCCCGCACTTTATGCTCTGTATACCAATGATATCCATAATCTCTTATTTTATTTTTATTTTTTGTTAAATAATAAATAAAATACACTAATTTCGTCTGCACTGTATAGCGGTCCGGGGGAAAGAGGTTTTTTTATTAATTTATTTTGTTTATTGTTTGTTGGTATTAGTAATTATTTTATACATGCTTATTTAAATGCTCAATATGTTTCAAAACATTTTAATTTGTGAGTAAAATTAAGAGTATTAGCTACATATTACGTAGGTATTTAATCTTTAACAAATTCGCCATACTTACAAACTTTTATAATTGTAATAATTTTAAAATTTTAGATTAATCAAAAATATTAAGTAGAATACATCTTTTATTTTTTTCCTTTTTTCATCTCATTGTAAGTACATTGTCAAAATTATAAACTGAACATGTTTTATTTAATACACATTATTTTTGAAAGTCAAGTTGGTCTAACCCAAGTGCTTCACTTTTCACATAATGAAATGGTGGTTTTTTTGGATTATTAATACAAGTAACTTCAAAAGTAATAGTTTTAGATTGTTACTTACAGATATTTGATATTCAATAAACTGGCATCACTTCACAACAGCGCAATGACATAAAGTATTCAAAGTTGTATTGATATGCACCAACGTCTAATGTTTAGTGCTATTTGATACAACTCTGAATGTATCATTTTGAACGATAAAACATATATATAAAAAAATACTATAGGTACAAATCTACTTTTGTATTTTTTTTTCATGGAGTTTATTGGATAGTATCAAGAAATACACATGACGTATAAAAATAAATGTTGAGGTTAATAGTAAAACATTTTTTTGTGTTTTTGTACATAGTATAGTTTATGAGAAAAATAAAAAACAAGTTTGTTTTTGCTCTCCTGGGGCCTTACCAAAGAGCCAATCGATAATCGAATCGAAATACCCATCGAAAGCCAAATGTATGGTATTTGACGTTTATCATCGATCAGGCTCTACCCATAGAGTGAAATTCCTATACATTTTTATTGATCGATGCGGCGATTCGATTGGCGATCGTGTTCTTTGGTCAGGCCCCTGTAAAGTTGTTATTTTTGAAATGTATCATTTAGCACCGGAGGCTCAGAATTAAATTAAATTTTAAATTAAAACAATTCATGAGATCAAATCAAGCAATAATAACAAAACAAACAATAAAGACAATATAAATTTATTAAATAATCGAGCTTCCTTTAGAATCAAGGGCCTTACCAAAGAGCCAATCGAAAATCGTATCATAATATCTGATCGAACGTTTCTCGACGATCAGCCTCTACCCATAGAGTAAAATTCCTATACATTTTTATCAATCGATGCGGCGATTCGATTGGCGATTGTGTTCTTAGGTCTGGGCAGAGGTCTGGGCAGGGGTGTTCCACTCCGTGCTTTAGGTATGAAGCTACAAGTACCCGGCCGTACCCACGGATGGGTTAAATTTTCGAGGGTTGCCGCAGTGGGCTGCTGCGCACGATATTTAATATTAACTAAAATGAGGTCTAAAGCTTATTGTGCCACATTCGGTTGCTTAAATAATAGTAACAAGGATCCGGACCTTACGTTTTTCATACTTCCAAAGGACCTCAAAAGTTAAATAAATCCACGCCTACCACGGTTATTATTAGGCAGGTACACTAAACCTTTTCTATGTACCAAATGTTGTCCTTTGTTATAGTTATCTAAGTCTCTCGTATTTACGTACTTTGTTAGATATTTAATTATTATAGTACATAGTTTTGTTTGATAAGTATAGGTAGTAATAGTTAGTGCACTACCATGAACTAACTATTACTAGAAATATTATGCAGTTTTGATAAGTAGACATAATACATACTTGCTCGTACATACTTATTATATTTATTTGCCCAATTAGGTACCTACGTAGGTTGCTTAATAATAAATAACATAGACTAAGCAAATATACTGAGGCAATGTTTTTGTAAGTTTTTCTTTCAACTTAGTAGGTAGGTACAATCTGTTTCATTTAAAGGTATTATTCGCACTTATATTATTTCACATAATCTAATCATCCATCGAAAGTCTAATGTATGGGATTTAACGTTTCTCGTCGATTAGGCTCTACCCATAGAGTAAAATTCCTATGCATTTTTATCGCTCGATGCGGCGATTTGATTGGCGATCGTGTTCTTTGGTCAGGCCCCGGGAAGCACAGAGCCGGGAAGCCACATCGACAAACCGCGGGAAGCCACATAGACAAACCGATCGACGCATCGATGGATAAAAATGTATAGGAAATATCGGTAAGGCCACTGTTAGTAAATATTATAATTAAAATAATAATAATAAATTATAATTATTGCAAAGGAGCCTTGGGCCTTACCAAAGAGCCGATCGATAATCGAATCGAAATACCCATCGGAAGCTAAATGTATGAGATTTGACGTTTCTCGGCGATCGGACTCTACCCATAGAGTAAAATTCCTATACATTGTTATCGATCGATTAGGCGATTCGATTGGCGATCGTGTTCTTTGGTCAGTACCCTTGTCAACAGTAATTGAAAATATATATTATAAAATAATATCCAATCATAAGATTTAATAAAATGTCCACCTATTATTATTATCTTATACATATTTCAAAGTTTTTTTCCTAATGTTCTTGGGCCCTACCGGCCCTAAGCCAAACAAAATACCGATCGCCACGTCGATCGATAGCAAGCGAAAATAAAATGTATGTGATTTGACATTTCTCGGAGATCGAGTTCCATCCATCGACAATATTATCTATACATTTTAATTTTTGGCGACTTGATTCCTCCTATTTCTATGACGCTACATATTGACACTACACCGCAAAGACAAGATAAATTTATAAAATATTTGAGCTTCCTTTAGAGTCAATGACACAACTAAAATAATATGTTAATAGGAAGATATTACTAATATCTTCCTTTTTTGTAATATTATATTACAAGAAATATACTATGCATTTTTTAAAATGCCTAAACTGAATCAATTAAATATTTATTATTTTTTTGGAAAGTTTATTGTGAACTTTAATAAATGAATGCAAGGCTTCATTCGAATAAAAGGTGATAATTTTAATCTTACAGAGTTGAAAAATGAATTTAGTATTTATAGAAGGTTTTAAATAGACAAATTTAACAAATCATGAATATCCTGAAAATCCCAATTCATTTTTCCAATCAAATTCAAGTACCATAGACAAGAAAATTTGATTGGGCCCACAATTGGATCGTTGATGACAAGCGCACGGGGAGTGGTAATTTGCCGAACCAATCTACTGCGTCCCTGTGATCATTGACTACATCCATTGGTCTAAGTTTCGTCAACCAATCATTGAAAAACCAGTGAGGGATCCAATCTGTAAGTTTACTAATTTCATAAAAATGTTATTTGAAATAGGGGGATGTTGTTTTGTTCTAAGCCGGTGAATTAATTTTCGCGCATTGGTTTATAAAACTATGTTAAAGTTTGTCACTGTTACGCAGCCATTTTACTTTGATACGTTGGCTAAATGGCCTCTAAAATGTGTATCTATATGACGTCGGTAAATCGAGCAAAAATATTATGTAAATAATATATATTTTACTTAATATTTAAAACCGTATCTAGTCTAATAAAGACCTTTTATTGAGCTTCTGGCCACACATAACTTTAACTTGTGATGATACTAATAAATGTGTAAGTCTGGGAGGTTATCATCTAAACTACTGAACCAATTTAGAAACGTAAATGGCAACAAATGGAATGGTCCACATAAGATGTATCTTGACATGACACTAAGGGATAAGGCTATAATCTGGCTAAAGACTTATTAGAATTTATTAGGTAGTCTCTTATCTATATTTTTGTTATGAATAATATTTATTTTTCACATGCAAAAAATAGTATTTTTCCCCATGTTTATTATATCATCATCATCAGGTTCATTTTGTTTGATATTTTCCAGAATATTTAATAAAAAACAAATCTCATAGTGAGTTTATACTATGAGATTGGTTGTTAGATTTCTTAGAAGGAAAAATAATCAGCTGTTCTATAAATTACAGTTAAACATATACTGAACAGGGGCGGATTCGAGATTGTTTTTTTTTCTTGTTTTGAGGAGGCCCGAGTGCCTCCGCCTTTTCACAAGCTTTTTAGGGATTTTTTTTGTAATAACTATCACAAAAAAATCCTACTAGTCTCTCCTGTTTGGGTTTCTAATTTATATATTTTAAGAGTTGCCCGATAAGTGACTTTAATATCCACACAATTTATAAAGTTTCCTTTCTATTGTCAATGAGAAGGATTGTTTGTATTTTTTTATATACTGGCTGTGACCCATGGTTTAACCCAGCGTTTAATTAAAAAAATGTATTGTCAATAAAGCCTATGTTACTTGGTGCTGAAAGTTGACTTTCTATTGGTGAAAGAATTTTTATTAAATCGGTAGCTTTTGAGTTTACCCGTAACAAACAAACCATCAAATCTTTATTAGTATGACATTCAAGTATCTTCTTGGTTTATAATGTTTTGGTATATAAACTGAAATGGAGACAGTGATATTAGCTATCCATGGATTTTCTGTGGGGGTGCAGGGTTCAATGCGTGGTTGGAAGGCAGGGCAATTAACTGCAGTGTTTCCGGACTTAATACTGCAAAATAGTGTTGAAGGCCTTTTAACTCTCCCCTACACTTTGTTCACCGACCTCTACTCAACCAAATACTATATGAGACTTATAATAATTTAAATGTACCGAATTATTAACAATATACCTATATAATAATAATAATATGTAGGACAATTTACACATATTGCTCTAGTCACAAATTAAGCTCTAGGCCTGTACTATGTGTATTAACGAAATAATACATATTATATTTAAAAAAACACCTAGACCATGTCAAACTGTACAAAAAAAACGTACAATATATTTTTTGCCATGGGTGGGAATCAAACCCAACTTGCTCGCAACCACTAGTCTATGGAGGCTGTTTTTTTTTTTATTGGAGCACGGCATGTTGCCTGGTGGCGAGCAAAGCTACAAAGTCCATGAATAGGGTCAATCAATAATTGTTCTTAAACAAAGTTGATTGCTCCCACTATGCCGGCTAAATGATACGTTTACGAAATGGGCGGCGACAAAGACGAATTGCTACCTTATCCTCAATTCAACCACCTATTCCGTAACCTCACCAAAACTGTTTTGACATTATAACATATGGTAGGGTGACCATCATCCATTGTGAGTCTTAATTAAAAAAATATTAACATCTGATTTAAAAGAAATTGGATCATAAATAAAATATAGCCTGTGTTACTGGATGTTAATTGAGCTTTCGATTTAAGAAATAACTTAAATAATAAATCGGTTCAGTACTTTTTAATTTTATTTGGAACTATCAACAATAAAAGTATTTATCTTTATAATATTAGTATAGAATATAGATATATACAATATTATGTATTATCACCAAAAAGTAATAAGTAGTTATGTGTGTGTCAGTGCCAGGCAGAAACAATATCTTATCAAATAATATATAAAAGGTCTTATCCCTTGTTAACTATTTATTTTAGGTAAAACATTTAGGTGATAAATACTTTTTAACAATGACTTAGCAATTGCTTCGGACTATGAAACTGCATATTAAAAAGCTAAATGCTGATTCTGGAAAGCAAAGCTAAGCAATGACTATGAATCATTTTTATAGTATTGCATTTTTACGCCTAGAACCATTTGAAAAAATGAAGATGTATAGTTATATGTTTTATATAAAACAAAAATTGCTGTTATTAACTAGGCATTTTTTTATTTTCAGTAAACCCTAAAAATGGAGCATGCTCAGATTCAGGCGTCTGATGGTGCTCAAATGATGACAATAAATGGACAACAGATTCAGGTGCTACAGATGAACAACAACCCACATATGATACAGGGTCCAAACGGACAACAGATTGTGGTCCATACTGTGCCCACATCTTCTCCAGCTATACAGGTTTTGTATGCTTCCTAATTTTTTATTTCTATGTAGAATATTTCAGACATATCGTCCGGGTCACAAACTAAGCTCTAGGCTTATACTATGTGCCAGAAATAATGATATTAATACATATTATAATTGAAAAACAATATGTATTAGTATGGCATAACTGTATAGAAAAAATGTACAAGTGTTCTTATTCCATGAGTGATAATCGAATCTACAACCCCGTCTTTTTTTGAATACTTACGAATGACCGGATTTTCAATATTATATTTTCATTTATTAAATTTTTAAATTATTTGTCAGAATGAATTATTACTGACAATCTTCTAAATAAATTGTAATGTTTACATATATACTTATACAGTAGTATATTTGAGGTAAATTTGTAAGATAAATGGTGTGAGAAGGACAGGGTCATGGCCCCTTTGACCTCCCCTTCCTGGACCACCATTGGTTTAAAAAGAGGATGACAGTCTTATAACTGCCTCAGATGATTGCTTGATTTAAATGTCTGTCATCTACCTAAGGTTTATCATTAATTTGTTGGGCCTCAATTTTATTGAATTACCTTTTTTGGATTGTTATCACATCATAATAATTTCGACTGTTGTCTAGCAGAATATGAAATAGAAGAAATAAAATGATTAGGATTCTTTTATGTATAATGCAATGGAAGTTCCATTGCACGTTCCATTATGGAACTAGAGTTAATTTAAAAGAATTGGGGCCCTGATGTGTATAAATGACCAATATAAATACCAAATTTCAACTATCTTTATTTTTATTAAACCATTTAATTTGTTTTTCTTTTATTTACATGCTATCAGATTGGGACACCACAGATCCAGGTAGTAGTAGGGTTCAAAATGATACCTAAATTTACACCTGTATATTACATATATATATTTATTTTTTGTGGGATATTATATACCTACATATTATTCAGCAAAAGAATATTAAAATAATTTAGTTGCTGAAAAAATTATAGTGTCTGTCTACTTGATGAAAATTAAAATAAGACTTAAACAGGCTTTTACCTACCATAGAGTCACAGAAAAAAAAATAGTACAACAAAGTTATCCTAATAATATGGATGTTCATGGTTAACCTACGCGCTGGGACCACGCATAGAAGAAATGGTGGCGCGTCATAGTACCGAATAGTTACTCTTTATTGTAGAACTCTAAAATATAATTTGCAATTTTTCAGGTTGCGGCTCCAAATACTCAACAGTTGCAACAAATCCAGGTGGTGCCGGTCTCTAACCTACAAGGTATTGTTTTATTATTTTCTTACACTTAATAGAAAAAAAGTAGACTTGCCTCATCCTTCAATAAAAACAATATCCCACAAGATGGCTGCCATTAGTATCTATTTTAGAAAATAAACAATATTCGTAAACAAATTTTGTCTCACAATATGGCGGATTAGCAACGTCATAGATTGGCGCTAGAGTAATCGCCACCAAAGTAGTCCAGCGGAAAAACTAAGAACTAAAAATTGATTCACGCTACTCCGGCGCTGCGTCTGTGGATTTTTAGGTATTTAATTCTTCTCCATATCTTGATAGGTAGGTATATTCACACCCTAGTTATTTTTTATGTATTTTGTTTCTCGACTTTTTTTACTGTGTCTTGTTTCTACCCAATGGGAAGCAGTCCTACAAAATCCATGAATAGGGTCGATCTATAGGTATATTCTTGTTTTATAGCATTGATTGCACCTACTTTGCCGGCTAAATGATGCAGTTACGAAATGGATGGATTCAAAGACTGATTTGCATTACGAGTCTACTACCCTGAAGGGGATAAACACACCACCGAAACATGAAGAGGTCACTTGACGGTTTTTGCATCTGTTTGGGCGATAACAACGAAACTGGTCGGTCGATGTAACAAATTATAGAGCCCTTTATCCAGTGGCGTAGCGTGCCTTGGCGGGGCCCCATATAATTGATACGGCAGATATGGCGGTAGCTACGCCTCTACCTTCATCCCACCTAATTGTTCGACTACCATTTTTCTTTACTTTTTATAATAGTGTTTGTTTGTAGGAGGTGGAAACACGATGCAACTGCTTACAACTGCAGACGGACAGACGTTTCTATATCAACCAACCGCCACCGCTCCACAGCCCACCATAGACCAGCATCAAATCCTACATCAACCTACCAGTGAGTATACCATTTTTTTTTAAATTTTGTACACATTTTACTACCCTGCTCCAATATTCTGCAAACGAAACATCGCAACGAGCTAGCCACTTGTTCGGTGTAGGCTCACATCGGCTACGACGTGGTGGGATTAAAATCCCTCCTCATTAATATATTTTGTAATAATAATAATTCTATAAATCAACTCCTTCAATAATAAAACATACATTCCCAGGGGTACACCAATATGTGGTGAACTCAAAATGTGCAGACAGAAATTACTTATTTGATTGATGAATCAATACAAATTGTTTTCAGTGATAAACTTAAACGGTAACCTGGTGCAAGTGGCCGGCGTGAGCAACCCCGTGCAGGCGCAACAAGTTGTCAACCAACCTGGATTGGTTATGGTAAGATTTTTTAAATGTTTATTCGCCGAGGCCCTATAAAAAAACGGACCCAGCAGAAGGGAATTCACATCATATCATCACAGATACCTTACGTTGTTGGATTTTAGGGCTCATATCTCGTCATGTCATAGCCGATAGAATTTTGAGACTACACCGAACAAGTGGCTGTGTTTACTTACATTGACTAAGCTCCAGTTGCACCAAAGTATCTGTTAATGTAATGTAACGATTAAAATTAAAAATGGTGTCGAATTTGCCAAATTTATTTTGAAGTTCGATTGACAGCTGGTACAACTCAGCCAAGTTACTGGCACTATTTTATATTTTTTATTGGAGCACGGCTCGTGACTTTATATCTACCTGGTGGTGAGCAGACCTACAAAGTCCATGAATGCGGTCAATCAATAATTGTTCTTAAACAACATTGATCCCTCCCACTGTGCCGGCTAAAGATGCAATTACTAAATGGGCGGAGACAAAAAAGAATTGCATTACGAGTATATTTTAAAATACTCGATGCCTTTTCATCATTTCGTAACGGCACCCTGAAAGGAGACTACCACCTCGACAAGAAATCGATATAGTAATCTCCTGGACAGCGGTTAACCCACAGACTAAAACCGAAGCACGAGTAGGTCACTTGACGGTTTTTGCATCTATGTTAACTTTTTTTTGGTTTGACCTGTGACCAAATGTGTTTTTTGTTGTTGTTATTCACCAGATGGTAAACGGTAATGGTGCTGGAGCAGGCCCGGTGCCTAGCACAGCCGACGCGGACTCCGATGACGAGCCGCTGCTGTATGTCAACGCGCGCCAGTACAAACGGATCCTCAAGCGACGCGTGGCCCGAGCCAAGCTACACGACCAGGGGAAGATACCTAAGGAGAGACCGGTATGTCATATTACTTCTGGGACTGGACCTATATTTCCCCTTCAAGAGGTCTTGAATTGGTTAATAAGATTTTTTTTTTTGGAGCACGACAAGTGACTTTGTATCTACCTGGTGGTGAGCAGATCTACAAAGTCCATGAATGGGGTCAATCAACAATTGTTTTTAAGCAATATTAATCGCTCCCACTATGCCGGCGAAATGGGGGGCGACAATAACGAATTGCATTACGAGTATATTTTAAGTAAGTGGCCTTATTGTCTATTCAACTACCCATTTCGTAACCACACCCTAAAAGGAGACTACCACCTCAATAAGAAATCGACGCCCTTCAGGGTTTTAAATGATTTTGATATTACTGTATAATATAAGAGTCATTTTAGCTTAAATATTTTTTTTTTGTCAGCGAAATGTTAAATTTTAATCAACTGCTATAACCACCAACTTATTTTCTTTCTCCCTCCCCCTTCCAAAGTTTAAAAAGAATTGTACCATAGTTTTGCTGGCTGCTTCAACAGTTGGTAAGATTTAACAGGCTAACGTGTTAAACATTGGGGTTTCCCTTTCAAAGGGGTTACCTATTAGTATATGATAGCAGTTGGATTTGGTAAGCAAGTTCACGGGGTAATTCGTTGTAAGAGGTACACCGTTTAAAGACTTGAGTCGGGGAACGGGTTTTCCGGTCCCTGTATTACCACAGAAGAAATAATAGTATAAGTACAGAGGCTCCACTCCGAATAATGAATTAAATAAATAGCGACTCTTGCACCGACACAATAAAGCTCAGTTCAGATCGCACAGCGCTAATGGCCTACATTTATATTCACCTAAAGTTTCCTCTCTTTCTATCGCGTCATTCTTTACTTTTCTGGCGACGTTAGCGTTGTCTTCTTTTAAACAAAATCTAGGTTAGGTACTTAGTAGTAAGTACGTATATCATAAAACAATTTTATTTTAGGATGTCTGCTGCATAGGTATTTTAACCTAAGGAGATACGGAAGCCATACGGCACACTACATTGTATATGAAACTAAATATTGCTTTTCGGTGTATAGGCACAAAAGAAATAATAGTAGGTACAAGTAGTATAGGTAGATTATGTGGAATGATATAAGTACGAATAATACCTTTAAAGGTAAACAGATTGTACCTACCTACTAAGTTGAAAGAAAAAGTTAAAAAACATTGCCTCAGTATATTTGCTTAGTCTATGTTATTTATTATTAAGCAACTTACGTAGGTACCTAATTGGGCAAATAAATAAGTATGTACGAGCAAGTATGTATGTTGTCTACTTATCAAAACTGCATAATATTTATAGTAATAGTTAGTTCATGGTAGTGCACTAACTATTACTACCTATACTTATCAAACAAAACTATATACTATAGTAATTAAATATCTAACAAAGTACGTAAATACGAGAGACTTTATAACAAAGGACAACATTTGGTACATAGGAAAGGTGGCGAGTAATGAAAATTCGCATTCTTATAAACAGACTACTAGACACACGTTTTGATATTTTTTAGTGTACCTGCCGTGTAAATCCACGCCTAGATTTATTTACCTTTTGAGGTCCTTTAGAAATATGAAAAACGTAAAGTCCGATTCCTTGTTACTATTATACTATTACAATAAGTTTTAGACCTCATTTTAGTTAATATTAAATATCGCGACGGAGGCGCGTGAGTATCTTACAAACGTGCCACTCGGCCGGTGCGCGGCATCCCACTGCCCACTGCGGCAGCCCTTAAAAATAAAACCCATCCGTGGGTACTTGTAGCTTCATACCTAAAGCGCGGAGTGGAACACCCCTGGTATTACTTAAGAATTTTTGTGCCAAACTTTTTAACCAGATGGCGCGACAGTCTTAATATGTTTGAACTGTCACTTTCCATAAGTTTATTGTAAAAAGTTTTAATATCTTTGTAATAATTTATTAATAAGGGTATTTATGTGGCATTTGGTTTTCAAAAAACTGTGCGCACACAAATTCCTTTTAGATGTGAAATTGAGGAAAAAGTGGGAATATCTTTAAATCATTAGATACTAAAAGTCCAAAAACCCGTTTCGACTAGGTCTGCATTCTTTCCATTGCAGTGAAAAATTAATATAATAAATATATTATATAATTTATATATATCTTTTTTTAATGCTTTGTCCACAGAAATACCTACACGAGTCCCGTCACAGACACGCCATGAACAGAATACGAGGCGAAGGGGGGAGGTTCAACGCTGGCAGCAGGAAGTAAGTTGCTTATTCTTGTTTACTAGGAGGTCGTGGGTTCGATTCCCACCCCTGGCAAAAAATATTAGTATGTACAAGAAGTATTATTTTTTCTGTACAGTTTGTCATGTTATGGGTGTTTATAAAATATAATATATATTGTTGCCTCTGGTACACCTATGTGTACAAGTATGTGTCAGACAAGCCTAGATCTTAATTTGTGACCAGTAGCAAGCAATATGTGTAAATTGTCCTATATTATTATTATAATTTATTTTTTTTATTTAGAGATTAGACACATAATCAAAATTTCCTTATAATAATAATGAATCGCTGATCGTTAGTCACGTACATTTTGTTTAAATAGCACGAGGAATGATTTTTTTATTAATAATAGTTTTTTTAAAGAAACAAAATATACAAATTAAATAACAAAAACTAAAAATAATAAATATTTTTACAATCACAGGAGGAACTCTCTTATAAACGCATAATTCGCTAAGAAAATTATTAAATAAAATCAATGAGACCAAAAAAATAACTTACATTGAATGAAATACAAAAAAAAATAAACCTACATTTTTTTTTCATTTTCTTCTCCATTAACTTACATCTACCTCAACAGCAAATCAATTGTTGTTTCTGGTACACATAGTACATGCTTATCTAAATTTGTGTCCAGGATAATATATGTAAAAAATATATATATATAATATAATGTATGTTGAAAAATTATTTTAGCGTTTGATAGCCCATTCACCGGAGAAGGCACGCTACTACTAATAGGAGCGGAGCATCAATGAAATATGTTAAAAAAAACGGGGGAAATTTGTTCCTTTTGAGAGTTACCGTCGCAAAAGGTATAATTTTTCCCCGTTTTTGCAAATTTTTTTTTGTTACTCCGCTCCTATTGGTCCTATTAATTTGGCTATCCAAAATAAACAAACTAAAATAAATATTCAATTCGAACCATTAGTTCCTGAGATTAGCGCGTTCAACCAACCAAACAAACTCTTCAGCTTTATTAGTACTAGCTGTGCTCGCGACTTCGTCCGCGTGGAATAGTTATTTTTTATCATACAAACTTTCATCCCCTATTTTATCCCCTTGGGGGTAGAATTTATCAAAATCCTTTCTTAGCGGATGCCTACGTCATAACATCTACCTGCATGCCAAATTTCAGCCCGATCCGTCCAGTGGTTTGGGCTGTGCGTTGATAGATCACTATGTCAGTCAGTCACCTTTGAGTTATACAGGGTGACTTTGAAAGGATGTACTTTGGGCTAATATGAGGTTCTGCTGATCAAATCGAACAACTTTTCCCATGGAACCATGTGTCGCAAATGAAAAAAAAATTGTCTTCTCCATACAAACTAGTAATATTAAAATGACCAATTTGTATGGGGAAGCCAAATTTTTTTTTCATTTGCGACACATGGTTCCATGGAAAAAGTTGTTCGATTTGATCAGTAGAACATTATATTAGCCCAAAGTACATCTATTCAAATTCACCCTGTATATATATAGATAGATATAAAAAAATGTACCTACACCTAACTACATCGGCACCCGAATAAATTATATATTTTATGGAAATTTCCATGTGATTGATATAAAAATGTTTTCAGGAAAATGTGTGCGGAGCAAGAAGAACACGATCAAGGGAAGGACCTAAATGAAATGAAACCGGGGCTTACTTCTATCACTATCATACATGTAAGTCTATATTAAATATGTATTTAGGTGGGACGAAGGCCTTTATAACTTCGTTAGCACATACAGATTCAAAAATCGCCAAGTAACCTAGTCATGTTTTGGTTTTAGTCTTTGGGTTTACCGGTTTTTAGGAGGATCGTTTTCTTGTGGTAGTTTTGTTTCGGGTACGATTAAAAAACGGGCGGTTGTTTTGACGATAAAACAGCGACGATGTTAGATGTTATTAAAAATAATGCAAATTCGTCCTTGTTGTCGCTCATTGCACCGGCATAGTGGAAGTGATTAATATTGTTAAACAACAATTTATTAATCGACGCTATTCATTGTCTTTGTAGGTCTGCTTAACATCAGGTGGATACAAGGTCACATGATGTGCTCCTAAAAATAAATATTGCTATAAGAAACAAAACCTACTATAACTAAAGTGATCTTCTATATCAGCCGTACTCAACCTTATAAGGGCCACAAAGACGGTTTACCTATAGTGCCGTGGGCCACAACATCCTAGATTTTACGTTTTAGAAAAACGTAAAATTTATGTTATAAAATCGTAAATACCTAATTTAAACTTAAAGGTTGATTATATAAATAAAAAAAACAAATATGTTTTCTAAATATATTATTATATTCGCATTTTTTTTTATACATACAATTAATAAATACATAAAATTATACATTTAATCAAATTTACATGAAATAAATAATTTATTTGAGGATTTATGAATTTATGAATACCGGTGTAAATACAGTCACATAAGGCCCTTCGTACACAGGGCTACGCAAATCTTTGATACCCGACAATTTTATTCTCCAGAGGCTGTACCATGGATTTGCGCATTGTAGAAACGTAACGTATTTATTTACGTATACGTCCACTTTATTTTTGGTAACAGGATTGATTAAAGCGATCCTATTTATTGTTGCTCACGTATACGTAAATAAATACGTTACGTTTCTACAATGCCCATGGTAGAGCCTCAGGTACCGCACTACTGCAATACAGTTCCATAGAGATTCGTACACACGAACGCGTCGCCGACATTTTGTTCATTCGTCCACGTCTCCGTCGTCGATACTTATGATGCTGTGATTTCCAAGATGGCGGAGCAATTATTAAACAAAAACCCCAAAATCTTCTGTTTCGACGTTTTCTTTGCTTTCAGTGAAGATAATAAGCCTAAATAATAGTTTCATCGTCACTTGAGGACATATTGTAAATTCGTGAAGTAAAGACATGTATCCGCTACGTCGCCGAATAGACAACTCGTGTTTCGTGTGTGTACGGATCGTGCGGTACAACATATTCGCGATTTAAATATACAACTTTGGACACGAAGATTTGCGTACGAAGGGCCTAAGTATGGTCCGTACCTTACGGCGCCTGAGGCCGTCTAGGCGGTCTATGGTACCCAGCGGGGTTTTATTCCCGCCCCGTCGTAACCGATAGTATCCGAGTCTACACCGAAAGTGGCTAGTCGCAGTGTTTGGATAGACTCAATAACCCACCTATAAAGAGTTTTACATGCTAGTATAGTGAAACTGGGACCGACTGCTTAACGTGCTCTTTAAAGCAATTAAGTGGTGTTATCAAACAAATGTATTTTTTTTTTAAATTAAATACTCATTGGTACACATCGGGGTAAGAAGCTGGGACTTAAAAACTATTGTTTTTAAGTCTAAGATCTTACCAATTTGGCCATTAGGAATATCCATCTTTTTAAATTTATTACTTTTCTTTTTTCAGGCGGACGACGATAACAAACCTAACCAATGGCGCAGGCTAGCGCCACAACAATTATCTTCTACATAGTCACTATAAGTAAATATATTATATTAAAATTACTTAACATAAGTACACTGTAAAATGTAAATATATTTATTTATATATGTACCATAACCTGAACCAATTTCTAACTCACCGTAGAATCTTGTAATACTAAATAAACACAAAAATACTTACTTTCTATGACTGCTTTTACAATTCAACGAAATAAAAAAAAAGCAACGAAAATTTTGTAGGAATCAATATTAAAAAAACACTCGAAAATGTAATTTTTTTCGAGAAGGTCTAAAGGTCACCAATCAATTTGTTCAGTCAACAGATCTAAGAATTGACCAGGGGTGCGATTTTTGAATGTCAGCGAATGAGTATAACTCAGATGACAAAATAGTCATTGATTTCTGGAATTGTGTTTTTGAATCTCATTGGGTGACTAAAATATTGATATGAGTGCCTTCTACCACTCGCAAATAAAGTTACCGATGACAAATAATAATCATTACAGATAATGTATGTTAAGTTCCGTTCCACCTGTTTTTATGTTTTAGCATAGACTACATAATACGCTAAGACCATAGTAACAATGAAAAATAAAATAAAAACAGGGAAAAATTGTTCCTTTAGAGCGTACTCTGCGTAAACGGTTAAAGTTACGCAGACGAAATTGGGCGGATCAGCTAGTGAAATTATATTTTATTTTGTTTATGAGAAATTATTTGCAAGTTGGTACCGCACATATGACGTTTGATAAATCGTGATTTCCTTTAGTCATCGGTGATATTTTTCTCATTGATGATATCAAAGTCATCGCTGACATTCAAAAATTGCACCGAAAATGATTTTTGGTAGTTGCGCAGATTGAGCATTTTTTTTATTACGTATGAATACAGGGTGATTACTATTCTCTTATCATTAATTACTAGAGGTGAATAGAAACCACTGGAGTAGGTAATTTAAGGTACTAAATTAATTGAGTTCTCTTATCGTTTTCACCTTGTTATTTTTAACATAATATTAAAGGCAACTGCATTCGTAATCGCGAATTTCGCGTTCTCCATACAAAATGAGCTTTCGCACTTCCAGTAATACTCGATTACTGTTTATCGCAGAATGAGGAGTTTTCCAGTAGTTATTATTTAACGCAACAGATGGCGTTTAGTCGCTATCTACAAAAACTGTCAAAATAGTGGTAACATATAAAATATACCCAAAATTTAGGGTAAATAGGAAAGTAATTACCTTTATACGAATAATTTATAAAATTACTTACTTAACTTTGTTTAATATATACACTAATATCCTGAGCACTTTGCCTTACGGCACCAACTTAAGTAATACTTTTTCTTTAAAAAATCATCATTTAAGTAATTAAATTTAGATTTCTAAGGTATCTTGGTCTTTTTACGAAGTTTTTCTTTACAGGGTATCTACTAAAGATTATAGAGTGCAAAAATATAGAGTAAGTAGATACATACAAAAGTGACAAAATATGGTAAAAAATATATCACGTCTTGCAATACCAGAATGTAGTTTTTAGTCAAAGAGAATTTAGAGTCTATAATTAAGTAGTCTATATGGAAATATAGACTACCTAAGTATAGAGATAGCCTTTTTTGACAGTTTTTGTTTTGATATCTTTCCTGCTGCCATCTAGTGAAATATTTTGGAACCGTCTAAAAGAAAACTCCTCATTAAAATAATATTTTTGTCCGTCATTGTATTTATTATTCTTTTTGTGTTGTTTTTTTTAAATTTTATTTCGAAATCAGAATAAAATCTTTTTTAATATTATAATACAAAAATGTTTATTACTCACAACAGAAAGATTTTGCGTAAAATTACCAACATAAAAAATAATTGAATTTCGATTAACAGCCATGATGTAATATTGGAAGTACGTTTGTATGGGAGTCAAGTCGACTACAGTAGCCCTAGTGTGAGTCTTATAACTATTACTTTGCGTTTGAGTTACTTTAATTTGTATGGGAAATAGTTCAGCGCCCCAAGCGGAAATTTTTATAACTAGAAATACGAGCGTGTGATTGGTCCAAATGTTAACGCAGTAGTATAGTTAACGCGAAAGTAAACCTTAATAGAACTCACACTAGTGCTACAGAGCCCTTAAGGCAGTGTCATACCAGGAATAAAAATATAAATTGCGCCCTTAGATGTATTAGTAATTCCGCTAATAATTAGGTTGAATATTGTATATAATATACTTAATGATGTATTTCTGATATCATGGAGTAAAATGGGCATATAGGCACAAAGGCACTTCCTACCCCAGAAAAATTGGTAATAAAATCATATTAAAAACCTATTATATTTTCTTATAATGATTGCCAATGATACAAAATTTACTATTTGAATTTCAAATAGCGCCATCTATCGTTTTTTTGTGGTACTATCAGCGCCATCTTACGCTTTTTTTTTCGATATTTGAGATTAATTTCAATCATTAAAATAAGGAAGAAAACAAATATTTTTTGGTAAATTTCTTATATTCTGCCTACCTTAAAGCAATTCTAATCCTAAAAGCTATGCACCCCACTGATAAATACGTGTTTAATTAAATTTGTAACTGGGTAATAATCTAGTATAATAATATGTAACTCAAACTAATTATAAAATAAAATAATACTGCACAAAGTATTGAGAACGTGAAAGACGTGAAAATTATTTCAAAAAGCGATATTTGAGATTATTTTTATAGGACAATATAACTTTTTTTCAAATTCTTACGGTAAATATTGTATATTCTAATTTACCTATTAAATTTTATTTAAGCTTGGAATGTTATTCCAAAGGGTAGAATTTGACGTAAAAGATTCTACTTTTAGACTATTTGAGGTATGACACTTAATAGATTATGTTTATGAAAAATTTTATTTACCTACAAATATTTTCAGCAATTAATTTATATCGCTATATTTCTTTCGCAATAAATAAGAAAAACTGTAGGTTTTCTTGGTAAATTCTATTACTTTAAGAAAAGATTTAATCTTTCCTTGGAATTTGAGACTGCCTTATTTATTTACTTTAAAACTGCAGGGCCCGGTACCGTGAGATCTCGTTCGAGTTGAGATCAAGAAAGATGTTTTTAGTACTACGAAAAGTGAAACATCGTTATTTGAATTAACCAATGCGTAACTAGTTCGAGTACCTAATTAATTACAAAAATATATATAATATTATGATAAATATATATATATAATATATTATGAAGTTTGTAAATATGATTTGTATGAAATGACGTCATTTTTGATCTCAACTCGAACGAGAACTCACGGTATCGGAGTCGGTGGTAACCCCCCTGTTGACAAATAAAGCACAAAAGCAGACTTGCTAGGCATTTTCTATGTCTTTTGTAAGTCACATTTTGTTATTTAAAAACGTCTTGTATTCCAAGAACCTGTAACCCAAGGCTGCCTTAAATTTAAGGAAGAATTAAATTGCCGTTTATTTATTTTATAAGTTCTTAATAATTATGAGTTTGTTATTTATATTTAGTCATAAAAAATGTAAATAATACCTATAGTTATATATAATTTTATATATTATCCAGTTATATATACAGAGTGACTTTGACAGGATGTACTTTAGGCTAATATGAGGTTCTGCTGATCAAATCGAACAACTTTTCCCATGGAACCATGGTCCAAAATAAAAAAAAATGTTCGATATGATCAGCAAAACCTCACATTAGCCCAAAGTACATTTTTTTCAAATTCACCCTGTATATACATGGTGACTTTGAAAGGTTTACTTTGGGCTAATATGAGGTTATACTCAAATAAAACCACTTTTCCCATATAGGTAGGGATTGTATATTTTTGAGGCTTTTAAAAAAAAATGTTGATTAAATTGTTAACCCTGTATAAATATTTATTTGTATTGTGTGCAAGACGCTAGTGATTATTATTATACAATTTTAATTAAGTTGAAAATATTAATGTTTTGCTATAATTAGGTAATCAATAAGAAAGATGTTTACTTATACAATACAGGATGGGAAATACGAACAGAACATAATAAAAGTACCTTTTAAATATTAACACCGGTATTCATAAAAACTGATTGAGTCCTTAAAGAACACTTTAGTTATAGAAGGTTTTGTCTCTTTTATTAGCAACAATATTTTTTATGCGTAAAAGAGAGAAAATCTTATATAAATAAAACGTCCTTCAAGGCACCAATAAGTTTTTATTAATAAGGTAATAAATATTTAAATTATATATGTTTTTATTAGCAGTAGCTAATTAAAAATATAAAAAAATATTAAAGATTTTTACAAAAAGAAAATTATTTTGAAAATTTTACTATTGCAGCCAGCAGAAAAATAATGCATGTTTATCATTTTTTTTTTATAAGATTTTCTTTTATTAAAGTGTGCTATCGTTATTATTTAATTAATAGTGTACCGTTTGGTTTTCCATTCTGTATAATTTCAAAAAATATCAGTAATAAAAAAAAATGCATTAACTATATATTAAACTATACTTATTATGAACAATCAGGATTGAGGGGCCACAGTTTGCGGGTGTATTTTTTTCTCAATCTAGACCTTTTTTCTAAGTAATTAGTGTAGATATTAAAGTGCGCTTTAATAAATTTGTCAGCGCAGAGGATCCAACTATAATCCCATGTAACATTTTTTTTATAATATTTTTTAGCAAATTCTTATTATAAAAAATGTGTCCCTCATTCCTAATATTTATAAACTTATTTACCATACTTTTGGCTGTCTTTTACTTGTTTTGCCTAATTAACTATAGTTATTGTAAAAATAAAGATTTACTTATGGATTTTCTACAATGTAAATATATAATAAGACTGAGTAGATCTATTGAAATAAGAATTTATATAGAAAATAAATTCACATTTGGAAAACATTTTTTTCTTTATACCTGTTGAATTTTCCTATTAGGTCTTCGAAAAATAATCCACGATAAAGTCGCCTTAACATTAAATTACCACCCCAAATACAGAATCAAACACAGTCAAATGACCTAGTCATGTTACGGTTTTAGTTTGTTAAAATTTTGAGAACTAAAAAGGCGAGCTTGTTATTGGTGAAAAGCTTTCAGTGTGCGACGTACTGTAGGCCAGTGACCGATCCAGGGGGGGAGAGGTGCCCCCCCCCCCCACTAACATCGAAATTTACTTAAAACCTACTATTTTGTTAGTTATTAGAAAAAATCCTCTAAAAAGCTTGTCAGAAGGCCCTAGGTAAATCATTCCTGGATCCGCCCCTGCTGTAGGCCGCACAATATTTTAACAAAAATGACGTAGTTGTCTTTCAATTTCAACAGGTTTGTATTACGTCCAAATTGCATCATATCGATTAAAGTTTAGCTTAGCATTGTGCGCGTAATCACCCTGGATAATGAATAAGAACCTAGTCGAACCCGTTTGTTATAAATTCGCCAAATTGACGTGTAAAAGTGCTTGTGAAAGCCTATTTGCTTAATAAAAAATGAAATTAAATCAAAAGCAAACGTTAAAAACTCAGAAAACAAAAACTAGGGCTACTGAGCACGGCCGTAGGAGAGAGTAGGGTAATTGAGAACGTCGAGAAATTGAGTACACCTTACTATATCATAGTTTGCTAAACAACCAATTTCTTTGGAGAAACAAATTTTTTTTAAATTTTCTGTTCTGTAAAGAACGAAAGTTCGCCTAAATACGACTGGGTTATGTTTATAATATGCTTTTATAATGGCCGCAGGAGAAA
Source organism: Monopis laevigella (assembly GCA_947458855.1). NCBI lineage: Eukaryota > Metazoa > Arthropoda > Insecta > Lepidoptera > Tineidae > Monopis > Monopis laevigella. Next base: position 10,656,505 of record OX381594.1, on the reverse strand, counting down.
TGCACCAGTGGAAAGTCCTTCGAGTCCAGCGGGGGTACCTACCCCCGCTGGACTCGAAGGCTACTTAATTGCTCATGTGCAACTTATGTCAAAAATTTAAATCGTTCCTTTTTACCCCATACGTATATTCGTAATTACCCCATAAGGTGCCGGGTAAATATTAATGCTAAGGGTTTTGTAAATACAAAATAACATATACAAACCATTATTTTTTAGGTTAAGTTATATAATAGCACGAGCACGGCATACTTAAATTAGGAAAATGTTTGCCTAATAAAAATCGTCTTATTTCTTTATCTCCTTTTATAGATTCGTGTAATCTTATTAGAGTAGGCGGGAGGCTTCATAACTCACATTATGAATATAATATTAAACATCCTATCTTGTTATGCAGTAAATGCCCTATCAGTCAGTACATATTTAAAATGTTTCATCAGAGATTATTTCATGCAGGACCTCAACTACTTCTAGCAACAGTGCGTCAACAATACTGGCCACTCGGAGGTAGAAACTTGGCAAAAAAAACTGTACACTCGTGTACAAAATGCATTAGGTACAGCGGCAAAACTATACAACCAGTAATGGGAAACTTACCTAGGCAACGTGTTCATTTAGAGTTTCCATTCATCGATACGGGTGTGGACTACGCCGGGCCAATATTGATAGCCAATCGGTCAGGCAGAGGTTGCCGATTAATTAAATCGTACATTTCGATTTTTGTTTGTTTGGCTACTAAGGCGGTGCATCTGGAGTTAGTTTCAGACCTGACTAAGGAAGCATTCATGGCTGCCTTAAACCGGTTTATGGGCGTTTTTCACGAAAGATGACATTACAAAAAATATGGTGTCCCTCATATTTAAAATTATTTTTTGGAATTCTATACTGTATCATTGTGAAACTCAATATTTATTTGCATTAAAATAATATTTATGATATAAAATAAAATAAAATATACATCAAAAAACGACTAATTTGTTAAATTTTTACAAAGAAAACAACAGTAGATTGCAGATTTCTTATGTCCCACTATGCCCTCGGACATTTTGAGGCCTACACAAACCTTTAGTATCACTAGTATTACGTTTTTATGGTGTGAATTTGGTCATTAATATGTTTGAGATACGATTTAGAACCTTTGCCGTGGGCAAAAACAATGCCTTTTCGAGTAAATATTTATTCAGTGTTGTCCCAGGAATATGTAACTACCGGAAAATCCGGATTAGTCACGACGATTTCAATATAATTCTCAAAAAAATACTACTATTTTATATATATTTAACATTCCTGGCAACATTGTGATTTCTATAACAACCGCCATTTTGCTGGGAATATGTTAGTATGAAAAAAAACTGTGACGAAAGTGGTTGTGATTCTCTTAAGCAAAAGAAGTGTTCCGGTATTGTTACAGGATTTTTGAAGGTAAAAAGAACTTTTTCTGTATTCTATTTTGTTGTGTATATTAAATATTTACTAAAATAAAAGATAGTAATTGGTAACCATTAAAATATTACTTCAAAGTAATTTATTATTATTTTTCTAAATTAGTCGGCTTGGACCGTTACGTCCAATTAGTCACGTGACATACTACCGGAATAGTTTTTGTGACGAACCGGAATTATTAAGCTTAGTATACAATGATCAATAATACTGCTATTTATTTATTTATTAAGTAGAAGTAGATAAATTATTAAGTAGATAAATTCACCGAATTAAGGTTTTTTATCGCCTTCGTGGTCTAGCGGTATTTCTGTCGATTTATCCGACAAATAAAATTATTATTTCTAATATCTGATTGTTGTTCAATAAACATTTAGCAATGTGACGCTGCCTTAGTTATTCAGGATCGTCACCGTATATTCCGGATAGCTACGGTCTCATGTTTTAATAATATTATAATTTATATATTTTTTTAAATATATATTGTATTTCTGATAATAACATTAAAATTGACAATTTAATTATTAATGGTCAATTGCTTTTTCGCCTAAATTGTAAATTTTGGAGAAGTACAATAGAAAAAAGATATTTTCTGATATTTTTTGCCTCTATTGTGACGAACGTGAAACATATTAGCTAATTTAGCGTTGATTTAGCAGTAAGTTATTAAATTTTGTTGTTTTTTTCAGAAGAATTTTATGTTTATTTGATGTTAATAAAGTTTAATTGTCTTAATATTTTTTTTTTTTATTATATTCGCTTGATTTATTACTGTGACGTACCGGAACACTATATTCCACAGATCAACGAATAAAATCCTTTTTTTCTGTATTTACCTAGTAATATTTTAATAATTTACTGATTTTCGGTAGTTTAATATATTAAGGAACTCGTACATTTACAAAAATAACAATATAATGCAAATACTCGAAGTAAATTCCAGATCGTCACGTGTACATTTTTCGTGAAAAACGCCCTTATCGCCCGCAGGGGCAAGCCCAGGAATATATTTTCCGATAACGGGACAGCATTCGTAGGGACTTTCAACGAGCTCTCACAATTGCTACAACTACAGCCTGTGGATAGCATAGCACAACAAGGTATTATCTTTTCTTTTATACCCGCATATAACCCTCACTTTGGTGGCATTTGGGAGTCGGCGGTGAAATCCGTAAAACACCATCTACGGCGTATTTTAAGTTTATCTCATTTAACGTATGAGGAAATGTCGACTTGTCTTATACAAATAGAGGCGATCCTCAACTCCCGACCTATTACACCTCTCTCTGTCGATCCTTCTGATCTTACTCCTTTAACTCCTTCACATTTTCTTATCGGTCGCTCACTGATGTTTGTGCCACAACCTACGATTGAGACTACAAACGTGAACTCTCTTCAGCGCTTCAAGAGAATTGACTATTTAAAACAGCATTTTTGGCAGCGATTCTCGGACGAATACATATCGTTGCTGCAACAGAAGACCAGATGGTGCCGATCCAATGGCAAACTTACCGAAGGAACAATGGTTGTCATAAAAGACAAATCGGCACCGCCGCTGATGTGGCGTCTAGGGCGAATCCTAAAGGTCTTTCCCGGCACAGATGGCGTCGCTAGAGTGGCAGACGTGAAAACCCAGCAAGGCATCGTACGACGGGCGTTCAACACAATTTGTCCGCTCCCGGTGCAAGCAGAATAATTCTTGAAGACACTTCAACGCCGGGGAGTATGTTCAGACATATTCACATTTGGCACTGAGCCAAACTTATATGCTTCTTGCTCGGAGCCTTGATCTACGTGCGCCTACCCTACACATTTGCTTTTTATTAATATTAAATATTTGTCTCGTCATGTATACGTTTTTATTCTTGTAATTAATTAACTAATTTAAATTTATGTGAAGTTGAGTAAATTCATTTGTGTGCCAACAAAATGGTGTTTTAATTGAATACAGTCCACTGCAGTACCACACCACAGCTTTTCTAATTGTAAAGCTAGGAAGCCAAAGTTTATATTGGATTCAATATAATATGTTGTTTTTAATAACTTTTACCCGTATGTACGTGGTCCCAATTACCACTAAAGATTATTTGTCTGCTACTATATGGGAATCAGTTATACTTAGAAATAATAATCATATTTATTGGAAAACATTTATTCATATAATAAATAAAACGTTAGTATAAATCACACAACATAATATCAATAACTATGTATAAGAAGATATAAAACGGCAGTTTTTTTGGTCAAAATAATATTAATTGTTCTACTATGTAGGAATATGACAATATAATTTTATTTAAAGAAAAAGGTATCTACCATTATTTTATATAAACATTCGTAAAATGTATTATACTAACCCCCGTATTCTAAGACGTTTCCTTAACTCCACTCTTCACTCAAGGAGCGTCTGTCTCAACTTGCTTTTTATAGTTGACATTTGGTGAAAAGAGACAGACGTTCCTTGAGTGTAAAGTGGAGTTAAGGATATGTCTTAGAATACGGGGGTAAGTAATAAGTATGTATAAAAAAAAAATCCGACTTTTAGAAAAACGTAAGTAGTATTTCCCACCCATGGCAAATACTACTTACGTTTTTCTAGAAGTCGGTTTTTTTTTTGACCGAACCCACGACCTCACGAAATAAAAAAAATGTGGAAACTGTTTGCAAAAACTTGTAGTAGAGCTACAGACAACTTACACACCTATCTATTATAATGTATTTTTAATCGTTTGGCTTTTTAGTATCTTTAATGCGTTGTATTTCAGTTTTGATGGCAGATATGAGAGGAAGGGCGGGATCTTCGGCAGGCAGCTTACCCTCTGCCAGTATGATGGCAGGGTTTACTACTGGCACTGGTGGTTTGGAAGACTGGCTACTCCCGGCGGTCTATAAATTTAAAGAGACAATTAATATATATATATATACATGGTGACTTTGAAAGGATGTACTTTGGGCTAATATGAGGTTCTACTGATCAATACGAACAACTTTTCCCATGGAACAATGTGCCGCAAATGAAAAAAAAAATTGCCTTCTCCATACAAACTAGTAATGTTAAAATGACCAATTTGTATTGGGAAGCCAAGATTTTTTTTCATTTGCACCACATGATTCCATGGGAAAAGTTGTTCGATTTGATCAGCAGAACCTCATATTAGCCCAAAGTACATCCTTTCAAAGTCACCATGTATATATATATATATTTATCATGTAAGATATTACAGAAACTAAGCTTGTGACATGTGTGCACTAGTGTATATTAAATTTACAAAACATCCAGAGCTTGGCAAACTGTACAGAAAAAAAACGTTTTACCATGGATGGGAATCGAAGTCACGGCCTCCGGATACAACGCAATAGGTCAAACACTAAACTAAGGCGGTCCATCTTAAAAATATTATGATGGACCATGATAATACTTAGATAAGTATATAAAAAAGCGGCCTGGGCTGAGTGGTTAAGTCACTGCGCAACTGATAGCAGAGGACAACAAGACCGAACCTGGGATGGTGACCGCTTTATACAACGAGGCTTTGCCATCATATCATCAATAAATCTGACGCTCTAAAAATTTTATATTTACCATTTGTGGATTGTGATCCCAGGCCCTCGTAGGTAGTGTCTTTTTCTGCGTGTGACGAGATATGGATGTGCGCGGCCTAAAGTCGTCACTACATGAACTTCTGTATTCTGCTGCTCTGTATCCACATAATAATACTTATATTATTTTAGGCAAGCACGTACCCAGATTTTTTATCGGGGTCCGTTTGGGTAAATGATTAAGAGCAGCGTCTGATCAAATATTTCCCCATACATTCACGACTTTTTGGTCCTAATTGTTACCCCTTAAACAAAAAATCGCAAAAAAAATCCCTCACATTAAAAGTATCCTATATAATATCAAGACAGAAAATTAAAAAAAAAAAGGAAACTCGTTTATTTTATTAGTTAAGTTTAGGGGTAGAAAATAGTTTTGGCCCGAAAGTCGTTTTGGTGCCTAAATTATAGGTATAATAATCTCATACGTGTTCTTTCTCTTATTGAGGGTCGGGGGGAAGGTTTACATAAATATATGACACCAATATAAGAGGGTATATTTGAAAAATAAATAATCCTGATATGAATAACAAATATGAATATGTCTTGCTCGCACTCATAGATATTCAGGGGCCCTACCGGGAAGCCACATGAAATACATGAAAGACACGACCGATCGATCGATCGATTTCTACACATAGATAATATTTCCCATAATTTTTTTTTGTCGGTGTGGCTTCCCAAGGACCTGACCAAAGAACACGATCGCCAATCGAATCGCCTCATGGATCGATAATAATGTATAGGAATTTTACTCTATGGATAGAGCCTGTTCGTCTTAGGAAAATAAAAAACGAGATACGTCAAATCCCATACATTTGGCTTTCGATTCGATTATCGATTGGCTTTTTGGTAAGGCTCCTGTTCTCGTTCGTTGAGGATTGACAGTTATAACAGTTTTTGATTTGGGTTTGTATGGCGGCGGCCATATTCTGTTTTCATGGTACTTTTACCGTATACATTTATTCATACTTTCATATTCCTCCCACACACGCCAACAAAAAATTTTCTATATCTCCGGTTTTTCATTATCTAGTAGGTATTTGTATTAAAAACATACTTTATAAAAGTCCGTGAATGTTGTTAGTAAGTCAGTCAGTGTGTGTCACAATTGTATGTTCAGTCCAGCCTCTCCTATATATATTCTAAGGTCCAGTAAATTTTGGCAGATCGCTATCGTGATCGATTGCAATTGGAAAAAGAGCGATTACAATTCTAAAATGATCAACGCATTGACCGACCCATAGAGTATAATGACAGACCGCTATCGCTTTCGCTATTTTATAATTAGTTAGGCCCCACCGGCCACATTCTGCTTCTTATAAGTAATCGTTTCTTATTAGATTATCATAAACGATTTCCGCTATTAGCGAGCTCTCCTCCAATCAGAGTAGTTTTTTAACCTTCGTTGATTGCTGAGAGGTTGCATTCGTGATGGTATTCCCGCCTATATCACGGACAGTGCTTTGAAGAACTGTTTGAACTCATCCCTTCTTCCCCATTTCGTTTCCGTACTACACGCACTGGCAATAAAATGCATACAGAGGATGACAGGTCCACCAGAACAAAAATGTGTGGTGATACTTATATGTCGCACGATAAAAAAAAATTAATGCCTTGCCTGCGTGCGTTTACCCTTCTTCCTTTAATCCTGAGTCCTTTAAGCGAGGCGTGAATAATTTTCTCAAGCAGACATAGTGGAACCAACCAATTGAAGCAAGCATCATTACTACTATTGATTGAGAACATTCTTGGACGTTGCATTGTCGCTTACCATTGGTGGTTGTAGGGTCATGCGACCGGCTCTATTAAAAAAAAGGAGAGGCGCTAATAACGGAATTCGTCACGTTGACAATCTAACGCTCACGTTATAAGAAACAGAATGCCTCAGAGAGCACGTTAAGCTGTCGGTCCCGGTTTCACTATACCAACTTGTGAAAATGTTTATAGATGGGTTATTGTGTCTATTCAAAACATTGCAACGAGCTAGCCACTTTTTCGGTGTTGTCGGCTACGACGAGGTGGGATTAAAACCCCTCCGCTGGGTACCCCGGGGCCGTCTAGGCGGTCTCGGGCGCCGTAAGGCACCCGTGATGATATATATACCGTGGCAGATGTACCAACTCGTACTAAACGTTTTGGCGATTCATACATCTGCCGTACTATTAAAATGGGGAATGCTCTACCAGCTTGCGTGTTTCCTTCCTCTTATAACCTAGAGCTCTCTAAACGAAGCGTGAATAAGCATCTTAAGCCGGCATAATGATGGCAATCAGCTGTATGCATCCGCTTGTTGCTATCATTCCTAGACATTGGATACTGCTTAACATCAGGTGGATGCAAGGTCACATGTTGAGCTCTTATAAAAAATAAATGTCCAGATGTATGAGCTCCTTAATGTAGGCTGGCACTGGCATAACTTTTATAAAGGAACTCATACATCTGGAACTCTACATGCGAGTATATATAGGTGTTACCTCATTCCAGCAGATCGTCCTCTAACTGTATCCAGTGCAGAATATGGTGAACCAGGCAGCCGAACGTTATCGTTTCTAGCCTGCGCTAATATTTCAGAATCTAATATAAAGAAAAAAATATATATATATATATATAAAAAAAAAAAAAAAAATTTTACACAAGCAAAAATTGATAATTTTAGTATAGCGTCCACTGCCCAGTGACTTTTTTCCGAATCATAATAATAATACCGCTGAGAATATTATAAGAACTACTAAGTTAAACAACTCAACGGGGTTCGAGACACCTATCGCTCGGTAGTGTGAGTTTTTTTAACATTTACTTTCGCGTTAACTATACTATTGCGTTAACATTTTGACCAATCACATGATCGCATTTTTAGTTCTCAAAATTTCCGCTTGGAGCGCTGAACTATTTCCCATACAAATTTTAGTTAACTCAAAATCAAAGTAATAGTTAGAAACTCACACTAGGGGTACTGGACAGACAATAAATGTAGTTTTTACAGATATTACCCTGATCACACAAACAAGATATTACCATACCTTGTGTACCACAAACAACGATATTAATATTTTATGGACACCCAGACCATGGCAAACTAACATAAAACGTTCTAAAAATTTTGCTATAAGTGGAAATCGATCGAACCCACGACCTCAAGATACACTCCAAAGGCGCAACCACAACCACGGAGGCGGTCAATAATAAATAAATCATTTGAATATAAAAGTTTGAATACATTAACAAACCTTGCTTCCTTTCAGGTGGTCTCTTCTCATTTTGTACAGTAAAAGTGGTACCGGATTTGGGACTCGAACCCGGACTTCCAAACAAGCTGAACGCATCATCCACCAGCTCATTGAACCGTTGTCTCATTTTTGATACATTACTAACATCCTTCTTTAATGATGCTATTGATTTTGTTGGGCTTTCAGTTTTTGGGACTGAAAAGAGGGTAATTTAAATATTTACACTGTGTAATCACCACGCACAACGCTAACCTAATCTTTAATCGATATGATGCAACTCAAATTACATACAACTACATCATTTTGGTAAAAGTTTACCTTAACATTGTAAGGCCTACTGGTAATAGGTAGTTATCTATAACTCGGCCGATCTACCGGTTTTGTTACCACCGCCCATAAAGATAAAAAGATCGTCAGGTGACCTAGTCATGTTTCGGTCTTAGACTGTGGGTTCGCTGGTTTTTAGAAGCTTACTGCGTCGATTTCTAGGTTAGTTGGTAGATAATGCCTAAGGCATTAAGCTCGCCTATGTACAATAGTAGAATTTTTCATTCGTTCATTTATTGTCAAGGTAGTCCCTTTTCAGAACATTTATTTTTAATTTTAGTTTTTACAATTTTAAAGAAAAAATATATATAAAATTCTACGGAAAATACGGACTTCGATAATATGTACAAATATAATAAACAACTATCTATATAAAAATTAAATAAATAAACATACCATCCTTAATTCTCTGACAGTGTAGATCCCAAACTAAAGGTCCCACTACACCGGGATCTTTATCTATACTTCCAAGTCTAACCAACTGGGAAGTCATTTGCCTTCTTGGTATCACATCAGAGTCAGCTAACAGAGACTTATTATACGGCCTGGCTTTGGATGGATCAGATTTCTCCTTTGGACTATCAGTTGAAGAATCTAAATCTAGATGACGAACAGAAATAGGTTCCAGAACCCTTGATAATGGTTCCACGATGTTACCTCTGAAATTTTATATTTACATTAATAAAAATAATCAAGAGAAGTACGTACAAGAAGTTATATTTGCTTGGGGTAGTTTAGTATCCTCGTTTATCTGAAGAGTGATTTTTTATTAGAACGCGTATAGAAAGTCGGATTAAAAATTGTATCTTTGCATTTGATAGCCCAGAATGGTTATTATATATTATATATTATAGGTTATAGGCTATTTAACATTACGCTACAACAAGATAGAAAGAGCAAGTAGAAATGAAGTAATAATCCGCTTTGTTTCAAATAGAAACGAAAAAGGGCAAGGGGTCGGGCACATTTTATAATTCGATATCACGAAACAACTGCTTCCGATGTGTGAGAAGCTTGTTAGAAGAAATGGCGCTACGCTACTGCTTCTAATTTACCAAACGAAATATAAAGAGTACGATTGTAATAAGGTGACCAATGACTACCCCACTAACGAGGTTTCTTGAGTCACATTCTTATCTGATGTGAATACTAACATAATACTAGCAAGCAAAATGTGCAAGCTGTATGTAACTTAGTTAGTCAATGTTCGATTTCATTGTTATTTTTGCTGAAATAATCACCAAATGTCGCACATTGAATGGATTTCATCAGCTCACGGTTTTGAAAGTGTAATGAAACAAGCAATATAATAAAGTAGTAATGTTTGATGGTATTTTGGGAATAATAGCAACATATACGAACGCAGACTGCTGATGTAGGGCTGAAATTATTTTTTCGTAAATTGCCTCAAGGCACCTCGAATAAGTATTGGTCGAAATAATATCCATGTTTCGGTTTTAGTTTATAGGTTCACCACTTTTCAGGAGATTATTCCATCAATTTCACGTGGAGATGGTAGACTTTCAGTGTACGGTTACGCAACAGACATACGAGTATATTGCGTGCATGATATTGCGTTCTTTAAGGAAATTTCGAGTAAAGGGAATGAAAAAAAAATGTATTTGTGAATTTTTGTTCATAACTAGATCAATAACACTCACCTAGGGAAAGATCTCACTGAAGGCATGGAAAGATATGAGGTAGGTGTAGCTGGAGCTGACATTTCTTTGGCACTGTCTGAACTCTCTCCAAGCCCTGCAGATACTAACAAACTATCTGTTGTTCCTACTGTAAACACAAAAAAGGATATTAAAAATAATGACAATAGAAAATATAAATATTTTGCACTATAGTATGCACAGAACCTCTTTTCTTCGGTGGTATTCTAAATCCCTGAGGCTTTTTATGTCTTCGTCTTAAAGCAGCTGCAACTTCTGAGACTCCAGACGAAGAAGTCGTAGAACTAAAAATATATAAAAATCGAATAGTGCATCCAAATAAGTAAATCAAAAAACTATTAAATAAAAAGTAATTTGAGTATACCTGGAAGCACTATTAGCTCTATAAAATGGTAATAAAGTACTGCTAGGTCTTGTTCTACTAGGAGACACTACACTAATCAACTGAAAATAAAGTTATGATAAATTCGTTAATTATACACCACTGATGAACCCATACATGATCGGAGATTAGATGCTATATGTAAATCAACGAAAATGACGTCCCTGACAAGACTACGTTCTCTCTGCTACAGTAACATCGTTAATCTATTTTGACGTTTTACATCTACTCTTCTTTGCCATTGGGGTTCGAAAATACTACGGACGTTTGCTAAAGTCAGCACTTAGGTAATTATGTTATTAAAGGTTAGATTGTTTCTATTTTTTAATAATACTCACTCGGCCATCTTTATATTCATGAACTTGTTTAACCTGTCTTTTATCCACTTCCCTCATCAATTCATTTCTATACGCATGAAGAGATGCTGCCGACATTGCTTTCTTCCTAAAATAATTTGACCAACATAATTTATTTTAATATGAGCTCTTTTTAGAGACTGGATTGTCATCAATAAATACACACCTTCTAACTAATCGACACAAAAGCACCAACAGAACAAGTAGCAATAAAACAGCAATAGCTCCACCAATAGCTAAAGCTAATAACTCTGTTCCTTGTACAGTTTTTTGTGATACTTCTTCACCAGACAATCCTTCTGCCGCCTTCAAGTATGCTGCTGATATAGTTTATGGAAATGTTATAATACAAGAAGTTATTTAAAATTAACTTCGTTTTATAATAACTTACGTTCAGCTTTAGTTGTAACTACGGCACCTAATTCCCTCGCTACTTCGGCATCTCTAACTAATCTCATATCCCTTGCAGCTACTGCAGCTGGAACTGCCCGTCCACCCACCATTACTATGTATACTATTTTAACTGTGCCAGTATCTGTTAACTGAAAGACAAATAAAATTAATTTACTTGGCAGTTAAATCAGTTAACTTAAGTTGTATTTATTTTATTTACCTCTGTAATATTTTGAATATGTACGTGCACAGGCGGTTGCTGCTCTGGTTTTATTATTTCCCGTTTGTATAAAAGTGTTTCGTTGCTATCATTTGATTCAATTGAAATATCAATTAGACCTTCTTTATCATCTGATAGTTCTTCTCTGTCAGATGTAGTTTCACGTTTTCTTACTATCAAAGTTGGTGTTGCTAATATCCACGTTTCTATTTCACTGAGTTTTGTTGCTTTAATTTCAGAAAGTATGTCAGTTTCATTTATACTTTCTTTGAATGTGTTATTCAAATCAATCTTATTAAACATAGTATTAGAAGGGTCAATAGAATTGATTATAGAACTTTCAATATATATATTATTTATATGTTCTTCATTGTTTACTTTTGGAGTTACTGGTTTGTTTTCATCATTTAGTAAAAATGAATGTACGTCATGTTTCTTTCTTTGTGGTGGAGCATCCAAGGATTTTATTATACCTAGATGACGTTCTTGTTGCCTGTTAAAAGTATTGATATATAATAATCAATATTAATTGAAAAAAACAAGGTTTATTCACATATTTTTACATACCTTAAAAAGGCCTTTTGATATAATCTGGCTAGTTTTAATTGAAGACTATCAGGTGTGCTTCCCTGGATTACCGTTAAAAGCCAATATCTTCGATCTTCTGGAATTTCAGTCTCCAAGCTGTCTGGAACACTTGTATCTCCACAATTTAAGATACATTCTCCAGTTGTTCGGTCTGTGACAGGCTGTTCAGAAGTTAAATCTTATTTAATATTAAGGATGATAAATGATCATATGACAGTTTTTAAAACTTTGCAATAAAACAGCTTATCCATTTTATGAAAAAGGATATCGCAGGTAAGTCTTTATTGTAGCGTAGTTTTTATATGTTCAAAAGTCAGCTAAGATACCCTTTCAATAAAAATAATAAAAAATATTATAGGTGATATATTTTAAAGTAAACCTGAGGTGGATATGAATCCAAGTAGACTGTAGCCAGAACTGTGGTCGTTCGAACAACTGTCCCCTGCAGGGTGGGGGTTGGAGTGGGGGGATCTGGTGGAGGAGGTGGTCCGTCCCCGGAGCCTGTCCAGAAGAAATCTTCCAGTCGAGGAGTGCGCTCGTGGGGTATCGATTCCATCATGTACACTGTTAAAAAAACGAATATAATATTATAACTGACGACTAGAATGTTATTATCATGGATATGTTTTGTTTGAGCTTGGTAAAGGTTGCTTGGGATGTAGCAGTTTATGGTTCCACCATTGTTGTTGTATTCGTAATCGCGAATTCCGCGTTCTTCATACAAAATAAGTTTTTTTTTTATATATATATATTTATTTTTTTTCATATTTCGAAATAAATAAACATAATAACCCAACACAGAAAGATTAATAAACACAATGACCGACAAACATATTATTTTAATTCTGCGACAAACAGTAATCTAGTATTATTGGAAGTGCGAAAGCTAATTTGTATGGAGACCGCGGAGTTCGCGATTACGAATGCAGTGCCCAAAACAAATGTGTACCACAAACTCTAGTAAAGGCCCGTAGTTCTCTAGTTTAACTAGTTGGAGAACTGACAAACAGTTGGACTCCTAGCTTTGTTAAAGTGTTAAAGATTTAGTTATATACAAGTGACGAAATTCCTCCAGTACTTTTTCAATTGTCAATAATTTACTAAAAGATCAAATTCTAATTTAATAACGGTATAGTGGTTTTCTTTCTTTATGTTTCATACAACTACAAGTATCATAACAAGTTCCTAAACATAAATTTATAGGAGCAATAAATCAGCTTTAAACTGTCTTGCTTTTTTTCAGCTTTCTTTTCCCATATTTCAAAAAGCTTATATTTACTATCAGACGGCATCGCGTGATCATCCAAATTCAAGTTGTGCTTACGGGTTATTATACCTCCTTTATCCCTTAAGACCACGTCAGTTGTGATCAGTAGTTTGAGTTTTTTAACTATTACTTTACCTAAATTATGTATGGAAATAATTCAGCGCCCAAGCGGATATTTTGAGAACTAAAAATGCGAGCGTGTGATTGGTAAAAATCATAACGCAATAGTATAGTTAACTCGTATAACTTGTTACTATAGTATCATACTATTGCGATAAAATTTTCACCAATTAGAAAAGTTAGAAATAATACATAATAAATATATATATTTTATCTTCACAAGTTTTATATATACCTAAATATAATTAGTCAACTACAGTTCCTTGTGAAAGAAAGGAAACTGAATAGGCTATTGTCTGTCCTACAGCAGACAAAAGTAGCTCTACAAGTTTTTGCAAACAGTCTCTACTATAGTCGCTAGTAACAATAGATAAGGCCTAAACAACTCCAAAAAATTCATTGATCTGGATAAGGTCTGGAAATTTAACCAACCGCAAATAAGGCTACTGGTGGGAATTCTCAGGACCTTATACCGCAAATAAACATGTCCACACTATAGGATTTAGAGAAGACCCCAGAAGCAGATTTTGTTTTAATGAGCCCGAGACCATGCAACACCTACTGGACTATTGCGACACAAGGACCACGCAGAGAATGAAATACCTAGGACAGGCTTACCCAGAACCAGAAAGCTATAGGCTCCTCAAACTGGATGATGTCCTCAAATATGTCAGCAACTTATTTACAGCAGTTTGAGGAGCCTATAGCTTTCCGGTTCTGGGTAAGCCTGTCCTAGGTGTTTGTCTCTGCATGGTCCTTGCGTCGCCATTGGACAAATGTGTGAGGTGAAATAGAATGGGGAACACACAAAAGAGCCCACAGGGTCGAAGTGTTTTGACTGATGTCAGCCCCAAAACATTTAGATAAGATAAGATCACTATAGATAGGGATAAACCAATAGGATCGATTTATTTGTCAAATAATCCAATCTATAGTTACTAGCGTCTATAGTAATAATTGTTTGCAAAAACTTGTGGTAGAGCTACTGTAGGCCCCCAATCCAGTATTACGAGTTAATTAACGAAAATAAAAATAAAAAAAAATATAATAAAAATAGTGTAAGTGATAGTGAAAGCTATTGTATTGGTGGACAGTACCCCCTAGTGTGAGTTTCCTTAACTATTACTTTGAGTCTGAGTTAACAAAAATTTGTATGAGAAATAGTTCAGCGCTCCAAAGCGGAATTTTTAGAACTAAGAGTGCGAGCGTGTGATTGGTCAAAATGTTGAGGCAGTAGTATAGTTAACGCGAAAGTATATGTTAAAAAACTCACACTAGGGTTACAGTTGACGATTGACGAGATTGTAAAAGTAAAAAAAAAACTCACACGAACGGCTACTAAATTTCCCGTTATTCGGCGTTCCCTATACAAAATAGGCTTCGTAAATTTAAAATAACTTTTTGTCTGATATTGTATTTTTTTTTATCTTAACCATTTCTTTTCTTTATTACCTAATAATACGATTACCTGCGGCTAACAGACAATATTATAAATATTTATTATTTATTTATTTAAATCTTTATTGCATACAAAATACAAAGGCGGACTTAAGCCGCTAGGCATTCTCTACCAGTCAAACCCTTGGGACAATAAAAGCTGTTAATAAGTGAGGTAGGAAATATGTTTCTATGGAGCGTCAACACAACTGGCGAAACCTTAAGCTCCCTCGTAAGCTTCAAAGAGTATGAAAGCTTTCGCCAGTTGTACGCCGTCCAACCCCGTACCACCCTGCCTAAACAATATACAAAGAAACGCATTTCCTTATTGTAAATTGGGCCTTGCTTGCCAAGACCTTGGGTAGGGATTTTATAAATTGATTTTTTGAAAATTAGGGACTTCTGTCAAAGAATATATAATAATACTATGTACTAATGTTTAGTATTTTTTTACTCCGGCTCCATACATACATATCATCACGGGTGCCTTACGGCGCCCGAGACCGCCTAGACCGCCCCAGGGTACCCAGCGGAAGGGTTTTAATCCCACCTCGTCGTAGCCGATGGTATGACTCTACAGCGAACAAGTGGCTAGCTCGTCGCGATGTTTTGAATAGACTCAATAACCCATATACGAGTATAAACAGTTTCACAAGTTGGTATGGTGAAACCGACAGCTTAATGACACTATAGTGGTGTTGCCAAGCAAATGTAAATTTTTTTTTAAATTAAAAACTCATTGGTACATACCGGGATTCGAACCAGGCACCTAATTTATTTTTTAAGTTCAAGGTCTAACCAACTCGGCCACCACGTAGATATTACTCCAGCTACAGCAATTATATTTCGATGTAAATAAAATAAATTGAAAATTACCTAATTAAAATACTTATACATGTTGTTTTTGTCACAGGGATAAAAAATTTATATTATGTTTTATGATCAAAATAAACACGTATTTTATTCCTTTTAGTGTTGCCCATACAAAATCATTACGATAAAATGACTTAAAGTACAAAAAAGCGCTATACAAATCACTCCGACATTTAATATTTTTTTATTTATACTAAATTGAGACTGCCGCTTGTCTAAATAAATGTGTTACAATATGTAAGTATTTGTTGGAGTTATTTTTGGCGTTCATATGATAATTTATTTATCGGTTATGTTGAAAAAAAAAGTACCTACATATTTTTATATTGAGTGGTCGCAATTTCACTATACCAAATTTAGGAAACTATTTACAAATCGGTTTATGAGTCTATGATCAAACCAAATATCGCAACGAGCTGACCACTTGTTCTTGTTTTGTCTCTGTGTGAGCTGACCGCCTGTAGAATCAGTAGCTTAACAATGAGTTTTTTTTTTACTAAGTGGGCTTACTATAGTCGTTAGTAACTATAGATAGGAATAAACCAATATGAGAGTTTCATTTAAAAAATAAAGCGATCCTATTGGTTGATCGCTATCTATTATAGTTACTAGTGACTATACTAAAAACCGCAGCCACATTCTGTTTCTTAAAACGCGAACGTTAGATTATCAAAACTCCTCCAATCGGAGTAGTTAGTTAGTTTTGACAAAATATTGAACATTTCGCCTTAGTTCGGTAGAATACCAACGGGTATCGGGTGGTACCAACTTTTATAGCAGACGTCACGAAGAGCGCTATCTTTGTAACTCGCATCGATATACTCGTTTATACGGGTTCATTTCCTGGTTCATTGAACTTTATAAATTATGCATGATTTCTTGAAAAACTATAGACAGACATTAGGCACAGCGGCTTTGTCTAAATTTCATCCTGACTTCGGATTCCAAGTCACTTCAAGTCTATCCTAAAGCTTGCACTTTTATTTCTTCTGTGCCTAAAATCTTTTATTTTATTTAGGTAAAAAGATTAAAGTAATAAGTATCTGTGGCCCTAGTGTGAGTTTTTTTTACTTTTGCGTTAACTATACTACCGCGTTGACATTTTGACCAGTCACACGACCGCATTTATAGTTCTCAAAATTTCCGCTTGCTCACACTAGGGGTACTGGAGACTCTAAGGCCAGTTTCCTCTTGGGGCAAAATGTTTCCGTGGCTATTCAACGTGGTTACGTTGAAAGCGTCATGGGTATCTTTTGTTCCTAATTTCAGATTTATTTATATTATAAACATACCTATGTGTTTTATTTAAAATAATATAAAACTGAATATATAATCTAATAGGTATAGCGTTAAACTAATAAAGTTTTATTTACAATAATATAAAACTAAATATATAATAGATATAACATTATATAAATATTGCCTGGACACAAACTAAGGCTAGGCTTGTACTATGTGTACCAAAAACAACAATATAAATACATATTATATTTTGTAAAACCCCAGACAATGAAAAACGTACTAAGGTGGGAAACAACCCACGACCTCCGGATACAACGCCAAAGGCGCTGCCAACCAACCTTATTGAGTTAGAAACGTTAGTTCCTACTAATAGGAAAGGTTTATTTATCCTGTTT
Organism: Monopis laevigella; assembly: GCA_947458855.1. NCBI lineage: Eukaryota > Metazoa > Arthropoda > Insecta > Lepidoptera > Tineidae > Monopis > Monopis laevigella. The sequence continues at coordinate 10,638,962 of OX381594.1, read as the reverse complement.
TCAGCCTGAAATTAACTAAATCTGAACTAGGGAGTAGTGAGTGGGTTCGATTCCACCCATGGCAAATAAATATTAGTACGTTTTTCTGTACAGTTTGTCATGGTCTGGGTGTTTATAAAATATAATATGTATTATATAATTGTTTCTGGTACACATAGTACAAGCCTAGAGCTTAGTTTGTGACCATAGCAATTTGTGTAATTTGTCCTACATAAAAAAAGAAAAAAAAAAGAAAACAAATAAAAAAACTTGTTTCATGGAAATGTTTTTTTTACATATGTACCTAAAATTGGTAAAAAACGTGACAATAAGAGTAGGTGCAGTAAGTTTGGCAGACCTCTGAAATTTGATCAGGTGGGCAATTCTCGCGCTTTCGACATTCATTCGAGATTTCGTTCATCGTTTCGAGATTTTTAAACGAAAAATGACTAAATATGTCATTTTTCGTTCAATATTTGTATATTTATTAATTAATATTTATTATTTATTTCGTTTAATCGAAAAATCTCGAATCGAGATGTCTGTCGAAAGCGCGAGAATCGCCCACCTGGCAATAAGTAGGTAAGTATCTTCGATCATATAACCAATATAATAATTTCACCAACCATTATTTCGTCCAAGGTAAGTATAGAACCTATTAGTATACCTTCCCTATTACTCGATAATGTTAGGTGGGTCTTATAAGATTTAGGTCAATTGATGATTATATTAATAGAATATCGATTTTAATAACAAGTTACTTAAAATAATTATAATTAAATTGCGGACATAATTTTTTTGCACTGAAATTTGGCCTTTTTTAATTTGGTTTATCTTTTAGAGGAAAATCTCTTCTCTATAACGTCTACCGTACCCCTAGTGTGAGTTTTCTGACTATTACTTTGCGTTTGAGTTAACTAAAATTTGTATGGGAAATGGTTCAGCGCTCCAAGCGGAAATTTTGAGAACTAGAAATGCGGTCGTGTGATTGCATTAAATGTTAACGCGGTAGTATAGTTAACGCTAAAGTAAACGTTATAAAAACTCACACTAGGGCTACCGGTCTTGTTACCACCGCCCAAAATTCAAAAACTATAGGGTTCAGCGGTTGTCAGAAGACTACTGCATCGATTTATTGTCGAGGCGTTAGTTTCCTGTCAGGGTACACACATATCATCACGGGTGCGGCCTCAGGGTACCCAGGGTTTTAATCCCACTTCGTCGAAGCCGATGGTATGAGTCTACATCGAACAAGTGGCTAGCTCGTCGCGATGTTTTGAGTAGACCCAATAACCCATCTATAAACAGTTTCACAAATTGGTATAGTGAAAACGGAACCGACAGCTTAACGTGCTCTCCGGGGCACTATAGTGGTGTTGTGTAGTAAGATCAATCCTATTCAATGAGTTTGTAGATCTGCTTACCACCAGGTAGATACATGCCGAACTGTTAATCAAACATACAGGCGTATATCCTTTCCGATTTTAGTATTGAGATACAGTCAATGTGATAAAGTTTCACCCACTCTATCCCTCCGTATTAACGTTCAATTTGCGTTGGCAATGTCTAACTTACTATAGCTACCTTGTTGTCTAGTTACCATACACAAAAAGCCATATAATAGTCTGTGACAAAAGTCGTAATGAGATGGTTACACGCGAAGGAATCTTTTGTCCCTGTTCCACCGGATGTACGAATGAAAAATTCCGAAATAATAAAACAATACTCAATCGTGTGTCTACTGCAATAAGGTATAAATTAGATCCTAGTATAAAAATGTTTTTGGTATTTGGTGAACCGTAAACAAATGTATGTGATGATGACTGATTTAAAAACATATGACCTGCTTTTATTACAATAAAATGAATGAATGTGGAATAAGTACTTTTTATTTTACCTTTATAAAGTTAACAAATCTCGAAATAAAAAATTGTAGGTCTAGGAACAACTTTTTTTTTTTTTTTTTTTTTTTAAACGTTATTGTCATTTATATGATAACTTTTTTTGTACTTGTATATAAGTGAAAATAAATATAATAATAATACATAGGACAATTTCCACATATTGCTCTGGTCACAAACTAAGCTCTAGGCTTATACTACGTGCACCAGGAACAACGATATAATGTTGTTCCTGGTAAAAATATATATGTATATATAAGTACGTTTTTCCTGACAACTGTACAGAAAAAACATTCCTATGTATTATTTTTTTTGTTTGCCAGGGGTGGAAATCGAACCCACGACCTCCGGATACAACGCCAAAGGTTGTAGTCAAGGAGGCTGTCAATTATAAAGTATGTTTATGTAGACAAATGACCAGTCTCCTTTCTATTTATTATTTATTATGTTCTAATTTTTTTTTAAGAGACTTTTATATTATGAGACAAAGGTGTCTATCTGTCCTTATGAAAAACTTGATTGGTCTGCTGATTTACTTAAAATTTGGAAAAATTATAGATAGACTCTCTTGGGCATGTATTCAAACATTTGGAAGTCACAACTTCCAAATGGGTTCTAATGAAAAAATGGAGTTGACAATTTTTCATAACTACCTACATAGTTACTTATAAATATTTTTTACATGAAAAAAAATCTAATTAAAAATATATATTTATATACATGGTGAATTTGAATGGGTTTACTTTGGGCTAATATGATGTTCTACAGATCAATACAAACAACTTTTCCCATGACACCATGTGTCGCAAATGAAAAAAATTTTTGGCTTCCCCATACAAATTGGTGATTTTAACATTACTAGTTTGTATGGAGAAGGCAGTATTTTTTTTCATAAGCGGCACATGGTTCCATGGGAAAAGTTGTTCGTATTGATCAGTAGAACATCATATTAGCCCAAAGTAAACCCATTCAAATTCACCCTGTATATATATATAAGTCGTATCGGACATCGAAAGAAAACTATGCTTATATTTAAAAAAAAATCTATAGGTAATTCGATTTTTTTTAAATACGACCATAAAATGGGTAATAAATATCAAAATATGAAACGAAAAATAATATTAAAAAATTAAGTAATAACATGATTATTAACTTACTTTCGTGATTAACTTCCTCGTAGGCGTCGAAACATTCACAAAAACATATCTTTTCGTATAAAGTAAAAAATGATATTAACTTTAATATTTTAATCATGTCTATATTTTAAGAAAACTAAGTAGGTACCTAGGTACATACGATAATAACTTATTAATAATTAACAATCTTAACTAATAAAAAATATATAAACACCTCAATATGAATGAAACATTCATATTTTATTGATACTGTTTGATTCAATAATAAACTATACAATTTTGTGCTTTTAATTTTGCCGTTAAATAAAATAAATACTGAAATTACTGTATTTATTACAATACTGACATAGTTCAATAATACATAGTTCGCTACTGTGCTGTCGAGTGTGTCGAGTTCCGCGATTGTTTTTGAATGCTGAAGTTGCTTAGCAACCAAAATATAGAAATTTGAATAACGCGCGCATTTATGGCATTTTAAGATACGTTCAAAACATAATATTGTAACAAGTTAATACAATTTAAATTTATTTAATGATTTAATTCTTCATTTGTAGATAGGTTCAGGAATATATTTTAATAACAAAACAGTACTAGCGTCACAGAGTTAACTCTGTGATTAGCAGTAACAATACTAATCGTATTTTTAATTAATTGGATCATATTGAAAGTTAATTTTGATATTGTTTTTTAACTTGCTTATTATCTATGGTGAAGTTTAGTATGACCAAAATTTATTATTTTTTACCAAAAGTTTGTAGACAATAATTATAGTTTATATATTTGCTAGCTGCCTGCCGCGAGTTTGCACGGGTGTATTAATGAATAAAATGTTTTGTCTCACTCTGCACTCATACCCTTTTTTATATGAAGATTTTTTAACCTAAAATATTTTTTCGTGTACTTTATGGGTTTCATAAAAATTTGGTCATTGGTTTCGGAACGCATAGAGTACAAACATTAATTTTTATTTAGAAGATAACGAGTAGGTAATATATATTTTTTTAGTAACAAATCACGGTTTGTTTGTAAAAAGTGTGTAAATATATATATATATATATATATATATATATATATATCCTACAAAATTTAGATTCATGTCTCAAATATGGAATTATAAAAAAAATATAATCCGGTATCTGTTAATTTATGGCTTAACTTCCAGTATTACTGTTTGTCGCAGAATTGAAATTATATTTTTATGGGTCATTATAATAATTAATCTTTCTGTGTTGGATATTTTTTTTATAATTCAGAAAATTAAACTTTTTTATTATTACAATACCAAAATAAATATTACCCACAACAGAGAGATTTTTGTGTACCATTAATTACCCATATTTATATTAAATATTTATACTAAAAGTGAATTTTTGCGATATTCGTTGGAAATAAATAGAATAGGATCTTGCTTGATGGGGGATCCCCTTCTGAATCCCTAGAATGCAGAAATTAAAAGTGTCCTTAAATATAAATATTAATGATGAAACAACATTAAGGTTTATTTGGTATTGTTCTTGGTAAACTTTTAATGTAGATTATAAAAATATTGGTATTTATCGTTATATGTGGGCAACATTAAAGCTGTCAAATTCTTATAAAATAACATCATTTGTCTATGGTAAAACCTCGTCGTTTCCGTTCGAGACGATTTTAGCCCCGAAGAAAAACGAGTTTCGGTTTGTGAGCGCGACTAATCGGGTGTGTGCGAGATATGAAGTGAAATAAAATATACTGTGTGTGAAAATTTGTGTAGTTTTTAGTGTATATACGAGTTCCAAAATGAGTGCAAACGGTTAAACGCGATCTTCTAGTTGTATCTTATTATAATTGACTGTAACAAACCACGTAACATTTTTATGAGAACAGTTTCAAAATGGCTGTGTTTTGAAAGAACCTTTGTCACTTTCGTATGCTTTTTTCAGCATGAGAGTGGCTGTTTACTGTAATAAATTTGACTTCGAAAGGTAAGTGTTATATTCTATTAAAGTTGTGGGTACACATTTATGATAATGTTAGTGGAAAAACACGACTTCCCGCGGCGTTAAAATATCTTAGGTTTCCTTGCTTTCTCGCTTTCAATATGATAACGCTCGTTTGCTACGTGGTAGTTTCTAATTTTATTAAGTTTTGACTATTATTTGCAAATAATATTCAACTCCAGTTTGGCTAAAAAGAATTAGAGCGGCCATTAGGTGGAATTTGAGTCAGCTGTTAAAATTGATTGTAAACAAATACTGTTATTATTAGAATCTTATTGGATTTTAAATGTGTTTACCAGACAGTAAGAATTATATTTCTAAGTTCAAAGTAAATAGATAATAACTTGGATTATTATTTGTGTAAGGAAGGAAATCTGTAGTTAGGTACTTGCTTAATTGCCCCACATTATTGGTATTTATGTGTGCTAGGTATAGAAACAGGTAAATTGAATTATGGCACAAATTATAGTAAATTTACGGGGCGTTCCGTCTATAGCAATGGTGGCAAAAAAAAAAAATCCTTTTGGTATAAGCTGTTCTGTTACTTAAAAATGTTAATATCTAAGGCTAATTTCAATATGTTTATTCACCAAACCAAACTGGGATCAATATGAGCTTCCGAAACAACCAATATTGCATTTTGTTATTAGTTTTTAGCAAGTAGGTAGCAATTATTTTAAATTATATCATTTTAATTACTTCACCTTTTTCATATTGATATAAAAGTTTTAAACTTACCAAAGTTGAATTTACTCACAATATTTTTTTTTTGAGTTTTATATAAATATAATCAAAAAAGTAATTTCAATTAGAATTAATTTCATTATCATATTTAAAATTGGAAGTTTTTCATATACTGAATGTGTATTGTAATTAAACAAGATTTAGTAGAATCAGGCCCCAGGTTGTGGCCCGTAATAGTTCTTAGGATATTTGATGTGCACATACACAGATGAAAATAAATAGTTTCTTTTTTTTTGTCAAAGTCTGGAAACACAGAGTAAACACCCTGGCCTCCTACCACACAATGGATCTGGAATCCACATGGAGAATTCATGAATTGGTAAAGAACCTTTAACATATCTAATACAAATGTAGTATGACATTCCACATTTTTTATCTAGGTACTTTGTTTCAATCCTAGTTCTTCAAATATAAAATTTGTAATATTTGTTGATTAACATGACCTTACACAATGTTGAGGATGTCTCAGCTAAAGGGTTTTATTCCTATTTCGTCATTGTTCACGGTATTCTGAATCTTCACCAAACTGCGCTTGTTTGCAATGTCTACATACTCAACTTTTCACTCAAGGAAAGTCTTATCTAATTCTATATCCCTTGGTTTGATATTTAGTGAATAGAGACGATGATCCTTAATTGAAGTGGCCTCCGGCCCATCTCCATTTAAATTTTCATGCCATTTCTGCAGCATCTAATACATCCATTTTGTTTCTTTTATTTTCTTTTCTTTCTCTATCGCTGAGTTTCAGACCTAGGATGCTTCTTTCAGTGGATCTTTGAATTAATTTCTATGGGGGCCCAGGTTTGACAACCATATACTTAGTAAAAAAAATATCTTAGCCTTTTTATATTTAATTTTTATATTAATTTATTATAATTAACTTGATTTAAATATATATGTTTTTTTTTTAATATAAAATACTTACACAACATGGAACCTTGATATAGTAAAGAAATTGCATTTCTGTTAAAGAACCTTCTAATAGTATCTATGATAATAAGGTTCTTTACAGATTTCATTTGGTATGGAAAGGTTCTTAGATGAGCAATGTATTCTTGTGATGGTAAGGTTTAGTACTGTCAAGATAAATATTTGTTTATACTTTAACCTGATTTCTTATCTATTTATTAAAACAAAAATGTTTTACCTACTTTGAGTATTTATTAAATAGAATCCATAGTTTATTACAAGGCACTTTTACATAGAAAAAAATATATAATATTAATGTCTGAAATGCCAGCAACTTTGATTTTTATTCAGTATTTTAGCAGATATGGACATGCCAGGAAAAAATATAGTTTTATTAAATAGAGATGATATTACCAAAGCACAAGCACACTCTGTCCGACACCATAAAGAAGCACCATATATCATGATACATAATATGTACACCCAATTAAATTTGTAGTGGCTGAATTAGTTAAACCTTAGACTTTGAAACACTACTATTTTGGGGTTCCGGGTTCAACAACAACCAACTTTATTTTGATGAAAAATTACCAACGTCTCCGGCGAGGTGGGAAGAAATTTCGCCGCTGAGTACCCTGACGCCGCATAGGCGGTCTTAGGCGCCGTAAGGCAACCGTGATGAACAAAAAAAGGTGTTAAAATAACTTTCTATGTTAGTAACTAGTTAGTTTTAGGTATACCTTGTTAGACTATTGGCTAACCTAGCGTTGGTTTACTCGGGCGAATCGTGAAATGTCGCGGGCACCGTTATATTTGACTGCACGAAAATCGAAACGCATAACGGCCCACCATTAGTTGCGCGTGCGCCTATTTCTATTCTCCGCTAAATTGCTGTCTTTGAGTGAGATATATATTCTGGGAAAAGCTTCGGCTTTCTAAATGTTTTTGATTGGAAATTCTAAGAAAGTTGGAGGAAAAAAATCAATTTCTTACTAGGTTATATTTTGCTTAAAAAGTAGTGTACTTTAGAAACTGTCTACTTTTACATTTAAGTTATAATAAGTACCTACCACGTATTATATTCATTTATCTACTTTTATGTTACTTAAATACTTTAAGTTTACGGCGCCCGAGACCGCCTAGACGGCCTCAGGGTACCCAGCGAAGGGGTTTTTAATCCCACCTCGTCGTAGTCGATGGTATGCCTACACCGAACAAGTGGTTAGCTCGTCGCGATATTTGGATAGGCTCAATAACCCATCTATGAGCAGTTTCACAAGTTGGTATAGTGAAACTGGGACCGACAGCTTAACGTGTTCTCCGAGGCACTATAATGGTGTTATCAAACAAACGTAGGTACATATTTTTTTTATTTAAAAAAATCATTGGTACGCACCGGGGCGGGTACCTAAAACTGTACTGTTTTTAAGTCTAAGAGAGAGACAATGTTCTTAGCTATCGCTTATCCTATAGCTTCTCCGTGCGGGTGCCGGGTCCATCGCGTGGTTGAAAGGCAGGGAATGAACTGCAGCGTTCCCGGACTTGAGACCGCAAAGTACGAGTACGTCTAAAGGCCTTTTGAACTGTCACCTGCACTGTGTTCACTACCAAATACTATATGATCCTGTGTAACAAACTCGGCCACCACGTATTATTGTATTAATGTACTTAAAGGTACCTATTGTATACTGCTCTCTCGTTCATTCGTGGTTCTATATGGTATATTAATATAAATTTAACCCTATATATGTAGAGTACCATAAATTCATGTCATACATTGACATTTTACTTACTTGCTCTCCATTATACTAAGTATAAATGTGTTTAAGATTGTAAGTACAGATTAGTTACCAAGGCTAAGCTGCACCAAAATTACTTGTGTAATGGACTTACGAAATTACTGACTCATTTTTTTTTTAGAAAATACAACAGTAGGTAGGTAAGTATATTTTTTGTTGTTGATTAGAATAGTTTGAAAAAAACCGAGCCTAGTGAAGTTAAAACGTTAGATACGCGCACACTGAGGATTGCGACAAAAATAATGAACTATATAGGTATATACTTTATTGTGTTATTCCGAAATTATAGCTAACCTATTTCTTAATTTTGATTACAAAATCAGTTGTCAATTAGGTTGTGCCATACAGTTTTTAACAGTTCATATAACCATTTTTTTTTTGTTATTTAAACTACAAGATTTTTTTTTCCAAAAAAAAACTTTTTGTTGTCGTAAGTACACTGTAATGATACCGTCAAAATGGCGTCCAACAGCTGTCATTCAGTCTTTAAAATATAACTGAGGCTCTACCATTGTTTTGCGCATTGTAGAAACGTAACGTATTCATTTACGTATACGTGATTTTGTATAAAGCGATCCTATTGGTTGTTGCTCACGTATACGTAAATGAATACGTTACGTTTCTACAATGCGCAAACCCATGTTAGAGCCTCTGGTACATTCGACTACATTGTACGATAATCTTTATACAATAATTGAGATATTAGTATATATATATACGTGGTGGCCGAGTTGGTTGGACCTCAAGTAAAATGTATATAAGTACCTTTATTTGACAACACCACTTTAGTGCTTCGGAGAGCACCTTAAGCTATCTGTCCCAGTTTCACTATACTTATCACGACGAGCTAGCCACTTGCTCGGTGTAGCCATATTATCGGCTATGACGAGTTAAGATTAAAACCCCTCCGCTGGCTACCCTGAGTGGATGATATGTATTTTATTTAATATATAATTTTGATACAAGTCGGCTTAAATGTATGTAGGTAGACAACTATATGTGGAGACCACTGGCATTACGAAAGCCAAACTGCTCCATTAATTTTGGTGATAACAGTCGTCGACAGGAGATTAAGACAAAAAATACTACCTCCACTGTTACTGCAATCATTATGGACAAAAATATGGGGTGAAGTGGTATTCACACGAAATCTTTAAACAGTAGGGTAAATACGCTAAATGTCGGCCCCCTAACGGATTTTCCAACTTTGGATCGCTCTAGCACTGTTAATTGCAACGAAAGCATAGCTTGTGATGCAGTTTTAGACAGGTTAATAAATCTATTTTACGTTTAGAGACTTAATTCTGATTTATCTATTTAAAGAAAAAAGTATTTTATATATTAAGTAAATATTGTATGTTCGTTGCCGCCATATCAAGTTCTCATTTCGTGAGCATTGATTGGTTATAATATTTTTTGTTTTGGGAGTTATAGACTACCTGTTATGTATTTCTCATGTTTGAAAAGACTATTTAAGGCCTTAGAGCACTTCCCTCATCTACTATTCCTATTATATGCTTCCATGATTAGATAACATACAATAGAAATAGTAGTATAGTTATCTATGTCCAAAATAGTTGTAAACACAAAGGACTATAAATTATATCATATCATAAGAATATGTGACTACTTAAGAGGAGCGTCTGATGAGGCTTATCGATGTTAATACTGATTCAACTGCAAAGTAATACCTCTTCCGCGCATGACGGTGAGTCGGTAACGCTTCCATACATTTATGTAAACCTTCCCCCGACCCTCAATAAGAGAAAGAGCACGTATCAGATTTTATACGTATAATTTAGGCAGCAAAACAACTTTCGAGACAAAACGGTTTTCTAACCCTGAACTGATTTATTTGAAAAAACAGTCATTTTATTAAAGAGGAAAATAAACGATGACTGTACGTTTTCCTTTTTTTAATTTCCTGTCTTGATATTTTATAGAAATTATTTTAATAAGAGGATTTTTTTCGGATTTCAGGGTTTGATATTATTTTTCTTATACTAAACTTTAAAAAAAAGGAAAACGTACGCGCATTATAGGTCATATTTATAACGGCTCCAAATATCATAAAAATCTATGAATGTTTAGGAAGGTAACAGTTAAGACCAAAAGGTTGTTAATGTATGATCAGACGCTCCTCTTAAGCAGGATCTCACCAAAACAAGTCTTACTTGAGTCACGCTGCCAAGCCGTCACGTATTGTTCATATTATTGAATATTACGAAAGCCTATTATGTTATAATTTATATATGTGTACGGTAGGCACCACGGTCTAAGTACCTACCTACTGAATCTTATTACTAAGGCATTACTACAGAGTAGAATACAATATACGTGGTGGCCGAATTGGTTAGACCTTGGACTTAAAAACAGTTAGGTCCCTGGTTCGAATCCCGGTGTGTACCAATGAGTTTTTAATTTAAAAAAAAAAATACATTTGTTTGACAACACCACTGTAGTGCCTCGGAGAGCACGTTAAGCTGTCGGTCCCGTTTTCACTATACCAATTCGAGAATAAACAGTTTCTCGAATTGGTATAGTGAAAACGGGACACTAGATGGGTTATTGAGTCTATTCAAAACATCGCGACGAGCTAGCCACTTGTTTGGTGTAGACTAGTACCCGTGATGATATGTATGTATGTATATCTTGGCATATAAGTATGTAGAATACAAAATATGTTTACTTTACATCGCCGGCCACTGTACGAGAATAATACGACCTTGGTTATGTTTTTGTTTTATTCCAGCTTGGCATATACCTAGTGTGTGTTGATTTGCCCAAAACGCCACCAATAACGTACATTGAATGCTTTTTAATATCTCATTGTTTTGTGTTCTAATGCAACAAGCAATGTACTGTTTTCGGGATTATTTGGCAAAAATAACTGCTTAATGCAATGTTTGACTACCCAATTAGGTTGGGTAGTCAAACTCAACTATAATAGTTCAGTCAATAGAAGAGGTAGAGTGCGTCAGAAGAGAAATTTGTTCAGGGGAGTTAACATAATAAGGGTTTTTTTTTATTATAAAATATATTTGCGAAATGTACTGAAATTCATAAAAATGTCTGTCTCTGTCATGTCATGTCTCTTTTTTAACAACAAAAATGAATATGCGTAAACGTGACAAAACCTATTTAACTGAAATGTTCATCAATGACTCAATAAGTTTTTATTAATAAGGCTATTAATGTATAAAATAATTTATTATAAATCCTACTTAAAGATCGATATTTACATGTAAACGAACATCTAGTCATTTAAGTATTTACATGTAATATTTAAGTAGTTTATATACTACTCGCTATATGTCTTTTAAATTATTATTTATTTGCTTTTGCACCCTATGCATAATCTTCCACTCTCTCAAAGGTTAGCTGCTAGGAAATGCCTAAGGCATTAAGTTCGCCTATATACAATTTTATTTTGTAATTTTGTGCAATAAAGTATTTTAAATAAATCTATCAAAATTAACACCAAAACATATCTTTAACACGGTGCTGTAAATGCTAAATTTTGATGTTAGCAATTCCACATTTAAAAATAAAATATAAGGTACATACTTTGTAATTACTAATTCGTGAATTATAAACCGGTCAGCAATCTAAGAGCTGGCTCCACAATATTAAGTAAGGTCAACAGACCAATCAAGGTTATGTCAACCAATCAAATATTTAAAAAAAAAACGAAAGCAATCTGTGTAACCTTTTTAAAATGAAACTTCATTTAAATGTTAATTAACAACAAACTGCCTCGAAATTGAGGGTCGCAAGTTCAATACCCGGCTGTACCTAAAACTAGATTTTCTATAAAACTTGTTAGAAATATATTTATTACCTACTAGCTGGTGCTCGGTTATAAACAAAAAAAATGTATTTGCTATTGCTAGTATTGCCATGATAGAGTTACAAACATCTGTGTATAATATACGTGGTGGCCGAGTTGGTTAGACCTTAGACTTAAAAACACCTAGTAATAATAATATGTAGGACAATTTACATAAATTGCTCTGGTCACAAACTAATCTTTAGGCTTGTACTATGTGTACCAGAAACAACGATATTATACATATTATATTTGACCAAACATTAGCATTACCATGGCAAACTGTACAGTAAAACGTACCTGGTATGTATTATACTCGTACATATTCACTTATTCTTATTTTTTTATTACAACAATACATATTTAAATTTTATATACTTGTGGTGGTTGAGTTGGTTAGACCTTACCCCCATATTCTAAGTTCTTCATCTCCACTTCACTCCACATCTTCTACTCCACTTTTCACTCAAGGAACGTCTCACTCTTTCGATCTTTTTCGATTTGACATCTGTTAGAAAGAGACAGACCTTCCTTGAGTGAAAAGTGGAGTTGAGGATACGACTAAGAATACGGGGGTTAGACTTAAAAAATAGTTTTTGGTCCCGGTTTGAAACGACATTGTGTATAATAGTTTTTAATTTGAAAAAAAAAAATGGCCATTCGCTTGATAACAGCATCATAATGCCCCGTATTGGACGTTAAACTGTCGGTCCCAGTTTCACTATACCAACTTGTGAAACTGTTTAACGAGCTAAACTCAATGTCATCGGTTACGACGAGGTGGGTATAAAACCTCACCGATGGGCACCCTAAGGTCTAGGTTATCTAAGTCGCCGAAAAAAACCTTGATGGTATATACTTAAAGTCCTATTTAAGTTGACAAATTGTCAAAGATTTAATCCTTGCAATCCGCAACGATGTAGCTGTAGTAGTTTTCCTAGGTAGACTGCACGCTGGCTAGAGTTTAACTAGACAAGATTAATTCTGACAGTGCGCCGACATGATGGCGCATTCGCCTACGCTTTTTCAAAATTTAGAAAGTCCATAAAGTAGGCATAATGGTTGGGTGTCGTGCTGGGGAGACACTAATACCTCTGTGGTTATTTGCTTTAGGTAGGAAGCTTGGAAATGTCTTGGGAACCCGTGCCTCTAAAAACGTCTTCATTGCTTTAATTGTATTTTGAAAGTAAAAAAACGTGGAGGGCAAATGTTACTTACTAGGCTTGGCCGCTTTGAATTTTTTTTTTCTTTTGTTCGCTTTAATATAGGTGTAGTTTAAAAAGAAAAAGAAAAGCTAAAATATTATACAGGGTGATTTTTTTAAGTGTGCCTTCAAGGCCAAATCCTAAACTACAAGGAATAGAGAAAAATATGAAAAACTTGAAAAATTCACCCTGTAGTAATTTTGTATGTAAAATGTCGATACACTTTGCGATTTTTTCTATTCTTCCACCAGTGTGGAAAAGCAATGATTTTTCGACAATGCAACCATCTATATAGCCATCATCTTTGTAGATGATACGAAGTTCACCAGGTCAGCTAGTTTTTTTATACATACATACATGTCATCGCGGGTGCCGTACGGCGCCCAAGACCGCCTAGACGGCCACAGGGTACCCAGCGGAGGGGTTTTAATCCCACCTCATCGTAGCCGATGGTACGAGTCTACACCGAACAAGTGGCTAGCTTGTCGCGATGTTTTGAATAGACTCAATAACCCATCTATAAACAGTTTCACAAGTTGGTATAGTGAAACCGAGACCGACAGCTTAACGTGCTCTCCGAAGCACTATAGTGGTATTGTCAAACAAATGTACATATTTTTCTTTTAATTAGAAACTCATTGGTACACACCGGGATTCGAACCTAAGTGTTTTTAAGTCCAAGGTCTAACCAATTCGGCCACCACGTATATTATTTTATTTATATATTTTTTGAGAACCAGTTGTTATTGTTCACTTGAAATAGGTATATATACATTTTTATAGATACTTCGTGGCTTCGGTATTAATATAATCGATATGGATATCCAATATGCCTTGTCTAATACACCGTTCGTATTAAGTGACTTCACGTAGGCAGACTTCGAAACCTTAAATATGTCGAGGGATTTGAATAAGCCGATTATCTTTTAGCCTGTATCCGATACTAATACTTGCCTACTGTTAGCTTTGTTATACTAAAAAAAATATTGCTAGACTTTACGCCAGCTTCTCCTTTTAAAAACATGTGTCTAATAAAATAATCTTAAAGCGAGTCTACATTTTTTTTTCTATATTAATATCTAATTCGATTTTTGAAAAAAAATCAATATAAAATTTTGAAAAAAATACAAAAAACAGACTTTGCCATTTAATATTAGAAACTAGTACTTCTATCTTCACTCTAATATAGAGTTGTTAGAAGAATGCACATAGAGCACATAAGGGCGTCTGTGTATAAGTAGATAATAAGCAATGACAAATTTATCGAAGGGTGACTAGAACATGGTTGGTTCGGTTAGGTCCCTTGCTGCGAAAGCGAGAACCGTGGGTTCCCAGTCATGCCCACCAGGATTTCTTTAAAAAATTTCAATATGAAGAAAAAAAACCCCTAACAAAATATGAAATTTTCTCTTCCTTTCCTTCCTTCAGCCTTTTGTGTTGTAGGGGTCGCCATTAAAAAAGAAAGATGCTGTTCAAATTGTATACTCCTAGCATCAGTAGTTTCACTGGGCGTTGATAAGTAAGCAGTCAACCAGGAGAAGCTCTTTATAGAATCTATACTAATATAACTAGCTGCCCGCGCAACTTCTTCTGCGTACTTTAACCAGCGCACGCAGCGGGAGCTCTCGAAAGGAACAAATTTTACCCGTTTTCCCAATATTTTTCATTGATGCTTCGCTCCTATTGGTCGTAGCATGGTGTTATATAGCCTATAGCCTTGGCTATCATGGTAAATGGGCTATCCAAAACTAAAAGAATTTCAGAAAATCGATTCAGTAGTTTCAGAGATACAACCTCACAAACTTTACTTCGTTATAATATTAGTATGGATTAGTTGAAAGATGAAGCTGAAGAGTTTGTTTGGTTGAACGCTCTAGTCTCTGGAACTACAGGTTCGAATTGAAGAATTATTTTGTGTTGAATATCGCATTTACCGAGGAAGGCTATAAGCTATATATACACGCTACGACCAATAGACCGGAGCATCAATGAAAAATATTGGCAAAACGGCGAAGAAGACGCAGACGAAGTTACGCGGGTCAGCTAGTAACTTATACCTAGATTACCGTTTGCAATAAACAGGCTATTTATCGTAAAATTCATTCAAATCGAACCATACAAAATGTATCCAAATGATACCCAACCCGTTTATAGAATCAGACCCCTGAATATTCTTCCAGAGACCCGAGTAATAATAAAGACAGTTGAATAAACCCATATTTCTTAATAACTACAGCCAAGTAAGCTCGACACCGGATAGTGTATACATTAGTAGGTAGCGTGTTTCGTTGGATTATTTTCATGGAACAGGAACATGTTTCATTTGGCTAAATGGCTACTCTTACTTAGCCAAATTATTTTTTTACAGCTACGCCCTTTAAGAAACGCAAGGGGAAAGTTATTACCTAATATATATTTAGCATCATTACCTAAAGTCGAGTTGTAGGTATATTCGAGCTATTTTTGACATTGCCGATAATAATAATAATTAATAATATGTAGGACAAATTACACATATTGCTCTGGTCACAAACTAAGCTCTAAGCTTGTACTATGTATACCAGAAGCAACTATATAATACATATTATATTTTATAAACACCCAGACCATGACAAACTGTACAGAAAAAAACGTATTAATAATCGATCGAATCACAACCCGCCAAAGGCGCAACCACTAGTCTACGGAGGCTACATAAATACAGATGATACAGATGTAAAAACCGTAGATGAAGCTAGTCATATTTGAATTTTACTCGTAATCTGTGTGTTCGTCGGTTTTCAGGAGACTAAATTATTCTGCATCGATAAGTTACATGCCTGTGCTATATACACAGTCGGGACACCAATATATTATATTCAGCCTATATTACCTATAGAATAAGTATTTTTTGGTTATTATATACAAGCGTTAATAGGTTAAGCAGATGATCTCATGTCCGGACCTGGGATGGGTGACCGCTTTATACAGCGAGGCTATACCGTCATAAACACCGCAACAAGCTCGCAAAATATGTGTTGCCTCCGGCGAAATGAGGACGGGTTAATCCCTCCGCTGGGTACCCTGAGACCGTTTAAACGGTTCTCGGGACCCGTGATAGTATTTATTTTATAAGGCGTAGTTAATTTTATTGATGATTTTTTTTTATCTGACCCGTTTGTTTATCTTATTATGTTTCTTTTTCCAACAGGGAATGCATGTCATGTTCCCGGAGCCGTCGGCGCACTACCGCAGCATCCACCCACAGCACAGCTCGATCCACGATTACCAGCCGGCAGCATCGCCGGCTCGCCTGCAGCCCGCCAAGAAGCGACGCGTGCTGAGCCCTGCCAGCCAACAGCAGAGGGTACCCGTTCATACGGACAACGTTGATTTTAAGGTAGGACAAGACTTTTTTCTGCTTCTTTGGATTTTTGGATCAAATTTACCACATTTTGTTTGGGAAATATGTCAAATTTTAACTTTTATATGCCGTTGGTCAAGACGTTGGCCGAGAATGAATAAATTAATGTTTTATTTATTTCACTTAACTTATTTATTTATTTATTAAAGGATCACCAACAAAAGATACATTACATTGTAGAAGCTAAGTTTTTGGTCAGCAATTATATAAGAAAATCCAAATGTTCTTTTTTTATAGGTAATCCTTTAAAAAAGCCACAAAGAAATTGCATTGCACAGAAAGTATTAACATAGAAAACACAATCACAAAGAATAAAAGCAACAAATCAAAATACAAACTAAAAATTAAGTAATTAATATACAAACATACAATAAATTTACATACTAATACACATTTATTAAAATACAGAAAACCAAATTATAATAATAAAATAAAAATATATAAAAGCAAATACAAAATTGGAAAAATAATAATAATATATAATAAATAATATTTAAAATTCAGAAATACAGAACAAACAAACATACAATTCACAAAACAAAAAAATAATAATATTATCCTGCCGTCCGAAGTAAATCCAACACATCACAAAAGAACTAAGCGCTATCTAAAGCGAACTAAGCTTATAACTTAGCCTAGGTACAATTAAACAAAAAAATACATAATCCGGCATAATGATGCCCTGAAAATGGATGCTATGCTATATAAATAATAATATGTATATCCAATGCACATAGCGAAACAATTAGGTAAGCAACCAACCACTAAACTAGGTAGCTAACGTTAGCCTGTATCTCAGTGGTTGGTTTCCTTTTCTCGAATATATAGATCTTATTATAAGCTAAGTAATATCAGAAATATTATGATTATGGAAGGTATATGATTGCGTTTGTATGAAAGTGTGTATGTGTGTCTTTGGGTGTGTGTGTGTGTGTGTGTGTGTATGAGTGCTGCGTGTGTAAACGTGTGTGTATGAGAAGTTTATGTATTATGTGTATATATTTTATCATATATATATATTTCTTTGTTGTTGATGCTTAATTAATTTGTTAGTTAATTTACTACCCTTAACATATTTTCAGTTTCATTATATGATTTTGTGTTTAGCCATTTTTTAAGCACAGTTTTATATTTATTTTGGTAGAACAGTAAATTTTAAGATGTTTATTTAGTTTATTATACAAGTACACCCCTAAAAAGGGATAGAATTTTCTTATAAAAGAATAGGAGTCCTTTAAAATTTAAAAGACTCCTATTAAAAGTTTTAATGAAAGGACGTGTGACAACCCTAGGTGTGTTGTGTGTGATGTTCATTACACAGCTAGAAAAGAGTTAAATGTTACGTTGTTTAAATTAGGCGATGACCTTGAAGCTTTAGAGTGGGAGGTTAATATTTTGAACACAAGGAAAAATTTACACAATTACGTCTAGGTAGGTAGGTAGCGCTTTTAATTATATACTATATTATTATTGTATTTATTTAATTAAAATTTATTTCGAATACTGATTAATATTTAGACTATGGAGAAATTTTATTTTTTTACTCAATCCAAACTATTTTTAACAAAAAAAATTCGGAAACGCCCCTAAGTTCTGTTTTCTTTAATTTAGAGATATATTTATAAAATTATATATATATAAATGAAAATTATTGTACAAAAGTACCCAATGTACAATAATTTTTATACATTATATAATTTTCCGTCACATTTTTTATTAACCCGATAAAAATTACCCCACCATAGTCTAAATCGTCTTTTTCACTCTACTTTGGCTCAAGGAGTGTCTGTCTCTCCCAACCAAATATCAAATCAAAAAAGATAGAAAGAGACAGACTATCCTTGAGTGGAATGGAAAATACGGCTATGAACGGGGGTTAGTGTCATGTCAATTACGCTCTCATTACGGCTATGAATACGGGGGTTAGTGTCATGTCAACTCATGTCAATTACGGTCTCATTATAGGTAAATAATTGTTAATATTGGCTAAATGATGCGGTTATGAAATGGGCGGTGTCAAAGACGTACTTATTTGCATTACCTCGCAGCTTTATCGTCAGATCACCCGTTTCGTAACCGCACCATAAAAAGAAACTACTGCCTCGACATAAAAATTCATGCAGAAGTCTCCGGAAAACCATACTGCATTCAAGGTAGAGTATTATTACCTGCCTTAGCAATAAGGTTCAAATTGGCTAAAATATAAATAGGTACTTATACTTTGGTCCCTGGTTCGAATCCCGGTGTGTACCAATGAGTTTTTAATTAAAAAAAATATGTACATTTGTTTGACAACACCACTATAGTGTCTCGGAGAGCAGGTTAAGTTGTCGGTCCCGGTTTCACTATACCAACTTTTGAAACTGTTTATAGATGGGTTATTGAGTCTATTCAAAACATCGCGACGAGCTAGCCACTTGTTCGGTGTAGACTCATACCATCGGCTACGACGAAGTGGAATTAAAAACCCTTCTGGCCGTCTAGGCGGTCTCGGGCGCCGTAAGGCACCCTTGTTGATATGTATGTATGTATTAATACTAAACCTTGCCATACATACACCGTATCTAAATATTACCACGTATAGTAATATATATACATATATGTATATCGATAAGATTATGTATCAATAAGGTGCTTACGTCAGATTAGGAGTGTTTTTGGATGGTCTGTGTAAAAACTTTTAGTATTTTTTTTTATTTTTGTAAGAACTCAACATGTGACCTTGCATCCACCTGATGTTAAGTAGAATGCAATGTCCAGGAGTGATAACAACCAGCGGATGCATACAGGGACACCGCTGGTTGTCATTGGTATAACAAACTTTGATACATAATACGATAATATAACAAATATTGGTAAAACGAAATTTGACGGTTACCGTACCTGTTTTTCGCTTTTTTTTTTTTTTTAATATGTCGAACAAATTACACATATTGCTCTGGTCACAAACTAAGCTCTAGGGTTGTACTATGTGTACCAGAAGCAACGATATAATACATATTATATTTTATAAACACCCAGACCATGACAAACTGTACAGAAAAGTCATACTAATATTTTTTGCCATGGGTGGGAATCGAACCCACGACCTCCGGATATAACGCCAAAGGCGCAACCACTAGTCTACGGAGGCTGTCAAAATTTCTTATCGTCTTTATCTATACTAATCTAATACTTATATGTATATATATATATATTATATATAATTCTCGTGTCAAAGTGTTTGTAACCAATCTCCTCTGAAAAAGGATTCAAAAAAATAAATAAATTATTTCTAATTGACAGATATATATACTCATAGGTATGTTTCTATTATTTACTGAAGAATTTGAACATTGATTTTTTTTTCTAAATAAATTAGATACATATGTTTGTACTCTATGCATTCGGAAACCAATGATAAAATTTTCATGAAACCCAAAAAGTCCACGTCAAAAGTTAACAATTTGGGTTATAAATGTCCATATAAAAGGGAATGAGTGCGGGGTGAGACAGAACATTTTATTCATTAGTACAAAGTGCAAAGCAGGTATATAAAAACAAAAGATTTTATTGTTTGTTTGTTCCGGATAGACTCAAAAACTACTGAACCGATTTAAAACTTTCTTTAACCAATAGAAAGATCTATTATGAACGAGTATCATAGGATATTTTTTGATTTAAAACTTTTAAATAAACGTGGGCCATAGTTAATTATCGATTTTAGAATATCTTGACAGGGATTTATAAAGAAAACAACAAAAATAAGTAAAAGAAAGCAAAGCACAAAAATTGACCTAAAGACACGAACTGTCCTACATAAAGTTTTTAGGTTATACATCAAGTTAATTGTGACCAATATCGCCTGATTGTTTAGTATGTATTTGAAAACAAAACGGTTTATAAAACGAGGAGAGATTAGATTATTGTATGGAAATGTTTACATATCAGTGTTTATTTTTTGTGAAAAATATATTATTTGTAACAGAGTTCAAAAGGCGGTGAAAATATTATGTAAAAACCCGCCTCCGTTGTATAGTGGTTGCGCCTTTGCCGTTGTAACAGGAGGTCTTGTTCAATTTCCACTCATGGCAAATCAACGTTTTTTTGTACGAGTATAGTCAGTTTGGTCTGGGTGTTTCTAAATTATATTATATGTATTAGTATCATTGTTTCTGGTACACATAGTACAAGCCTAGACCTTAGTTTGTAACCAGGGCAATATGTGTGATATGTCCTACCTACATAATTATTATTATTAGATGTCAAATATGTTATATATCTTTTGTAAACTTCCAAATATTCCGCGAAAGAGACAAAAAACCTGTGCGTGCAAATAATTGTTGACAAGTGCGAAACTCGTCTGCTGAGGGTTCCGTCCAAATTTGTATATATTTTTTCTCAAACTTTCGGTAATCATATTATTTTTCGTTAAATTATCCCCATTTTTTTCTAAATAATCGTTACCAAATTTTTTTTTAATAGGACTATTTTTTACTCATATTACCATAGGCACAAATTAACCTAAGCTTGTACTATGTGTACCAGAATCAACAATACAGAAACTGTACAGAAAAACGCACTACCTATTTTTTTTTGCAATGAGTGGTAATCGAACCCACGACCTCCAAATACAACGCCAAAGTCGCAACCACTAGACTACGCGGTCGAATTGAGCCCGAGTAAAAAATTGCGTAGTTCAGTACCGTTTAGTTTATTCCAGGAGAAGGCGTGTCTCACTGGTAACTGCGCAGTGTACTCGTCCAATGTCACTCAGGTCAAATGTACTTGTCGAACAGTCTTATAAATTCACAAGTGGTTCCTTTTACATATAGGTATTTCTTTCTAAGTTTCTTTTGTTAATTAACCTAACAAAACTAAAAATAAATGACTTAACGAAAGGACGACAGACTCTTCCTATATCTCTGTGGCCCGACTATAGTTTTGTTTGACTGATTATTGCTGACATTTATTTTAATCTGCATACTCATTGAATAGTACGCACCCCAACTCAGTCTGTTTTACAAATGTGCAGACTAGAAAAACGCGACTACTTGTTAACGTATTCGTATGTTGTTATGTATTTAATTAACCCAATTTGTTAAATAAGGCCGTGTTATTTTAATTAGGGAAATGGGTACAGTATTATAAGTAAAAGTAAATAAATATTTGTATTTATAGTTTTCAGTTTTAGAAAGCGAACATTGACGGGGTGTACATTACTGCGCCTCGTGATAGATAATTCAAACGGAAATCAATATCTTACTAATAAAGTGAAAAAAACGAACCCCAC
Organism: Monopis laevigella; assembly: GCA_947458855.1. Taxonomy (NCBI): domain Eukaryota; kingdom Metazoa; phylum Arthropoda; class Insecta; order Lepidoptera; family Tineidae; genus Monopis; species Monopis laevigella. The sequence continues at coordinate 10,616,806 of OX381594.1, read as the reverse complement.
AAAATATTTTAACGAGTTAAATGTAAATGTCGTTTTAAATATAGCCATAAATTATGAATAATGTTTTAAGACCATACTACTTATCTTTATAGCGCAACAGCTTTTGGTCAGTCTCCTTTGTATGGTGTAGGCAATATTTTTTTTCATTTGCGACACATGGTTCCATGGGAAAAGTTGATCAGTAGTTCCTCATATTAGCCCAAAGTACAACCTTTCAAAGTCACCATGTACTCGTATATACAGGGTGAATTTCTGGTGTGCCTTCAAGGCCAAATCCTAAACTACTTACAAGGAGTAACGAAAATTGCTCGAAGGAGTCTCTGGGCTGATTTTAATAAAAAGTAAAACTGAAAATATTCAAAATCAACCGGTTCGATTCCCGGAGAGGAGTATAATTTAAAAAAAAATGTAATGAGGCGGTTTTAGTTTTTTTTGAATCAGTTTCGAGACTATAACTTTTCTAACTTGGCATGTGATGTGATACTTATCACATTAACATAATAATATATCACATTAACTTATGGTAAGTTATCATATCACATGCCATGCTCCAATTAAAATTGTGTACTTTTTTCTACCAGAGCCTTCGTGCTAATATAATTTTATGATTTTTCTGTCCTAAAGCTAAATAAATAAAAACCATCACGGGTGCCTTTTTGGCTCGCAAGAACCGTTAAACGGAGATTAACCTATCCTCATTTCGCCGATGATATTCAGAGGCAACACCTAACAAGTGGCGAGCTAGTTGCGGTGTTTATGATGGTATAGCCTCGTTGTATAAAGTGGTCACCCATCCCTGGTCCGGCCTTTGTATTCATCTGCTTAACCTTGTTATCAGTTGCGCAGTGACTTAAAGACTAGGCTGGGGCCACTTTTTAAATTATATATCTTCAGTAAAATATAAATTGTAAAGGAAAATATTTGGTGTAATGATTTATTTTTATTTTTAAAACTCATACTTACACGCAACCTGTATGTTTTCGAAGGTTTTAGTTGGTTTAAAAACGTAGGAGTGTGTGGGTGGTACGATCGATTGGCCGTAGTCTTGGAGAATAACCTCGCGACGTAAGAAGTTCTTAGCAGCCATCGATCAAGATATACGTTCTTAGTAAGAACGTATATCTTGGAGACCTGCTTCTTCAATAAAGATGGTTGCCAATGACAATTTACACTCAATGTACAAGGAACAATTATGTGATTAAGGTTCGTAATTGTAAAAGGATATATATATCATAGAATATCTTTCAGTCAATAGCTCTGAAACAGTCTTGGTTACTGACGACTTAAAGCCCAGGTTCTTGTAAATATATATGGCCTATCGAGAATTTAACATATTTTTTTATGTCCCGTTAATTTCCAGAACAGAACTTTGACAGAGAAGTTGTGGCAATTTCAAACAATATATATTTTTTTATTGAAAGTATAAAAGCATCGTAAAAATATATGAATTTGAATTTAATAAAAAAAATGGTAAAAATAAAAAAAAAATTGTCACACGAAGTAACTGTTCTTAGTAATTGAGTGTAGCTCTATCATGAGAACTATTTATTATATTTTAATAATTAAAGTTTAGAAGACCGCCTCCATAGACTAGTGGTTGCGCCTTTGGTGTTTTATCCGGAGGTCGTGGGTTCAGCCATAGCAAAAATATATATCTAAGTACGTTTTTCTGTACAGTTAGTCATAGTCTAATTGTATATAAAATATATGTATAATACAGTTGTTGCACATATAGCACAAGCCTAGAGCTTAGTTTGTGACCCCTGTGATTTGATTAGAATATATTTTCAGCTCAAAAACATAAAATTTCATGAAATTTTCATCCTATATTTAAAAAAAACATTGGGTGCTATTTGCAGAGCGGACAGTTGCCTCAAGATGTTTCTTTTTACCGTTGCTTTTGCAACTGGGGCGATTTTGAAAGTAGGTATGGCGCCAGTACGCAACCGAGCCGAAATCAGTTGCACTCCTTTATTGCATGTGCTGTTGTCAGGCCAGTAGTCGTGCTTTTCGACACTGATTAGAAATATTTTACTTCACACGCATATGATGCTTGTTAGGTGTTTTCTATTAGAAGGTGGCTCAAATATGTCACATATCAGAATGTCGTCTATAAACATCGCGAAAATCTCGCCACTTGTTCGGTGTAGATTCAGAATATTATCGGCTACTATGAGGTGAGAACAAAGCCCTCCTGCTGGGTACCCTGAGGCCGTCTCACCCGTGCCCGTGAAGCTATAGCATAGGATATAAAAGAAAAGTTGTGTATGACTTCACAAGATTGTTATAGTTCTGGGTGGACGAAACTGCGTAACAAATGCGCAAATAAAACTGTGATCAATTTTGTAATCTCCTTTAATATTCGCGTAACACCTCTTATCAACATAACACAATACAATTTCGTACCATTTTCATACTTATCTCCTTAGTTTTTCAGTCGTATTTAGTTTGTAGTCCCATCTGGTATTACGCAATTTTGTTTGTGAAGCCACATTTTGCGTCGTTTGCTCACTGAACCGAGTGTCGGATTTCGGCGACGTTTAATGGTTACTTGGCTTTCAGTGGTCAGTTTTTGTTGACCAGAACAAGTCACATGAAGTGCACTTACCTGATTGGTTGTGGCTGTTGTTTTTGTTATTTTATCCTCTATAAGACTTCCTGTGTTGAAGGTGTCGAAAATATTATCATGAAGTCATTGCATTACATGAGTTTCTTTATAAGATTTCATTTCTTCTGCCGATATGATTGCTTTTAGTTTTAATAGCGTATGATGATTATAGATAATTAATGTCACATATTTTCTATTAAGTTTGTGTATAGGTGCGCTTAGAAGAATCAGGGCAGCATCTGGTTAAGATTATCTTAGAATTTTATGGGTTGATTGATAGTCTTATCACTATTAAGTACAAGGTGGTATAGTTTTCCTCAGTAATTCAAGATGAGATGAGATGGCTAACCTAGCCAGGCCAGGGTTATGACATCCCTACCGGTTGTCATCGTTTTAACCGGAAAGTTCCTAATAACATTTCAAGTGTGGGTTTATCAGCTCTATTGCGATGGTTATTCAGTTTCTATTAGTTTGGCTATAAAAATTTCAAAAGCGTATTCTTGGGAATTCAACTCTATATCGATTGAGTGACAAATCAATTTTTAAAGTAAGGATTTTACTTGCGAACTTTCTTATAAATCGTCTACATCTTGTATGACATCTTCTGAAAGGAGCTGAAGGTCATTCAGCTCCTTTCAGAAGGTAGCAATTTAATCAGAACTTTTACATGTTGTTAAGGAAAACCTTTTTGTTTTCTAACGAGGTTCTTTGGTACTTCTACCTTTTTATTACTCGTCGGTCTACGTTGTATTCTTCTCATGTTACCCAAAAGTTTATAATGTCCTGTTTTATGGATGTGTCTGGTTAAGGTTTTCCATTACAGGTTGGTAATGGAAAGTCTTCTTCTTTAGCTCTTAGGAGCATGATATGTGTTTACCTGATGGTAAGCGCCTATCATATATGAATGGTGTCGATCAATATACTGTTTAAAAATTAACAAAATTGGTCGGTGCCACTGTGGCGCCCAAATGTTGCGATTTCAATATTGGCGGCGACAAAATGATTTAATTATCTATTAACTAGATGTTTGCAAATGTATAAAACATTATTGATTTTTTTGACAGCGTTGTCGTTAAACTTCAATGTTCACTGTGCAATGTCCAAATTTTATAGTCACGATTCTTTTTGTTGGGTCCAATGCGAGCATTGCCATTTATATAGTAGATTTGGCAATTTTCTTTCAACATTTTAAACTGTTACGTCTCGTTTTTTTATAATCTTAAGCCTTAGTTGCACAATTTATAAGGCTAACCATCACTATTGGTTGTTGCAGCTTATATAATAAACCTTAAGTACGTATTTGCTCCATAATTAGGTGCCTTGGATGGTTCCCAAATCCAAATCATAGCTTTTCCTGGGCCAAGTTTCTGTTTATACTTCTTTTTTTCATCGTGTATTCTTTCTATATATTGTATGCGTAAAAGGAGACAAGACGGCAAGAAATCGAAGCACTGGGGCTCTACATTGTACAAACGTAACGTTTTCGAATACGTATACGTGAGCAACAACCAATAGGGCCTGTTTATTTTTGTAACAGGATTGAATAAAGCGATCCTATTGGTTGTTGCTTACATATACGTATTGGAATACATTACGTTGCTACAACGCGCAAACCCATGGTAGAGCCTCTGGTCCTATAAACCAGTGAACTTACAGACTAAAACCAAAACATGACTAGGTCACTTGATGGTTTTTGCATCTGTGTGTGTGTAGTGGTAACGACTCCAGCGAAGTTGTGGAGACCTCCCCCACTTAAAGGGTAATTTACTTTATGCAGCTTAATTTATTTTTCTTGGTTTTGTACATAAAAGTTTGGTAACACACTCGATTGACCGTTTTAATACAATACGTCCGCCGAAATGGTGCGAATGGCACATCACCGTGCTCCATTTCGAGTCCCAAAATTACGTATGCTTGTGCAATCACGATTCGCGTTGTGGTGTTTTGATGCTTCACGAATTGGCAGCGTCGGGCCATCGGGTCAGTCACCCGGAGATCACATGCCACCCCTCGCGCCGCCTCTCCTCGCACATTACGTAATCAGACCGCGAGGTTGTTGCGACGCGACGTGCTGATTGTCCATTCATTATGCTCCCCTGGTACCTTGTGTTTTGTTGGAGTTGAGATAGATGGTTTATTATAGTCCCCTAGTATCTAGCGCGGTCGAGATCTAAAATATTTCATGTCTCACACGTTTATAAATCGCTACTGATTAATTGTCAATAGTTTATAGTCTCCTGGTACCTTAGTTGTATATATTGATATATACATACATCTCGCCGAACCCGTCTGGTAGGTATGGCAGATGTGCAAGCAAGCGTTGTTTATTGACAGAGTTCCATACTTCCAGAATGACTCTTTGCAAAACGGTACTGTAGTGAAGACTGACAATTAATTATGATGTTCTGGTACCTATCAGGGTTAGATTTAGAGTTAATAGGTATATTCTTTAACATTTCAAGCATAATTTTGATTAAAACTAAAAATGCATCACTAGATTTTTGAAAAAAAAAATCTCTTAGCCGGGAATTGAACCGGTTGATTTAAAAAAGAACTCATCATGTATTATTGCACCAGCTGAGTGTCGCTTATAAGGATCAAATGGCAGATATTAACTTCAAATGGCAAACTAAAGGGAAGTGCTCATTTGTTAAACTTTCCTTTATTGCCACAAATTACTTACCAGAATTTGATCTTTATAAGCTACACTTGTAGTTCAGGATTTGGCCTTAACCCCACTTGAATAATTCACCCTGTATAGTGGCTCGAAGAGCACGTCAAGCTGTCTTGTGAAACTTTTTATGTGTATTAAGTCTATCCAAAACTCCGCGGAGAGCTGGCCACTTTTTTGGTTTACCTCACTGCTGGGTACCCTGAGGCCTTCCAGGCGGTCTCGAGCGCAGCAAATTAAATGGTCAATAAAACCTTGAGAGCCGCAATGCCATAATAAGAAGAAGTGACATAGCATCTTTTACACTTCGTAAGTTTTTTTTTACTGTGTCGAGGACTTTTCTCAATTTATTTCTTTGTTAAGCAGGATAATTCAAGTGGTAGACACTTCACACCTAAAAGCTTTGACTAATGATAAACAAACCCAAATTCATCTTTGTGTGGAATACTGTTTGCAACTTTGGAATGGATCAGCTATATATCTCCTTAATGCTCGCGATGCTCTTCAGAAGCGAGCATGTCGAATCATTGACGACTCTGTTGGGTCTTCACCAAACCCTTTGAGTCATTGCAGCTTCACAAAGCTTTTCAATCTTATTTATTCCCCTTCGCTATTTAGACTCAGAACATCGCGAGCTGGAGGTAAAACGCATCAGAATACTTAATGGCAGATGCACCTTCACGATTTGGCATATAATAAAATCTTTCAAAAAATGCTCTACCAATCGAATGTTTTTCCTTTAATGTATAATATGGGGTCATTTAAAAGAAGTGTGAATTTTTTTTTTTGGAACTGATTGATTGATGAATTTATTTTTATCATCTGGAAATCCGCGCGAGAATTCTTCCGTGATATTAACACAGGACAACCCAGAACAGGGATCAAGGACCTAATGCATGACCAAACGATGAAAACCTATTTTTTATTTATTTTTTAAACAAATTATTATATATATATTTTTTTTTCATTTTTTTTTTTGGAATGACATGTCGAGATAAAAAACTAAAACCAGCAGACTCGCCCCATTAACTTCTTAAAGACAATGATATCGTTTATATTTTTAAGAATTATCTAAGCATATAAAAGAGGTATTTGTTTTATCTCTTGTCAGTGCTATACACAGATTGTAATCTCAAAACATATGGTAGGTAGGTACTTGAAGTTCTATTGAAGTAGGTGATGTTGTCGTGAGATCACACGACTCTTGCCTTAGTAGGAGGCTTGGAGGTAGCGATGCGGTGTTGTGTATAAGGTAGATTACACACTAGCTCATTTGTGTTAAACATTATGTCCACATGTTGTTTTATACATTATGTACACATATCATCAAGGATGTCTTTTGGCGCCCGAGACCGCCTAGACAGCCTCAGGGTACCCAGCGAAGGGGTTTTTCATCCCACCTCGTCGTAGCCGATGGTATGAGTCTAAACCGAACAAGTGGCTAGCTCGTCGCGATGTTTGGTATACATCATCTATATACAGTTTCATAGTGGTGTTGTTAAACAAAAGTATATATTTTTTTAGATTAAAAAACTTATTGGTACACACCAGGGCTTGAACCAGGGATCTATTAATGTGACTTACTTAACGTATTTTTTTTTTGGTGTCCAGCGAATGGTTGTAATAATCTTTAAAAAAATAAACTGTGAATTCAGTTCTACTTATTTATTAAAATAAAATAAAGTCTCTTTTCAGTAAAATAACCTATCTTCAACATTTAAAGTACTGCCTTTCCATGTGGCATAGTCGGCAACGGCCTGTATAGTGTGTAAGCGGCTTAACTACAAGACGGGTTGGGTTACCTTAAGCGTCATGGTGTCACCTCATACGGGTTCGTTGAGACATACTTACTTACTTAAAAGTCTCTGTAGATGGCCATTGCCTCTAAAAATGTACTGTCAATTTGAGGACATTTATCCTAAGTACCAGCTGATGGTTTTAGTAATCTATCAGTGGTTTTTGACCTGCAGGGACTAACCACGGTAACTACTCTATTTTATACTGGAGTATGTTTTAGTTTTTCACAGCTGTCAGTCAATAAAAAAAAATACAGTTTATTTAACTTTTTTTTATTTGTCACCAAGTTTCTGATTTTTCCTTAGGATCCAATCATTAAATATCTGATGTCGTTATTTTATTTGAAACTAATAATCAATTACTAGGTAGCAAAAAAATAGCAAAACGTATACTATTAAAATTCCAGGAGTTCCCTCAAATAGTCTGGGTTTTCTTTGCATCATCCGGTTGTGATAACATTATTGTGGCATTACCGCTGAATTTTCTCCAACAAAAAATGCGGATGCAGTAACAACTAGTCGTTGCCTTGTCAATATGTTGATTTTTTTTTGGAGCACGGCATGCGAACTCGTATGTACCTGATGGTAAGTAAACCTACAAGTCAATGAATGGGGTCGATCAATTGTTTTTGTTTCTTACGAAATGAACGGCAATAAAGACTTCGAATTACATTCAGAAACAACTTTAATATTCTTGCAGCTTTGTCATGGTCAAAAGCTAAAAATCTGGTTTCTGAGTTAATAGGCTCTTAAAAATTATTATATTTGATCCTACATCTAATACATCCTACATCTATATGTATGAGCATTTTTTGTATTAATTACCTGTACTTAAATATGAAATTCTCAATATCCTTCTAAAAACTGGATGTAAGATTTTTAAATAAGTAAACAACTTTATTTTGTTTGTATATTTTAGGCCTCTTAGCTTCTTTTGGTTGCTATGCCCAAGGTCATTGACGCATATAGTCACCTTAAGTATACAATCATGTTTTCATACATAACAGGCTTGTATGTGACAGACATTGACAGATCAACCTCTATGTATGTACACGTTTGTCGGTCAACATTTGTATGTATAATCTAGACTTGTTATCTATTGTCAAATGCAACATCTACTTGTAACCTATTCACAACTTTATTCATTGAGATATAAGGTATATTTTGCTTCAGAGCTGAGTATGATATAATGCAGTTTGTGATAGTTTGACAACGTCACTGTAGGTTGGACTCAAGAGAGTGCAATGCACCCGTCGCGAATGTTTTGTGTAAATTTTAAATCTAGTGCTTCCAATTTGACTTCTATGGGTGACTGACTATGTTTTTTTGTCCGGTAGACAGCAGTTAATGTCGATAATAGATGTGAATTAAACTTTAATAAAATGGGTATAAAATAATGTCAGTTCAAGACAAAAATACATAGAGATCTGCTTCCTCTACAAGAGCCATGCTTTTAAATTAATCATTGAAATGGGTTTAAATAGATAAACAGGATCGGAAGTTTATATTTTTTTTACTTTTTATCATTTGGTATTAATATTATTTTTCATTCCAATTTGCGTAATTAACTACAAATTTTTTTTTTTAATTACATGAGCTTTATCGATAGCCAGGGGCCTGACCAAGGAATACGATCGCCAGTCGAATCGCCGCATCGATCGATAAAAATGTATAGGAATTTTAGTCTATGGGTAGACCCTGATCGACGAGAAACGTCAAATTCCATACATTTGGCCTTCGATGGGTATTTCGATTCGATTATTGATTGGCTCTTTGGTAAGGCCCCTGTACTACTTTGTCTGCCAGAAGTAGAGACCCAACACACAATTATTTATTGCACAAAATTGTACATAGACGAGCTTAATGCCTTAGGCATTTTCTACCAGCTAACCTGATAGAGAGTAAAATATGATTAAGGTGCAGAACTGTTTCGAAAAAAAAATGAAATAATGTTATCAATGATGCATAACTACTTAAATATTATGATAAAACTTTTGGTTTTAGCTAATAGATCACGGAGACCGTCTAGTATTATTATGTCCCAATAACAAGATTGGAATTTAAGTCTCTTTGTGCTGTGAGCTTGAGGGCAGTTTAACAGTCCAGTACCAGAATCAAATAGTACTTTGAACTGCTAAAATTTGTAGACACATTTGTAACCTTAATGCAAAGGTATAGAGTAGGTTACGTTATTGTCTTGGAGGTATGGAAACCTGCCCGGTATGTCTCCACGAGTTATTAATGTTTTCCGACGGAGATGAACAGTTTAAAGATTATTATCTCCTGCTCATTGGATTGAGTCGGTTTATGAGAGCATTGTACCATTCGTTGCTGTAACAGCTTCGAGATTCTACCTTATTACAAATACGATTGGGTTTCAATTTAAAGTTAAAACGTTTAATGCGCTAGAATGCGATGATTAGAACAAGATACGTGTCATAATAATAAGTTTATGATATCAGAATGGCGTCAGTGAAATAACTCGCTTGAATGATCAAATTAATTAGAATGTTGGATTGAGACATAAAACATAGCAAACCTGAGAACCACATAAATGGAGGAGTTTTAACCACCTCGTTCTTGCAGTTGGTATCCTAGCTAAAGATATGGAAGCCGAAAAAATTTACAAAAATATCCAGCCGTCGCGTAGGAAAGGCCCAACAAGCAAGATTAAGAGAGAGAGACCAAATGGTATAAAATCCAGGAGGCCTTTACCCAATGAGGGGTCCTTAATAAAATATGAAGAAAAATCTAGTAATGTACTTACATGTTATTTTTTTAAGGAAAAAAAACTTTTTAATTTTATTTACCACAGTAAAAGTTGTTATTAGTAGAATCAGTGTAGCCAAATCTAGAAAAGGATGGTAGGATTAAAATGCATAATACAACTCTCTTCGTAGAGTTGTATTATGCACTTTAATCCTACCAAGGCTTCAATTTGGGACTACCTTGACAACTGCCGACCAAGATTTAAAGCCTGCAAAGAGTCTTGAATGGGAAAGGAATCCTCAAGTCTAAACTGGCTGGGTTCGAGAAATGCTCTTTACGGGTGATAGTTGATATTATGCCGCTATAGTCCGTATAATAAACAGGTAGACTAAATGTATGTAGATCGTCCATAAAGGTTGAAGAGACAGCTTCTCATGTTCTACCAAAGTGCGACGGAGGCTACCTGCCGATTCAATACTTTGGAATCTTGATGTCCTTAAAATTTCAAATGTTTTTTTGATTATACACGAAATACGTACTTAGTACTGTAGGAACATTTACAATATCTGGCACAAACTATGCCTAACACATAGTACTCCATCGCACGACGGGTTTTAGACGGAAACCTTTTATTGATCAAAATTCTTCAAATTATTAGTTGTTGCAGAATGCTCGCAGTAAAACTAGCACAAGAAACCTTTAGTGAAGTCGGAACGTGGGCTGCGGCTGGAGTTTGCGTGCCCTATGCTCATAAGCATTCGATTACATTTTTCCTGGAAACAGCATTGCTATGCATTAAACGAATTGTCCGGCTCCAAACTGACCGATTTTCCGAGGTCAGCTTCTGGCCATACAGCTTCGAAATTTAAATTTAAAACGTGACTACCTAGTTTGCTTGGAAAATATCAGGTAGGTAGCTACGATTTTAAAATCGAACATCTGTCGCGTAATCAATACGTACAAGGACAAGACGAGTTAAGTATTTGAATTGAATTTCCAAATTGATATAAATTGTTAATGTTTCAAAAAAAGTATTTATATAATTATTGTTCTTTCAATGTATATTTGAAACCGCGATGGCCTTGGGAGTCTTCTTTGATGCCGCTTTTACCTCCACAATAGTCAAAACTATGACAGAGTTTTAGGAACAGACGAAGTTGAATCCAAATCAGATGAATGGGTTGAGGAATAATATTTTTTTTTGACGAAAAGGTGGCGTATAATTTGGCACCAAATGTTATGCGATGTGTCTGAGTTCCAAATGATCTTTTAAAATCGATTGAATCGACTCCGATTAAATAGACGTTTTTGCAAACCAAATCTTTAACGTGGTCTCATCGGTAGACATCGAACGAAGACCAAACCGCTCATCGTCATCAACACTTTCTCTCCCTTTTCTTCATAATTTATACCAACCACACGGGACAAATTGCAATATAAAAATATCTTGATAATGAATTTATAAAGAATAACACAAAGTTATAGATTGTCTGATATTCGCGGTAAAACCTAACGTGATTTTAAATTATAAAGTACACCTCAATTCAATTGAACAGGAATTATTAACTGCTTGAATTATTTAATATTACAGCTACTTCGTTTGACGCAAATACTGTAGTGTACTGTAGACGGCCATTGTTACCGAAATCAAACTACAAACAGTGGCCTTGTGGCTGAATTATTTCTTTTACATTGATTATATTCTGATGACCTTGCTGTCTTGCGGCTGTACATGCTTAACGTTTCTTTTTAGGGATCCTTATGTTTTATAAGAAAAATGGAACCATTGTGGCGTTCGTCTGTCTGCCTTTTCTTCTTTTCTTTTAATCTTCTTGTAGTGTCTTCTCGGTGAACGAACTTATTTTATTCATTATTTCAGTATTATGGTGAGAAAAGTTATATAGTTAGTAAGGGATATAAAACTCATAATTGCACTCTTGGTAATATATTATAATGTTTCAGCAAAAATGAGCAGCGAATAATGTTTCAGAGAAAAACGCATAGATTTTCTCAGTAGAGCGTCATATTAGCCCAAAGTACCTACAAGTTTTCAAATTTACCATTTATATATAAGTATTGATATAAAAGTATATGTAGTGAGTATATTAGTTTGTATGTATAATATTAGTATACTCTATTTTTAAAAATATTTTACTGCACCTATTTTACCTACTTACTGCTTAATTTGTCCCAAAGGTTTGACTGGTAGAGAATGCCTAGCGGCATTAAGTCCGCCTTTCTACTAAATATGTGCAATAAAAAAGCGGCCCAGCCTAGTGGTTAAGTCACTGCGCAACTGATAACAAGGTTAAGTAGTTGACAACAAGGCCGGGCCTGGGATGGGTGACCGCTTTATACAACTAGGCTATACTATCTTAAACACCGCAACAAGCTCGTCACTTGTTAGGTGTTGCCTCCGAATACCGTCGGCGAAATGAGGACGGGTTAATCCCTCCTCTGGGTACCCTGAGTCCGTTTAAACAGTTCTCGGGTGCTAAAAAGGCACTCGTGATGGTATTTATTTTATTTTCTTATGCGCAATAAAGTTTTTTAAATAAATAAATAAAATATATAAGAATTGTTCTTTGTAGTGGTGTGGAGTTATCAGAAATTCTAATCAGCCAACTTTTTCTTGTTTCAGGTAAACAAATTAGTCAAGTATACGATGTTTGTTTGCAAATATTCTATTGAGGTCAGTAACCAGTTTAGATAGAGAAGTCCGCTAGCCACATCATTTTCGTTCTTATTGTTTGGCTTGTAAGATTCAAAATTCAACTTCTGGAAGTTTATTTTGGCCGCCATCTTTCGTTTGGCGTTTTTGTTCGCTTCTCTTTTGTAATGAAATATTTGGTTTCTTATAAATGTGGGAGTTAGCTATCTAAATAGCTTTTTTTGGAGGTGTAATTATCTGACGGTTTGTGATTATTACACTTTTTTTTTTAGTTTAAAAAGCTAGATTACGTATCTGGTACTGGGTCTGGTTCTAAAAAACTTATTTCGTTACCTCATTAAATACCTTTTCCTATCTGGTGTATTATATTAGAGCACTGCATGTGACTTTGTATCGACCTGGTGGTGAGCAGACCTACAAAGTCTATGAATGGGATCGATCAATATTGTTATTAAACAACATTGATCGCTTCCACTATACCGGCTAAATGATGTGATTACGAAATGGACGGCAACAGAGACGTATTGCATTCCCAGTATATTTTATTATCACTGTTGCCTTATCGTAAATTCAACCACCCGTTTCGTAGCCCCACCCTGAAAGGAGACTACTACCTCGTTATTAAATCGATGCAGTACATACATTCCATCACGCCTCTATCCCAGTTATGGGGTAAACAGAAAGCAATCCGATCCCTACATACTTCACTAGCTTCCTCAACATTCATACATCTCATACAGGCTCGTCTATTTCGGAGACTGCGAATTTGTCCCATCCTGAGGATATCACCAATTTGATCGAGATAAACACGCCTTGGTCGACCACGTAATCCACTAACATTCGATTTTTGTTTTATAAATTGTTTTGGTTATTTGTTCATCACTCCTGGCCGGCCGAACCACCTTAGCATACCTCTTTCAATCTTCGATACAACATCGTCTTTCGTTCCACTTCTCTCCCTCAATATTCCATTTCTAATCCGGTCTCTAATCGATGCAGTAGCATCCTTAAAACCAGTAAACCTACAGACCGAAACCGAAATATAACTAGGTCCCTTGACGGTTTTTGCATTTACGAGAGCGGTCGGTCGCCTGAAACTGGTTTCTCCTAAAAAACTCTAGAAATATAAGCACATAGTATATCTGAACCTCTATATGTATGTTAAAATACTATGCTCCGATTTACATGCTACAAATTAAATTAAAAGTTTATTATTTTGTATATGACCTATTTTGTATTTATTGCTTTGTAGATAACATTCAATAAAACGTGTTAAACAATAGGTGTGTAATAGAAAGTTAGATAGTAATTATTGTTAAAATTAACCTGCCATTGTTAATGGTTAATTAACCCAAGTGATATTATCTGGCCAGTTTCACCGAGCTTGGTAAATTGTATTAACAATTGCGTGGGATTTATCATTTAATCAATAGTCAAGATCAATACTACTTTAGTATACTGGTTCTATACTCAAATTTGATTAATTTTACATACATATCATCACGGGTGCCTTACGCCACCCGAGACCACCTAGACGGCCCCAGGGTACCCAGCGGAGGGGTTTTAATCCCACCTCGTAGCCGATGGTATGAGTCGACACCGAATAAGTGGCTAGCTCGTCGCGATGTTTTGAATAGACTCAATAACCCATCTATAAACAGTTTCACAAGTTGGTATAGTGAAACCGGGACCGACAGCTTAACGTGCTCTCCGAGGCACTATAGTGGTGTTGTCAAACAAATGTACATACATTTTTTAATTAAAAACTCATTGGTACACACCGGGATTCGAACCAGGGACCTTAGTGTTTTTAAGTCCAAGGTCTAACCAACTCGGCCTCCACGTATATAATACTTTATAAACTAAATTATTAATTATTTAAATAAAATTATACCAGCAAATTATTAAACTGCTGCATTTGATTATAGATACACTGCGTTCATGCAAAGATATGACAATATGGCGAAATTTCCGTGTGAACGCACGCTGTGATTAACTTTCATACAAAACAACTGCTTTTTTATATTATGAATTATTAACCACATAATTGAATAAAAATGTTTAGATTTTTTTTTATTGGACCATAAGACATCATTTTATTTTTATTTATGGTTCTGCTTAAGGCTATACTAATATCCAACGACCTTGAACGTAGGTACCTGCTTGACCTTTGCGCGCAATGCGTAGAAATCCATAAATACGGAAAAAGGCTTCGACGTTTATAAACGAAAAACTAAATTATTTAGTTTGCTAGCTAAAAAATATTTTTTTTTTATGTTGTCCATAGAAAATTAAATATGTTGTTAATACTTCTTCGTTTCAATGTGTGTTTTTTAATATATAGGCAATAGTATAAGATATATTGCCCTAATATAACCTTGTACTATGATAATAATACATATTATATTTTATAAACACCCACACTGTGGCAAACTACAGAAAACATATATATATATATATAATATTGTTTAACCAAATAGCGATAGTTTTCTTTATAATTTCCGTTATGGAAGTCCACTCTCCAACAGAAAATTGTCTTAAGTACTAAAACTAGTATTAAGATAGTATTAAAATAAATTTATTACAAAATAGTGTCTTGGCAGTTAACTTCACGAAAAGCAGCTAGGCACCCATTACGTAACTGCATCATTAAGCCAGTATATTGGAAGATATCAATGCTGTTAAAACACAGTGTATTGATCTACCCCATTCATGGTCTTTGTAGATGCTGTGCTTCAATAAAAAAAGTCCTAGGTAGTACTAGTATATGTTCCATAAAAAACTTCGACAAAAAGAGTTATAAATACATACATATCATCACGGATGCCTTACGGCGCCCGAGACCGCCTAGACGGCCCCAGGGTACCCAGCGGAAGGGTTTTTAATCCCACCTCGTCGTAGCCGATAATATGAGTCTACACCGAACAAGTGGCTAGCTCGTCGCGATGTTTTGAATAGACTTAATAACCCATCTATAAACAGTTTTACAAGTTGGTATAGTGAAACCGGGACCGACAGCTTAACGTGCTCTCCGAGGCACTATAGTGGTGTTCTCAAACAAATGTACATACATTCTTAAATTCGGGATTCGAACCAGGGACCTAAGTGTTTTTAAGTCCAAGGTCTAACCAACTCGGCCACCACATATACAGTTAAAAATCTATTAGAACAAAATCTAGAAAGTAAAGTGTAAATGAGATCTTTGACTGTCTACTCCTATTGTAGAAACGCCTTCGCCGTAGTTGCGCAGGGGTAGAGGGGGTCTGACGTCACACCCCCGGGTGCCTAAAAATAGACGCTTCAACCCCCGGGCCGGCTGCTGAATGGAGTGCCGCACCAGAGACCTCTTGGCTTTGCATCAGACTTAAAATTATAGATATGACTTTAAAAGAAAATCTAAGCAAACTATATATAGGTACAGCAAATATTAATTAAAAGATTTAACTAAAGGTAACTTTTTAGAAAATTGTCTACCTGGTTTGCTTGTTGTATCGTAAGAGAAAATCGAATGTTAAAATTGCTATGAGAACAGGAATCCCAAATCTTGCACTTTTGACTTTACCATGTCACTTAGAAAATATATTTGAATAAAAATAATCTAAAACCTGAAACTGATATTCCCCTAATATTAATCAACCAAGTTGCTGAATAATATGAAATATGTACATTACACACATATTAATTACTCTGGTCACAAACTAAGCTCTAGGCTTGTACTATGTGTACCAGCAACAACGTTATTAATATTAATACTTCGCCCGTCAACTTTATTATCAGCGCTTATAATAAAAATGTGTATCCAAATTGAACCGATATTCTACTTTTATATTGTTCGCTCAAACTTCAATTATTTATGCAAAACATTTACCGCTAAGTCAATTGCGTCCGTTAGCTATTAGAAATCGGGCCCAAAAGGTCTATCTAAAGTTTAAAACGGCGTCGGCCGAGCCACTCGTATACGCCATGAGTCTGTAGAAAGACTCCCCTTTATTTCAACTCTTTTCAAACTGCGACATAGCCCTCGTGATTTGCTAAAACCCTCGAGAATGACGCAATGCCGTAAAATGTCTGGCAAGAAACTGATCTTACCAGAATTTATGATTGGGACAAAACACAAGTATGCCTATAAGCGTATGCGTTAAAAAATAAATTGTCTTAGTTTTTTTTTAAAGATTTATAATTATAATAATCATATACCAAGTTTGAAACTTTGCTAAGATTCCGTGATCTGTAGAACCTCATATCAGCCTAAAGTACAACCTTTCAAAGTCATCATGCATATACATATATATGAATTTACCTCCTAAATGCGAGACGAGAAATATTCTAAGACAGTCTGATTCCAGATAGGCTCCAGAACTTAAACCTTACCCTAAAGTACATCATGTATTTTCATAAATCTTAAAGATGCTTCTACCATAATAAATACCTCACTGATGAGCGATATTCCGTTTAACAAACGAAAATATTCGTAGTATCTTCATCCTTAAAATATAATTGGAACATAAAGATGTGGTAGAAAAAAAATTAAGAAAGAAACAATAAGATCCTAACGTACATAACATAAAGTATGTATACATATATAAATATTTGTAACTGTTTTAAACTTTAGTAGACTGGGTATCATCGAATATCGAACCAAACATGAGCTCTAATAGTCTCACTCGAGAATAATAAAGTTAAATCGAAACAAAATTACACTCAATCGAGTCTGATTGGCCAAACTCAAGCCATCTCCTTTAGGCACCAAGGAACGGTATTGCCTTTTCTTTCCCTCTTAATGACTGCTCGTAAATGTTCACTGCCAAAATGTTTGTGTCTTTATGATAACATGTACTATGAATATGTACAATGAAATTACATTCGTATTACCACATAATTATGGTTTGATTTCAGCTGACATAATTTCCACATCGCAACGGACTGGTTTTATTCGCAAATTGGTTGTTGATTCGCACCTGACGATTTCTAATTTTCCATTATTTAAAAACTAAATTATCGTATGAGTATATTTTGACTTGAGAATGCTAAATAGCGATACAATTCGATATTTACATTTCAATAAAGATTCGTTTTGATAAAAGGTTAACAACTATCAATTTGGATAAAAAATAGACTTACAAGTTTACTGGAAAGAACATTTTATATTTTAAAAAAATCCAATGATATAACACCACAAATGTATCTCGCAATTCTCGAATTTTTATTCGGAATTCCGAATAAAAAAGAGAGAAAAGGTATTGCAGTGGTTCCTAATGTATTAACCAGTGTACTGTAAGATCCTTTTTTATTCGAAATAGCGAACAATACAATTCTGAGGAACATTCTTTTAGCGCATAATCTGAAACTATGCAGACGCTATGCTGTACGAGCACCTAGATAAAGCAGCAAATACAAAAGAAACAAATTCCATTATTCCAAATAAAATTCCTAGCCTGCTCTGATCTCAGAAATGCGCAATTCGTTTTACTACTTACTATGTGTGTTTAGTTGTGGTAACAATGTGTGCGTGCTCATTGAAAAGCATTATCGACTCGGGCTGGCTCGGAGGCTGCGCGGCCGACCTTGGCCGTGACTCTATCTCCCCCTGAGAGCAGACTCCCCCCTCCCACAACAGGACTAGACTCCCTCCCAAATTGATTTCCATTTCATTCTGCACCACCGACATGAATGATGCAAGGTTTGTTCTGAAGTGAGATTAGGTGTCAATTATTTATATTGATAGTGACTTATCTGTCAAGTCGTGTCGTCGACTATATACTTTTATTATTGAAATATGTACGTGGGTTGGTATGTTTATTTTACATTTTATATGTTGTACGTTTCTTGTTATATGTATGTTTTTTATTAGGTCTTCTATTTTATTGTATTTCTTTTAATTCTTAAGAAATATGAAAAAACGTATTAATGATAACGTTTATTTCTTATTTTGGGGGAATGAAGGGGGTTTTTTTTTATATGTAGGACAAATTACATATATTGCTCTGGTCACAAACTAAGCTCTAGGCTTGTACTATGTGTACCAGAAGCAACGATATAATACATATTATATTTTATAAACACCCAGACCATGACAAACTGTACAGAAAAAAACGTACTACTTACTTAATATTTTTTTGCCATGCGTGGTAATCGAACTCACGACCTCCGGATACAACGCCAAAAGCGCAACCACTAGTCCACGGAGGCTGTCAAAAGGTTTTAACTAAAGCTACGTCTGTTTGATAATGATCAAAAAGTAAAGTAAAATTTCTAATGCTTCCGAGCGCAGAGAAACAATAGTTCGTTTTGTTGTATAAAGAACACTTTACGCCTTTGTATTAAGGTTTAATTTATGTTAAAACTTTACCATAGTATAACACATAACCCTGCCACGTGACTCCGAGTGAAATGTTACGCATGATGATGCGTGTCACGCGTATACCAAAATAGAAATACATGTCATAGTTCTTCAGTGACATGATTTCGCTTTTGATGTGCAATTGGAATAATGTATTCAAGTTTACCAAGTCAAAGTAGTTGTTTTTCGACACACAAAATATGGTTTCTTATACTGGGTGTTTTTTAACTACTATGATAAAAAATGTATATTGTGTTCTATGATGAAAAATAATGAAACACGTATTTTTCCCTTTAGTGTCGCCTATACAAAACAAAGATAAATAACAAAAAATATCTAAAAATCACGTTAACTTCATACTAAATTCATGAATTAATAAAGCCTATCACTTGTCTAATTGTGTTTTACTTGTTACATACGAAGACTTATTATGTATTTGTAGGAGTAATTTTAAGCATATAGACGTTTGTTCATACAATAATTTATTTTTCGAACTTGTTTTTTAAAGAAAAATATACTTACTTACCTACATTTAAAAAAAAAAAAAAAAATGGGTTCTAAAGGTGTTACTGGACGCAACAAAAAAATATTATCATAGTTAAAAAAAAAACACCTAGGTCCCTGGTTCGAATCCCGGGGTGTACCAATGAGTTTTTAATTTAAAAAATCTATGTACATTAGTTTGACAACACCACTATAGTGCCTCGGAGAGCACGTTAAGCTGTTGGTTCCGGTTTCACTATACCAACTTTTGAAATGGATGATAGATGGGTTATTGAGTCTATTCAAAACATCACGACGAGCTAGCCACTTATTCGGTGTAGACTCATACCATTGGCAACGACGAGGTGGGATTAAAACCCCTCCGCTGGGTATCCTGAGGCCGTCTAGGCGGCACCCGTGATGATAAATAACATACATACATACTTAAAAAAACACCCAGTATAGATATATATGTATTATACATTAGCAAAACTTGACGTAATAGCCAATGTATACTGGTGATGTTCCCTAACGAATTTAACTATTTTAATATTAAAATTGTCAAAACTGTGACTGTTATTGTCTAATTTTACTTCATTATTAAAAACTTACAATTAGTATTACTCTGCCTGTAGCAAAAACTTTGAGTACAATATTTGAATTTATGTCAAGACGTAAACGTTTATTACATTACATTGAAAAGGATGTGGATGAAACTAGACAAAGCACGCAACTATCAGCTTCCTTCACACGCCATGCAATTATTATACTCACGCTCTTATTATCTTAATGCCTAACTGAATCTTTAAAATTCGATCTGATGATAATATCTTCTCTAGGCCGTCAACTGGATTTTCTTTCCATACCAGTATAGGTCCTGCATGATCAACAATATCAGCAACATTGATATCATCAAGTGAATAGTATTCAATCGTTGCTCTTATGGATGCAACTTCGCTAATAGTCAAATCAACTTTATATTATTCATTCAAGTTTCGAAATTGATCTGTGGAGGTTTCAAAGGACTATTAAATGCATTGAATGAATAAATGAAAAATTCTTTATTGCACAAAAGCTTAACACTATTGTACATAGGCGAGCTTAATGCCTTAGGCTTTATCTACTAGCTAACCTTTGGGAGATTGACCAAAAACAGGCAGAGTGCTATTTAAAGCAATATATAATATAAAATACAAGGATATATAGATAAATTATTAGGTAATATAACAATACATACTGGTATTATAACATATAACATGTATACATAAACTTACATAAATAATAATATATAGACATACATAAATAAGTAGATATATATATACATACACTAGCGGCCCGTCCCGGCTTCGCACAGGTTTGTATAACTTTAACTATATGCTCAGCGCACGCCACGGAAGGCCTCAGAAACGATACTTTTCCCCCGTTTTTAAAACATTTTTGGTTACTGCTCCACAACTATAGGACCTAGCGTGATATTATATAGCCTATGTTACTTCTGAATAATGCAGCTTTCTAATGGTGAAAAAATTATTGCAATCGGTCCAGTAGTTTTTGAGTTTATTCATTACAAACATACAAAAATACAAATCTTTCCTCTTTATTATATTAGTATAGATATAGATAAATAAGTAGATATATATATACATACATAAATAAATAATTTCGCATACTTACAGTAAAAACAAAAAGAAATGTTAACAGTTTTGATTATTAAGGAGAAAAAAGCGAAGATGGGTTTTAAAAGAATTAATTTATGATGTCTTGTCAGTTTAGGCGGTACTATAGGTATCTATACTATAATTATCTACTTCGTCGCCCGTCTTATAATTGTATGGGTGTTGGGTAATGGTAAAACAGGCTATTTCCGCAACTCGATGACTTGGCGTCTATTTTGCGTACTATAGAAGGAGCAATGACCATCACTACTGTTGCCAGCCCAGCTCTTCCAAGAAATCCAGAAGCCTCCAGATCTAGCTGACGGGTTTGGGATGCGACCCGGATTTGCATTGTAGGTGGTTACTCCGTCGCACTCCAGCAGCACGCCCTGCTGTAGCCGTTTCTTCTACCTCCATGCAGCCTCTACATAGAGGGCTATCTGTAACTTATGATTTGATCATTATTACAAGAAACATGGATGGTGATAATCTCAAAAAATCACTAGATTGTTTGCAGTCGCCAAGACGGCTCCAAATCGAGTTTATTAGTACGATTTGATATACAAGACTACTTGCTTATCAACACGTAGATATAGTTACGTATTCTGCTACTATTAATCAAAAACATATTTGTACAAGGCGAAACAAATTGTGTGACGTAAACAATATCGTTCACGTTTAGCTCGACACAACACAAGGTGGCAAAAATAAAGCAACCGTTCGAACCGAGGCCGTTCAGTTGTTTGCGCTAATAATAGTGGGGTAGCGGGGACGTTACGACACCCACTACCAACTCCCATACACGTGCCTTATAAATGCCTATAACTTTGTATACCTGCATTTCTGAAGCTTCTACCAACAATTAGTCTTGAATGATAGGTGGGATCAAAAATATCTGATGTTCCAAAGATATTTATCAGATTTCGTAAAGGTTTATTTTGTGTCTGAAAACTATATTTTCATAATAACAGTGTTTACCATACGGGCGGCGCTAAAACATAAACATTTATTTAGTAGCCTAGTCTAAAAACCCAACTTATCTATGCTAATATTATAAAGCTGAAGTTTGTTTGGTTGAACACGCTAATCTCAGGAACTCAAATTGAAAAATTATTTTAATGTTGGATAGCCCATTTATCGAGGAAGGCTATAGGCTACATAACATCATGCTACGACCAATGAGTGGGGTAACAATGAAACATGTTGCAAAAACGGGGGAAAATTATTCCTTTTAAGAGCGTACGCTGCGTAAACGGTTTAAGTTACGCAGACGAAGTTGGGCGGATCAGCTAATTTATTTATAAAACCAGGAACAAAAATATTTACAACAACCGCAGTATAATCCAACGTGAGGGTAGACATCCCTAAATTAGACTTTTGTACCTTTGTGGAAATAGTTCTAGGTTGTAGTATATTATATGGGGGGTTTGCTGGAGTAATTCAGAACTTGTCTTAGAGAACTTCTTCTTTTTCTTGTTATTTTATCAATCTGACGCTTCCGTGTAATAGATGCGTCCTGGATTCCGATTGCTTGGGTATTAATGGCATATCAGAGAGAGGATTTTGTTCAGAGTCCTGATTTTATTGGCAGAATATGTAGAACTGCTTAACGTTTTATTTTCCACCTTGTAACCTAGAAATAATGAAATTAAATGATCTTTATTTGCTAGAATACTAGCAAATAAAGATCATTTAATTTCATTTCTAATGAAAAAAATAGAGGGTCCATCCAAAACCATCTTAATTTCTTTTTAACTCTATGAGTACTCATATGAGTTAAAAACTGCTATCATTGTCCAATAATCCCCCTTAGATCCTCACTATATTACAATACCATAACATCCACAAATATATGTAAATATCAGCAATTATGTACAGAATTAAGTCTATTTAAAGACAAACTTTCCAACCTTTGGCATACGATTATTTCTTATCCAACTTTAGTTGGATCTAAAAATGGCACAACTAATCTACTGGTCGACTTGTTATTCACAACAGAGTGTAATAGAACCGAAAGTTCATATTTCAGACAATCTAAAATAAACCTAAGTAATAAATAGCATATACGCGTCTTTTTTATTCACGAAAATTTCAAGTAGCCAATTTGTTGGTAGGGTTTTGATTTTGATATATCTTGAAGCATGCGCTCCTAATTCTTTAGGGTGCCTTCTTTTTTTTCCCTAACTATAGCTATAATGGAAAATCCACTTGTTTTGCCGACAGGGTGGGTGCCTTCTCCTTTAGCTCTCATGCGCAGTTTTAATCCCATTACTTAATTGAAAGCCGATGTTTGCAAAATATAATTATCGTTATGAAATATTATCTAATCATCACACTAACAGATAAAATGGCAATATCATTCGCACATGTTTCCACGTTTATTTTGAATTTATAAATATTACTCGTGTAGACAAGGAAAACATTCTTCACGTAAATTACCGGCAGTGGGTCTAGGTATGCGGTTTGGCAGATATTTATATTCCCTCTCATCTGGTAAATAGAACGTATTTACAATATTTTGGGCGGTAGGAAAATAACTTATTTTTCCATCTTTATTCTTGTTTTGTCAATTACTTAAGCACTTAACCTTTTGGACTCTAGAGCCATATGGCGTACCATTATAAATGGAATATTATGTTAGGATTGTGGCGTTTGTTTAGGATAATATTACTTGTAACTTTTGTATTAAAGTTCAATTTGAGTTGTTGTTAACTAGGGTTGCTTAGGATTAAGGTCTTTTGTTTTATTCTTTTTATGATATTTGTAGATAGAGAGCAATTTTTGTCATAATTTTGAGGGGTTCTGCTGTATCTTCGGGTGGGCAGCATTTAAATGCTTTACTTTTCAAACAAATTCATTAACATACATTTTGTTTTATACATGGTTAAGTTAATTGTTCAGCTCCTTTTAAAACACAGATTTTTAAGATACCTATAGTTAGTTTGGCCTAAGGTGCTTTTATGAGTTACCAATTTTAGATAATTTTTCCTCGTTTTAAAATAGAACTACATAGTCCTTGCAGAGTCATCGATTATTGCTGCACATGTGGGCTAGCTGACTGCGTTGGCAGACATGTTTGGTTCCCATGGGAATCTTTGGAGGCCAATGATAAACATTTTACTCGTTTGTTAAATTAAACTACATACAGTAAAATTGTATTTTTAATTTGCACCGCGGTGCTGAATTCCTGGTAGGATTGAGTTTCTGGTAAACAACAATGGCTGAATTATATTTTTCATTATTGTGAACGTTTTTTTTATTGGAGAACGGCATGGGATTTTGTATCTACCGTATGGTAAGCAGGCGTACGAAGTACATGAAAGGGATCGATCAATGCGTTGTTGTTCAATAGCATTGATTGCTCCCACTAATCTTGCTATGTGATGCGGTTACGAAATGGTCGGCGTCAAAGGCGAATTTGCGCTACGAGTCTACTTTAATATCCTTACTGCCTCGTCGTCAAATTAATCGTCCGTTCACGTAACCGCACCCTGAAAGGAGTCTACCACCTCGACAAGAAATCGACGCTGTAGTCTCCTGAAAATTATTGAGCCAGAGACTAAAACCAGACTGGGACCATTCCCATATTTTTTTTTATACTTAATTTTTTTATGCTTAATTAAATTTGATGATGGCTCTAATGAAATGGGATTATTACTAATTATAATATAAAGCACATTAGACACTTATTGCTCTTGTCACAAACTAAGCTCTAGGCTTGCACTATGTGTACCATAAACAACGTTACCAATACAGTCATATTATATTTTATAAACATCAACCTATCTAGACCAAGACAAACTCTACATATAAACGTACTAGTATTGTTTTTGCTCTGAGTGGGAATCGAACCTACCATTTCCGGATACAATACCAAAATTGCAATCACTACACCACGATCAAACCGTGATTGAGCGTAATTAGAAGTAGAACATTGAACTGAAATCGAGACTCCACTTCCTTATTGGATAAACAAGTAACCGGAATTAACCCTCTTTCGGGTGTTCGTCATATATTTTTTTTACCTGACTGACCTGAATGAGGTATATCCGTGAGATGTTTTAGCTATGCACAAAACAACGTTAAGGGGGCGTATAAAGGCAAATAAAATAGATGAATTAAAAGATACCTCTAACAAACAAAGCGAGAAACAAATACTTGCGCGGAATTCTTGGATTATTTTTTTTTTCTATAAATTTCAAAATTTTACAAAAAATCTAGGCCATGCTCTAGATCTTATACATATACATAAACTTATAAAAAAATGGCTTTATAATCTGCTCTATATTGAAGTAATAGGAAATATCGACAAAAAAAGAGGTAAATTTATGCTTAATGCTGTTACGTTTTTCAAAGGGCCAGTTACTTCTAAATATCTTGTAGTATTACTATGTTTTTATTTATATATATTTGTTGGGTTTGAAGTATTCTCATAATTGGAGATCTAGATTTGTGATTTGCTTTATGCGCTCTTAATTTTTTTTTAAATAATTATTTTAATTATACTAAATTTAGTTAGGTGCAATAAATTTGTTATTACTTACAATAAAGAGAATGGTGGAGAAGGCATAGCTTCCGCCGGGAGTCCAACTACTGTTAATTTATTTTCTATTATCTATTAAAATATTATTTCCGTACAGTTTGCAACGGTTTGGTTCTTTATAAAATACTAGCTGTGCTTGCGACTTCGTCCGCGTGGAATAGTTACTTTTTTATCATACAGACTTTCATCCTCTATTTTATTCCCTTGGGGGTAGAATTTATCAAAATCCTTTCTATCCGCTACGTCATAACATCTACCTGCATGCCAAATTTCAGCCCGATCCCTCCAGTGGTTTGGGCTGTGCGTTGATTAATCACTATGTCAATCAGTCAGTCAGTCACCTTTGAGTTATATATATTTAGATAATATGTATTAGTAGCGGTTGTTTCTATAACTACACATTTAAAAATGACATTGAACAAAAAGCAACAAAAATAACTAATAAAGGCAAGCACTTTATTTCTTTGTGTTAGAGGTGCTATTGCTTTGACAGTTTTTATTAGCGTTCCGTAATGTGATTCATCATGCCAGCCTTTCTTTGCGCGTCCACTGCTGGACATAGGCCTCCCCCAAGGATCGCCATATCGACCGGTTCTGCGCTGCCTGTATCCATCGGCTTCCCTCGACCTTTTTCAGGTCGTCGGTCCATCTTGTGGGGGGCCTGCCTCTGCTGCGTCCTCCAGCACGCGGTCGCCACTCGAGAACCTTAATACCCCAACGGCCGTCCGTTCTGCGAGCTATGTGGCCTGCCCACTGCCACTTAAGTTTGGCGATTCTGGAGGCTATCTCGATTACTTTGGTCCTTTTGCGGATCTCATCGTTTCGAATACGATCCCGCAAGGAAACGCCGAGCATAGCGCGCTCCATCGCCCTTAAATGTGATTATTATACATAAAGTATTTCGTTATTTTGACAATCTAACGTTACCATTAAAAGAAACAATATGGCCGCAGGGGTGGCAATTCTTGCGCTTATGTCGATACATGTCGGTTCGATATATTCGAATTAGAATGAGTTTTCTGTGAAGATCTGTCACTTTTTACTCGAATATATCGAACCAACATGTGTGTCAGTAGTGCGAGAATGACATAGGTACCTATTATTATTATTGTAGGTATGTCAAAACAGGATATTTTATATTAAAAAACATATTTTAAACCTTTTTACTGTAACAAAACAAGTCACGTATTAATTTCAGTATCAATTGAATATTTATTGGAAATAATACTGATCACCTGTATTTATCTTATCACGGTAAATATTTACGAAATGATGTTTTTATTCAGATGGAATGTCGTACCATATGTATTATTTACATTTAATATATTTTAAACAATTAATTTATATTATTAGTATATGTGTCCGTAGTATATGTTAACTTTAGTGTCCGAGATGTGAAAAAACTAACATCTTGGACACTACTCAAAATGTATGTAGCGATCGCAAACTAAAACCCGTATTAGATATGTCTGTCTCATTTTTTCTATCTCTCTAGCTAGATCATTTAGTGGAAAGATAGTTCCTTAGTGAAAAATGGTGTTGAGGTTACGACTGAGAATACCATTTTAATACATACATACATATCATTACGGCGCCCAAGACCGCCTAGACGGCCCCAGGGTACCCAGCGGAGAAGTTTTAATCCCACCTCTCCGTAGCCGATGGTATGAGTCTACACCGAACAAGTGGCTAGCTCGTCGCGATGTTTTAAATAGACTCAATAACCCATCATAAACAGTTTCACAAGTTGGTATACAACCGACACCGGGTCCGACAGCTTAACGTGCTCTCCGAGGCACTATTGTGGTGTTGTTAAACAAATGTACATATTTTTTTAGATTAAAATCTCATTGGTACATACCGGGATTCAAACCAGAGACCTAAGTGTTTTTAAGTCCAAGGTCTAACCAACTCGGCCACCACGTATATACCATTATAATCTATACTAATATACTAAAGCTAATGGGTTTGTTTATTAGTTTGAACACGCTTATCTCTAACTACCACTGGGATTTGACAAAAATCTATTTGTATTTCATAGTTTAGCTTATGACGAATGTTTTAGGCTATTTATCATCAAGCCACAAACCTTAGGAGCTGAACGAGAAATTAAACGGCAGCTGAAACCGCGGGGCAAAACTAGTTACTTAATAATGCTTGGACATCAACCGAAACGCGTTTGGATGCAGCGTTTGTACACGTATACACAAGCCCCAATAATCTAGGGCTTAAACAGACATCGGGCGCGGAAATTTCTTTCGTAGTGTCAGGCGGGGATGTTTAAAATCGGAGGGGGCGAGCACTGAGCAGCGTCCATTCTGTGTAGATCACTAAGTATTATATATATATATATCATCACGGGTGCCTTACGGCGCCCGAGACCGCCTAGACGGCCCCAGGGTACCCAGCGGAGGGGTTTTAATTCCACCTCGTTGTAGCCGATGGTATGAGTCTACACCGAACAAGTGGCTAGCTCGTCGCGATGTTTTGGATAGACTCAATAACCCATCTATAAACAGTTTCACAAGTTGGTATAGTGAAACCGGGACCGACAGCTTAACGTGCTCTCCGAGGCACTATAGTATCACTAAGTATTATTATGTATTATGTGGTTTCTCGCAAGATTAAGATCAGATCACTCTTGTTTTCTCCTATTACTAGCTAGATTAACTTGATATCTTTAGTTGAAGAGATGCTCATCTTATGCTGACTCCAACTTATGCTCACGATTATTAAAGGAATTGGAACCTGTAAAGCCTGATTAATTGTTCCACTGCTACCAACTTATGAAGTTGTTCCGCAACGACCTCGCTACTTTGTATATTTATTAAGCTTGGTAACCTATTTAATTAGTAAGAAAAGAAAACATTTTTGAATATAGAAGGCGAAGTTTATATTCGTGCAGCAAGAGTCCTTAGCACGGTCGCTCTTACAAAGGCTTGCAGGGTTTTGAGTCGATGCTTAATTCAAGTCATACCTTCCTACTGCAAAATTTTTATCTGAAACAAATAAAGTGTGTTAGATTTGTTTCTTACTAGGTAAAATATATAAATTGAAGCTATAAAATTTTATTGCCAAATATTTCGCCTCTCTTTGGAGCGGCATCATCAGTGACAGTCACTGCAAAATTTTGTTTTTTAATGTGTAGTCCGAAGCAGTGGCTAAGTCTTAGCGCTTCCTAAGCAAACCTCGACTATTAACTTCTGACATAACACTTCTTGGAAACTGAAAGGCACTTGTCAAACTATCATAGAGCTTCAACGGTTGTTTTTTTTTTAATATATGGCTTACATCCTTTTTACTTAAATTCAAATTTGCAACCTGCACGTTTTAATAAACCGTTTGGCCATGTTTTTGGAACTCCCAATTACCATACACGCCATACAGCCTTCTCTTCCAAAGTATCAACGAGGTTAGCTGAACTGTTTTACACTCTATGCCTATGCGTTAAAGTTCAATTGGTATTGCCAGGTTGCTGCTGTCTACCATACAAAGTTAACTGCTTTTATCTTGCATGTCGTGCTCGCTTGTCTTGGACCGGTCTGTATGCCTCGAGGTTGGTTGCTGGCTCTAATGTTAAGAGGACTGGTTTCCTTTGGAGAACCTTGTTTCTTGACGTGGCTCTAAATTTTTTTAGGGTTCCATGAAAAAAAAGAAACCTTTATGGTGAGATTAGGGTGTTTGTTTGTCTTTGAATCCGCATCAAATATCTTGAGAATTACTGGTCTGATTTGCTTGAAATTTTGATTAGTTATACCTAGATCTAGATTGGGTGCCTTAGGATCCAGTAGGATATATTTCCTACTGGATAGTCGAAAAATATTTATTGACTTAAGTGAAAAGTGTTTAAAAAAAGTTGGTAAATAAATAAATAATTCTTGGTTGGTAAAAGTTGGTAAATAAATAAACATTCATGGGGTATTGAAATAAAACTATTTATAACTTTGTTTTTTTTAATAGTTCTACAGTATTTTGAATAGAACGTATTATGTATGAAATATTTATAGAGTATATTTTCAAGGTTTAATTTGAAGTAATAATATTATTATTATAAATTAACAATATTAGTATTTCAGCTTCCAACACTTAGCGTAGCTAAATTTTTATTTAATAACAAGATGTTTAATAAAGTCTACCTTGGGGGCCTTACGGGGCCTGAGACTGCCAAGATGGCCCCAGGGTACCCAGCAGAGGGATTCCACCTTATCTAGCCAGTGATCTACACTCATAATCTATATTGACAAATGGCCAGCTCGAGTTTTGTTTTGATTAACAAACAGTTTAACAATTGTTTAGTGAAACTCGCATCGCGAGTGAGGCACGATAAATATTGTCAAATAAAATTGTAATACAAATTCGTCTTTGTCACCGCCCATGTCGTATCGGTATAGTGGGAGCGACCGACTCAATTATTAGAGTTTGTAGTTCTGATTCCCACCAGTCCCCATAGTACTGTGGCAAGCTAACTGTAATAAAATAATTTACACAACCAAAATTCCATTTTCAACCAAATTGTTTTTAAATTTAAAATTTATCATGTTATTTTGGGCACCATGCTTCAGGTGCCAGGTATACAAGGGGCCTATTTCATAAACGTGACAATTGTAATTTACCATTCCAATTCATAATACATTGCTTGGTTTACTTTCAATTAATTACTCTTAACAAACTAAACCAAGCAATGTATTATGAATTGTCATGGTAAATTACAATTATCCGTTTATGAAATAGGGCCCTGGTCATTTTACCAACTCATGACC
Source organism: Monopis laevigella (assembly GCA_947458855.1). Taxonomy (NCBI): domain Eukaryota; kingdom Metazoa; phylum Arthropoda; class Insecta; order Lepidoptera; family Tineidae; genus Monopis; species Monopis laevigella. The sequence goes on along the minus strand of OX381594.1, from coordinate 10,586,570 downwards.
TACTAACTGTAGTATTTTTAAGTCTAAGGTCTAACTAACCCGGCCACCACTTACATAAAGGCGACTCCATTAAAATTTCATATTACTAATCGATAAATAAACTTTTTAGGTTAATTATTTACTAATCGTTAAGGTCGTGCCGTGTTGTTTACTACGATTGGTTTTGACGTTCGTGATTCTAAAGAATATATTCAAAGAACACCTTTAGTGTTATGAGATGTACATCCGTTTAAACGGTTTGATAATCTCCAGATAAAAAGAATAGGACTAAAAAGAAATAATCATTTATTTCTTTCTACATACATATCATCACGGCGCCCGAGACCGCCTAGACGGCCCCAGGGGAGGGGTTTTAATCCCACCTCGTCGTAGCCAATGGTATGAGTCTACACCGAACAAGTGGCTAGTTGGTCGCGATGTTTTGAATAGACTAAATAATTCATCTATAAACAGTTTCATAAGTGTTGGTATAGTGAAACCGGGACCGACAGCTTGTCGTGCTCTCCGAGGCACTATAGTGGTGTTGTCAAACAAATGTACTTTTTTTTTTTTAATTAAAAAGTCATTGGTACACACCGGACCAGGGACCTAAGTGTTTTTAAGTCCAAGGTCTAACCAATTCGGACACCACGTATATTCACTCTTCGCGGTGTTCGTTTATATTAAATTATACATGTTTAAACATTTTCGCAAGTTTGTATACCGGTAGTAATTATTCTGGCTAAATTATGTGGTTACAAAATTGGCAGCGACAAAATACTAATTCTAGTTACGTATCTACTTTAATGTCCTCGTCGCTTTATCATCAAATTTATAGTCCGTTTCGTAACCGCACCTTAAAAGGATACTACTGCATCGATGTAGTAGAGCTCCTGAAAATCGGTGAACACACAGTAAGTAAGTAAGCTGAAGCAAGACTAGGGGCCTTTATAACTAATAGTAATCTATACTAATATAATAAAGCTGAAGAGTTTGTTTGATTGTTTTTTTTTTATAAGAGCTCAGCATGTGACCTTGCATCCACCTGATATTAAGCAGTATGCAATGTCCAGGAATGATAGCAACAAGCGGATGCATACAGGTGCACCGCTGGTTGCCGTCATTATGCCGGCTTAAGATGCCTATTCACCTTCGTTTAAAGGACTCTAGGTTATAAGAGGAAGGAAACACGCAAGCTGGTAGGGCATTCCACATTTTAATAGTACGGCAGATGTATGAATCGCCAAAACGTTTGGTCGCGCTAATCTTAGGAACTGTTGGTTCGAATTAAATAATTATTTTATTGTTGGATAGCTCATTTATCGAGGAAGGCTATAGGCTATCTAACATCACGCTACAACCAATAGGACCGAAGCATGAATGAAAAATATTGCAAAAACGGGGAAAATTTATTCTTTGCGAGAGCTTCCACTGCGTAAACTGTTAAAGTTACGCAAACAAAGTAGCGCGTGTTAGATAGTATACTATAATGGCCACTTCCGTGGTCTAATGGTTGCGCAGTTGGCTTTGTAATCATGAGGTCATGGGTTCCGATTCCTACTCATAGCTAAACATTTTTTTTTATTTAACCAACAAAAATAATAATTTTACAAATATTTTTCAGTATTTCTTAAATCTTTGACATTTTTTGGATGTTTATAAAATATAATAAGTGTTGGTATCCTTGTTTCTGGTAAACTTAGTACAAGCCTAGAGTTTGGTTTGTGACCAGGTGTGTGGAATTTTATGTGTGATATGTCCTACATATAAAAAAAAGCACATTATATATATATATATATATATATATTATATATCTCGTTATCACCGTCCATACAGATGCAAAAAAGGTCAAGTGACCTGGTCATGTTTCGGTTTTAGTCTGTGGGTTCACCGGTCTTCAGGAGATTACTGCAACGATTTCATGCATTTCTTAACCGGATCATAGGATCCGGTTAAGAAATGGGTGGTTGAATTGACGATAAGGCAGCGAATTATTAAAATATACTCGTAATGCAATTCGTCTTCGCCCATTTCGTAATCGCAATCGTTTAGCCGGCATAGTGGGAGCGATCAATGTTGTTTAAGAACAGTTATTGATCGAACCCATTCATGGAATTTTTAGATCTGCTCACCACCAGGTAGTTACAAAATCACATGCGGTGCTCCAATAAAATAAATTGTCCAGCGACTCATTTGAAAGTGGACAGATAGCCTCTGTATAGCATGTTATAATGCTACAATGTTACAATGATATTAGTTACGTGTCTTTCTATATACTCGTATGTATACCTGATATGATAAGTTCAAGGTAATGTTACGCACCAACATAATACGTATATGGGTCATTCTACGATAAGAGGTCATGTGTACGGCAATCATTATTAAACAGCATTTTTATTCTACATCTTTTGATTTTATGCAACAAATCACAGCATCTTTATGTATTTTATAAATAGCATTATAATTAAATTCCAAATTCATGTACATTTTCCTGATATTTCATATTTAAGCCTGAAATAGTCTCTACCCTGGCCTGTCCCTTTGACGTTTTTAGTTAAACATGCAGACATTACATACTTTTTTCGCCGCATTTTCCATGTTAAAGTATATTTAGAGTAATAGTAAAAAGTGTACTTAAGTATTATGAAGGTAAAATACAACTATATTTGTTTATTTTCAACAACTTTCGTACTTTATTTTTGTCCCGCTTTTTTTGCATATCTACCCTGGCGAATTTTGGCCCTATAAAACAAACAGAAATAATAGACGGCTATATTCAAAATGGCGCTCAAGGACGCGTATCAACGTCAATTTAGTAATAATTAAAACACAAACCGTGAGATCGTTTTTATTTGTTAGTTATCGCGACGCGACAGTGCAGTGCAGCGGTTTTGCAAAGTGATTGCGTCTCTCCACTGGTAAGTCGTAAAATTTCTAAAATTCACTTAATTGATTTGTATTTTCTGCCTAAATTCAACAATACTGTCAACAGTGGTGGCGTGATATAATATTAACCTAATATTAACTTATACCAGTGCTTTTTTAAAATTTGTTACGAAAACGTCTCTCCCCTGGCATATTTACCCTGGAAATATAACAACCAGGGGAGATACTTACTGGCCAGGGGAGATAATGCCGGTGGTAAAATGATTGTGAAAATTAATTCACTATATCTGAATTAGTGTGATAACTTCTATCAACGTTCTCGAGAAGCTTATAAATGATTATTGTAAAAGAAAAGCAGTATGGTAAAAAAAATGAGGTTCTCGGTTTATCCGTCATATTTTTTTAATATATGTTTGGATATTTTCTTTGTTTATGATGATACTATGTTTTTTATTAATTTAATACAGAATATAAATTGTAGATCTCATAATATTGTTACAGATCATGGCACCATGCAAAAAGTTAACACGTGAAGAACGATTAGAGAAGAAGCGTCAAGCAGAGAGATTGCGATATCAAAAGATTAAAAATGATCCAAAAAAGTACGAATTACAAAAGCAAAAAGATAAAGAAAAATATTTGAAAAAGAAGGAGACAGAAGTAATAAAAACCGTCGACCAAACAATTCCCACCAGAGACCAACGTAAAGCACGTAAAATTTAGAAAGAGAAAGGAAGAGAGCGTAGGCGACGACTTGTCCTTCAAAATATTATCAATGTTCCAGTAACGCCATCTATATCTTATATGTTATGATTATAGATAGATGAGTTGCAGCTTCTAAAATTAAATCAGACCAAGCTAGGAGACAAAGATACCTCTAATTAATAAAAAAAAGAGAGTTCTTTTAGATACTTTTAACAATCTACTCAAATCTTTTATAAAAAAATAAATACCATCACGGGTGCCAATTTGGCTCCCGAGAACCGTTTAAACGGCCTCAGGGTCCCAGCGGAGGGATAAACCCATCCTCATTTCGCCGATGGTATTCGGAGGCAACACCTAACAAGTGGCTAACTTGTTGCGGTGTTTATGATGAAATAGCCTCGTTGTATAAAGCGGTCACCCATCCCAGGCCAATCTTTTATAAATCAGTGCATTATTACGATCCCATTTATTTTTTATAGGAGCTCGGCATGTGACCCCACATCCACCTGATCGAAAGCAGTATGCAGGTCCAAGAATGAATACAACCAGCTCTTAGAACTGTGTTGGAAGAGCTGGTTTCATCCATTATGCCGGCTTAAGATGCCTATTCACGCTTCGTTTAAAGGACTCAAGGTTATAGGATGGAGGAAACACGCAAGCAGGCAGAGCATTCCACATTTTAATAGCGCGGCTGATGTACGAATCACCAAATCTTTTAGTGCGGGTTGGTACAACGGCCACAGAATGCGCATGCATTTTGTTACCTGCTCGTGAGGTTCTGTAACGAAAAGGGGAAGGGGGAATGAGATTAAAAAGTTCTTCAGAGCACTGTCCATGGTAAAGGTGGTAAAATACGCTCAACGACGCTACATCTCTGCGAAGCTGCAGTGGCTCTAAGGTGTTAGTTATATTCTCTCTTTTGCCGCCTAAAGCCATTTTGGATAGTACAGCCGAATTGCGACAAACGTGACACTTGTCTGTGCGTTACTCACGCTGATATGGATCTGATTCTTACGGCTCTATTTCAAGCCAAAGTATTATTTATATCAAAATATTATATAGACCAGCTTAATACAATTTGTTGCAATAGGTGTAAGGAGCAGTGACTTTTACGAGAATGCGAAACTTGTAAAAATAAAGGACTTGCATGTAAAGTATTTGATAACCATATTCAAATTGTCTACAAAAAGTAGTAATCACGGTGACAAAACCATTATTTTTTGTGATGAAGTAAAATATCTTTTAATTTGTTATGTTATCTTTTTTAGTATTGATCATAAGTTGATTTAATAAATAGTATACTACAAGTAGGTAAAGAAATATGAAAATTATTGTTATTATTACAAGTCTGAGATATTAACTTAATAGGCGCTAGTTTACTTAATTAGTTTTGTAAATCAATACTTTATTATTTGTTGAAGATGCAAAGTTAATTTATATATATTTATTTACTGACACTAAAGAAGCTCTAGTTTTAGAGTTAACAAAAGGCTGTTATACCAAAATTATGTTATTATTATAATTTAAGTACAATATCTAATAAAAGTTAATTTTATTCACTGTTTTATTATATCATAATCTCTCCCCTGGTCAAAAAAGTATCTACCCTGACCTCAATGTATCTACCCTGAATGGTGTATTTACCCTGGCCTTCTAAAAAGTAACTAAATATGTATAAAGTGACTTGCCCTTATGTAAATGAGTAAATAAATGGGACTAAAATAGTAATATTTGTGTTTAATCGAAAAAATCCAACTTTTCCCCTCGGCCGCATCCTCTATGGGCTCAAAACCTCTTATCGTAGAATCACCCATATATAATATAGAAATGTTTTCTAGTGGAATGTTTTATTTGCGTGTCTCGTTCGATATTTTCGTTTGTATATTTTGTTATATGTTTTGGTATATATGTGTGTATGTGTGTATCATCACGGGTGCCTTACGGCGCCCGGGACCGCCTAGACGGCCCCAGGGTACCCGATGGTATGAGTCTACACCGAACAAGTGGCTAGCTCGTCGCGATGTTTTGAATAGACTCAATAACCCATCTATAAACAGTTTCACAAGTTGGTATAGTAAAACTGGGACCGACAGCTTAACGTGCTCTCCGATGCACCATAGTGCCTATATATATGTTTTGGTATTTCCCAATATTACTTACCAAATTTTTTAACCGAGAATCCCCGGTTCAAAACCTGTAGGTACTAATAAGTTTTTGATTAAAAAAAAATATACTTATATGTTGATTTTCTCTTGCAGTAATATTCTTGACAATTATTATTATAATTATATGTAGAACAATTTACACAAATTGCTCTGGTCACAAACTAAGTTTTAGGCTTGTTCTATGTGTACCAGAAACAATGATATAATATATATTTCTATTTTATAAACACCCAGACCATGACAAAGTGTACATAAAAACGTACTAATATTTTTTGCCATGGGTGGGAATCGAACCCACGACCTACGGATGCAACGCCAAAGGCGCAACCACTAGCCTACAGAGACTGTCAAAAAGTAAAGTAATGACTTTTGTTTTACACTTCATTCAACCTTAGCAATATTTTGATGACACAGGAAGTTTTTTAAAACTTAATTGACCACTTTCTTTGCCGACTGTAAAATACCTAAGAATGGAAATAATAGTTACAGCGTTAGAGAAAATGTAGTGGTAATTGTAATTGTGTAGGTAGTTGTTATCTGTAAAAAAAAACTTCATTTTCCTGTAGCAGTGTGAAACATTTACAAAACAAGTTTATTTTTAGACGTAAAGTTGCTTTTTTACACAAGAATTTGCACCTTTTTTTCAATGACGTTTCGATAATAAATATAACAACTAATCTGCTTTCTCCTGGAATTGATTTGAGTTGGCTATAACGTAGACTTAAGGTCTCTGCAGTCGCCTTGACGCCCATACAAACGTACTACCAATATTACAACTTGGTTGTTAGTCGTAGTTTTTTTTTTCTGTAATTATACGTAATTTTTTTTTCTGTTGTAGGTAATCAATATTTTTGTATTATAATGTTAAAACAGTTTTTTTTTCTCATAAACAATAAATAACATTTATTAAACAGAAATATTAATTAATTTATACAATGACAGACAAAAAAAATATATTTTAATTGTGCGACAAACCGTAGTCGAGTAATACTAATAGCGTAATATTTTTGTCGGTCATTTTATTTATTAATCAATATATATTTTTTTCGAAATCGGAAAAAAAACATATTTTTGCTCACAAATACCAACATAAATATAATAATTGAACTTTGACAACAGCCAAGTTGTAATATTGGAAGTCAAGTCAAGTCGACTACAAAGCCCTTAAATATTTTGCCCCATTACTCAGCCAAAAAGTAAATTTATTTTCTACCCAAACGGTAGCGTGGCGTAGGTAAGTTTATTTATTTAGGATGGAGTTTCGTGGAAAAATGTGAAATATCGTATAATATTTTTGTTACTTCCCTCATTTGGCACTCCTTCGGGTAGGCTTATGCCAAGGACATTTATTTCGACGACCAAGTTTTTTTTCTGATAAATATAGAACATAAATGTTTAGTATCAACTTTCTAGAAAACATGGAAAACATTTTCGAAGACAGGAAATGTCAGAAAACGCTAGAAGGACAGGGAAAATAATGAAAATATTTAAAGTACACACACAACTTGCTACTGTAAACGACTGGCAACCTAAGCGGGCGATTCCATCTAAGTTTAAAATATGCTTATTTTTTTAAGAATGTGAAATAAATATATTTTGATGCTCTATATTTTCCCGAAAATATTGCTAAAGATAATTGATTCTATTTTCTAATATATTTTTTTCTCAAATACTTTTTTTTTTACAAAAAATCTTTAAAAAATCAATAATTTTTTGGGATCTTTTCTTTTTGAAGCTCATTAAGGTCAGGGAAAATCTAAAAAAAGTGACTGAAAAATCTGGAAAAGTCGGGAAATTCGTATCCGAAAAAAAGTGGCCATCCTGTATCTACCTAATATACAATTTAAGTGTGAGGAAGGCCTCTATGACTTTGCAAATCCGACCGATCGGTCTCGTTACCACCGCTTATACAGATGCATGTTAGATGTCGATTCTATGCGTTCACGGGTTTTCCGTAGACTACTGCGTCGATTTCTTGTCGAGAGGGTTGTCTCGTTTCATGGTATGGTTACGAAACGCGCGATTGACATGACAATAAAGCAGCGAGGATATTAAAATAGACTTGTAATGCAAATACGTTCATTTCGCAACCGCGTCATTAGGCTGGCATAGTGGGAGCGATGAATATTGTTAAATAATAATGTATTGATCGACGTCTATGTTTAATAAATTAACGCTTTATGTCTAATAAAAACCATTTTCCTTCCTTTAAGATAACCTTATGTTAAAATTAACATAAGGATTAAATTAAGAACCAGTCAAATTATGGTGGCCTGCTAAATATGCGAATAATCCTGTCTTAAGTAGCGTGTCGTATTTATATGTAAGTTTTAAGGCGTTAAATTTAAAGAAGTATTGAATTGCCGGTTAAGAAAAAGTTTTTCATCCTGAAAAGGACATGTGTAAACTTTACATAACGGCTGTTTTTTAATAAATAAATACACATATATACGTGGTGGTCGAGTTGGTTAGACCTTAGACTTAAAAACCTAAGTGTTTTCGGTTCAAACCCCGGTGTATACCAATGATATTTGAATCTAAAAAAATATGTACATTTTAATATATTTAATTGAATCAGGTTATTTTGCGGAAGTCCATTTTATAATGATTACAATTAGATATTATATAGCAATATCTTCCGCTTATAATTATAAGCGGAATCATTATATGTATTTGTTTAACAACACTACTATAGTGCCTCGGAGAGCACGTTAAGCTGTCGATTCCGGTTTCACTATACCAACTTGTGAAACTGTCTATAGATGGGTTATTGAGTCTATTCAAAACATCGCGACGAGCTAGCCACTTGTTCGGTGTAGACTAATACGATCGGCTACGACGAAGTGGGAAAAACCCTTCCGATGGGTACCCTGGGGCCGTCTAGGCGGTCTCGGGGTGCCGCCGTAAGGCACACGTGATGATTATATATCATATATAGGGTTGAACCAAACAGTATACGTAATAATAACAATATTACGTACACCCGTGATGATATATATACACACATAGGGTTGAACCAAACAGCATACGTAATCATCATAATAATACGTCCAAACGCATGTATGAGGGATGTCACTAATTAATGTCGCTCCAGATATTCAATTATGCCGGACATTTCAATTAGTAGTCACGTAATCAAATCAATTTGTGATGTTCGACTACCCACGGTTGTGTTATATTGTTTTGTTGGAAAATTGTGTATGTGTGATGTGTATGTTGTGTTGAGTAAAACAACAATTGAAGTCAATGTGCGAGTATGGGATAGGGAAGATATAAGTCTCGTATTCCCAAGTTTCTCAAAAAATGTATTTTACTTAACTTAGCAATTTTTTAATCGTGAGATAAAGTTATTCGGCAGTAAACTTTTTGAAGAACTGTCAAATTTCTTAAGGGCTGAATTTTCAATCGTCAGATAAGGTTATTCAACAGATAACTTGTATGGACGATAAATAAATTTGACAGTTCTTCATACAAATTAACTGTCGAATAACTTTATCTGACAATTGAAAAATCAGTCCTAATTCTCCATACATGTTATTCAACAAGTAACTTGTATAGAGATATAATAAGGGCTGATTTTCATTCGGCGGGTAAAGTTATTCGACAGTTAACTTGTATGAAGAACTGACAAATTTATTTATTCTCCATACAAATTATCTGTTGAATAACTTTATCTGACGATTGACTAAATCAACACTATTTCTCAAAAATATTATTGACAGGTCCTATCAAAACCGATATTTTTTAATTAATCATATTTTTAAGTAGTGACCACAGAATATATAGAAATTCTTTATTTGTATTGACTGTTTAAACCATCAACTGGTTCAGCCAAACTATTTAGTCGCATGTAACGGTTACTATTGGTTGTTTACGATACATCTCGACGTAAGTCTGCGACTTTAGTTAATTTCGTCAAAGTGAACTGAACCTTAATACAAAGGCATAGGAGTTGGAGCATTTTTTTAAAATAATTCTTTATTGATCAAAACACTTTTACAATACAGTAATTCTGAAGAAACCCTGGTTCCCACTCTAGGATTCCCTGTGTTGTGGGAGCCAGTAATCTTTTACAAATATATATAGGTTTAAATAATATTTATTTCCAAAAGAATACATGGATTCACTTAAATGGAAAAATTAACATTTTGTTGATAACAGACTAAACAATACTAATACAACAATAATAGGTAAGTACCTAATTCACAACAATCGACCCACCCCTCCCACTGGACAATAAGTAACCTAGCTGTTGTTATCAAATAATTCTAAGTTATTTAATAAGCATTTTTAGTGATTCCTACTGGACAATAAAAAGGGTGAGTCGGTCGATGGGAATTATTTTATGGAAGGCACCCGCCCGCACATCACTCACGCTGACTATGGCGGCGACTGGCGCACTGAAAAAAGCTAAGTGCGCCGGCGCACAAACATTGTGAAAGGGTAGGGGGCGCAGCACAGCCACCTTCCATATACAGTACTAGCGGCCCGTCCCGGCTTCGCACGGGTTTGTATAACTTTAACTATATGCTCAGCGCACGCCACGGAAGGCCTCAGAAACGATACTTTTCCCCCGTTTTTAAAACATTTTTGGTTACTGCTCCACAACTATAGGACCTAGCGTGATATTATATAGCCTATGTTACTTCTGAATAATGCAGCTTTCTAATGGTGAAAAAATTATTGCAATCGGTCCAGTAGTTTTTGAGTTTATTCATTACAAACATACAAAAATACAAATCTTTCCTCTTTATAATATTAGTATAGATTAGTATAGATATAAAGTTTTATAATATATAAAGTAAATTGAAGTGGTATAGTTTATCTTGCTTTCCACTGTACGGTGAACAGTATTGACGTCATTGTAATGTACTCAATAAGTATATTGTATACTCAGCTTGAAATCTCATTTACAAAAGAGAATAAAACCATATTTTTTATATCATTTTGTTAGACTCAGACTCGGTTACATTCATACCGCGCCATGTACGTACGGGCTTATCAGCACTCCATAGCAGTATGGAATTACGCACACTTACCATTAGGGAAATATTGCTTAACATTTAATTGCACAGGAAAAGGATTCGCGAATTCGAGCGTCAAAAAACATCTTGTTTTCAGTGATAATAAAAAAACACCCAAAGTATTTATGATTCTAATAATATTACTTTAGTTGTCGCTTTAAAACTTAACACGATTTTTTATAAAGAATATATGTAATTAGGATCTAGTACATAAAATCTATACCCCTGTGTTCTTTTTTTTTACAAAAAAAAAACTTTATAATCACTGAAATCAACAGTTAGATGTTTTTTGACGCTCGAGTTCGCGAATCCTTTTCCTGTGCAATTAAGTGTTAAGCGATATGTCCCTAATGGTAATACACAGGGGTGTAGATTTTATTTTCTCGATCCTAATTACACAATTTCTTTATAAAAAAATTGTTAAGTTTTAAAATGACAACTAAAGTAATAATTTTGACAGCCTCCGTAGACTAGTGGTTGCGCCTTTGGCGTTGTATCCGGAGGTCGTGGGTTCGATTCCCACCCATGGCAAAAAATATTAGTACCTACGTTTTTTCTGTACAGTTTGTCATGGTCTGCGTGTTTGTAAAATATAATATGTATTATATTGTTGCTTCTGGTACACATAGTACAAGCCTAGAGCTTAGTTTGTGACCAGAGCAATATGTGTAATTTGTCCCACATATTATTATTGTTATTTTTAGAATCATAAATCAAACTTTGGGTGTCTTTTCAAAAGTTAATAGATTTTTTTATAAAACAACTATCTAATTAGGATTGAGTAAGTAATATTTACCTCTGTACCCCTAGTGTGAGTTTTCTAACTATTACTTTGCGTTTGAGTTAACTAAAATTTGTATGGGATATGGTTCAGCGCTCCAAGCGGAAATTTTAAGAACTAGAAATGGGGTCGTGTGATTGGTCAAAATGTTAACGCGGTAGTATAGTTAACGCGAAAGTAAACGTTTAAAAAACTCACAAGAGGGCTACTGCGTTCTTTTTTTATTAAAAAAAAAACATTGATATGGCTGATAACAACATTTACAACATTTCTTGGCTGATTGTACTGTACCTACTTAATGTAATTTAGTTCCTAGTCGAGTTAACAAATATTTAATACAATTTATATAGGGGCAGTGACATTGGAAGTTTCATAGGGACTGCGACTGATTTAATCGGTTTATATGGAATGCGACCCGCATTTCTCTAGAACGATTTACTAGTAATACTATATTTAATTTATTTTTATTTATACGTGGTTGTTTATATATACGTAGTGGCCGAGTTGGTTAGACCTTGAACTTAAAAGCATTTAGGTCCCTGGTTCGAATCCCGGTGTAAACCAATGAGTTTTTAATTAAAAAAAATATGTACATTTGTTTGACAACACCACTATAGTGCCTCGGACGGCACGTTAAGCTGTCGGTCCCGGTTTCACTATACCAACTTGTGAAACTGTTTATAGAAGGGTTAATGAGTCTATTCAAAACATCGCGACGAGCTAGCCACTTGTTCGGTGTAGACTCATACCATCGACGACGAGGTGGGATTAAAAACATTCCGCTGGGTACCATGGGGCCGTCTATTTATACAGTGGTGAACCCACTATACGGGAACTATTCTATCACCGATCGATAACGAATTAATACAAATCAAGCTATCCTAAGAACACTTGATCGACGTCAGCCGATCGACATCGGTTAGGTAGTGGTTATTTTTGCCTTACCTACCACCTTACCGTTTATTGTTTTTTATTAATGTGTTATGTTTGGTCTTTTACAGGTATAACTGCACATCTTGCTAAATTTTAACGTAAGTTAACTTTTAATTATTGATACTGAAGAATAGGTATTATTGAGAAATATATTTATCGTATTAACTTATCATCAACAATGCCTTTTAGCTTCATGAAAATGAATTATAAGGTTTGTGGTCCCTTTTGTAAACAGCCCCTAATCTACGTAAGACCTAAGAGCTTAGTCTAGACTCCATCAGTATTTAGTTTTTAATATTAAACAAATTCAATAACTTTGTGTAGGTACCAACAACATTAATTTTATTTTTGATTTCACCGACTTAGCCTTATTTGAATGAATTAATGAAAAAAATTACATAAGCGAGCTTAATGCCTTAGGTATTATCTGCCAGCTGGCTTTTGGGAGAGTCACCAATAACAGGTGGAGTGCTAATGCAAAAATATAATATGAGGATAAACATCTGAAAGGTTGTACTTTGTGCTAATATTAGGCTCTACCCATCAAATCTAACAACTTTTGCCATGGAACCATGCATCGCAAATTAAGAAACAATTTTGACTTCCCCAACATTTGCGACATATGGTTCCATGGGAAAAGTTGTTCGATTTGATCAACAGAACCTCATGTTAGCCCAAAGTATAACTTTTCAAAGTCACCATGTATAAATAAATTATTAGGTTAATATATTATTTCTTGGTAAAGTTAATTAATGAAACATTTCTTTTGTCTCTGCCATTAAATTATAGAATAAATCTTGTCTATTCTCACATCATCCTTTTTGCTATTGTTAGTAGTCTTAATTGTCTTTAAGAGTACTAGGTATGCCTACCTAATTGGGACATTGTATAGCTATTTTGGTGAAATAAAACAACTATTGTGTCTTAAGTTCTTTGATCTAGGTTTAGATTTCGAACAATGGGTAGTAAACTCTAGCTTGTGAATAGCCAAATATAGAAATTAAAATTCAGGTCTGCTTTTTAGAGTTATGATTTTTTTTCCGAAAACCAGGCACTTATGGTAAGTGTATGTAAACATTTTTTTTTTAAATAACACGAGAAAAATAGGAATTGTGTGGGGTATCGAAAGAGAGCGTTTAATCGTTGCTTATTGATTAGTTGATCGTAATTGTCGGAAAAAACCATGCCCGCTCCTTTTATCTCCGAAGTATTTAGGTTGATTTTCAATATATATATATATGATTGCCGAAAAGAAAAAGGTTTTTGAGAGCACTTGAAATGATAACAACCAGCGGATGAAATAGGTTGTACCGATGGTTGTCGTTATTCACGCTTCGATTAAAGGTTAAAAGGAGAAGGAAACGCGCCAGCTGGTAGAACTTTCCACGTTGTATCTCTCCATGGTAGAAAAAAGGAGCTAAGAACAACTTTTTTGGTTTCGACAAGTTTTCAATTAATTTTATTTCACGTTAACTAATAAACTATAAAGCAAAAGAAACTATCTAAGTAATAAAATGTTCAATTCAATCCAATTAGTTTTTAATGACCAACATTTAATGACCGATATTTTGTGGTTTCCGCGCCTTGAAAGGTAAAAAATCTACCGACTTCCGTTTTTTTTTTTTTCTTATTTAATTTAGGCACTTTGGTCGCTTAGCGATCATGCCAGTCCAGTATAATCTTTTAATACAATATAACAAATAATAATAATATACACAAATAAACCACCACCACTTAGATCTAAAACACAAGTATATTACTCCGTATTCTTGGAAAATATTTTTGATTTTCTATTTTCGGTAATCACATTATATTTATTTTCATATTTGGGTTATTATAATTAGCTATGATCCCTATTATTTTAACTTTGTTGCTACTTGTTAATCATTAAAGATTTTTTTGCAAAAAAAAAAAAAAAAAAATTGAGGCTAAAGCTATAGGTGTGTATTCTAAGTATAATAAGCTGGTTTATTACTACTTTTTTATATAAAATAATTCAATGAACTGTTCTCGTATTAACACGTCTATTACTATGCTTGTCGTAATGAGTGGTATGATTATAATAAAAAAAAATTGAAGTCATTGTTTCACGTGGCTGCTAAGTTAAATATGTTCTTTGTACATGTACAGACAACGCTGTATTGTGAACAATTGTAGTTATATCTCATTTTTGTGCTTTTAATCATTGTTTCTATTGTACGGTATCGGTATGAGAACCTGGGTTTAGAGGCTTGCACAATGTAGAGAGGGCTTTGGTTAAATTTCAAGAACCGGTTGATGATAATTTTTGTCATGTTTGTTTAATGATTGTGGTTTTGGAATTGTTTAAGCAAACCGGTGTATATATATAAATATATTTTTTTACCCCAAATCTTTAAATTTCTTATATTTTCATGCAGTTTTGAAATTTAATATTAATTGAATTGAATTTAGATGTTAAAAAAATCATTAAATATTTATGGTGGTGGCCGAGTTGGTTACACCTTGGACTTAAAAACACTAAGGTCCCTGGTTCGAATCCCAGTGTGTACCAATGAGTTTTTAATTAAAAAAATTATGTACATTTGTTTGACAACACTACTATAGTGCCTCGGAGAGCACTTTTAGCTGTCGGTCCCGGTTTCACTATACCAACTTGTGAAACTGTTTATAGATGGGTTATTGAGTCTATTCAAAACATCGCGACGAGTTAGCCACTTGTTCGGTGTAGACACATACCATCGGCTACGCGAGGTGGGATTAAAAACCCCTCCGCTGGGTACCCTGGAGCCGTCTAGGCGGTCTCGGGCGCTGTAAGGCACCCGTGATGATATGTATGTATGTATGTACCTATTAATATTGAGTTAGATATTTTTATCTAACGCAATCGCAACATTCTTAGCGTTAGATATAATGCATAGTATTTTTTTTTAGACATATTGCTCTGGTCACAATCTAAGGCTTGTACTATGTGTACCAGAAACAACGATACTAATACATATTATATTTTATTGATTCTACTTATATTTATCGTTTTGTTCTCTATGGTTTGAGAACGTGAACCGTACGGGATTGTTGCGTACACGCTTATTGTTCGTTTTCCTTTATGTTTTATGTTTATAATAGCGAGATGGAAAAATGCATGTTTCGCTGTTAATACGAGACCTCTTTTTCGCTCCTTCATTATTTTAATGTGAAACTCTCAACTGCTTTGTTGGTTAAGATTGTTGAGAAATGTCAGTAGAGTTCTTTTTGTTTGTAAAATTATGTTAGGCTGCTGATGCGAATCTAAAACTAAGCACCCCTCCATTAAATGTGATGTGTTGATGGTGACCAAGTTGATTAATAAAATTAAGAATACACGTGACTAAATGAATCAACTAACCAATATTACTCCAATACTGACCAACGTTGGTGACCAAATTGATTAATAAAATTTGGAATACACGTTACTAAATGAATCAACTAACCAATATTACTCTAATACTGACCAACGTTGGTGACCAAATTGATTAATAAAATTAAGACTACACGGTGACTAAATGAATCAACTAACCAATATTACTCCAATACTGACCAACGTTGGTGACCAAATTGATTAATAAAATTAAGACTATACACGTAATGAATGACCGGTCAATGGAATCAGCTAACCACTTAGTCTTACACTAGTTGGTTATGTAGTCTGCGTTCGGTTCGGTAGTTTATTTCATATTAAGATTTCCGTACCATTGCTTTTAACTTCTAAATCTGATAACGAGGTATAATAAATATTTGTCGTTCTTTTGTTAATGAATAGCTGCCTAACCAAATGCACTTTAAGATTTCATTGTTAAACTTTTTTTTTTAACTATTCATAAATATCTGTAAAGATTTACATGAAATAAATAATTTTAACTTTTTGACTATCAGGTAGATACAAAGTCACATGCCGTGCTCCAATAAAATAAAACGTGCGAAAAAACCCTTAATTTTAGCATTTAGCTGGTCTTCGAGAGCCTGTAACTATCTTGGCTCGTTTTACTACTACCCAAATTAATTGCCTTGTCAGATTTTATTTATTTATTTAACTTAGCGTTACAGCAGGCAACGAATATACAGTGGACAGCCCGGCGCGTGCGTTGTGAAACTCGCGTGTTTCTTACACAATGTATTTGTTCAATACCTTATTCGCTGAAGGTCATTAATTAATCTACGCGGCTGGTCTTCTATCGAGGATAATTATCTAAGGCCGCGGCCATAATAACGGTTAACTAATAGGATCGTAGTAAAGTAGTTGTCAACTTTTTTTTTTTAAACCGTAACCAGTGGCCAAGTAGTTTTTAGCGTAAACTTAAAAACACTTTACGGGTATTCATTCTCGTAATTTTTTTTTGATAACTGTCAGTAGTGCCTCGCAGATTTTTTATTTTTATAATATGTAGGAATCGAACCTCATCGTTGGGTACCGTAAGCTCTGACACCGTAAGGCACCTTACATTAACTAAATTGCTGTACATTTATTTTTAAGAATACGGGTCAGAGTGGCCACTTTCTGGAAAACCGGGGTAAAGTCAGGGAAAATAATTAAACTACGCGACTTGCGACCTTAAAAGGGCGATTCATAATTTGTTTTTTCATCATTCCATTTTTCACCATTCTTGTGAAATTATTGCTGAAAATAATAAATTTAATTTTTCAATAAAATTTTTTTTTCCATAATTAAATTTAAAAAAAAAATATGGAAAAAATATTTTTGAAGAACTATTATTATTTTTAATATATTTTGATCTTAAGGTCAGCAAAAATCTAAAAAAGTGATTAGGGGAAACCTCGAAGTCAGGAAACTCGTATCCGAAAAAAGGTGGCCTATGCCACTTATAAGAACACCCTTATAATTAAAATTTATATTTTGTCTGTCTTATGCTCTATTTTTTTTTTATAAGTAAGGGGGCAAATGTCACCAAGGTTGATGACAATTATTTTTTTGTATAAATATCGGTCTTATTTAACAAAAAAAAACTTGTTCAGAATTGTGAAGCAAACCTTGACGCGGTTACAAAATTTCCGCATCTGTCTTTCGTCGTGCTTTGTGACGACAGCCGCTTGTTTCGTAGCCTCGGCCCAAGTGGAGAGTAGGAGTGGTCCCTGACCGAAAAAAATATCTTCATGTGACGTTTACATTGTACTTTAGGATACTGGACACGCCTTTGTTGAAGTGTGTTTTTTGATTGATAATAAAATTACTGGTAAGATGCTACGGTCTCTCTGTGTCTTTTTTTTTACGGAGCACGGCATGTGACTTTGTAACTACCTGGTGGTGAGCAGACCTACAAAGTCCATGAGTGGGATCAATCAATAATTGTTTTTAAACAACATTGATCGCTCCAACTATGCCGGCTAAATGATGCGATAACGAAATGGGCAGCGTCAATTCCACCACCCATTTCATAACCGCACCCTGAAAGGAGACTACCACCTCGACAAGAAATCGATGCAGTTAAACTCTTGAAAACCGGTGAACCCACAGACTAAAACCGAAACATGACACTTGACTGTCTGTCAAATATCTCGAGAACTACTGAACCGAGTTACTTTCAATTTGGAATGGTTTTTTTTTTATATGGTTGTTAGTAAAAGGTATAATATAGAGGTCAAAATGTTATTAAGGATTTCGGTGAAAAGGGCTCGTAAGTTAACAATTACACATATACAGAATAATAAGTTTTTTCATAATTATTTCAAAACTTAAAAATAATGACCGAATATTTATCCCGTTTATCTCCGGAGTAATAAAAATGGCTTTGTAGGGTTTTATATAGAACGAAAAATAATAAAATTACCTAAAAGTAAAAGTTTTTTTTTATATACCTTAAACTGTAAGAAACACCCTGACTTGCCACTTATTTGGCGTGGATTAAAGCGATCCTATTGGTTGATCTCTATCTATAATTACTAGCGACTATAGTAGAAACTGTTTTTGATTGATTTTGATTTTAAGGCGGATTTTGTCTAGGCGGCCTCAAGCGCTGTAACACCCGTGATGGTACGTTAATTTGCCTCGTATTAGGCAACTCCATTGCAAGCTATAATTATGATACAATCTATAGTATACAATTATCATACAACACAAGATATAAATCATCCTGCATTTGCTATATATGTTTATATATTGTGTAGTTTGTGATATCGCTAAGATTTGTTAATGCAATTATTTCGATTATCTGATGTTCGACGCAAGGTCTATGTAACCTTGTTGCTATCGTGATAGTTCACGCCGACCGTGGTGGCCGAGTAGAATTATTCCTTTTTCGCCCGAATTTGAATAAATTGGAATTTTTGAAATTCGGGCGAAAAAGGACTTTATGACGTAAAGTATGCCGTATTCTTATCCTTTACTAAATTTAAAAAAAAATGATTGCATACGAGCCTAGATAGATATCGGTCATATTTATAACGCCTCCAAATCATAAAAATCTATGAATTTGAAGGGGGGGGGACGATTTATGATACACGCTAGCGTCTAGAGTAAGGAATTCACCACTATGACATAGGGCCTTAGCACAACAGTATCGATAGGCTCGATAAATCGACAAAATCGATACATATCGATTTTATGATTATATGTTCATTCATAAACTTCATTTTATCGACTGTTAAACTACGAGTATATCGATGTGGATATGCTAAGCCCTATAGTCGATATAGTTATTTCATGCCAACCTTTTAGACATTTATAAAGACTCAAATAGGGTCTAAATGTGCGCATGGTTAGGCAGCCATTTAACAAATGTTCTACATCTCTTGTTTTTAATTAGCTTTATAAATGATATCGAAATCAAGCGCGTAGTGAAACTGCAACTCGTGTCTCTCTCGTAATAAAAAAAAAACCATCACGGGTGCCTATTTTGCTCCCGATAACCGTTTAAACGGCCTCAGCCAGCGGAGGGATTAACCCGTCCTCATTTCGCCGATGATATTCGGAGGCAACACCTAACAAGTGGGGAGCTTGTTGCGTTGTTTATGATGAAATAGCCTCGTTGTATAAAGCGGTCACCCATCCCAGGCCGGCCTTGTTGTCATCTGCTTAACATTGTTATGAGTTGCGCAGTGACTTAACCACTAGGCTGGGGCCGCTTTTTTCTCTCGTAATATTATAAATAATACAAAATTAATTAATTAAAGTAATAATTATTAAATAAAATACGGCTAACAGCCAAATTGTAATAGAGAAGCACTTTTGTAAGAGTGTCAACACGACTGGCGGAACCTTAATGACCCCGCAGGTTTATAAAAAAAAAACCAGCTTCGATCGTGATGGTTTACTAAACGGAAGTGTCTTACCGTATATCTGACCTAACCTTTAACTTTTATTTTTATTTATCTAATGGCCTTTGTTTATCTAACGTCAGCCCTGACATAATAGTTAGGGGATTATTTTGTATAGGAAACTACTTAATTTTAATGAAATTCGGATCAAATCTACTTTTATGATCATACTATGAGTGGTCATGCATACAAACACCAAAGTGTCAGTTAAAGTAGTTGTAACGATTAAAGTTAAAATGGACGTCGAATGTACCAGCTATCATTCGATTTTCAAAATAAAACTAGTACTTTCGACGCCATTTTTAACTTTAATCGTTACTACTACTGTAACTGACACTTTGGCGCAACTGGAACTAAAACATATAGATTATTGTTCTATAGTCCATATTTACAGGGTGGCCACTTTCTGGAAAACCGGGAAAAGTCACGGAATTTTCGAAGACTGGAAAAGTCATGGATATGTCAGGGAAAACGCTAGAAGGTCAGGGAAAATATTTAAAGTACACACACAACTTGCTACTGTAAACGACTGAAGAGAGGCGATACCATTTAAGTTCAAAATATGCTTATTTTTTTAAGAATGTGATATTTAATTGCTCTATATTTTCTGAAAATATTGCTAAAAATAATTGTTTCTATTTTCTAATATTTTTTATCTCAAATACTATTTTATATTCCAAAAAACAAATAATATATTTTTGGGCTTTTTTCTTTTCATTTTGAAGCTCTTTTTTCCCTGATGTCAGGGAAAAAAGTGTCTGGAAAAGTCAGGGAAATTCGTATCCGAAAAAAAGTGGCCACCCTGATTTAGAAGTCCATCTCGTAATTTTTTTTTTTAAACAGATCTATGTATTGGTTTTTATTATGTATAGATTTTTACATTAGCCACTTGTTCGGTGTAGACTCATACCATCGGCTACAACGAGGTAGGATTAAAAACCCTTCCTCTGGGTACACTGGGGCCGTCTAAGCGATCTCGGGCGCCTTAAGGCACCCGTGATGATATGTATGTATGTATGTATTACAATTTCATTATGTATAGATATTTTTTTATATCCAAATAGTTTTAGTTGGTTACGAAATGGGTAGTTGAATTGACGATAAGGCAGCGAGTATATTAAAATATACTCGTAATGCAATTCGTCATTGTCGCCCCCCATTTCATAAACGCATCATTTAGCCGGCATGGTGGGAGCGATCAATATTGTTTAAGAACAATTATTGATTGACCCTATTCATGATTTTGTAGGTCTGCTCACCACCAGGTAGATACAAAGTCACATGTCGTGCTCCAATAAAAAAAAGTTTTATTATCAAAACAAGAAAATAAATTTTCATGAGTTATAAAATCCTGTTTCTATGTGCCTTGCATGACACTAGCTGCATGTTCCCACTGCTATGACAATGATCAGTTATGCAAGGACTGATGCTGGAGTGCACTAACTGTTACTCTAACCGTTAACCTATGATTTAACCATGCATTTTTTTTTGTAAGTAATCAAATCTTGGGTTAGATTTTGTTCTTGTAATATAAATTTAATATTTTAAATATGAAATTATTGGAGACTTGCTTATCATGAAAACTTGTAAAATAAACAGCTGATTAGCTAGTTAATGTTCATGGCGGGCTCATTTTTCGCAATCAGCCAAGAGGTATTAGTCGGCTGACTATTCTAGCCAGCCCAGTGCCTTCCATAAGGCGACAAGAAGACCGCATCTTCCACAGGCCTCAAGTGTTTCCGAGGATTTTTCGGTGGCCCATTCTGAAGTCACCCCGGTGCAATGAAGCCCTAATTAGATTGTGACCGGTAATTAAAATCTGAATTAAGTCATAGTACCTTTTTTTATCAAAATTGTATTATCAGCTGATTGACATTCGTTAAGATATCCTAAGTGGACACCTCCAAGTGGTTTTTGTCATCCATACTTATTATAAATAGCAAAGTAACCCTGTTTGTTTGTTATATTTTCACGTCTAAACCGCTGAACCAATTTAGATGAAATTTGGTATCGATATAGTTGGAGATCCTGGGAAGGACCTAGAGTATATCACTATTGGGCATAGCTATAGGGGTTGCAGATATACAGGGTGTTTGTGTTTTATGAGTCTCTGCACAAAAAATCCCAAAAAGCCAAAGTTGGGTATATTAAAATGACACAAAACTAATTAGGATGGTACTTACTAAGCCGGTGGTAAAAGCTAGTATAAAATAAATAGGAAACTACAAATAATTTACTAATTAATTTATGTATTTTTTTTATATAAGTATTGCCGCTTAAGTCCACTATTACTACTTCTATCTACTACAGAATACATAATACTGTATAGACACTCCTCGACCTTACTCTAACCTTATTATACCCCGTCTGACGCTTCAAGATATTTTTTTGAACCACAAACTAGGGTCACTAATAAAACGTGTACGAATACACGTGTACAAAGTTACAAACGCAGTCAACTCGAGTCTGGGTATAGCTAATTCATTTGTTTATATGCTCGCTACACATATTTTTTTTAGAGTATACGTCTCCGTAGACTAGTAGCGCTTTTGGCGTTGTATCTGGAGGTCGTGGGTTCGATAACACATGACAAAAAAATATTAGTAGGTACCTACGTATTTCTGTACAGTTTGTCATGGTCTAGGTGTTTATACAATATAATATGTATTATATCGTTGTTACTGGTACAAATAGCACAAGCCTAGAGCTTAGTTTGTGACTAGGGCAATTTGTGTAAATTGTCCTACATATTATTATTACTATTATTTTACCTATACTATTCGGTTAAGTAAAACCAACTGAGGCTTAGTCTTAGCTAAACATTATGGCCAATTTCTCAAGTTGATGCTCCAATTGTTATCCGAATTACTAGATTGCCACATATCACTTAGTAGTTTCTTGTAACTTTGAATCCTATTTTCTTAGGTATTGGGATTAGGATCGTTTAGATCTGAAATGGACTTGTATTGTACTTCAAATTCTCAATGTATGTATGGACCATAGATAATAATCAGGATAGAGAGCCACAGAGGTTATTATGTGCGTGAATTTACTCTGTCATATATATCAGTGTCATCAGGGACACTGTAAACTTTCGAATTTTTATTAGCAGTATAAAGACATCTTGTTTGTGTTTCAAAAATTACTCAAATTGTCAATTAGGTAGGAGAACCCATCGTTACACAAGTTCTATTATGGTAGACACAGCTATATTTCGAATACTTAAAAAAAATGTGTAGAGTTTTGGTTTGATTGTAATAATCATTATATAATTACACTATTGGGTGGGACAGAATGATAGTTTATAATGATAAGAACAGTAAACGCAATTTGCGTGAAAAATATTTGTGATGTGCAATTTCTAAATATAATTAATTCGTCGAAATAAAGGAGATATCCCTACACTGTAGCTGATTTTAATTTATCTTGACGTTATAGAGCCTAACAGAAAATTGGGGTTAGCGAAAACATATCACGCGCGATTCTACTTGAGATGACATCCTCTGCGTATCTACTGATTCAGGCAGGTTTGTCTATGGTATGAACACATACGTAAGGTGAAAGGTCTTGAACAAATCGGTGGTATGATTGTGATCATTTGAAATTGTAACTCACTCTTTGTTGTGCAAATTGCTCAATAGGATTCAGTGTTTTCGTTTTTAGATGCGATTTCTACATCTGCGAGTAAGTAATGATTTGATACACATAAGATCCCATAGGGTCGAAGGGTTTTTAACTGATGTCAACCCCAACACCAATAAGATAAGAAGTAACGATTTGGAACATACCTATTTTGTGAACGGGTGGCCATCTTCTGGAAAACAGGGAAAAGTGGGTAAAGTCAGGGAATTTTTGGAGTCTGGAAAGGTCAGCATAAATGCTGGAAGGTTAGGGAAAATAAAGTAGACAACTGGCAACTGTAACACCTGGCAACATAAATGATATATTTTTCGTAAATATAGCTAAATATAATAAATATGGATTTTCCAATAATATTTAACTCAAACATATTGTTTTTATAAAATAAATTAAAAAAAAGCATTTTATGTAAATTTTTGAAAAAAGTGAAAATAATTTCTGATGTCCATTAAAGTCACGGAAAATCTTTAAAAAAGTGATAACCTGGAAAAGTCAGGGAAATTAGTATCTGGAAAAAAGTGACTATGAATTCTATACTATAGAATTATATATAGCTCTTTGGTACGATGTTCAAAAGCTATAATTCTATAGTTCTAAAGCTAGAATTATATTTTTTTTAGTACAATTACTCTTTTTGTGTAACAATTGAATTAAAGTTTTCTTACTAAATGCCTAAATTAATATAAATCGTATTTCAGCGAGGTCCAAAGATATTGTGACCGGGTTGTACGTATCTGGGCCGACATTAAGCGATAATCGTTAGAGTTCGCGAATGCAGTCCCTGCGCACTTTATGGACACTGCATTCGCAATTGCGAAGTCTGCGTTCTCCATACAAAAAGACCTTTAGAATTTCGAATATTAATTACTTATTGTTGCTTCTGATTTTAAAATTGAAAATGCTTTTCATTTTGTTGAAACCATTTTTGTTATTCAAATACATTTTGTGTGTGTTAACATTAAAGACGGATTGTTGAAGAAGGCGCATCAGCATTTGCATGCCAAGTGAAAGGGTACGGAGTTGTTTGAATCTCGCGGTTTTAGTATCTAATTGGGATTTCATTCGAGTAGAAAATTACACACTTTCTTATTGCTCTTGGTGAATATTAATTCCTGTGTGATTTACTGCTTTAGATAAATTTTATTGTAATAATATAGTAAGTAATTGAATATCTAAGAGACTTTCTTATAAATGTGCTACACTACAAATAATGGTAGAACATACGATTATTATATTAAACTAGCTGACCCTCGCAAATTCGTCTGCGTAACTTTAACCGTTTACGCAGCCCACGCGCATGCTAAGCTCTCTAAAGGAACAAATTTTCCCCTTTTCCCAACTTTTTTCGTGGATATTCCGCTCCTATTGGTTGTGCAATTACATATTAAACTAGCTGACCCTCACAACTTCGTCTGCGTATCTTTAACCATTTACGCAGCCCACGCGCATGCTAAGCTCTCAAAAGGAACAAATTTTCCCCGTTTTCCCAACTTTTTTCATGGATACTCCGCTCCTATTGGTCGTACAATTACATATTAAACTAGCTGACCCTCACAACTTCGTCAGCGTAACTTTAACCGTTTACGCGCATGCTAAGCTCTCAAAAGGAACGAATTTTCCCCGTTTTCCCAACTTTTTTAGTGGATATTCCGCTCCTATTGGTCGTACAATTATATATTAAATTAGCTGACCCTCGCAACTTCGTCTGCGTAACTTTAACCGTTTACGCAGCCCACGCGCATGCTAAGCTCTCAAAAGGAACAAATTTTCCCCGTTTTCCCAACTTTTTTCATTGATACTCCGCTCCTATTGGTCGTACAATTACATATTAAACTAGCTGACCCTCACAACTTCGTCTGCGTAACTTTAACCGTTTACGCGCATGCTAAGCTCTCAAAAGGAACGAATTTTCCCCGTTTTCCCAACTTTTTTCATGGATATTCCGCTCCTATTGGTCGTACAATTATATATTAAATTAGCTGACCCTCGCAACTTCGTCTGCGTAACTTTAACCGTTTACGCAGCCCACGCGCATGCTAAGCTCTCAAAAGGAACAAATTTTCCCCGTTTTCCCAACTTTTTTCGTGGATACTCCGCTCCTATTGGTCGTAGCCTTTTTCCCATGTTATATAGCCTATAGCCTTCCTCGATAAATCGGCTATCCAACACAAAGAAAAAATCAAAATCGGTTTAGCGGATCCAGAGATTGCCCCCTACAACCTCAAAAACTCACCAACTTTACCTCTTTATAATATTAACTATTAAAAAGACTTGACAAATTGCGCGGACAATGTTCAACGTTAAAATCAGTTTTCTGAACAAAATCGTGCAGAACTGTAACCAGTTAGATGTATTTGCTTCATCTGAGACTGAGACCAAACGAGTTGTCCTGAGGTACTTGGAGCCATAATAATTTAAATAATTGTATTAATTACATAATTCTGTAATGCAATTTTTTACGTAATTTTGTATGTAAGTTATTCCCACCAGGCCAGACTGTGATCAAGTTAATTGCGGCTTCTATATCACACATATCTAAAAAAATACAAGACATTTTATTTGTAGTAGGAACATATTTTAGTTATCCTATTGTGAGTTTGTTTGTTTAAAGTGCACTGGAAAAGGATTCGCGAACTCGAGCGTCAAAATACCTGATATATATGATGTTTTCAGTGATAATAAAGTTTTTTTTTTGGAAAAAAAAAATGAACATGGAGGTGTAGATTTTATTTACTCGATCCTAATTACATAATTTTTTTTATTATCTTTATATAATTAACTTTATAAATAATCTGTTATATTTTAAAATGACTAAAGTAATATTTTAAAAATCATAAATTTGGGCCATCATCCAAATCAATATTTTTTAAAGTTAATAGATTTTATATAAAAATACTTTGTAATTAGGATCAAGTAAGTTATATTTATATATCGTTCATCGTTTTTATTTTATTTAAAAAATTTCGATATCACTGAAAACAACATTTACACGTTTTTAGACGTTCGAGATCGGGAATCCTTTTCCTGGTTACTTAAGTGAGTACTCTCCACCAATAGGACCGCTCAATTTTCTAAGCCTGACAAAATAGGCTAATCTGATTGGCGAAGAGCTGAAGAAGGCACTTACTGTAATGAGAACAACTACCTCGCACAAGGGCCACAAAGCAAATATATTTTATATTTTTGGCAGAAGACTCTTGAAAAGTTGCCTACGCAATTTAATGATTAACTATTCTAAAGAGCCTACTTAATTCTAAAGATATCTTTCACGAGGCTTCTCAGCCAGGTTTCTTGGAACATTTCCTTTTAGGATTTCAGAGAACAAAAATAAATCTTTTGGTAGATTATTTTTGTTCTAAGTTTTATTTTTCTCTTTGCCTATTTTAGTTACCTTTTAAAGTAGCCTTCTCGAACCTCCAGGCATTAGTCGTTCTGATGGTAAGAGTCTGGACGGAGACCCTTGTGCTTTGGGCCCGTGGACGTCCTATGATTTGGGATGCCACATGCGCAGACGCTTTGGCTCCGAGTCATATTTTAATTTCTTCCAACTCTGCTGGTGCCGTCGGTTCTAGGGCAAACAAAAATCAAAAATATTTCTCGCTGCCTGGCTCCTTTGAATTTCTTCCTTTTGCTGTTGAAACCTTAGGATCGTGGTCTCCGGAGGCCAAGAAGTTTAATTTTTTCTACAGAAGATTAGCTTGGAGATACATAGGGGTAACGCAGCAACTCGGTACTATTGGTAAGACTGCTTGGTTGAAAATTAACTTCTTTTGTTATAGTTTTAGATATTATTTTCTACATAGTTATCGAAATAATATTTTTTATAAAGTTGTATTTTTTTTTAATACTTCTTAGTAAATAAATATATTTAATGTTAATTGTTGCAATTATATAGCAGTTGTTAAAAAATCGATAGCGGTTACAGTGGAAAACACTGTACTTTTAGGTTTTGCAGACCACAAAAAAATAGTACCTACGTCCTCAGTACCTAGTTAGATATCAAGCGATAGTACAGTTGGTTTTTTCTTTAGTCAACATAAAGTTTATAATTTATTTATTTTCCTTCACGATCGTGCAATATTTTATTTATTACCTGTCTAGACTCGCACCTGTTTGTTTATTCGTCGGTCTTACAATGTAGCTTGGGATATCTATTTTTATTCTATACATAGATATAATGTATTCTATACTCAGACATAGGTATTATTATGTTATGCATTTGGTTTGTCATTGCAAGTGATACTGGTTACAACGGCCGCCTCGCCTCTGCCAAATTATCAAATGTATTCAATATGGGGCGCAGTCGAGGCCAGAGATCTTAGTAATTATTTAGGGTAGATAGGTCTTTCTGTTATTTTGACCGTCTTCGTAGAATAGTGGTTCGCCCTTTTGTCGTGGATTCGATTCTCACCCATGGAAAAAAATACTAGTACATTTATCCCTTGTTCAAACCCCGGTATATTCCAATCAGTTTTTAATCTCGTCGACTCATACCATCGGCTAAGTGATGAGGTGAGATTAAAAACCCCTCCGCTGGAAACCCTGAACGTGCGTACATCTTAGGTGGAAGGAAGGTCTCTATAACTTAGCTAGGCCGACTGACCGTTCCTTAACACAGCCCATATAAGAGTAGATGCAACTAGTCATGTTTCGGTTTTAGTCTGTGGGTTCACCTTTTCCAAGAAGACTGCAACATCGATTTCTTGTCGAGGTGGTATTCTCCTTTCAGGGTGCGCTTACGAAACGAGCTGTTAATTTCATGATAAAGAAGCGAGAATTTTAAAATATACTCGTAGTGCAAATTCGTTCGTACAATGTTGTTGCAGAACAGTTGTATTAATCGACTCCATTAATGTACTTTTTATGTCTTGCTTAACATAAGATACAAAGTCACATGCCGTGCTCAAATAAATAAAAAAAAAAAATACATTAAATGTAATAAAATTAATCAGTTTAGATAATTGGTCGTTATGTTGCGGAAGTCCAATATATAAATGATTGTAGTAATATAATATTTCGAACACCTCCAATTTCTTTTTTATTTAAAAAAAAACGTTATTATTACTCCAAACAACATTTTTTGACGTTCGATTTCGGGAATCCATTTCATGTGCAGTTAAGCACCAATGTTGGAAATTTCCGTAATAATAAGAAATTGCCTTTTTAAATGGTAAATCAGTCTGCTTATTCTTTGGGGGTAGCCCGAACACTGTAGTCGTGTGTTTCTAGTATATCTTTCATAGTTAAGTTTATAGGATATTATTGTGCAAAAGTGTACCAATTTTGTAGAATAATCATTCTAATGTGATCTTAAGTGTGAGAAGTGTAGTATTTACGCAATGATCTCAGTGTTTGTGCTATCTCAACAAAACCCTTTATCTTCAGTAAAATGGCGGTACCCATTTTACTGTCGATTATTTCCTCCTTCATTTGACACTGGCATCACTTTACCGTATGTTTGCATACGGTCATGTGGCCCATCCTAATTTTAACCTAGTCCTTTCCTTATTCCTTTCTCCTTTCCATCCTATTATCTCACTTTATAAATCTACCCACATGTCATTGGCAAAATTACGCGTAAAGCGTAGAAGGCCATATAGTTAAAAGATGAAATAGTCTGCTTATATTTTTTTTCATAGAGCAGGACATGTGACCCTACATCCACCTGATGGCAAGTGGCAATGTGACGTTCGTGGAGAATGTCCTCAACCAATAGTATATTTATACTGAGGCTATATAGACAGAGGCGTGCCTTAGGTCTTTAAATTTGTGCTTTAGGTTTATTAAATTTACGGTAATATCTGTTTTCTTATAAAAAATGTGTTTTATTTCTCTTTTATTTCGACGTTCACAAAATTACGACGTTTTGCGAATGTTAATAGTCGCATTTTGTTACGATTGTAGCGTCTATCTAACGTTTTTTATCTCTGTTTATTGCAATATATATACTAGTGCCTATAGGTATGCTACACGCGGGGCCCGGCGCATCGTTAACTCTGAATGCTATTGCTACAAGTCTAGCGAATTCGATATCAAATCGTAAACATTTTAAAGTATTTTCTTGTCCGGTTTAATAATAACCCATTTAGTTATATATATTTTGGGGCAAAGTTTAGAGCTGTCTCTTAGCCCCGTATTCTAAGTCGTATTTTTCACTCCACTTTCGCTCAAGGAACGTCTGTCTCATTTTATCTCTCTTGATTAGATATTAGTTGGAAAGAGACAGACGTTCCTTGAGCGAAAGTGATGTGGAAAACACCACTTAGAATACGGGGGTTAGTGGTGACTGGCGTCAGTTTGGGAGTTCAAGCAAGTTCAATGAATATCTACGGAGTAAATAATGATGGAGAATAAATAAGTAGATGCTATACAACACAAACCAAATAATTAAAGTATTAAAAAGTTAAAATAATATAATGAAATGCAAGGTTATTTTATAAATACAAATGGATGAGTGTATTTTATATATTAAGATAAATATATAATATACATGATGACATTGAAAGGATGTACTTAAGGATAATATGAGGTTTTCCCATGGAACCATGTGTCCCAAATGAAAAAGAAAATTGCCTTCTCCATACAAACTAGTAATGTTAAAATGAACAAATTGTATGAGGAAACCAAAAAGTTTTTTCATTGGCGACACATGGTCCCATGGGAAAAGTTGTTCGATTTGATCAACATAACCATATTAGCTCAAAGTACATCCTTTCAAATTCACCCTGTATTTATATGTAGTATGTATGTATATTATGTATCACTAATACACATATTAGTGATCTTCACTGTATAGTCTTAAGTTATTTATGTTGGGTTAGTTTACAATTAATTAAAAATACCTTTGAAGTAACGGTTCGTTCTTGTCATATAAAAATGACAGTTTGACAGAAACTAATTACATAACAAAAACCAATGATTATAATAACGTCCCATTAAGGACACTGCATTCGTAATCACGAACTACGTGTTCTCTATGCAAATTGAGCATTGGCACATCCAGTAATACTTGATTACTGTTTGTCGCAGAATTAAAATAAAATTTTCGACGGTCATTATATTTATTAACCTTTCTGTGTTACCCAACTTTTTTTTTTTTTTTTGGAAATAAAAAACTCTTTATATTTTAATAATTGAAAATATTTACGACCCACACATAAAAAAATTTGCGTACAGTTACGAACATGAAAAAAAAATTGAACTTCGACAAACAGCCAAGTTGTAATATTGGAAGTGAACGTACTTGGGCGTCAAGTCGACTACAGACCCCTTAATGCTTGCTCACAACTCTTACAGGACGTTTCTTAAATCGACAACATTTTCGTATTCTGTAACCTTCGATTTGGCGGCCGTTGCTCTTGGCTTTGCGACGATAAAATTGTGAGTTTGAATTGCTATCATGAAATCCGAGTCATGTTATTTATTACCAAAGTTACTTCGTATGGATCCAATAAAGGGACATAAATTACCATGGAGAAAAGACATCCCTATATACCTATCTAAAAACAGTTTATGATGTACCATCACGGGTAGGGTTCCTTTCCATCTCATCGCAGACGTGGGTATTATTAGTCAAAAGTAGTCTAAACCAAGTGGCCAGCTCGACGCGGTGTTCGGGATAGACTCATCTTTAAACAGTTGTGTGGTGTTGTCAAACAAAATGTACCAAATTTCCATATTTTTTTTAAATAATAATTCATTGGTCCATAATAGGTTAGGTTTTGACCGCCTCCGTGACCTAGTAGTTGCGATGTCAGCGTTGTACCCGGAAGTCGTGGGTTCGAACTGATTCCCAAAACAAAATGGTCTGGGTGTTAATAAAATATAATATTATGTATCAGTGTGACCAGGGCAATATATGTGTGAAATGTATAACATCATCATCATCATACCTTTCACGCGTCCACTGCTGGACATAGGCCTCCTCCAAAAATTAAAATATAATGAAATGTATATAAAAGGTACGAAAAACAAGTGGTCTATAAAAATAATTAAGCTAAAATTTCATCTCGTAGCATTCACAGCTTTCGCTATAGAGAAGTTTTCCCACAATTTTCTGCGTATTCGATTCGCAGCGGCTTGGTTGGTAATTGCGTTGCGTTTGCTGTCGGCGTCGCTTCTGGAACGTTTCTCGCCGCACTAACTCAATTGGCAGCCAATTCCAACGGGCGACATTGCTCGACGTCTAATTATCCTTTAAGCTGAAGTTTACAGATGCTGTTTACGGGTTTAAAGTGAAAAATGTATCATTTTTTTTTTTCATTTCTCACTTATTGCACTGTCGTATATTCATTTACTTTCAAGGATAATGTTGGATTTTCAAAATAACGTTATTCTTGTGTACGAAAGCCACGACATAAAACTTTGAATCCAATAGCACATGTAAAACTAGGGAATGGAATGCATTACCTTTTTTTTAGTTTTCGTTGCCGCTGATTGTTAATTGACAGTTTATAAAAAAAAAATACAATCTTACCGAATATGACAGCAATGTTTACCAGAAACAGTGATTCTAATACTTAATATTATATATTATCGACTAGCTGGTGTCCGCATCTTCTTGTGCTTGTATTCGATTCGCAGCGGCTTGGCTGGTAAATTGTATTGCGTTTAATGTCGGCGTCGCTTCTGGAACGTATATCGCCGCACTAACTCCATTGGCAGCCAATTCCAACGGGCGTCGACATTGTTCGACATGTACCTAATTATCCTTCAGGTTGTACTTTAAAGATGCTGTTTACAATTTTAAAGTGACTCGTATTAATTTATATGTCTGTAGGCCTATTACGCCGCAAAACGTTAAACTAAACTTTAACCAGAATGACGTAGTTGTCTGTCAATTTTCAATGTCACCAGGTTTGCATTACGTCAGAATTGCATCATATATGATTTAAGCTTAGCTTAGCGCGTAATTACCCCACTGAACTATGTTATAATAATAATAAATACCATCACGGGTGCCTATTTGGCTCCCGAGAACCGTTTAAACGGCCTCGGGGTACCCAGCGGAGGGATTAACCCGTCCTCATTTCGCGGTTGGTATTCGGAGGCAGGTAACACCTAACAAGTGGCGAGCTTGTTGCGGTGTTTATGATAAAATAGCCTCGTTGTATAAAGCGGCCCATCCCAGGTCCGGCCTTGTTGTCATCTGCTTAACCTCGTTATCAATTGAGCAGTGACTTAACCACTAGGTTGTGTTTTTTTTTAATATGTTATACTTAATCACAAAAAAAACGTTGCAGTCTCTTTATTGTTGGATATTGAAGGACCCCTACCTACACCCCAAGCCAAAAGTTTAGATAAGCATTAACAGACAGGCCACCCTAAATCTAGATAAGGATTGTGAGTTCAAAAGCTGTGGGGAGTCTTAGTGGACGTGGTCCGGAAATTACTTTTAGCTGAAATTGACAGATAAAAGCGGTCCGAGTGTTCATGCGCTAATTTAAATTGAAACTGCAAATCCTAACTTAAATAGGTAATTAAATAATCTGTTTCAGTATGTACATACATACATACCATCACGCCTATTAGATATTCCTGTTAAGGCTTGAACAAATGCCTATGTGTTATACAGTGTATTGGGGCCACTGTTGTTTCTGCTTTACATAAATGACCTGCCAAATATTACACATCATGAGTGTATATTGTTTGCTGATGATACGACAATTACAATCAAATGTAAAAACAGTGACAGTATGGTAGACAATATAAATGAAATCTTAAAAAAATATAAACCATTGGATGGACGAAAATAATCTAGTGATAAATTTTGATAAGACTAAGTTAATTAAATTTCAAACTAATACCAGAACACATAATGCAAATGATTTAAAAATTAATTATGACAATAAAATAATAGAAAATGTTACATCGGTAAAGTTTCTTGGTATTTACGTAGACAATTTGTGTAATTGGAAAGTACATATAGATGTATTATGTAATAAGATTGATAGGTTTGTTTATGTACTTAGGCGTATAAAAGATGTTAC
This sequence comes from Monopis laevigella, assembly GCA_947458855.1. NCBI lineage: Eukaryota > Metazoa > Arthropoda > Insecta > Lepidoptera > Tineidae > Monopis > Monopis laevigella. Next base: position 10,553,182 of record OX381594.1, on the reverse strand, counting down.
ATCTCAAAGTACCAGTGTGTTAGCATATAATGGTTATGTTTCATCCTTGCTAAGATACTGAATAATAATATGGGGGAATTCTGTGGATATAAATAAGGCCTTTGTTGTGCAAAAGAAGTGCATCCGAGCGATATGTGGCGCTAGTTACTTGGACAGCTGTAGACCACTTTTTAAGAGACTTAATATCTTACCCTTACCTTGCCTATATATTTTTGAGTCTGCTGTTTTCGTACATACCCATCCCAAACTCTTCCCAACAAATGGAGAAATGAATTACCAAAGTGAAAGATACAGAAATAAACTGTACATGCCACCACCGTCTGACATTGTAAGTAAAAACTGCTACTGTATGTCTATACGTATCTATAATCATCTCCCAAACTCACTCACAAATAATAAAATTGGTATCTTCAAAAAAACATTATTTAATATGCTTATAAATAAAAATTACTACACTGTTAAAGAATTTCTAAATGAAAAATTTTAAAGAAATGTTTTAAAGAATTCTTCTTTTTTGTCTATTTTATTTTTCTTTTTTTTTTTTTGTTCCTAATGATTATAGTTGACCTCGATTGTAAAATGTTGTAATTCTGAATGTATACTACCTCCGTTTTCTTTATAAATAATAATATAATATAAATGTTATAATAATACAAACAATAATTATGAGTAACTAAATATTGAATATGAATTGTATATATTAATTTATGGAATGAAAATTTGTGAAAGAATTTCAAGCATATACATTGCTTTGGATGCTAAATGATAATTTTAATGATTTTTATAAATTTTAAATTGTATAAATACTTGTTATACCTATTAATGCCATACCAACTATGAATATCAAATAAATAATTGTCAAATATTTAAATAAATTTAAAGCCTTGCTTTATATATATTGCTTTGAATGCTGAATGTGAATTTTAAATGATTATTAAATTTTATTTGTAAATGATTTCTAACTGTTATTATTGTTATACTATAGATTTTGAATAATTTATACTGTGTAAAAGTAGGATTATAGTTATTGTGTAAATAAATATACTATTATCACTCATAAAAAATGTGTAAAACATTTGCACACCGCTAGCGGTAAAATATGTTAAACTTGTCGAAAATACCTACCAGCTTATTGTGACATATTTTTGCAAATAAACGATTTTTATTTTATTTATTATTATAGAAATTATTGAAAAAATGTTCAAAAATAATTTTAATTAAATTGGTTGCGCCTTTGGCGTTGTCTGGAGGTCGTGGGTTGATTCCCAATCGTTGCAAAACAATATTAGTACGTTTTTATGTTCAGTTTATCATATATAATGTAATATGTATTAATATCGTTGTTTCTGGAGCACATAGTATGTACAAGCCTAGAGCTTAGTTTGTGACCAGTGCCTATTACGCCGTACAACGTGAAGATAAAAACATTAACCAAAATGGCGTGGTTATCTGTCAATTTTCAATGTCACCAGGTTTGCATCTGAATTGCTTCATATCGATTAAAGTTTAGTTTAGCGTGTGCGCGTAATCTCCCCGCAGGGCTATATATGTGCAATGCCTTCATATTATTATTATAAATTAAATATTGTAAATAATTCAAAATGAAACGATTTCCTAATACACCGTTGTGTAAAAGTTTTGTCAAACATAGATATATATATATATATATATATAATTTTGAAATATTTATTGAATACACGATTTTAGCTATTTTGCATTAGTTTCCACCTTGAATGTAAAGTAAACTGAGAGCAATGTACGCCACTTCGCACGATCTCTACATACTACTATTATTTGCAAGTTTTACATTGGCTTCAAATCCGGTTTGGACCTTTCAGGGTGCGGTTACGAAATGGGTGGTTGAATTGACGATGAGGCAGCGACTAGGTATATAAAAATATACTCGTAATGCAATTTGTCTTTGTCGCCGCCCTTTCGTAATCGCATCATTTAGCCGACATAGTGGGAGCGATCAATGTTGTTTAGGAACAATTATGGATCGACCCTATTTATAGACTTTGTAGGTCGCTCACCACCGGGTAGATACAAAGTCACATGCCGTGCTAAAATAAAAATAAACTTGTAACAATTTGTTTCTGAGCAATGCGAAATTATATCTAACTCGGTCTAAACAAGTTTAATGTAAGTTTATTTCGGTAGGACGCTTCATGGAACTCAGCTGAGTACAAGTACGAATTAGATTTCATTTCCTGTTTACTGGGATCGTTGGGGAAGTTAGTTACTTGTGGAAGTAGTTACAGCGAAATAATTATGAACGCAAAATCTGTAAAATATTTAAAGGCTCTTTAGTCGAATTGATGCCCATACAAACGTACTTCCAATATTACAACTTGGCTGCTGGTGAAGAACAATTTTTTTTTGCGTTCGTAATTACATGCAAAAATCTTTCTGTTGTGGGTTTTTTTTTTTGTTTTTTTTTCTAAAAATAAAATAAATAAATAAATACCATCACGGGTGCCAATTTGGCTCCCGAGAACCGTTTAAACGGCCTCAGGGTCCCAGCGGAGGGATTAACCCATCCTCATTTCGCCGATGGTATTCGGAGGCAACACCTAACAAGTGGCGAGCTTGTTGTTTCTAATTTCGAAAAAATATAAAAACTCAACATAGTAAGATTAAATAAATACAATGACTGACAAAAATATTATTTTAATTCTGTGACAAAATGTAATCGAGTATTATTGGAGGTGCGAAAGCTCATTTTGTATGGACAACTCGGAGTTCGCGATTACGAATTCTTTACTAAGCAAATTGAAATTTATTTTGCAAGTCAACTACCTACAGATTACTTTTTTTTTGGTATTATAATCAGAATCTGTGTTTGACCTCAATCTTGCCTGATGGAAAGCAACGATGAGGTCGAAGAGATAGCTTACTCTGTAAAAAGGACTATCACCTCTACAAAAATCGATGCAGTACTCTCCCGAAAACGTAAATTTCGTCCTAAAAGATTTTTATTCCGTTATCTATCTCGTTTTATTTATTTAAAATTCTTTATTGCACAAAATTGTACATAGGCGAGCTTAATGCCTTAGGCATTTTCAACCAGCTAACTTTTGAGAGAGTGAAATAGGCTTAGTGTGCAGAACCGTTGAAATCGTTGTAGTTGATTATTTGTTTGGTGTAACAAGTGTAGAGCTTGTCGCGGTGTTTGTATAGTCTTGTAAACAGTTTCACAAGTCACAAACTGTGACAGCGGATTTACGTGCTCTCACAGAATTGTGGTATTATGAAACATTTTTTTTATTCTATTAGATATGCAGTCGCATGCCTTGCTATTTAAAAAATTCTTAGTGTCTTTCGCTGTTATCTCGGTACCGAATGCCAATAGAGTCGTGGGTTAAAAATCTAGATTACCTACCTAGGATTGGGCTAAAACTATAGAATTTAAGGGCCCTGAAAGTCTACTTGACGCCCATACAAACGTACTTCCATTATTACAACTTGGCTGTTCAATTCGAAGTGTCGAAACGTCGAAGCTCAAGATTTTTTTTTTATGTTCGAATTGTACGCAAAAATCTTACCCTTGTAGGTATATATTTTTTTTTGTATTATAATATTAAAAAAAAGTTTTTTTTTCTAAACTAGAAGTTTTTGATAACGTCCGGTATTGGGTTACTCCCCAGGATGGATTACATACAGTACTTATATATTTTCATCAATGTCGATTACGACGGTGTTACTTAATTACTCCCCCCCCCCCCCCCCGCATGTGTTCGTGATTACGTTATATAAATGGCGTTATTATCTTGAGATAATTGGCGTCGCTATTCGTCACGAAGATGAGAAAAAAGTATTTTTTTTTGTTACTTAAGCTGGTTGACAACACACTTCGTCGGCGATTCGTGACTAATTCGTTTTGTTTACGTTAGAGGCCGCAAGATATGTGTTACGTTACTTCGTTGTATTTAAAACACCGTTTTTTTAGGAACAATTAAAAAAAAACAATTACGGGTGCCGTTTTGACTCACTAGAACCGTTTAAACTGCCTCAGCGGAGCACGTCCTCATTTGCCCGATGGTATTCGGAGCCACCTAACAAGTGGCGAGCTTATTGCGGTGTGTATGATGGTATAACCGCTTGGTTGTGTAAAGCGGTCACCCATCGCATGTCCGGCCTTGTTGTCATCTGCTTAAGTTTGTATCAGTTGCGCCGTAACTTTTATATATAGGTATAATTTTGGGTTTGTATAAGTAACTAACCTAGCTTTGCCTAGCAAATGCTGCAGTTGCCAAAAAAAAAATACAATAAATGACAATTTTAAACAAAAAAGTTGCACTTTTATGTTATTTTAATATATGTATAAACCCATACTTCATATATATATTATTTTCTTCGTATTTTCCTTAGACTCATAACACGAATACCTTATATATCTGAGATTAAAATATAATTTACCCCTAGAGATAATATCTATTTAACACATCAATCGGTCCAGTAATTTTTAAGTTGTTCATCTAAAAACAGATTAGAATTTAAAAATGTATAAATTTCTGACTCTTTTTTATGATAAGGTCGTTTTTTTTATTTTATGTCTAATACTCCAAACAATGCGGTTTCTATATTTTATTTATATAACACTAACTAAAATTTAGTTAGCCAGAAAAATATTTAACGTTTTTTCTTTGTTATTAATAATAATTACTGTATTTTGTGAGTAATTTTATTGTCATTGTTAATATGTTGATTGCATTATAACTAAATTGATCTAAAATGTATATTTTAATAGTTTAAATTAAAATTTATATTTTTATTTGTTTCTTGATTATTTTTATTGCTATGTTATAAATTAATGTCTAGACCTGATGGTTTATTACCTATAGTCTAACTAATAAAAACAGATTGACAAGGCATACCTTAATAAGCAGTTATTAAGTGCATTGAATTCAATATAAACATATAATTTATATTTTTATTTATTTATTAAATTATAAAGGTACAAGTAGGTTATTACTTAATTATGATTGGCTTCATTATCTAGAAACGTTTTGCTAAAGAGTTTAACTAAACCGCGGTTTATACATTTGTTTTTATAACTAAATATTTACTATATTATAAAGAACCATATATAACCTGGTGGTAAACAGGCCTACAAAGGCCATGAAAGGGGTCGACCAATACATTGTTGTTTAACAACATTGACCGTCCCACTATGCCGGTTAAAAACGAATTAGCTTTACGAGTCTATTTAAATAATCTCGCTGCTTTATCGTCAAATCAATCGTCCGTTTCGTCACCGCACCATGAAAAGAGACTAGGATTTAGTTTAGTTTAGTTTTATTAATTTTATATTTACCGCCTCTGTGGTTTAGCGGTTGCGCCTTTACCCGAACCCACGACCTCCGGATACAACGCCAAAGGCGCAACCACTAGTCTACGGAGGCTGTCAAATATACTTACATATTATTATTGTTATTTTATAATGTTTTTTTTTAATGATTGATTTACCAGCTAACCGACTCAATAGTAACACTTTTAACGTACACTTGTAACGCGGCTCGGTCTCTCAACCGCGTTACCGCCGAGGTCGGGCCGAGCAACGGGGCGCGTTATAATGGCTGGCGGCTTTCTCACAGATAAAAAAACTTGTTGGAGCTCCGGTAACCGTGGAGATAAAGTAATGGTGCTGTTATACTAATAACTAGTTGTGTACTATACTTGTCATTAGATGCCGAATTCTTAACACGCATTCGTAATCGCGAAGTCTGCGTTCTCCGGTAATACTCGACCGGGTATTACGGGTTAGCTCAGAGTTAAAATAATATTTTTGTCGGTCATTGTATTTATTCATCTTTCTGTGTTGGGTTATTATTTTTATTTGTTTCGAAATAATAAAAAAACATTTTTAATATTATTTAGTACAAAAAATATACCCATAACATAAAGATTTTTACGTATAATTGCTAACATAAAAATCTGTTTACATCTTTATCTGCTTTGGGCGGCACTTTATGATGGAATCTGTTTACATCAGTATCTGCTTTAGGCGGCACTTTATAATGGATTCTGTTTACATCAGCTTTAGGCGGCACTTTATAATGGAATCTATTTACATCAGTATCTGCTTTAGGCGGCACTTTATAATGGAATCTGTTTACATCAGCATCTGCTTTAAGCGGCACTTTATGATAGAATCTTTTTACATCAGTATCTGCTTTAGGCGGCACTTTATAATGGATTCTGTTTACATCAGCTTTAGGCGGCACTTTATAATGGAATCTATTTACATCAGTATCTGCTTTAGGCGGCACTTTATAATGGAATCTGTTTACATCAGCATCTGCTTTAGGCGGCACTTTATGATAGAATCTGTTTACATCAGTATCTGCTTTAGGCGGCACTTTATAATGGATTCTGTTTACATCAGCTTTAGGCGGCACTTTATAATGGAATCTATTTACATCAGTATCTGCTTTAGGCGGTACTTTATAATGGAATCTGTTTACATCAGCATCTGCTTTAGGCGGCACTTTATGATAGAATCTGTTTACATCAGTATCTGCTTTAGGCGGCACTTTATAATGGATTCTGTTTACATCAGCTTTAGGCGGCACTTTATAATGGAATCTATTTACATCAGTATCTGCTTTAGGCGGCACTTTATAATGGAATCTGTTTACATCAGCATCTGCTTTAGGCGGCACTTTATGATAGAATCTGTTTACATCAGTATCTGCTTTAGGCGGCACTTTATAATGGATTCTGTTTACATCAGCTTTAGGCGGCACTTTATAATGGAATCTATTTACATCAGTATCTGCTTTAGGCGGCACTTTATAATGGAATCTGTTTACATCAGCATCTGCTTTAGGCGGCACTTTATGATAGAATCTGTTTACATCAGTATCTGCTTTAGGCGGCACTTTATAATGGATTCTGTTTACATCAGCTTTAGGCGGCACTTTATAATGGAATCTATTTACATCAGTATCTGCTTTAGGCGGTATTTTATGATGGAATCATTTTCAGTATCTCTTTACGGCGGTATCGTTTATGGTAATGTCTACTTTAGTTCATGTCCCCCTAGTACGGCAGCAAGCTAACTGTGAAAAAAAAACTTTTGACAATGAAAATTCTATTGTTTTCAATACCAAATTTTGAAATTATGACATTTCAATCAATTTTATCACGCTATGGGCTCGTTGGTCAGCTGAACAAACCGATCAACAAAGTCCCAGTTAGATAAAAACATGCCAGGAAAAAGTTCTAGTATTTTATTCAAGTGTTCAGTTTCAAAATACTAAAATAACCTTAAAAGTTTTACGTGGCATTTCTCTGCATTAATAACATAAGATATTTCGTGAACGAGTGATGGACTAATTTTAACCACCCGGTAGCTTGTTCACCATTCTTGTAGTGGTTCTATTTATGGACTTGGTTGGTGGGCTCGACGTCGCGGAAATTTGTGGCGTATCATCAAACCTAGCTCTGTGGTTACCTACGCGGGTGTTACTATGTTTGTTTAGTTGACGTTGTATACCTATAAATTCACAGGGAGAAATTCATAAGTTTTTTTTCTCTTATTTTAATTTAAGATTATCAAAGATAATATAATAGAATGACCTTATTTTTTTCTTTTTTTATTAATTTTTAGTTTTATAATTATAAATTAATTAGAAATTATTTTTGAAAAGAGCGTATGTCAATTTATTGGCTGTTATGTCATGGCACATCCATATTATTCATACCGATTTATACTTTAATTCTGTGATTTTTTTTTTATAATTCTGGGAAAATATAGGCAGGTTACATAGACATTCTGTCTCAAAACCTTAAAATGAATTTTTTTTCAGTATTTTTCAAATATCTTAAAACTTAGTCGGTATTGAATTCTGAAAAAAAAAGTAACTAGTCATCATCGCCTAGCCAAAACTACTAAGCTAGAAATAAAAAATTGTACAGTAGCTTTAACTTAAAAAGGATTCGCTAACTCGAGTGTGAAAAAACATGTAACAAACGGCACAAATACATACTCTCCAGTGAGATTTAAGTATTTGCGCCCTTTGAGGCTTTCTGCAGAGACAGCGGCAGAGCCAACCTTTTGTGAGGTCCCGAAAAGGTGTGAGGGTGCAAATGTAACATTTAATTAAAAAACATTATAGACAGGTGTTTTACAATTCGGGAATGGAATAAGCCTAGTCAAACAATGCTTGTTACCTACATGCTTAAGAAACGCGTGTGAGATACGATCGCAATTCTATTGGACGATATATTAATAAAGTACTTATTATAATGGCCGCACTTTACTTCACGTGTGGCGTCTCCGTCGTCACCATGAGTTATTAATATAACGACCTTTCCATTATCTATCGGTAGTTTCTATTATAAAATATTATAGGTAATGTCAAGAAAAGGTCTTATAATTTTATCGCTTGGTTTTACCTGTATTATTTTATTTATTTTTATTTGCTATTTATAGTAAATGATTAGATATTATATTACGTTTTAAGTTTGCTCATTTGTTGTATTGCCATGCTATGGTGGTTAGAAAGTAGTTGCTTACTACTCCTTGTCCATATTGTAGTTTCCTCTTGCGACTAGGGTTTACTCTCGTGGATCTTCGGTACTGTGTTTCCGAAGACTCAAACAGTTAAGGTATTTAATATGTATAAATATTTGTTTTTGTCTGATGGAAAGAAGACCTACTAAGGCCATGTATGGGATCGATCAATACAATATTGTTTAACAATATTGATCGCTCCCAGTATACCGGCTAAAGTATGCGGTTACACAATTGACGGTGACAAAGACGTATTTGCACTACGAGTCTAATTTAATATCTTTGCTGCTTTATCTGCAAGTCAATCGATCGTTTCCGCGCCATGAAAGGAGACTACCACCTCGACAAGAAAACGATGTAGTAGTCTCCGGAAAACGTGTACCCACAAACTAAAACCGAAACACCCAGTATTATCTTGGAATATACCTATATATTTTTATATTATAGTGCCTTGAAGAGAACGTTGAGCTGTCGGTCCCAGTTTCGCCAACTTGTAAAACTGTTCATGTTGCGTCTATCCAAATATCGCGATGAGCTAGACACTTGTTCGGTGTAGGTTGCCCATCGTTGGGTACCCTAAGGTACCCCGGCTATGCGATCTCGGACGCCGTAAGGCACCCAGGATGATTTTATCCATGAATGGGGTCAATCAATAATTGTTCTTAAACAATACTGATCGCTATGCCGGCTAAATGATGCGATTACAAAATGGGGGACGACAATGACGAATTGCATTACGAGTATATTTTAATGTACTCGCTGCCTTATCGTCAATTCAACTACCCATTTCGTAACCGCATCCTGAAAGGAGACTACCACCTCGACTAGAAATCGATACAGTAGTCTACTGAAAACCAGTGAACCCACAGACTAAAACCGAAACATGACTAGGTCTATTTTATTTTATTTGTATTGTTACTTGAACAAGTCATGTCTCGTGTATCTTGTTTGACCTTCGATCGATCTTACCCAACAGTATCGTAAGAAAATGTAACCGCGAGTTATTACACAATGTGCCGTCATAAAAATCTCTTTTATGACCCTGTAAGCACACTTGCGTTTCTTACAGTTAAATACATATTAATATAATTTATGATCACGGGTGCCTTTAAAGTGTTTATCCCCGTTTTTGCAACATATTTCATTCATGCTCTGTTCCTATTGGTTATGGCGTGATGTTATATAGCTTATAGTCTTTCTCTATTTCTTCAAATCGAACTATTTCGAATTGAAGAAATGGCGCCGTAAGGCACCCGTGATGATATGTATGTAGACCTTATAATGCTCTGTGGTATATGACGTCATTTCTCGGGTTGGGGTTTCCTACGCTAACATGAATCATAGGCAGAGGGCGCGTGGGCTAAGTCCGAACAAGCTAGCAAATGTTAAGCCGCAGTGCTACCCCGCGATATCTCAAAAAAGAATCGAGTATTATGCTCTGTTTTACACCAAAAACGTCGTGGAAAGTTTTTTTCTATTTATTTAAAGAGCAGCGATTGATGGCCGAAAGCAAACTGTTTGAAGCCCTTGTACAGATTGGTGATAGTTAAAATAAGAAATATAAATTAATAAAAAGGTTTATTAGTTACGCTAATATCACTTCCTACATTTTATTTACATTATTAATAAGGAGGAATAAAGGAACTTAAAGTATATTTTAGGGAGCGCGAGGAAAGATAAAGTATGAGTTTATTAGATAGGCACAAGGGATGCACATTTTGGTATAGGAGCGTGTGTCGCCTATAAGAAATTTCACTCGACTGCTAGGGTCGCTGAGCTACTGCGGGAGCTCGGAAAATAACAAAAGAATAAATAATGTTCTGGAAGGATTTGAAAATTTTGACTTTAGTTGTAAGAAATCGGGTTGTTCTCGTTCAGGACGATTCTCAAGGGTTGTTCCCATTGAGGTGGATTTCCCCACACCCTTATATTTTTTCCGGAAAGTTTTAACTTCAATCGAATCGTAATTGCACCATTATAGAATCAAACGCTTATTTTTTGACAGCAACATTTTTTTTTTTAATTTACACACCTATAACAGTCAACGTTTTTTTGTTTCATGCTCTCACACGGCCTTAATAAACTTCCAAACGACTACTGCGGAAACTTTGGCTCCAAATACAAATAGGATTAGTTGCGTGAATCACACAATGGCCCGTGCCTTGGAAACGGAATATATTAGGTTGTTATTGGTAATATTTAAAGTACGTTACCGTGACAACATACTGTTTCTTTTATATACTGTGCTTCATCCATTCTAGAATTCATCCATATATTGCCGAGATAACATACTGTTTCTATTCTGTACTATTATTCATCCATTTTAGATTTCATCCAAATATTACCGACACAACATACTGTTTTTTTTGTTGTTATTCAGCCATTCTAGTATTCATCAAAATATTGCCTAGACAACATACCGTTTCTTCTCTATACTGTAATTCATCCATTCTAGAATTCATCCAAATATTGCCTAGACAACATACTGTTTCTTCTCTATACTGTAATTCATCCATTCTAGTATTCATCCAAATATTGCCTAGACAACATATCGTTTCTTCTCTATATTGTTATTCACCCATTCTAGTATTCATCCAAATATTGCTTAGACAACATACCGTTTCTTCTCTATACTGTAATTCATCCATTCTAGTATTCATCCAAATATTGCCTAGACAACATACCGTTTCCTCTCTATACTGTAATTCATCCATTCTAGTATTCATCCAAATATTGCCTAGACAACATACCGTTTCCTCTCTATACTGTAATTCATCCATTCTAGTATTCATCCAAATATTGCCTAGACAACATACCGTTTCTTCTCTATACTGTAATTAATCCATTCTAGTATTCATCCAAATATTGCCGAGACAACATACTGTTTTTTTTAATGTACTGTTGTAATTCATCCATTCTAGAGTTCATACAAATCTATGGGGCATGCTAATAAAGCATGGTCATGTGTACTGTAGGTATATTTCTTAGGAAACTTTGTGTATATAGCTATGTCTAAGAATTGTATTCACAAGGTCAAGGTGAAACTTGGCTTTTAAACCATCTAAGTTTATTTATGAAAGCGTACTGAAGGCATAAAAGTGTAATGAAAATAGTCATAGTCGTTAAAGGTCTCGATAAAATTCTGCTGAAACATTTTATTTATTATTTATTTATTTATTTAAAAACTTTATTGCACAAATTTAGTACAAAGGCGGACTTAATACCGCTAGGCAATCTCTACCTGTTAAACTTTTGGGACAAATAGTATTATTTGTCCCAACATTAAGTAGGTAAAATAGGTGCAGTAAAATATATTTAAGAAATAGAGTATACTAATATTATACATATACACTAATGCTCATTACATATACATATATATCATCAATTATATAAATAATATACATACATAATAACAATAATATATAGGACATATCACACATAATGCCGTGGTTATAAACTAAGCTCTAGGCTTGTACTATGTGTACCAGATACCACGATACTATTTATTACATATTATTTTTTTATAAACATCTAGAGCGTGGTTAACTACATACATAAAGACCATACATATGCAAAAATCGTCAAGTGACCTAGTCGTTTCGGTTTTAATCAGTGGGTTCACCGGTTTTCATACGACTATTAGATCGATTTCTTGTCGGAAGTGGTAGTGTCCTTTTAGAGTGCGGTTAATTTAACGATAAAGCATCAAAGCTACTAAAGTAGACTCGTAATGCAAATTTGACTTTGACACAGCCCATTTCGTAACCGCATCATTTAGCCGGCATAATTAAACAACAATGTATTAATCGACCCCATTCATGGATTTTGTAGGTCTGCTTACCACCAGGTAGATACAAAGTCAAAAGCCGTGCTCCAATAAAAAAAAACTTTACAACAACAAAAAAACGTACTAATATTTTTGCTATGAGTGGGAACTTTGCGGGTACATTGTATATTTTAAGATACAATTTGGAGCTTTCTTTTTTTTTTGCTTCTAAGGATAATATTGTGTTATTAAATAGCCTATACATGATGTTAACTATGATTAATTTGTATATTTTAAGATACAATTTGGAGCTTTCTTTTTTTTTGCTTCTAAGGATAATATTGTGTTATTAAATAGCCTATACATGATGTTAACTATGATTAATTTCTAAAACCATGGATTGTTTGTGTACAACACTATGGGGCCTTTGCCATTCTCTAAAGAAGAAGAATAGCCTATAGAATTGGGCATATATCAAAAGTCAAAAATACTTATGAAAAGGCAAAAAATATATATACTAGGTACAAGTGTGCACTTATCTAGGTCGCCATTCCTCCTGCAGACAAATTTTAATGTTAAAAATATAATAAAAAATAAATAGATAGGAACTATTAAACTGTTGTCTCTGCGAGAGAAAAGAAACAAACCAATCCGAACACACGCTACATAACCAACTAGTTTATTACTAGTTTATCAACTAGGTGGTTAGCTGATACCTGTCAATCGTTAACTGCCCTGCAAAAGTGTCACCAAGGCGACCAACCCAACAGACCATACTTACGCCCAAAAATATATGATAAGTAATCAAAATCAAATATAAAAATAGTTTTTTTTTAAATCCGACTGGTAGTTCCAGAGATTAACAGTTTCAAATAAAGCTTTAAGGTAAAACATACACATTTTTATCACATATTATGTCACAAATATATTTTCTTACTACATTTCAACAAGTTTTGGCCTAAAGATATCACAGAAATATTTAGGAGAAAGAAATGGCGATATCATAGCTAACTAATAGAAAGATCAGATTACATATGGAGTACTAAATCAATAACAAACAAGCTTCAAAGAAATCAAGAAGATAATTTTAGTACTCTGAGCCTGCGAGAAACATTAATATAAATATATTTGTTATTGGCCGAGTTATTGCATCAAGAAAAGCGATAGAAATACCCTGAAGAAAAAAAATACATTTCAACAGCAATCGGCTGTTTTTTTTTTAATACAAACAACGTCCAGCACAGATATCACTATCATTTGTGTCACCGCAGAGGGCATTCCGCAGCGGGGTGGCTGACACCCGTCATACATTGGTATTATACGTCATACATTGCCTTCCACATAATACATGTACCAATGAAAAGAAACTGAGAGTGACGCTAGGACAATACGTCGCTTTTCTATGTCGGTATGACGTCATTTAAGTGCACAGGAAAGGGATTCGCGAACTCGAGCGTAAAAAAACATCTATATGATGTTTTCAATGATAATATCGTTTTTTTTTGGAAAAAAAGAACACAGAGGTTTTGATTTTATATACTAAAAAATCCTATAAGTTTTGAAATGACAACTAAAGTATAGTATCAAGTACAATATATAATAATAGTATTTAGTGACAACTAAAGAAAATAAAGTATAGTAGAAAAAGAAAAAAAAACATTATTTCAACAACAACCAACGGGTAGTTTTTTTTAATACAAATAATGTCCAGCACAGATATCATTATCATTTGTGTCACCGCAGAGGGCATTCCGCAGCGGGTGGCTGACACCCGTCATACCAATGCTTTCCATATAATACATTTACCAATGAAAAGAATCTGAGAGTGACGCTAAGACAATACGTCGCTTTTCTATGTCGGTATGACGTCATTTAAGAGGATAGTTTAACATTTTCAACCTTTCCTGTGCACTTAGCTCAGGAAATGGATTCGCGAACTTGAACGTCAAGAAACATCTAAATGTTGATTTCAGTGATAATAAAGTTTAAAAAATAATAATAAAATAACATGAAGGTGTAGTTTCTACTACATATCCGAATTACATAACTTATTTTTTTTTAAATATGTTTAGTTTTGAAAAGACAACTAATGTCGGTATGACGTCATTTAAGAGGATAGTTTAACATTTTCAACTTAAGTGTTAAGTTGATTTCAGCGATAATAAAGTTTTTTTTTTAAATGGAGGTGTTTATTTTACTTACTCGGTCCGAATTACATAGTTTATGTTTAGTTTTGAAATGACAACATAGTATAGTATCAAGTACAATATAATAATAGTGTTTACATACATATCATCACGGGTGCCTTACGGCGCCCGAGACCGCCTAGACGGCCCCAGGGTACCCAGCGGTGGGGTTTTAATCCGACGGTATGAGTCTACACCGAACAAGTGGCTAGCTCGTCGCGATGTTTTTGAATAGACTCAAAGAATAACTCATCTATAAACAGTTTCACAAGTTGGTATAGTGAAACCGGGACCGACCGCTTAACGTGCTTTCCGATGCACTATAGTGGTGTTGTCAAACAAATGTACATTCATTTTTAAATTTAAAACTCATTGGTACACACCGGGATTTGAACCAGGGACCTAAGTGTTTTTAAGTCCAAGGTCTAACCAACTCGGCCACCACGTATATGCAACAATAGTATTTAGTGACAACTAAAGTAAAATAAAGTATAGTAATATATTTGTATGGGATATCTCCCATACAAACATGTCTATTCTCCTTTACAAGGCTTGGTTACTGGTAGTTTACCGACGTCAAATTGACGTAGCCGTTAAATATGTATAAAAAACTGAATTAAAATCAATTAATACATGGTAAATAACAGAGATGCAAAAACCGTCAAGTGACCTAGTCATGTTTCGGTTTTAGTCTGTGGGTTCACCGGTTTTCTGGAGACTACTGCATCGATTTCTTGTCGAGGTGGTAGTCTCCTTTCAGGGTGCGGTTACGAAATGGGTGGTTGAATTAACGATAAGGCAGCGAGTATACTCGTAATGCAATTCGTCATTATCGCCCACCATTTCGTAATCGCATCATTTAGCCGGCATAGTGGGAGCGATCAATATTGTTTAAGAACAATTATTGATTGACCCCATTCATGGACTTGTAGGTCTGCTCACCACCAGGTAGAGACAAAGTCACATGTCGTGCTCCAATAAATAAATAAAAAAAATAAAAAATGTCGGTTCATTTTAGCCACCCATTCCTTTCAGAAACTAGGCCTTAGAAAGGAAATGTCAACATTGATAGATATTATTATAATCTTGATATGACAACTTAATGATATGGAATTTGATAACTGATAAAACTGATAATATACTATACTGATAACATGATATAGTTAGATAGTATTTGGAGGAATAAATTAAATTATTTATAGTCCCAGTTGAACGTATTTTGTTGTGGGCTGTTGTTTGACAAGTTGTTGATCTGAAGTGAACGCCATAATGGAAACCGTGGGATGCTTGCACAAGTTCTATTTTATAATCCCAGTGCTATTTTTTTTAATAGCCTTAACGAATAGGTATCAATATCATAGAATAGAGTCTATATTTAAGCTATAATGTCTATGCCATAGACATAATTTGACAAGTTAAGTGCTAATAGCTTGCCTATGTGTTATATTTATTGATTGCGCTGTTGGCACCTATCATATATATATGAACCTAATAAAGGTCTCTTAATAGCAAACTATAGAATAGATAAACTTTTATTAACGTTAAAATTTACACAAACAAAGGAGGTATTATCATTTTGTCATTGTAGTATTCAATATTAAAGTATTTTTTTTTGCACAGCATAGCCTGGGACCCAACCAGGCCACTGTTTAGAACATTCTATATGTATTAGTATCGGTGTTCCTAGTCTCATAGTACTGGTGTATAATTTATGCCCTGTAGGCCTATTACGCCGCACAACGTTAAGCTAAACTTTAACCAAAATGAGTTGTCTGTCAATTTTCAATGTAACCAGAGGCCCAGAGGCTCTACCATGGGTTTGCGCTTTGTAGCAACGTAACGTATACGTATACGTGAGCAACAATCAATAGGGACGCTTTATTTTTGGTAACAGGATTGTATAAAGCTATCCTATTGGTTGAGCAACGTGTAAGTATACAAATAAATTACGTTGCTACAATGCGCAAAGCTATGGTAGAACCTCAGGTTTGCATCACGTCAGAATTGCTTCATACCGATTAAAGTATAGCTTAACGTTTTGCGCGTAATCACCTCGCAGGCAATAGTAATTATAATATGAAATGTCCTACATAATCCATATAAAAAAAACGCATTGTTTAAAAAATAAAGTGGTTTAAAAGCTTTCTACTCTCTACATTATTATACAAACTTCACGTACGTAAGAAGCGGCTTCGCAGTCAATCCTTGACACGATTGCGCGGTACACCTGGCCCATGCACCACTAATAATATATAAGCTGCTGACCTATCGATGGCTTCTAGACTAGACAATATCATAGTTCCCCTTCGAACGCCATGCAAAGGGCTAGTCTTTTTTAATTCTTGTTTCTAAAAAAAAAAAAAAAAAAAGTGACGTACATCTAACATACGTAATAAAAACTTAATTCGCTACAATATTTTTGAATGCGTTTTTTTTTTCCTTTATTTCTGTCATCATGGCTGATTTCTAAGAAAGCATAAGTTGATGTTTCTGACAAGAAGAAATGGGAGTGTAAGTTCGTTCATTTTGTGTTTCGAATGTTTTTATTTAGTAAAAATAAACAAATGATTTTTCATTCAGAGATCTCGAGAAAAATTTGTATGACCGTATAATTTCTGTAATAGTATTCATCCATTTTAGAATTCACTTAAATATTACCGAGTCAGTAATACCGACACAACATACTGTTTTTTTTTTATGTACTGCAATTCGGCTATACTAGTATCCAAATATCCAAATATTGCCGAGACAACATACTGTTTCTTTTGTTGTGTACTGTTATTCAGCCATTCTAGTATTCATCAAAATATTGCCTAGACAACATACCGTTTCTTCTCTTTACTGTAATTCACCCATTCTAGTATTCATCCAAATATTGCCTAGACAACATACTGTTTCTTCTCTAAACTGTAATTCATCCATTCTAGTATTCATCCAAATATTGCCTAGACAACATACCGTTTCTTCTCTATACTGTAATTCACCCATTCTAGTATTCATCCAAATATTGCCTAGACAACATACTGTTTCTTCTCTAAACTGTAATTCATCCATTCTAGTATTCATCCAAATATTGCCTAGACAACATACCGTTTCTTCTCTATACTGTAATTCACCCATTCTAGTATTCATCCAAATATTGCCTAGACAACATACCGTTTCTTCTCTATACTGTAATTCATCCATTCTAGTATTCATCCAAATATTGCCGAGACAATATACTGTTTCATTTATATACTGTTATTCATCCATTCTAGAGTTCATACAAATCTATGGGGCATGCTAATAAAGTATG
Organism: Monopis laevigella; assembly: GCA_947458855.1. Lineage (NCBI taxonomy): Eukaryota > Metazoa > Arthropoda > Insecta > Lepidoptera > Tineidae > Monopis > Monopis laevigella. The sequence continues at coordinate 10,535,414 of OX381594.1, read as the reverse complement.
GTCGTGTACTATAGGTATATTTCTTAGGAAACTTTGTGTACGAGTATATAGCTATGTCTAAGAATTGTATTCACAAGGTCAAGGTGAAACTTGGCTTTTAAACCATTTAAGTTTATTTATGAAAGCGTACTGAAGGCATAAAACTGTAATGAAAATAGTCATAGTCGTTAAAGGTCTCGATAAAATTCTGCTGAAACATTTTATTTATTATTTATTTATTTATTTAAAAACTTTATTGCACAAATTTAGTACAAAGGCGGACTTAATACCGCTAGGCAATCTCTACCTGTCAAACCTTTGGGACAAATTAAGCAGTAAGTAGGTAAAATATGTGCAGTAAAATATATCTAAGAAATAGAGTATACTAATATTATACATATACACTAATGCTCATTACATATACATATATATCATCAATTATATAAATAATATACATACATAATAACAATAATATATAGGACATATCACACATAATGCCGTGGTTATAAACTAAGCTCTAGGCTTGTACTATGTGTACCAGATACCACGATACTATTTATTATATTTTTATAAACATCTAGAGCGTGGTTAACTACATACATAAAGACCATACATATGCAAAAATCGTCAAGTGACCTAGTCGTTTCGGTTTTAATCAGTGGGTTCACCGGTTTTCATACGACTATTCGATTGATTTCTTGTCGGAAGTGGTAGTGTCCTTTTAGAGTGCGGTTAATTTAACGATAAAGCATCAAAGCTACTAAAGTAGACTCGTAATGCAAATTTGACTTTGACACAGCCCATTTCGTAACCGCATCATTTAGCCGGCATAATTAAACAACAGTATATTAATCGACCCCATTCATGGATTTTGTAGGTCTGCTTACCACCAGGTAGATTCAAAGTCAAAAGCCGTGCTCCAATAAAAAAAAACTTTACAAAAAAACGTTATAATATTTTTGCTATGAGTGGGAACTTTGCGGATACATTGTATATTTTAAGATACAATTTGGAGCTTTCTTTAATTTCGCTTCTAAGGATAATATCGTGTTATTAAATACCCTATATATAGATGTTAACTATGATTAATTTCTAAAACCATGGATTGTTTGTGTACAACACTATGGGGCCTTTGCCATTCTCTAAAGAAGAAGAAGAATAGCCTATAGAATTGGGCAAATATCAAAAGTCAAAAATACTTATGAAAAGGCAAAAAAAATATATACAAGGTACAAGTGTGCACTTAGCTAGGTCGCCATTCCTCCCACAGACAAATTTTAATGTTAAAAATATAATAAAAAATAAATAGATAGGAACTATTAAACTGTTGTCCTTGCGAGAGAAAAGAAACATACTAAACCGAACACACGCTACATAACCAACTAGTTTATTACTAGTTTATCAACTAGGTGGTTAGCTGATACCTGTCAATCGTTAACTGCCCTGCAAAAGTGTCACCAAGGTGACCAACCCAACAGACCATACTTACGCCCAAAAATATATGATAAGTAATCAAAATCAAATACAAAAATAGTTTTTTTTAAAATCCGACTGGTAGTTTCAGTGATTAACAGTTTCAAATAAAGCTTTAAGGTGAAACAGACATATTTTTAACATATTATGTCACAAATATATTTTCTTACTACATTTCAACAAGTTTTGGCCTAAAGATATCACAGAAATAATAAAGGGAAAGAAATGACGATACATAGTCAACCAAGAGAAAGATCAGATTGCATATGGAGTACTAAATAACAAACAAGCCTCAAAGAAATCAAGAAGATAATTTTAGTACTCTGAGCCTGCGAGAAACATTAATATAAATATATTTGTTATTGGCCGAGTTATTGCATCAAGAAAAGCGATAGAAATAGCCAGAAGAAAAAAAATACATTTCAACAGCAATCATCGGGTTGTTTTTTTTTTAAATACAAACAACGTCCAGCACAGATATCATTATCATTTGTGTCACCGCAGAGGGTATTCCGCAGCCGGTGGCTGACACCCGTCATACCAATGCTTTCCACATAATACATGTACCAATGAAAAGAAACTGAGAGTGACGCTAGGACAATAACGTCGCTTTTCTATGTCGGTATGACGTCATTTAAGTGCACAGGAAAGGGATTCGCGAACTCAAGCGTAAAAAAAAAAATCTATATGATGTTTTCAGTGATAATATCGTTTTTTTTTTGAAAAAAAGAACAGAGGTTTTGATTTTATATACTAAAAAATCCTATAAGTTTTGAAATGACAACTAAAGTATAGTATCAAGTACAATATAATAATAGTATTTAGTGACAACTAAAGAAAATAAAGTATAGTAGAAATATAAAAAAAAACATTATTTCAACAACAACCAACGGGTAGTTTTTTTTAATACAAATAATGTCCAGCACAGATATCATTATCATTTGTGTCACCGCAGAGGGCATTCCGCAGCGGGTGGCTGACACCCGTCATACCAATGCCTTCCACATAATACATTTACCAATGAAAAGAATCTGAGAGTGACGCTAGGACAATACGTCGCTTTTCTATGTCGGTATGACGTCATTTAAGAGGATAGTTTAACATTTTCAACTTCTCCTGTGCACTTAGCTTAGGAAATGGATTCGCGAACTCGAACGTCAAAAAACATCTAAATGTTGATTTTAGTTATAATAAAGTTTAAAAAATAATAATAAAATAACATGGAGGTGTAGTTTCTACATATCCGAATTACATAACTTATTTATAAAAAAATATGTTTAGTTTTGAAAAGATAAATAATGTCGGTATGACGTCATTTAAGAGGATAGTTTAACATTTTCAATTTAAGTGTTAAGTTGATTTCAGTGATAATAAAGTTTTTTTTTAAATGGAGGTGTATATTTTACTTACTCGGTCCGAATTACATAGTTTATGTTTAGTTTTGAAATGACAACATAGTATAGTATCAAGTACAATATAATAATAGTGTTTACATACATATCATCACGGGTGCCTTACGGCGCCCTCACCGCCTAGACGGCCTCAGGGTACCCAGCGGATGGGTTTTTAATCCCACCTCGTCGTAACCGATGGTATGAGTCTACACCGAACAAGTGGCTAGCTCGTCGCCATGTTTTGAATAGACTCAATAACCCTAATCTATAAACAGTTTCACAAGTTGGTATAGTGAAACCGGGATCCTAAGTGTTTTTAAGTCCAAGGTCTAACCAACTCGGCCACCACGTATATGCAACAACAGTATTTAGTGACAACTAAAGTAAAATAAAGTATAGTAATATATTTGTATGGGATATCTCCCATACAAACATGTCTATTCTCCTTTACAAGGCTTGGTTACTGGTAGTTTACCGACGTCAAATTGACGTAGCCGTTAAATATGTATAAAAACTGAATAAAAATCAATTAATACATGGTAAATGTCGGTTCATTTTAGCCACCCATTCCTTTCAAAAACTCGGCCTTAGAAAGGAAATGTCAACATTGATAGATATTATTATAATCTTGATATGACAACTTAATGATATGGAATTTGATAACTGATAAAACTGATAATATACTATACTGATAACATGATATAGTTAGATAGTATTTGGAGGAATAAACTAAATTATTTATAGTTCCAGTTGAACGTATTTTGATGTGGGCTGTTGTTAGAAAAGTTGTTGATCTGAAGTGAACGCTATAATGGAAACCGTGGGATGCTTGCACAAGTTCTATTTTATAATCCCAGTGCTATTTTTTTAATAGCCTTAACGAATAGGTATCAATATCATAGAATAGAGTTTATATTTATGCTATAATGTCTATGCCATAGACATAATTTGACAAATTAAGTGCTAATAGCTTGCCTATGTGTTATATTTATTGATTGCTCTGTTGGCACCTATCATATATATATATATATATGTGAACCTAATAAAGGTTCGACTCTTAATAGCAAACTATAGAATAGATAAACTTTTATTAACGTTAAAATTTACACAAACAAAGGAGGTATTATCATTTTGTCATTGTAGTATTCAATATTAAAGTATGTTTTTTTGCACTGCATAGCCTGGGACGCAACCAGGCCACTCTTTAGAACACTCTATATGTATACGTATACAAATAAATTACGTTGCTACAATAATAATAATAATAATATGGACAAATTACACATATTGCTCTGGTCACAAACTAAGCTCTAAACTTGTACTATGTGTACCAGAAGCAACGATATAATACATATTATATTTTATAAACACCCAGACCATGACAAACTGTACAGAAAAACGTACTAATATTTTTTTACAATGCGCAAACCTATGATAGAGCCTCAGGTTTGCATCACGTCAGAATTGCTTCATATCGATTAAAGTTTAGCTTAACGTTTTGCGCGTAATCACCTCGCAGACAATAGTAATTATAATATGAAATGTCCTACATAATCCATATAAAAAAAACGCATTGTTTTAAAAAAAAAAAGGTTTAAAAGCTTTCTGCTCTCTACATTATTATACAAACTTCACGTACGTAAGAAGCGGCTTCGCAGTCAATCCTTGACACGATTGCGCGGTACACCTGGCCCATGCACCACTAATAATATATAAGCTGCTGACCTATCGATGGCTTCTAGACTAGACAATATCATAGTTCCCCTTCGAACGCCATGCAAAGGGCTAGTCTTATTTAATTCTTGTTTCTAAAAAAAAAAAAAAAAAAAAAAAAAGTGACGTACATCTAAAATAATAAAAACTTAATTCGCTACAATATTTTTGAATGCGTTTTTTCTTCCTTTATTTCTGTCATCATGGCTGATTTCTAAGAAAGCATAAGTTGATGTTTCTTACAAGAAGAAATGGGAGTGTAAGTTCGTTCATTTTGTGTTTCGAATGTTTTTATTTAGTGAAAATAAACAAATGATTTTTCAGAGACCTCGAGAAACATTTGTATGGAGGCATTTTTTTTTTCATTTGCGACTCATGGTTCCATGGGAAAAGTTGTTTGAAAGTACCTACAACCTTTTATATTCACCATATATAGGCGGGTAATGCTGGTACTACCGTATTTATTGATTTAAAATATTTTATTTCACAAAATTACAAAATAAAATTGTACATAGGCGAACTTAATGCCTTACGCATTTATATATATTATATTTATATAGGCGTACAGTGTTTTTTTTATTTTTTTATTATTATTTTTTTTCTTATTATCTTTTTTTATAAATAAAAGGTTTAAAATAAAGAATAATTTTTGAATGTCAACTCTAAAATGTGAACTTTATATGTAATGATACAATTTATATAGTTTCCTATACTTAAAATATGTCAATTGATATATTTTGAGATTTAAAAATACCCGTTTAAAATTATGTTTTAACTAAAAGTTGCAAGAATGTTTACTTAGAGCCGATTGTTCAATCGTCTGATAAAGTAATTTTTAGACAATTGATAAATTTGCCCTATAAATTGTAGAAATTTTATCTTGGGAATGTTTGAATATAAAATATATTATTAATCAACACGGGTGAAGTTCGGTGCAATAATTAGTTTAATTTAAAAAAAAAAAACGAAGTTTTACGTAGGTCCTCAAAAAAATAAATCAAAACTTTATTGTAGTGAGGGCTTGTTTCGTAACGTTATCAGATCATCTGGTGGCTCGGTGATTTTACCGCGTGGATTCTGAAGCGAGAGTTCCGAGTTCAAATCCTGCTGCTAAAAAAGTTTGGTATGCGCTTTTTACTAGCTTACCATAGTGTATATCATTATGGTGAGATTCCAAAGTGCTAAATTAAATGATTGTGAGTATTTTCAGGAATATATCATTAAAGGTATGTTCCAATACTTGTGATCAACATTTTTTTTGTTTTTATTGATTGTGTTAAATTGTATTTAAATAAAATAAACATAGAAACTAGTAGAAAATATTATGCATTTAGTACAAAAAAGTAAGGATCGCACACCGATGAGACATTACAAAAATATCGTTTTCAAATACATAGTAGTATAATTTTTTTTTCAATACACTTTACACAACAAAATTCAACTTTAGTATTGAACCAAATACGCTAAAACTTACTAATTAAGTTATTTTTTATAGTTAAAATTGCTGTGTAATCAATCTAATTAATTAATATTAATTGTTTCATTATATTTTAAATGTAATATAATAAATTCATAATATAGACGGTTAATTTATAACTTATTTTTTTATGATTGTTTTTTATTAACTTGGAATATTATTTATTACTGTAGATACTTAATTAATTAACAACCGACTGAATAATAATAAAAACTTCAAAAAAAAAAAACAAATAGATAGAATACAATTCAAACAATATTAATAATATTAACGCAAATTAAAGGACTTTTAATTTATAGTTGAGGTCGTACTGCAACCCGAACTAGGAATATAATAAATAATATTTATATAATAATAATAACCTCGTCTAATTAAATATATAAATAGGTATCCAATTAAATTAATTAAAAATATTATTTTGTAATGTCGCTCAAGTGGCATACATAATCGCGTTTTTTTTAAATTATTAACGCTACTTAATTTTATTATTTATAGCTCCGGCAAAAATGATCTCAAAAAAAAATAATCTATTATAATTTTGTTTATGAGGTAATTAAAAATTGCCTTATCGGCGAAATTTGTCGAATTTTTGTGTTAAATATTTTTCACATATATTTTGACTTTGTTATGGCCATTGTAGGTGACTTAATTAATATTTATTTCACTTGACTTCCAACTGTATATTAATTAATTTAATCAAACACAATCGTTCGACTTTGTTAATTAAAAAAATATAATTTCTAAAATGGCGCGCCGATCAACGTGAGATATGACGTCACATGTGATGGCGTGCTCACGCGCATCCAATCATACCACACCGTCTGCTGTCTATCACTATTGCTGTGGGTAGGAGCCTAAAAATATAGATATGTCCGTAAAAATATCCCACGTGCCTTTGTCAATGCATTGTTGAATATTCAGATGCAATGTTTTGTAAAAATATAACGTGATTTATGACGTCACATGTGATAGCGTGCTCACGCACATCCAATCACATCATACCCAGTCCAATACATCTCTGTCAATAAAATCACCACTAACTACTGCCCATTACTATTGCTGTGGGTAGGATATTCGCATTGATAGATGTCTCTAGAAATATTCTTCTTATACACAACATGACGTGAGATATGACGTCACTATTTTTCATTACATGGCCAGGGTCCTCATCATGGGTTGGGATCGTCTTCGACGACAACGTCTTGTCGAGAAAACATTAAATATAGAAATATGAATTCTATTTTGTTAATAATAGAGTTGAAATTCCAATACTTTAAACATGTTTAAACTGACAAAGAATTCGTCTATTCAAGATGGCGGCATTTTTAGCCAACCTAATACAGACCATCAAAATAGAACTGACATTATGATATTTCAGTTTTACTTAACGTCTTGTCGTCATAGATGATGGCAGCACCTGGATCACATAGCTTCTCCTATATAGATCACACTGGTTCACATTTAACAATTATCTTTAGTTTTTGAGCCATATCTAAAATGAGCCATGTCTATGGATGTAAATAATATCTAAGTACCTATGTACATGCTACGTGCTAACCGTTTCCTTTAACAACGTTGTAGAATTACTTTATTTATAGGTAGCATTATTTGGTTGTACCTTGTATGTTTTTTTTTATAAAGTTTTATAGGAAACTAGAGTAAGCCTACACCTTCGCGTGCGATAAAAACTAAATATGTATATCAAATCTTTGTGAATGTAAAATTCTATTTAGACTTCTGGAATTAATTTTATACGTGGAGGTAATATCGCAGTTTTAGGTAGCCGGTTCAAAACTCGGTGTGTACCAATTATTTATTAATAAAAATAATGTACAACCACTTTTTTGATACACTGTAGTTAGACGGAGAGCACATTAAGCTGTCGGTCTCAGTTTTACTATACCAACTTGTGAAACTGGTTATAGATGGGTTATTATTGAACACTGGTTACGGTGTAGTCTCAGTATAACTCCGCTGGGTATTCTAGCAGGGCGGATCCAGAATTTAACTTTTTGTTTAATTCTTGTACAGGATTTTTTTGTTTACTGTAGTCTTGCGGTCTCGGGTTTCCGGCCCGGGATGGTACCTACATATATTTATTTTACCTTCCTAATAAAAATCATAAAAAAATGTTTAATAGAACTCGATTTCCTATTTATAATATTATGTATACATTCATACAACCGATCGTATGTATGCGATTAAAAGTCGCATTCATACGATTGGCTGTAGTTATGCGACTCTTAATTAAAAGCACGTGTTTTGTTTTGTATTAGACGAATCAATAATTTATGTTCTATTTTATTATTATCATTGTCATATGCTGTAGCCTATAAAACTATCTTTACTGCTTGCAACTGATTACTGATATATGCAAACTGCAACGAGCACGCCACGCACCATGTTTAGTCTAATAAAAATGCTCAAAGAAGTCTTGTGACCAATTTTCATATAAACTAAAACTGCAAATAGATTTTTTTAAATTATACTCCTAGCCGGAAAATGAACCAGTTGATTTTGGAAAAAAAACCCTATATTATTGCAACAGCCGTTTATGTCGCAACAATTCGATTAGTTGGTAAAGTAGACGGTGATAAAGTATGAACATTTTTTATGAAATATTTTTTTTATGAAAAAATAACACTTTTTTTTCATTTGCGTTACATGGTCCCATGGGAAAGTTGTTTGATTTGATCAGTAGAACCTCATATTATGCCAAAGTATCTACAACCTTTCAAAGACACCATGTATAATATGATAAAATGGCTTTATGTATTCTACAAATTCATTTTTTTGTATTTTATCCCTATTTATTTATAGTTTATGCAATAGCAAAGTTATATTTAGTTGCAGTAAGTATGTCACTTTATTTCACGTTGTTGGCAATTTGGTTTCATCCATTTATTTTGGAGAGGTAGACCACGAGTTCGCCATTAATCACGACAAGACTCGGTTGGGACTGTTTTCGCAAGACCTACTTTCACAGTCGTGCCCCAAGTCTTTGAAGAGTTGTCTTGCTTGTGAATATAACAAGGTAGGTAGGTACGTACTACTTACTAGGTCTGTTAATAGAAGCCGATTCGAAGAACTATATCGAAATTCTACAGTTTCTTTTTTCATTTATATTGCGCTTATGGTTGTCTTACTCTATTTCTTTTGTTGGAATAAACCCCATAGATTCAATAGGTGGGAATTGGGTTCAACGTAACACGTTAGCAATTATTTTTTAATGAGTATTTCTTTAAGAGAGTGTGTTTATGAAATAATATAATAGAGAAGTGTCTGAATTAGAGTGAAGACTTTGGACGAAGCAAAAAAAGTATGTAGAGGTATAGAAAAGTTTTGATAGAAACTTTTCTATAGTAGTCTAGGTTTGTACTATGTGTACCAGAAACAACGGTAAAATTATTCAAATTTTATTTTGTAAACACCCAGACCATGGCTGTAGGCGCAAAAACCCCAATCGTACCCTACTTATGTAAGTGGACTGTATATTTTTTATTGTTGTAGGAATAATCTAATTATAACCTACTGTTATATAGACAGTTTAAGAGCAATCCCGGAACGTTAGGTAAACCTTAGGAACGAAGAAAAACAGGGGCGGTCACTTATAGGAAGTATGTCACGTACCTTGATTTCTGCTTCCACGTAGGAGTCCTGGCCAGGAGCTAACTCGTAAACACAAATATTAGTCTATATAAAATCCTTCGAAAAATGCACTATTACACTGTTCACAAGAACACACTTTATCGCATAACAGCACAAAAAAATCATCAAAGACGCGAGTAACTATATTCTCATTTTTGTCTTTAGTGAGACGTATTATTACGTATACCACACAGCGATGACGGGGAGATTCCAAAAAAAACCATTTCAAAAAAGTCATTTTTGTAAGGTAGATAATAAAATTAAATATTTCTTAAAACACCTCCGGTGCTGCCATCTAGTATGGAGTAGCCGAAATCCTTACTTAACGTAATTATATACGTGACATACATAAGGAAAGGAAATATGTGGGATAATTTGGGATTGCTCTTATTATATAATAATTTAGCCTAATTGGCGAGAACATTCTCCCGGGCTTGAAGTGTACAACTCTTCAATAAATTGTGTAACTAATAAAAGTATAACCTAATAAAACTATAACTAATTAAAGTATTTAAGCAATAAGTAAAACATATAAAATTAAAATAACGAGCTACCCTCTACTGAGAGGGGAGCGGGCATAACCGCACTATAGGTCGCGTATAGATGCCCTTTTGAGTTCGTACCACAGCAGAACGCACTACACCATCACTACCTGGATACACCTCGATCACAACTCCTAGAGGCCACTGTAAAGGATGTATATTATCCAATTTTATTAGAACAATGGTACCTACTGCTAACGGATTCGATGGTGTGTTCCATTTTTGACGCGACTGTAATAGGTGAAGATACTCACTGCTCCAACGACGCCAGAACGATTGGACCATTTGATCCAACAATTTATAGCGATTAACTAAATTTTGATTGGTCATATCATAAGCAGGTAAATGTGTTAACGGCGATGACATTAAAAAATGTGCTGGAGTGAGTGCTGTCGGTGCATCGGTATCGTCACTTAACAACGTCAGTGGACGAGAATTTAATACGGACTCGATTTGCGTGAGAACTGTAAGGAGCTCCTCATAAGTAAGTAAATGATTTCCTACAACCCGACGCAAGTGAGTTTTGAACGCCTTTATGTATATCTCATAATGACCACCAAAGTGTGGAGCGGCTGGAGGATTTAAATGCCATTTTATGCGGCTATCCGATAATTCACTGGCAAACGCATTTGCAAAATCTTTTGATATTAAAAGGTTATACAACTCATTCAAATGAGCCTTGGCTCCGATAAAGTTTGTGCCATTGTCCGAGTAGACGTGCGAACAAGAACCACGACGTGATAAGAAACGTTTAAAAGCCGATAAAAAGGTTTCAGTACTCAGGTCGGTAGCGACTTCAATATGCACAGCGCGCGTCACTAAACAAACAAACAGACATAAATATGCTTTCTGCCTGCGAGCGCCGCGCCTGTGCGCTAAAACTATATCGATAGGTCCGCCATAATCCGTCGCGGTATGCTCAAAGGCATGAGCCTTCTGAACCCTACATGCAGGCAAATCGGCCATCATAGGGAATGTAGACTTTGGTCTCACTTTAAAACAAAAGTTACATTTTTGAATGATTTGTCTAACCAAGTTTCTGGCGGATATAATCCAATATCGTTGTTTAAGCAACGACATTAACATGTGAGCACCAGTATGACAATACTTTTCGTGATAATATGATATCAATAACTGGGTTACATGATCACGTTTTGGTAATATTATAGGGTGTTTCTGATTGAAGTCCATGTAAGCATTTTTCAATCGGCCACCTACCCTTAAGATACCGTCAACTATTATAGGGTTAAGTTTTTTAATATTCGAAGAACAAGTCTTTTTTGACCGAACATTATCTAATTCATTTTTAAAATAAACATTTTGAATTAATTTTAGTATATAAATTTCAGCATATTCTAAATCCGCCTCAGTGATGTGAACGTCACGATCTAACTTACGCATAAAACGAAACACATAAACCAAGACGTGGAGAAGTTTTTTCCACGAAGAGATACGCAATGCGAGTTCATAGAGAACATTATTATCTATGTCATAATTAACGACTATTGCCGATACCAATTTCATTTCAGGTCCACCTGAAGAATATTGTGGAACGAACGGATCGACAGGCCAATCTGATTTTGGCAAATATGCCCACGATGGGCCGGGCATCCATAAGGGATGATTTATTATTTCAGAAGGAGTCAGCCCTCTGGAGAGACAATCACTAGGATTATTTTTGCCAGACACATGATAAAAACAAGAAGCAGGCAAATTCTCTTGACATTTGGTGACTCGGTTACTCACAAAGGTTTGCCATCTTTGCGGCATAGAATGTATCCAACAGAGCGCAACTGTGGAGTCTGAGAATCCATATACGTTATCAATATTAATGCGCGGTGAATAAGTATCTAATACTACACGAACTAATTTAGACATAAGTAAAGCTGCGCATAATTCCAGGCGTGCTATTGAGATTGTCTTGACAGGAGCTATTTTAGATTTGGCGCACACTAGCGTGACTGTAGGCGGACCCTGGTCATAAGCAACATGCATATAAACTACAGCACCGTAAGCCTTTTCGGATGCATCTGAAAACGCTAAAACAGTCACAACAGAATCCTTAATAACGCCTAAATGACGCGGAATATGTAATTCAGATAAAATTGGTAATTCAGATTCAAACCTCTGCCATAAATCTACAATGTGAGGTGGAGGGGTGTCGTCCCAATCCAACTTCAAAATCCATAACTCACGGATAATAAGTTTAGCATAAACTATAACTGGGGCGACAAAACCCATAATGTCCCATAATCGGGCAACAGTGGATAAAATAGTACGTTTACTACAATTATTTTTTATCAAATTAATTTTAAATGAAAAGGAATCTGAGGTCGGTGACCACTGCAGACCTAAAACCTTCAAATCCGGATTCTCATCGAAACTCAATGCTTGAGAATATCGATAGGATTCCGGGATATGAGACAACAAGGCTGCAGAGTTAGATGACCATTTTAAAATATCAAAACCAGCGCTTAAAAATATAGAAACTAGCTGGTCATAGAGCTGAATGGCTTCTGTTTCATCCATCACACTAGAACATACATCGTCCATATAAGTGTCTCGGATAATTGTTGCTGACGCCAACGGGTAGCGATGCTGCTCATCCGCTGCCAGCTGCCGCACGGTACGAATGGCTAGGAACGGACTGGATCGTAAGCCAAATGTTACGCGGTTAAATTGGTAAACTTGCAGCGCATCGCTAGGACTAAACCGGTAAAGTATACGTTGGTACTTACGGTGATTTTCTACAACACCTATTTGTAAATACATTTGTTTTAAATCGGCAGAACATGCATACTTAAATAATCGGAAATTTAATATAATAGAAAAAAGATTATTTTGTAAATTAGGCCCAGTATAAAGTAAGTCATTTAATGATATAGATAACGTAGTTTTAGCAGAAGCGTCCATAACGATACGTACCTTAGTTGTCGTTTTGTCCTGTCTCATTACGCAATGATGTGGTATTATATATCCTTCGTTCAAGTTGGGATTTTCAACTATCGAAATATATCCCTTATGAAGGTACTCTAAAATAATATCATCGTAGCTACTACGCAACTCCGGTGTTGCTACGAACCGGCGCTCAAGGGCGAGAAACCGCCGTTTCGCGCTACCGTAGGAGTTGCCAAGTAGACTTGGGTCTCGCTGGAACAACAATCCTACCTCATATCGACCATCACGATTACGTGATAGTGAAGAGGTAAACAATTGCTCACACTGTTTATCGTCATCGTTGATGCAAGACTCTGGAGAAATTTCTTCTAATAGCCAAAATTTCTCGAGCAATGATTCGATTGATGGTTCTGTAACCGTACAGAAAGATGACGTCATATCACTATATGGATAAACAGGTGCATTCCCCATAACAATAAACCCAAACAAAGTTTCTAAAGCGACAGGGTAAAAACTACTGGGACCTTTGACCTTTTGTGATAAAATAATTTCCGCAAAGAGAGGGGCGCCGATCAGTAGATCGATATCGCCATGTTTATAAAAACCCTCATCAGCCAGCTGAAGATCATGGAAATAATTTAATTGTTTAATATCCACTTCCATGGTAGGCAATTTATCAGTGATGCGATCCACTATCAAAGCCTTAATATTATAATCAATATTAGAATTTAAACGAGAACGAACAGTTAATTCTGATACGCCCTTAACAGATTTAAGAGAACCACCAATACCCCTAACCGATGTTCTATTAACATATATTTTTATATTTAATTTATTACAAAAGTTATTTGTTACGAAATTACTTTGCGATGCATTATCTAAAAGACAGCGCGCAGTGTGAACACGCCCTAAGCTATCAACAACATTCACGATAGCAGTCGCGAGAAGTACCGTCGAACGCGGAGCCGTGATCGGGGAGGCAGCTACCAATGAAACCTGTGCGCGCCCCGCACTCTCCGATTCATCACGACTGTTGTTATTTGGCGGATAACTAGAAACTTCACCCCTCTGCCCGCTCTGAATGTTACCATAATGCAACAAACTATTATGTTTAAAATTACAATGGTCACATGACCGAGAAGCAGTACAGTTATTAAACTTATGGGTTATGCTCAAACAACTAGTACAAAAATTATGTTTTTTAATATAAAGATATCTTTCGTGTGTTGTCAACTTATGAAACTCTGTACAATCGTACATAAAGTTGTGTTTATTACTACACAAATCACAAACCTTATCCTTTCTAGGCGTCTCATTCGTCGCAGAAACGTATGACTGCATTTGACGAGGCGCAGCAAAGCGCGGACGCACCGATGTGGATGGACCGGCCGCAGTAGGCGCACGTGATATTTTCTTAATATCATCGATTTTGGTTCGCGAAGTTATATTATTTGAGCGCTCAAGTATTTTAGCCTGCTCTCGGACAAAAGTTGTTAATGCATCATAAGTAGGTAGTTTACAGCCTCTATTCGACATTTCAAAATCCCTAATTGTCACAGAATCTAACTTGTTTAAAGCTATATGAACCAAAATGAAATCCTCTAGATTATTAGGTATAAGTTTTTTCAAAGCTGACACTGCACAGGAAAAGTTTTCTATAAAATAATCTAAGTTCTGTGAGTTAGCTGAAGATACACATTTTAAATTAAGTAACTGGTTTAAATAAGTCGTAGCTAGATTACGAGTATCATTATAACGCTCGACTAAATTGTTCCAGATTATGTAGTAGTTTTGAGCGATCGGTGGAAGACCAGCACATACTGATAACGCCTTTCCCGACAATTTACATACTAAGTACTGAACCTTCTCTGAATCGGTCAGAGTAAGGTTGTCATGGATGTTGTTTTTAAAATTTTCATAAAAAACTAACCATTGCTGTGGGTCACCTGAAAAACTACAAAGTTCTATGGGAGGTAATCGAGGCGTATTCAGCCTGACTGGCTGCTGAGTCATGACGTCATTCGGTGACGATTTTACGACTACCGGCAATAGACTACGTTTTTTGTGCACTATTCTGCAATACAAATCCTCAAAAGAACACCACGCTTGATAGTTAGGTTCGGATTTAGGATTAAGAATTAAATCATATTCTCCTATTTTATCTACTAATAAGGAAAAGTCTAACTTTAAATTATCAATATTTTCACATGAGGCAATAAAATCATTTAATTTATTTTCAGTACTAACATCTAATGATAAATTATAAATTTGTTGAACCCTAGAATATAAAGCATTTCGCTTATTTAATAATAATACGGATTTTCTTTCAATTTCTTCCATATTTGTAGACGCCATTTTTATAACTTATTTATGCAAATTAAATATCGTTATTAATTATAGCGACCTAACTCGGCAATAAAACTGATAAATAATCCGGGTCGGATTGGACCAAAATATAATGTAGGCGCAAAAACCCCAATCGTACCCTACTTATGTAAGTGGACTGTATATTTTTTATTGTTGTAGGAATAATCTAATTATAACCTACTGTTATATAGACAGTTTAAGAGCAATCCCGGAACGTTAGGTAAACCTTAGGAACGAAGAAAAACAGGGGCGGTCACTTATAGGAAGTATGTCACGTACCTTGATTTCTGCTTCCACGTAGGAGTCCTGGCCAGGAGCTAACTCGTAAACACAAATATTAGTCTATATAAAATCCTTCGAAAAATGCACTATTACACTGTTCACAAGAACACACTTTATCGCATAACAGCACAAAAAAATCATCAAAGACGCGAGTAACTATATTCTCATTTTTGTCTTTAGTGAGACGTATTATTACGTATACCACACAGCGATGACGGGGAGATTCCAAAAAAAACCATTTCAAAAAAGTCATTTTTGTAAGGTAGATAATAAAATTAAATATTTCTTAAAACACCTCCGGTGCTGCCATCTAGTATGGAGTAGCCGAAATCCTTACTTAACGTAATTATATACGTGACATACATAAGGAAAGGAAATATGTGGGATAATTTGGGATTGCTCTTATTATATAATAATTTAGCCTAATTGGCGAGAACAATGGCTAACTGTACAGACAAAGTAACTAACATTGTTTTTTCATGAGTAGGGATCGAACCTACGACTTTCAGATACAACTCTTAAGACGCAGCCACTATACCATGGGGTTATTTATACATATAACCCCATGGTATAGTGGTCATAATAGTTTAGGTATATTATTATTTATGTGTATATTTCTTATTGATAGGTTTCTTTTAGTTTATTTTTATTTTTTGGTAATTCTTAATATTGTATTTTGTCAATTTTGAGAAAATAAATGAGAAGTCTAATAAAATATATATTAAAGACGATCGTTCTTTTTTTTCAAAAATAAATGACGTCATCTGAAGAAATTACGTCAATAAATATTTCTATAAACAGGAGAGTGTTTGTTGCCATGCAGTTTACTTTGAATGTGTATTTTTTTTGTGTTACAGAGACAGTGTTGGTCGGGATCCGGGTGCTGTGCCGCGCCCGCCGTGCCGTCCCGCACCTGCGATGCGGAGCGGTCTCCGCAGCCCGCGCCGCCTCCCGCCGCCCAGCCCTGCGCCCGGCCCTGCTGCAGAGACGCCATGTAAGTCCCAATCTAATATATACATTTCTCGTGTCACAGTGTTTGTAACCAAACTTCTCCAAAACGGCTTGCATCGGACAAGCCGTTTCGTTTTTTTTTTTTGTATATTCTGCAAGTGTGGGAATAGATCATGGGTGGCCCATTCAATTTTTTTTTTATCATTTGGACAATATTAAAAATAAAAAATTACCCACAACAGTTATTTTTACGTACAATTACAAACATAAAATTAATAATTTAACTTTAACATCCAAGTTGTGATATGTATAGAGAGATATAAAAACAAATTTATTAAATATATACTTATTTTATTTACCTCTTAAAACCAATATAGTCGTATGTATTCTCTTACCGTATAAAAATGTTAAGTTCCAAGAATTTGTTCTATTATCGCGTCCATCGACCGTGTGTACGTTAACAACAGTAGTGTTGCCAGATATATATTTTTTTTAATTTCGGGATCTAAATAAAATAAAAAGTGGGTTTGGTGCGAAAAATTGGGAAGTAGTAAAAATTCATAATAATACAAATTAAAAAAAAAAAAAAAAAAAAATATAATAACCATTATTTTAAACTTGATTTTGCTGGTTTAAACATTTTTTTTTAAGACAAATCTATAAAACTCTACAATACATATGATTTTATTTATTTATTAAAATCACTGCATAATTAGATGAAAAAATAATAAATAAACACCAACACATCAGTTTCGCGATGACTGCCACTTACTTATTTTTTTATTTTATTGGAGCACGTCATGTAACTTTGTATCTACCTGGTGGTGAGCAGACCTACAAAGTCCATGAATGGGGTCCACTATACCGGCTAAATGGGGGGCGACAATGACGACTTGGATGAAAAGGCGGGATTTTGGGCATCCCGCTCGGACCTGGCGGGAATTTAGCGGGACATCTGGCAACACTAGTTGCTACGCACTACCTGTATAATGATGCTTCTAGCCGCGGGTCACGTAGGCCCACGTTTACGGCTAATGTATGTGGGTAGTGGGTAGACAGTTTATGATTTTGGACTATTTAATAAATTAAGGCTTTGTGGGAACCAATTACCTGGGGCCTTGTTCTAATAAATCAATTGTATATCAAAGGCGAAATTTGACACAAGTTGTATGGGAAATATTTCAAATTTTTTCGTTAAGATTTTTGTGATCATATCAAAACTGATTCAGATAAAATGTTTCACATAGAGTGGATGTAGAGGAACATGTAGAAGACTTTTCTGTAAAAAATATTATAATTGTTATAACTATAATAGATTTTAATGGTTTTAGGGTTAGATAGGTACATAAAAAAAATACAATAAATACTAATTCCGTCTTTCTGCCTATCCAAAAAAAAAAAAACTAAATAATTTAACTAAAATAACTTAACCTAAAAAACATACTAAATAATATAAATAAAATAACTATCTGAAACAAATAAAGTGTGTTAGATTGTTTCTTACTAGGTAAAATATATAAATTGAAGCTATAACATTTTATTGCCAAATATTTCGCCTCTCTTTGGAGCGGCGTCATCAGTAAATAATAAAATAAAAATGGTTTATTCATTCAAGTACAATTTTAAAGTTACAAATATCTTTGAGCTTCTCCTTTTAAGTTTTAGAAAAACCTGTCTTAGGAGAAAGCCCACTGATCCAGGCTTATACACTTTTCTGTTCCATTGATTAGTAATTATTAGTTGAAATTATAACCTCCCCAGACCGACAAACAATACAGGATAATGGATTGGACTAGTGTAATGTAAATATAAGTCATAAGATTTTTGTCAGTAACGTGTCTTAAATATTTAGCCAAATCATTTTTTTTATGCGTTTCGTCACATTTTCAATTTGGTAGTGCCATGATAGATTTTGGTCAATTATTACGCCTAGGTATTTAGTTTTATTAACTTTTTCCAGTTCCAAACAATCAGTGACAGTGACTGAAGGTCTTTGTCATAAATATAGTAAAAGTAATTTTATTTCTTTTAGCAATGGTAAAGGTAATATACAGTTTTGTATTTATTTTTTAGAAAAATATCATCATCACCTAGCCCATCTTGGAAAACATCATCAGCCTGTTATGTCCATTGTTGGTTCGATATTAATAAATTTACAAAACAAGTTAGACAAAACCTAATGCATTACATTCAGACCAGGGCTATAGTATGCACCAAGCTGCCATATAAAAGAGCTTTCCCATGTTTTTAAATCAATAGACCGAATAGTTTTAGGAATACTCTTTAATACTCTTACTGTGAAACAATTATTAAAGGTAGTGTTATGTATACGCGCATGGGTGGGCACAGGTAAAATAAAATAACATAACCTATTTTGATTTATTACTTAATAAATTCATTTCTGAATTAATTTAGTTACCTACTTTTTTAATAAAGGAAAAATAATCCTTAAAAACTAATTTGTTAATTTAATACAACAAGCAGGTACAGTGATCCACAAAATCAATTAGCAAAACTTGCTTTGGCAAACTATTATTATTATCACTAATTAAAATAACATTCACTATTTACTAACCATTGTGTTGAAGAGTGCTCATTAAAGTCGATTTTGGCATACAATCTAGGGGCCCATTCAATTCGCCATACAATACACGGAATTTTTGTGGGGGCTAGAACCCTATACCTGCGCCCCTATTCCTATTCAATCAACCCTCAGGATGCGTAAGCGCAGCTCGGCTTTATACCCGCGTGGAAGATGGCGTCGTGCATTTAACGTGATATTTCTCCAGTAGATTTAAATAGTTTTTAATTTTGTGATATGTCTGTGATATATTTTAGTGTAATAAATAGTGTGTTGTGTAAATAAGTAATATGGATTTGTCTGTACAAAGGATTAAATATGAAGAGGATTTGGATGATGCATATCAGTAGTAAGTTTTTTTCTAATAAAAAAAAAACTATTTGTGCAATGATTATTTTTAATTGGTTTATAGCTATTCAAACGCGAGATTTCATTTTGGTTATTATTCTATCATCTGATTTTTTTTTCTCGGCTTCTTATAAATAGCCTATAATCTTCCTCAAGTATTGGGCTATTTTTTTTTCGTTCAAAGAAACAAACTTTTCTCTTCTGCTTTATTCTATTATTTACTTGATAATCAATAATGTGTTTATAATATACTTTAGTTAGTATATTAAATAGGTAGTAGTATTTCCTTGTATTTCTTCCTAAACAAATTTATCTATCATTTTAGGCCGAGTTATTAAACCGTAGTAGCAGTTAAATCCTCCGTCAAATGGTGGGTTTAAATAGCCGTTAGTTGACTTTAACCGTAAATTAATTTATTTTATATCGTACTCTATGGGCAAAGGACTTAGGACACTGCATTCGTAATCGCGAACTCCGCGTTCTCCAAACAAAATGAGCCTAAACACTTTCAGTCATACTTGATTGCTGTTTGTCGCAGAATTAAAATAATTTAATTTTGTCGATCATTGTATTTATTAATCTTTCTGTGTTGGGTTATTATTTTTATTTTTTTATAAATAAGAAAAAAAACTTTTTTAATATTATAATACAAAAATATTTATTACCCACAACAGAAAGATTTTTGCGTATTATTATTAATTACGATCATACAAAAAATCAAACTACAAACTTCGACTACAGTACAGCCAAGTTGTAATATTGGAAGTACGTTTGTATGAGCATCAAGCCGACTCCAGGGCCCTAAGTGTATAATAATATTTTAATTGAAAATATTTAATGTGATAAACGACATTGGGTTAGGTTAACTTTGCATATTTTTCGGTGAAAATATTACTAAACCGTTATCTTTTCATATTATTCTTTTTTTTATTTTCTATTTTATTCCGATTAGTTTAGTAATAAATAGAAGTAAACGCATCATCCTTGATGAACTCGTGAAATGTTAACATTTTTTTTTGTGGCATCGAGTCTAAATAATTGCATATATCATTAATTTCGATGAAAATTGCTAAAAAAAAGGACGCGATCCCGTTAACGGTTTTGGTTATTTTTACGCGTCTAAGGGTAGATTGCGTAAAGTTAACAAAGACTGTAGCCGTTATTTTTACGCGTAAATAATCATGCATATCCGTGGGTAAATGTGATATGGAAGCCGATTTAATGAGGAGACAACTACTAAATGAAAACTGTAATATCACTTAAAATCCCAGCTATAGTATCTTTTAGTTGTAATTAAGATTAATTAAGTGTTGTACAGTGCCTAGGTACTGTTATTTGAACAGAGACCGTCGCCTTTCTTGGTGTCGCATGTTACATTGACATTAACAGTTAAACGAACCGTTTTTCTACCTGTTTTTTTTTTTTTATTTCTACGAAAGTTATATATAGTAAATCTTGGGTTAGTTACATAATAGGTTATATGAAATTTTTGAACAGTTTAGCTTGACTTCAATTTTTTTTTTTTTTTTGATATTTCACATACTTATATCTCCAAAAACTAACTTGGCTTGTATTATGTGTACCAGAAATAACAAAATTATTAATACTAGAGTCCTTGAAGAACACTTTAGTTATAGAAGGTTTTGTCTATTCATCTTCAATTTCATTGATAAAAAAAGATAATAAAATTGTCTCAAAAATGTTCTTTAAGAGTTTTTATGAATAAGGCCAATAGTATATATTGGCTACAATATTTTCAAAAATTCTTTATTGCAGAAAATTGTCCATAGGCGAACTTTTAATGTTTTAGGAATTTTCTATCAGAAAGTACTTTAGCGTTTGTGCGTAAAATGCCTCAATTACACTCGGTACATTTTACGAATGTAACATTATTTTGACATCCCAATTCCCAACTATTACATATTAAACTTGTTGGTTTGCTGGACTTATATTAAACTTTAGGCATAGTTAAATTAACGTCCGGTTAGTCAGTTAAAGTAACCGGGCCCCAATACAAAGTAGCATCTAGAAGCTAGTTTACAAATAGTTTCGAATTAGAATCTTTGTTTATAGTATTAACATAGTAATGTTTGAGCGTATACATGCACTGCATGCATTTATTATTTATGGAGCAGTGTATACGAGATGCATGTTGATCCCGTGGTGCAGGTGTACATTCCACTTGGGATGCAGTTTTTGTACATCCTCTCTCAGTCAGTCGGTACTGTGCCACAGAGTAACTGCTTGATAGATATTTTTATCGCGGGTCTTTATTAGTGGTCTTTATTAGTGGCGCATACTCTACAGAAAAAGAGAGAGAATCTAATAGGAGAGGTTTGTAAAGTAGACATCAACTATATATCTGTCCCTCTCGCAGTCATTTACATTTATTGTTTTTAAAAGATAGACAGTACGGTAAATTTAGTTAAATTTCATTTTCTAACGAAATTTCAATCGTGTTCGCTCTTTACTGTTCTCATTTTTTCTGTAGCATTGATTGGTTGTAACAATAGTTGTTATGGGTTTGTTCCCACTTTTATAGACAGGAAATTTTAGGGATTAGGGCCATTCACCATTATACCTGCTTCCATCTATGCTGATTTGTATAAATGCGTGGTTTTTATTCGGTGCCTCTTATGCATGACGCTATTGCGAATGATCATCGTACTACTTATATATTTCGAAGTATCGGAATAAAAATAACTCTTCAATATACGTCAACGAAATTTTATTTTATATATAAAGTGTGTGAATGATAGCTCTATTATGACAGTATGAGAGTTCTATTTCGAATGCTATGAAGCGAAATAAACGTACGTGACATCTCGTTCGTTATCGAGTGTACACGGCACATGGATTGTGTGTATCAATAGTGTGATCACACGTGGTTTTTACGGCTTGTTCATCATCCAGTACCCATAATGTAAATTGATGTTAGTTTATCAACAATGAGTTTTCGACAAAATATCTTTCTCCGAAAATATGAATGCCAAAGATAAATTAATTTAATTTTTTAGATAAAAAAAACTCGTTTTTATATATGTAAACAAAAATCTGTTTATTTATCTTAAATAACAACTAATTTCGTTGTATTGATTCAAGTGTTGTTTGCAGTGGTTAATAACTGTGAGTTAACCAAGTTTTGTTCTATTCCCATGACGCCACACAACTTTTTCCATTAATTTAATAAGAGAGAGAAGCGACAGAGAAGCATTTTGAAATAGTTATTTTAAATTTTAAGCTATATTTTCGGGAAAAAACTATTTTTTATAGGATTATAGCACATTAGTACACTAGATAAATCCTCTTTAAAGCAAGAAAAATAATTCGTGTTTACTCTGCCGAGTTCTGTAAAGTAACGCACTGATTATATATGATATATATGTCAGAGTTAGTTCACGCGTGTATGCCGTTCTACCTGGGATTATATTTTAGTTCTCTTTACCCTTAAACAAGTGCATGCCACCGTAACAAATATACTTGTAGCAAACTCCAGAGGTTCTACCATGGGTTTGCGCTTTGTAGCAACGTATACGTATACGAGAGCAACAGCCAATAGGGCAGCTTTATTTTTGGTAACAGGATTGAATAAAGCGATTCTATTGATTGTTGCTCACGTACAATGCGCAAACCCATGGTAGATCCTCGGTACTCAACAGCCTCTATTCAGAAACCTTACGTATAACCAGGGCTAGCTAGACCTAGTTTTAAGAGTATTACCTGGTTTAGGCTAAGCTTGGTTTAATGATATACCTCACGTACCCATTTTTATTTTTACTCAAAACGGGTCATTGTTAAAATTATGGAGGCAGTCAGAATAATAATAAAAAAATGTTTTTTTTTGAAAAAAATATTGAAGAAAAACTATTCATAATTAATTATTCAAAAACTTGAAAAAGCAATTTTTATTATCATTATCTGATGAGCATATTTGTTTTAATAATATAAATCAGCATATTTGTTTTAATAATGTAATAATAATTACATAGTTCTCTTCTTCAAAACAAAACACCTACAAGTTATTTTTTTGCGAAAAAAAACTTTAATATCTCTGAAAACGTTTAGAAAGTTGTTATTTGACATTGGAGTTTGTCAATACATTTCCTGTGCTAAATGTCATTTTATATAATGTTCTTAATAACCTAGTAGAACGGTACCTTCTACCTACGCCAAGCCTATTGTTGTGAGCGGCGATAATAAAGTTTTAGCTTAGGGTTGGATATAGAAAGTCACATAAAATTCAAACTACAAACAATAGGGTACACGTACTACTTTATGTTTTTAATAACTGTTAGGTACTTGGGTGACCATTGTTATTTTTTTTTATTAAAAAGATTCTTTGTAGGTAGCTCAAAGAGTACCTTGTGTTTATGTTATATTTTTCATACTAGCTGCAATTTTCACTGCGTCAACTTTTACCGTTTACGCACGCAGCGTACGCTCAGGTGGGTGATTCTCGCGCTTTCGACATTCATCTTGATTCGACATTTTTAGACGAAAAATGACATAATATTTCATTTTTCGTTCAATATTTACATATTTATTAATTAATATTTATTATTTATTTTGTTTAATGTTCGATATTTTTGAACAAAAAATGACATTATAAGTCATTTTTCGTACATAAATATCGAATCGAGATGCATGTCGAAAGCGCGAGAATCGCCCACCTGAAAAGAAATAATTTTTCCCCGTTTTTGCAACTTTTTTCATTGTTACTCCTCTCCTATTGGTCGTAGCGTGATGTTATGTAGCTTATAGCCTTCATCAATAAATGGGCTATCCAAAACTAAAATATTTTTTTAAAATTTGAACCAGTAGTTCTTGAGATTTAAGCGTTCAACCAAACAAACAAAGCAACAAACACATATTATAATATTAGTATAGATTTAAGTTTATAGGATATTAATTATTGTGCAAAAATGTACAAATTTTGTGAAATAAGCATTCGTAGAGATCTTAAGTGTGAGAAGTGTAGCATTTATGCATTGAACTCGGTGTTTGCTTTAATCTCAATGAATCCCTTAATATTCTGTAAAATGGTGGTACCCGTTTTACAATTGATTATTTTTCCTTCTTCACCTGACAGTGGCTTAACTATACCGCATGTTTGCATACGGTCATGTGGTCATTAATTTCCCTATTACTGTTAATCTCATTATCCCACTTTTACTTTATACTTGAAACAATTTTAATTATACATAAGGTTTTTCTAACATAAGACAGGGCCTTTTACTAAATATGATGTATTGTTTAATGACAAATAAAGAAGTTTTTTTTTTGATACTTGAGATTGGCAAAATTACGCGTTAGGCGTAAAGGCCATTTTATAAAAGAAGAAGAAGCTATAATATATATAAATTGAAAGCTTAGGGTTGAATATAGAAAGTCACATAATAATTCAAACTACAAACAATGAGACATAAACGTACTACTTTATGTTTTTAATAACTGTTATATTTATTTGACCATTGTTATATTTTTTTATATTGGGGTGCGGGCAGGTATTGGAAACGGGACTAGTACCTACATAAATAAGTTTTCTTTTGTTGATTTTTCGGATAATATTGCATTTTCGTTTTTGTGGTGTTTTATACGAGTGTTTACATGGTGGCTTTGGCGTCCTACTGATCAAATCGAACAACTTTTTCCAATGAGCCATTTGACGCAAATGTGACGCAAATAAAAAAAATCCTTTTACATACAAACTAATAAAATTACCAATTTGTATTTTTTTTTTATTTGCGACACATGGTTCTCTAGACAAGTTGTTCGAAGTGATCAGGGGAGCCTCATATTAGCCCAAAGTACAACCTTTCAAATTCACTCGTATATAAATTTTATATATTGTAATAAAAACTAAAATAAAAAAAAGGAACGTAAAAACTAAAATAAGAATTTCACAAAACCCGGGATAAATACAACCTGCTTAAAATAAGTTTGCCTTTGTTACCATCCTTTTGGCATGTTGTGTAAAATTTACCTTTTTTTTTACCAAAAAAATCTCCAGTACAGAGGAATTTAAGTAGAACAGATGGCACATAAGAAACATCCTGTCGTATTGTTGAAAGTGAATAAACGTGAGAAATAGTAAAATTCTTACCGTGTAAGGTAAATCGTTCAGGTGTTAAAAGGTTCGGGGCTTTGCTCTATAAATTACCATCAGGTCGATACAATGTCACACATGCCGTGCTTCAATAAATAAAATGGGCATGATATAAAAAGTCACAGACCTGAATGAGTAGAGTGCACTAATCATTATAGTGCGTAGAAAAAAGAAAGAAAATCCTTTTGTTTTCTTGGAGGACGGCATGTGACTGTGTATCGACTTGATGGTAAGCAGACCTACAAAATCCATGAATGGGTTCATCAATACACATAATTGATCGCTCCCACTATGTCGGCTAAATGATCCGGTTAAGAAATGTGCGATAGAAACCAATTTACATTACGAGTCTAATAGGGTCGCGCTGCTTTTTTGTCAAATTAACTGCCCGTTTACGTAACCGCACCCTGAAAGTATATATACCCACCAAAGATCATTATTCGATTGCTTGTTAAAAGTTTAATGCTCATCATCTTAACTTTCTACTGGGCCCTTCTAACCTAATACAATTTCTGTGTTTTTGATCTATTATATTATACCTTTTCGTACTTACACTGTGGCTTCCATGAACCATTTTTGGTTACGTATTCTATTGGTCTTAAGGTTTCTTTTGTCAATTGAGTGATCCCTTTAGAATGTTTGAACAGTACATTCGGGTCTAAAGGGCCAAACCTAGCTTGCCAAATAAGAGACAGGTTTAGCTAAAAATATTTATGCATTATTTAAGAAGAACAGAACGAGAGCAAAATTAAAAATACTATTTAAGTATTCAAGCTTTGGTCAATTAATTTAATTAGGGGATTCTTTGCATATACTTTTTTTTTAATTATATACAAATTTAGAAATAGAGTTATTATCTGTCATATAAAAAAGATGCTGACAGATTTCAAATTAAAACAAAATTTGCGTGGCATAGCTTAATTATAATATGTTTGAGAATTATATATTTTTCCGTTTTAGTTTGAAATTTTAACAAAAAAAAACTAAATAGCGTTTATCTCTATCCACAGTGTCACAGAGAACACCGAGAGCGGTCGCAGCAGACAGTTGCAGCCGCAGCCTTCCTCGGCCGCGGCTCGCCACAAGGCAGTGCCGCAGCCGCTCACGACGACGGCCCACAGCAAGCAGCTGGCGGCGGGGGGCTCCAACCACCCGCCCCAGCCGCAAGGTAACCACAAACGTAATGACCTTTATATCTCCACACACTATATACACAGACCACAAACACTATGACCTTTATATCTCCTACACACACTATATACACAGGCATAAGGCAGTGTCGCAGCCGCTCAAAGCAAGCAGCTGGCGGCGGGGGGCTCCAGCCACCCGCCCCAGCCGCAAGGTAAGGTACAAACGTAATGACCTTTATATCTCCTACACACTATATACGCAGACACAAGGCAGTGCCGTAGCCGCAAGGTAATCACAAACGTAATGACCTTTATATATCCTACACACACTATGTACACAGACACGAGGCAGTGCCGCAGCCGCAAGGTAACCACAAACGTAGTGACCTTTATATCTCCTACACACACTATGTACACAGATACAAGGCAGTGCCGCAGCCGCAAGGTAACCACAAACGTAGTGACCTTTATATCTCCTACACACACTATGTACACAGATACAAGGCAGTGCCGCAGCCGTAAGGTAACCACAAACGTAGTGACCTTTATATCTCCTACACACTATATACACAGATACAAGGCAGTGCCGCAGCCGCAAGGTAACCACAAACGTAGTGACCTTTATATCTCCTACACACAATATGTACACAGATACAAGGCAGTGCCGCAGCCGTAAGGTAACCACAAACGTAGTGACCTTTATATCTCCTACACACTATATACACAGATACAAGGCAGTGCCGCAGCCGCAAGGTAACCACAAACGTAGTATCCTTTATATCTCCTACACACACTATGTACACAGATACAAGGCAGTGCCGCAGCCGTAAGGTAACCACAAACGTAGTGACCTTTATATCTCCTACACACTATATACACAGATACAAGGCAGTGCCGCAGCCGCAAGGTAACCACAAACGTAGTGACCTTTATATCTCCTACACACACTATGTACACATACAAGGCAGTGCCGCAGCCGCAAGGTAACCGCAAACGTAATGACCTTTAGATCCCCTACACACACTATATACACATACACAAGGCCAGTTAGGTAAGCAATATGCTCTCCTAAACTTATTAAAATAAATAAATTTTATGTTAAGTACAGTTAAAAATAAACAAATAAAAAATTTAGATAATGTAAAAATTATGACCTCCGAAAAACTGATTTAAGTTAACTTTATGTCTATAAAGTTAACTTAAGTCAGTTTTTCCGAGTAAATTGTAAAGGGAAAAAAAATGAACGCCGTTATTCTTGATAAAAAAAATACGTATGGAAACAGTGGCCGTTCTGTTTAAAATATCAATGCACAATATGTGGCGTGAGCTGTACCGATAACATATAAATAAACAGTTGGCTTTATCATCGTCCGTTCTTGTTATTTTATGATATACCTACAAATTCTCTATTTTATTTAACTTTGTCCGTGGGAATATAGAATATACCTACACAAGTATACGATGAAAGAGATTCGTTGTTTATGTTTTGCCTTTAGTCTTATACTGGGTGTTCATCATTTAGCCGGCATAGTGCGAGCGATCAATTTTGTTTAAGACTAAATTGATCGACCCCATTCATGGGCTTTATAGGTTTGCTCACCACTAGGTTGATACAAAGTCACATCCAATAAAAAAGAATGTAGACATCTACTAAACCATAGTTACCTGATTTAGTTACAATAAACACACGTTCTGATTTCTTTCCATAGACAGAAATAGTTAGTTTAACCTCCCAAATTTCCCATTTACATATATATGTAATCGGTGACTTAACTAATTTAGCGTATTTCCTTTCATGCACGGCGACGCGCTACTCCAGGATCTGGCTGCGGTGGCGATGGAGACTATCAGCTGGTGCAGCACGAGGTCCTCTACTCCTCTTCCAATAGGTGAGGAATTGATATGATCTACTGAAAGAGATTAGGATAAAAGCTATTCCAAGAAGGTAGTAGCGTTCAGCATAAGGGCTTACAAAATCAGTGATGAGGGGTTTAAAAATTTTGGATTTTTTAATATGATTTTTGGATTTTAGGAATTGTACAATGTATTTCTTTTTTGCCCAGATATCCGTTCTCTGGTTATTTGTTCTGGAAAGTTGATATTCCACCAGTGGAGAGATTTTAAGGACTGCTAATGGTCTGCCACTTGCTTTGCTATTGCACTAATTGGAACAATTTTAGTAATTCTCTAAAAATACCGGGAAATACTTCTCGAGGCTGACTAGGATGAACAGTTATATCAGAATTTTCTTGTAATAATATATAAGCAAAAACCCACAAAAAAATATAAATTATGACAAAACAGCCACATCCAATTATAGATAATGGCGTTTTTTTATCAGATACTTTGTTATCGTAACTTCAGCTATAGCGGTTAAAGCAGGTGATTGAAAAAGGGGCTTTTTCGGTCTTGACAGACTTGCATAGAACTTAGCAGCAAACTTGAGCATACTGACTAATTCCTGCTTGGAGCCATTTATCATCAGATTTTGTAGTGCACTGCTAGCCTTACCCAAGGCGCGCTTAACTAGCCCGATACTGTGTTATTTGTATCCAAGACCTAAACCTACAAGTGAATTCCTTAAGGGGATGCTAAGACGTCGTTGATGGACTCCTAGTTAGTTTTATATGCCTTTAAAATGCTGGCCCCTTCATAGGCGCTCTCAACTATCTCAATACCAGACACATTTGGCGGGTCGACTTTATCTAGCGGCTGGACTTCCACCTTGGGCACCAAGTCTTTAGGTGTTGTTTCTAAACAGTTTCCTGTTCTATGGAAACATGGGCTAGCCCATTGCCATTATTGGTTAATCTCCTAGGAAAAACCTTACTAATTTTAACATTCAATGTTTCAGGTACGAGGTGCTAGAGTTCCTCGGGCGAGGCACCTTCGGCCAAGTGGTCAAGTGCTGGAAGAAAGGCACCAATGAGATAGTTGCCATCAAAATCCTTAAGAACCATCCCAGCTATGCCAGGCAGGGGCAGATTGAGGTAAGTCACTGTAGTAAACCCAACAAAAAATATTGTAATCAATCAATGTCTAAGAAGTTAGAACTTAATATGGCGGCACCGAACATGTTTGAAAATTAAAAGACACAATAAGTAGCTATTTTCTATTACAAGATGTGTTATAGCACTTTCATTATTATTTATACGTCCATGGTTAAAACATTAAGGGAGATTATATTTCAACAGTAAGAAAATAAAAAATGGAAATGCTTTAAGCATCATTCTCTTCACGTTTCTTAAGAAATCTCTCTGAAAATATAAATAAGGTTTTGGAGTTCCATTATGGTACCGTTGGCAGACAGCCAGAGAGCTTATTTTGTATATACAATCCTGTTTTATTTCCTTAATATATTGCATAATTGTTAAAATAAAATTTCCTGGATACATTATACTTCCTTATGCATTTTATCCTATATATTATGCTATTTATATAGCTTATCAGTATTTAAATATGTATTTATCCGCTAATGTCCTTATTCATAAAAACTTATTGAGTCCTTTAAGAACACTTTGGTTGAAATAGGCTTTGTCTCTTTTACGCATATTTATCTTTATAAATAAAAAATAAAATACCATCACGGGTGCCTATTTGGCTCCCGAGAACCGTTTAAACGGCCTCAGGGTACCCAGCGGAGGGATTAACCCTTCCTCATTTCGCCGATGGTATTCGGAGGTATATGATGAAATAGCCTCGTTGTATAAAGCGGTCACCCATCCCAGGCCGGCCTTGTAGTCATCTGTTTAACCTTGTTATCGGTTGCGCAGTGACTTAACCACTAGGCTGGTGCCGCTTTTTGTTGATAGATATTTATTTTTGTTGATAGATAAAGAGCGAAAACCTATTTTAACTGTTCTTCTAGGTCTCAATAAGTTTTTATGAATACCGGTGTAAGTGTTTAAATATTAAAATTTTATAAAATATTATATTCATGGATGAATATGTTATGAACAACTTTTACTATTGGACTAACTCTCTCTAGAACAAAATTAAAATCAATGTAATCCTAGCCAAGGCACTTAAAAAAAAAATCAAAGAGTAATCTTTTTTGTTTTGTTTTTGTTTATTCGCCCTTATTCTTATTCTCGCAAATATTTGTCAAAGAATGTTATTTGGTTTAATAAACCCTGAGCGTATTGAAGAACCTTTGATGTCTCATTAATTACTTGAGTGAGTTTGATGATGGAACTTTTCCACTGTTTTGATGAGTTTTTGACGACAGATTTACTTCATTTCAATATTGTTTGTTTGGAGTTTAAAATTATTGATGATAATTTGAACTTTAATATATATATATATATTAAAGTTCATACATATATGTTTGGGATTCGTTTAGAACTTAATATTATTCTTAAATTAATTTAACGAATATTTGTCCTGTGGACATAGTGCGAGTTTGTTTTAAAGTTCTCACTGCGTTAAGTGAGTACTTTCCACCAATAGGACCTCTTAATTTTGTAATCCTGTTAAAATAAGCTAAACTGATTGGCGGAGAGTACTCACATACTATGATTAGAAAGTTAAAAAAAACTCGCACGGGCCATTGATGAAAAATACTGATGTTTACCTCGGGCCAGAGGCCCTCCTTTGAACACACTGAAACTTCGGATAAGGTACGCTTTTTCTCACTTTTCCATAAGTCGACTAGGGTAGCAATTACTGAACTTTCTGTTTCGTGTGTTAAAAGTATGGCCTCAGACGTTTATTTGGTTTAGGTTACCGATATGCTTATATAAATTAGTATCTACTGTAAACTAAAAAAACTAAATTAACATGAAATAATCTTCAAGTTTGTCCTGTGGCATGGTCCCCAAGATGCTAATGGCATTACCTTTTTGTGTATGGCTATTGATATCTTTTATTTAAAATGCACGCCAGCTCTTGGGTCTCCGGTAGCGTCAATAAGGAGTGGGGTCAAAGTTTTGTATGTTTCTTTGGCATCCTCTCTATTTGACTCTACGGTCCAAATGTCTCTTTCTGCGAAAGCCAAAAATTAATGAACTAAAATATATTAACCTATATTACTTTTGATATTCCAGGTGTCGATCCTGTCGCGCCTCTCGCAGGAATCGGCGGACGAGTTCAACTTCGTCCGAGCCTACGAGTGTTTCCAGCATCGCTCTCACACGTGCCTCGTGTTTGAGATGCTGGAGCAGAACCTCTATGACTTCCTCAAGCAGAATAAGTTCTCTCCGTTGCCTCTCAAGTATATCAGGCCGATCTTACAGCAAGTGTTGACTGCGTTGTTGAAGTTAAAGGTTTGTTTGTTTTATTATTATATTGTCGGCATCCAACTCATTGGTGTCTCATGTTTGAGATGCCAGAACAAACCCTGCCTCAAACAGAATAAGTCTTCTCCGTTACCTCTCAAGTACATCAGGACATATGGTAGAACTTACAACAAGTGTTGACTGCTTTGTTGAAGTTAAAGATTTGTTTATTTAGTCTTATGTTTTTACCATTACTCTTAGATGATGATGATGCTTCACGTTTGATACGCTAGGAAAAAAAAATCTAAATAGATTAATAAATGTTCGTTTATGATTTGACCGCCATCGTGGTCTAGTATACTGTAGACTGCGCCTGTAATAGACGTTGTAGCCAATGGGCTTTGGTTAGATTTCCACACGTGTACATAGTATAGGACCTCGATTTTCTTAAATTAACTTTAGTTCAACCGTGTCATAATCGCATCGTAATATAATTACAATAGCTTAATTTGTCATATTTCGTATTCTGCTAACCAATTGCCCAATACTGTCAAAAACAGCGAGCGTTAATCTTACTATTCTATTTACCATAGTTAATTTAAAACAATTGAGTTTTTTTTTTATTGGAGCACGGCATGTGACTTTGCATCTAACCTGGTGGTGAGCATACTTACAAAGTCCATAAATGGGGTCGATCAGTGATTCTTCTTCAACAACATTGATCGCTCCTACTATGCCGGTTCAATAATGCGATTATGAAATGAGCGGCGACAAAGACGAATTGCATTACGAGTATATTTTAATATACGCGCTGCCTTATCGTGGATTCAACCACCCATTTCGTAACTGCACCCTGAAAGGAGACCACCTCGACAAGAAATTTATGCAGTAATGTCTTGAAAACCTGAGACCCCACAGACTAAAGCCTATACATTACTAGGTCACTTGACGGTTTTTGTATTGGTATGGGTAACGAGTCCGGTCGGTCGGCCTAGCAGAGTTAGTCCGCGTCGAGGCCTTCCTCCGACCTAAAACTAATTGTAGGCTTACCCCCGTATTCTAAGTCGTGGTTTCCAATACACTTTTACTTAAGGATAGTCTGTCCCATTCTATCTTTCTTGAAGTGATATTTGGTGGAAAGGGTTAGACGTTCCTTGAGTGAAAGTGGAGTGGAAAACACGACTTGGAATACGGGGGTTAGTGGCTAATTTAAAACCAGAGACAATATATGTGTTATATTTTGCAGCAACTAGGCCTGATTCACGCGGACTTAAAACCGGAAAACATAATGTTGGTGGAGCCCGCGCGACAGCCGTACCGGGTCAAAGTGATCGACTTCGGAAGCGCCTCGCACGTCAGCAAGGCCGTCTGTAACACCTATCTGCAGAGTCGCTACTACAGGTAAATATCATTTGGTAAATTTATTATTAAGGATACTACATTCGTAATCGCGTAGTCAGCATTCTCCACACAAAATGAGCTTTCGCACTTCCAGTAATACTCGATTGCTGTTAAAATTACTCTTTTTATGCAGCTAACTTCATGGGAAAAGTTGTTCTATTTGATATATACCGACATATCTTTTTATTTTTTCGAAATCAAAAAAAAGACTTTTTAGATATTATAATACAAAAATATTTATTACCCACAACAGAGCCTACTTCTAATATGACAACTTGGCTGTTAGTCGAAGTTCAATTATTATTTTTATGTTGGTATTTGTACGTAAAAATATTTCTGTTGCAATAAATATTTTTGTATTGTTTATAATATTTATATATTTATTACAAATGAAAGATTTTTACTTACAATTACATTACCAACTAGTGAAAGACTTAGCTTGTTACCATTGACATGCCAATTATCATCTGTCATACAAGGGTACCACCAAGGCGACCAACCTCACCACCCATATCCACGCCAGACTAGTAATCTATTTTTATTCCAAATTTCATCAAGATCAGTCAGCCATTCTGGCATGATGGAGTAACAAACATCCATCCATTTAACTTAAACCTATGCATTTATTATACTAGTAAGATAAATATTTTAACTTGTTCCTTACAGAGCACCAGAAATAATCCTCGGGCTAGCATTCTGCGAGGCCATTGATATGTGGTCTTTGGGATGTGTGGTCGCTGAACTTTTTCTAGGCTGGCCTCTGTACCCAGGCTCCTCCGAGTATGACCAGATCAGATACATCTCGCAGACACAAGGCTTGCCCACAGAACATATGCTTAACAAGTAAGTCATGTTATACCATTGATATGCTGTGGTTACAAATGACAAAGGCTCTTTACTGTTGATATACTATAGTTATTGATAACATATTTAAGTTAGCCCCCAAATCAAGAATAAAAAATCAAACTCTTACAAAAAGAAAGAACGAATATGAAATAACCCTAGCATAAATTGAACCCTTAGATCTGAATCCATAATGGCCATGAAGGCGGTCAATTTATTCATAACATGATTTTTTTTTTATTTACACCCACAATAATAATAATCTTGAATTATAAAATTATCTAGGACTACTGAAAATTATTGATTAACATTATATATTTTTTTATTTGCAGTGCATCTAAAACAGCGAAATTTTTCTATCGAGATGTGGACAGCACACATCCATTTTGGAGACTCAAAACCCCTGAAGAACACGAATTGGAGACAGGAATCAAAAGCAAAGAAGCTAGGAAATATATCTTTAACTGCCTCGATGATATTGGTCAGGTTAGTAAAATGATTTTTTTACCATCACGGGTACCTTTTGGCGTCCCAGACCGCTTAGACGCCATCGGGTATCCAGAAGAAAGACCTTGTTTCCATCTCGTCGTCGCGTCGCCCTAAAATAGTATTATGTATATTAAACAGTACCGGACCTAAAAAGCTGCCCTGTGGAGTGCCGGTACTAAATACCCATTCACAAATAACTGATTGGCAATTAAACATATTGATTCTTTTCTTATTAATGTCGCCAAAAAGTATTTTTGTGACTGCAATATATGTATTATATTTTTTTGCTAAATATGTTAAGATTAATCGTGTCAAAAGCCTTTGCAAGATCTGGGAAATTATGAGATAATTAAATTACTTTATATTGTACAAAGTTATTAATTTTAAAACTTATAACCTACTTGCCCAACTCGAAATCAATCAACACATTGTAACAGCATTGCGGGGAATAGCTAAATGATGCAGTTACGAAACAGGCAGCGATAAAGACGAACTTGCATCACGAGTCTACTTTTATATCCTCTCTGCTTTATCGATAAATCAACCGACTACCATCTCGACAAGAAATCAATGCAGTAGTATCCTAAATACCGGTGAACAACAGACTAAACCCCAAACATTATATTTCACACAAGACACGGTTTTTCATCTGTATGGACGTAATGTTTGTGTTATAGTCTGAAAACAATGTAATGTTAAATATTGGTATGTTGGTTTCAGGTAAACGTGCCGACAGATTTGGAGGGTGGACAACTGATGGCTGAAAAGGCTGACCGAAAGGAATTCATTGACTTGTTAAAGAGAATGCTTACTATGGACCAGGTTAGTGTTTTTTTATTGCAAATACCGGTGGTGAGGGTATATTTAAACGATTATTTTATTTTATTTTTATGTATCACTAATAAATTGTACAAAAGATAGCATGTTTTGGCGTTTTTTTGAGAGAATGAATAATAATTTTAATTTAACAATTATGTTGTTATGCACCCTGACTGAACCGGACGCGCAGTTTATCAGTAACTGATGATATTCTGGGTCTCCCAAGAAGTGGTCAGCTCGTCGTGGTGTTTGAATACACTCAGTATACAGTATCTGTAACAGTTTCACAAGTTGTATAGTGAAACTGGGACCGACAGCTTAATGTGCTCTTCGAGGACATTAACGAAACTACGTTTTTTTTTTCAATTGCGACATATGATTCCATGAGAAAAGTTCTTTGATTTGATTCTATAGCATATTAGCCCAAAGTACAACCCTTCAAGATCACCATGTTTGTTTTTTCTTTCAGGAAAGGAGAATAACCCCGGGCGAGGCGCTAAACCATTCGTTTGTGACGCTGGCCCATCTTGTGGACTATGCGCACTGCAACAATGTCAAGGCTTCAGTACAAATGATGGAGGTAATCATGTCATTTTATTGTTATAAATTTGTCTTTTAAAGTTTTTTTTTATGATTACGACAAAATAACGGTTTTAAAACACAACAGTACAAAAAATGCTGTAAATAATCGATTTTAAATTCGTTTTCTAAATGTGCATAACACTCTTATAGCATTATTATTTTAATATTCCATTGAATATTCCTACTACAAAAATATATTATTAAAAAATACCTACAGTGCAATTTTGTACTTTGAAATTTTAATGTAGTACCTATTGCATGTAGAAACTAATCTTAAATTGCTAATGTCATAAGTCAGTATAAAAAAAACACTGTCTCAATTTAGAAAATGAAGTGTATATAAATTCTCATTTTTATTATTCAATTGTATTGTTTATATTTATTATTTTAGTAGCCTTTCTGTAAATAAATTAATAAATTAGTTTTTACATAAATATTAAATTTTCTCGATTACAGAATATCTTTTATTAATAATTGTTTCACACATTATGTATTGCATTACAATATTTAATTAATAATTATTGCGCTATTTTTTGTCCTTTTTTTCAATAGTTCATAATTTTTTTTTGGTTATCGGCCCCTAGACATTTGTGATCATTGTGACCGTGTAGACTAGTGGTTGCGCCTTTGGCGTTGTATCCGGAGAACGTGGGTTCGATTCTCGCCCATGACAAAAATATTAGTACGTTTTTATGTACACTTGTCATGGGTTGGGTATAAAGAGGTAAGGTTTGTATGTTTGTAAAGTAGTTAGTGGGTAATCTCTGGATCTACTGAACCGATTTAGAAAATTATTTTAGTGTTGGATAGCCCATTTATCTAGGAAGGCTATTGGCCTATATATCACGCTACGATCAATAGGAGCGGAGCATCAATGAAAAATGTTGGGAAAACGGGGAAAATTGGTTCCTTTTGAGAGCTTCCGTTGCGTGCACTGCGTAAACGGTTAAAGTTACGCAGAAGTTGCGAGGGTCAGTTAGTATATAAAAAGTTTAATAAAAAATATTTTAAATTAACCGCGGGAGGAAGAGATGGAAAGAGGGAACCTTTGCCTAGCAGTGGGACACAATGGATTAAAAAAAAGAAACCGCGGGTCACAACTAGTTGTTTAATATTATTGTGTTTGTTTGGTTTAAGGTATGTCGTCGGTCAGGCGGCATGTCCGGGGAGTACGTGAGCGGTGTGGTCCCGCCGGCCGCGCCCCCGCACCACCTGGCGCTCATCACCAACCAGCAGCGGCTGCGGTACGACAACTTGGTGAGTGCCATGTCATGTGTCCTTCCGTCCTCAACACCATAAGACCCACAGCACAGCAGCGCCCCCAGCGGCGGTGACTGAAGACTGGGATTTCTATCCCCACCACAAGAAATAACTGATTGTTATATATCTGGGATTTAATCTGGCGCTTTTTTCTTTTTCTTTATTTAATCAAATAAAAAAAATACAGAATTTTACAAGTATTTCTCTGCCAAACTATATAAATAGATTGCTCTCGTTACATTTTTTGGTACTTAATTCTAACACAATTTTTATTTATTTTTAATAAACATGAATTAGGGTGAGTTGCAACAAAGTAAAGTAAAGGAAGAAGAAAGAAAGATAAATTTATCGCTATAAAATATAGTAAATAAAATCTTTATGGCAATGGGACTAAGTGTCTGTTATGCTGCAAGCTAAGGAATGTACATAGCAGGAACTGGTTTTCAGAATGGGCCCCTTTTCTTTACATGCTCACAATTATATACAAGTGCAAACTTAAAAAAAAAATCTAAATAAAATTACCTCTTTTAAATACAAATTACAAATTGATTTTACTTGCCTATGACTTCATTAAAGATATATTATGCTCACAATTCAAAATACATGTAACATGCAGTTTCAAATATATAAAAAAAAAACATTAAATATAAACATTTGCAGCCTAAAGTTGTTTTTGAAATACCCAAGTCTTAATGATGTGATCTCATGTTTCTTAAATACAATCCTTTTTTTTATTAGTCTTTGTAATTATTACAATTGAAGTTAAAAATGGCGCCGTATGTACCAGCTGTCATTCGACTTTTAAACTGGTACATTTGTCCCCACTTTTAACTTGTAATCGTTACATTTACAGTTATCATTTAAATAATGAACTTGAGCAAAATAACGCCTGATTCAATTAATAATAGATTTTACAACAAGTGCATGAAAAGAACCATTTTTATCGATAGTAATGTCGAGGATAAAATGGTTTTGTGGACGAGTTATAAACTCTGCTTTTCACTTCGGTTGCGAGGAAATAAAACAGTAGTATAACATAATATTTCTTTAATTAAAATTCAAAGTAAAATTAGTACAGTTTTGAATATTGAAGGAAATTGTTTTTATGTCTTAAAAACACATAAGGCAAATAAATTTAAGTAAATATAATAAAATAACAAATTCAATCTATGAACTTCTTATTGTGTTTGGCTGTATGACTCATTTTCTTTGCCTTAATATAGATACATTTATACATTAATGCACTTGTGCACAAAATTCGATTTTGTGCAGCCTATATCCTGCCCAAATAAGCACTTTCAAAGCATGAGAAGTGAAAATAAATCCAAATGTTTCAAGGAACCAGCCGTAGCAGTCTATTAGAAATAAAATAAAATGTTGTTGGGTGATGTGGTTTGTAACCGCTGGTATTGTTTCAGTACCAACTGTACCAGGGCGGGCGCGTAGTGGGAAGTACCCGGCAGTATGCCACACGAGCCGCAGAACCATTTACGCATCAGTTCGTGTCTTCTATACTCTGTCCACCGCCGTATCAGGTAATTAAAAACACTCATGTATTAAGGATACTGCCCTCGCAATCGCGAAGGCTGCATTCTCTATACAAAATGAGCTTTCGCACTTCCAGTATTTCTTGATTACTGTTTGTCGCCGAATTTAATAAATATTTTTTTGTTTATTTAATAATCTTTCTGTTATAAAAATATTTATTTCCCATAACAGAAAGATTTTTGCGTATAATTACCAACGTAAAAATAATAATTGTACTTCGACTACCAGCCAAGTTGTAATATTGGAAGTACATTTGTATGGGCCTTAAGTCGACTACAGAGCTCTTAACGATTATAAATCGGCCTATAATATCCATATTGCCTCATACTGACTCTCTGACCGATCAAACTGTCGTGGTCTGGACAACCGACACTAAAAGTCTTTAGTGTCGTCCATATCATGAAACTAAGAATAATGTATTGAACCGCCGCCCTAAGTCCTAAATTCGTCTATAAAACGAAATATCAAACGTGTTCGTTGTTGTATTAGAAATTGATATGCGTAAAAAAAACAAACCTATAACTAAAGTGATCTTCAAGAACTCAATATGTTTTTTTTTATAAATAAGCCCTTAAGAGTTCATCTCTACTGATATCCTACATTATAATAGCATATGCTTCCCCCTAATCTAGGTGCAGCAGCTAGCCGCAGCGGCTGCGGCTGCCGCAGCGCATCACCAGCAAGCGGTGACGGAGGAGTGGCGCGCGCCGCTCATCGTGGAGCCCGCGCCGCTGCCCGACCACGACGTCTGGGACTTCCATCCCCACCACCACAAGAGGTGAGCCCCCCAACCAACCAAGTTATCTATAAAGTGGTGAACATAGGAACTAACTTAATAGGAAGGCCGCCATCTTAATATGTTATGTTAGGTGTTAAATATGCCGAAAGCAATAGAAAAATTTGTTACGAAATTTGTTTAACTGAATGTTATTATTTTTTTGCTAATTTCTGTAAAAAGTCTATCTTTTAAATTAATCCCTTTTTCGCCTTCGTTCGTAGCACTTTCGACTCCATAGTAATTAATGTTTTAAAATTTCAAAAGAGCTAGCAACTATTCTGGTTTGGCGTAGGTTGGTTTAATCATAAGAAATATGTATTACCCGATATTTAAAATATCGCTTAAGGTATCCCGAACTGTGACTACTACATATTGTTAATGGTAAATGTCAACAACCAACCTCACGGTCTGAATGGCGATAACACCGCTGTCAGCGCTGACGTTCATAATCACCGGTCCGATTCAAAAAGCGCGATGAGATTACTCACGCCGCTATTAGCGTGCTAATGAATCGGACCAGTGATTAAGCGCGCTCACAAGAACTTCACTTGTATCTCCCTCTATCTCGCAACTAAAACATATGCTCCTCTCACTCTGTTTGAATGTCAAATAAAACGCCATAAAAAAAATCATGAATTTTAATGTATTTTGTATATTTGTTTACATAAATACCAAAATAAATGAGAACACAACACTTTTAACTATCTACTTAATAATTATTTTAGAAATTTTAATACTTTCCTCAAAAACATGTCTCTAGATAATTGTCATTTTGACAGTGCTCACAGTGATTTCACCCAGAAGCAAAATCACTGTTAGTCAAATACAGCGTCTGTAATGACGTCACTATTAATGTCAAATCATCTATCGTTATCGCGCTTACGCTCAATCGGACCGGCGCTGACAGCGTTGACATCGATTTTGTCGCGAATCGGACCGCAAGGCAAGAGTCAACAGTAACAATCCTTGCTTAAGTTTTAAGTAGGTTTAAAATTATTAGTTCGAGTCTTACAAATATTAAAAGATTTATTTTTGTCTTGTTTGGATTCAATGTGTAAAATAGTTATACCTACTTGAACACCAATAATTAAATTTAACAAAAAAATTATCGTTTCGAGTTGTATTTTTTTGTATTATCTTGTTATGGATGGGGTTATAAAACTAACGTCGAAAAGGGGATGTTTACTGTTAAAGTAATGTGTTTTATTTTCTATAATTAAACGAGCTTTTATTGTAATATATCGCTGTGCAGCAATTCCCTACAAAGAGGTTGTATTTTAATTATTTATATGAACATGTATTAATCGTCTATAGGGGCGATTTTTTTCGGTAGATGTCGCTGCATATTAGATAAATAAAAATATCCTGCGCCACCAACCAAAATATCTCCTGATAAATAGTATTTTAAATACATAAGTACTAGTATTAAAAATCGATTGGTCATAAAATTAACTAGTGTTGTAACGTGTCGGTTTACCAACAGA
Organism: Monopis laevigella; assembly: GCA_947458855.1. Taxonomy (NCBI): domain Eukaryota; kingdom Metazoa; phylum Arthropoda; class Insecta; order Lepidoptera; family Tineidae; genus Monopis; species Monopis laevigella. The sequence goes on along the minus strand of OX381594.1, from coordinate 10,494,105 downwards.
TCGACAAAGCAACAAACGAGTGCGGCACAACACTACCAGCCGCATCACCAAACAACACATCACTACAGGTAACTTACTGATTTTTCTTGAGTCGTTTATTAAATTTCATAAAATTGGTTTGTTCTTGATTTGGGATTCTTTGAGGGTAACCCGAAGACTGTAGACTCGTGTTTGTGTTATCTCAGAGAATCCCATAAAAAAATAGTCTATTGCTATTTTAGCTTTTAATGTCTCTCGATATTGACAACAGTACCGTTTATTGCTATTCCTCATTATCTTAGTCCTTTTCCACGGAATAGTCCTTAATTACTTTAGTCTGAGTTGTACCAAAGTGTCTGTTAATGTAATGTAACGATTAAATATGGCGTCGAATGTACCAAATTTATTTTGCAGTTCGAATGACAGGTGGTAGAACTATTCTATATTAAATTATAAAATATCTAATACATGAGCTAGAGTTTTTGTAAAATTCTATATATTTTGTAATCTATAGTAAAATATAGTTTTTTTTTTGAAGAAGCCAGGCGAGATTTTTATTCATTTTAAGTTCGCAAGCGTTGTAACAGACGTCTTTTATTTTACCAGTCTTTTGTTACTGTAGACTATTGCATTCAATGCAGTAGTCACCTGATAATCTGTGAACCCACAGACAGATAAAACTTTTTACCTTTATAATTATGTTTTAAGAATTATTGTATGTCTTTGTACAGCATATCGAGCGGTAAGAAGGAGCCCACTCAGCTGTCTCCGGTGAAAAAGCGGGTGAAGGAAGGCACCCCACCTTCGCGGCACAGGCATCATCATCATGAGACCCACACGTATGTATTATTCTTATTTATAGGATTAAGATTTTCCGATTGAGGGCCATCAAAAAAATTGTACTGGTACAGGCTTACCCAGACCCGGAAAGCTACAGGCTCCTCAACCTTAGTGATATCCCCAAGTATGTCAACAACCCATTTGAGGACAGGACTGAGGTGTAAGTTGAATAGGAATGGCGAACACACAAAAGATCCCATAGGGTCGATTTGATTAACGTAAACTCCAAAACCAGTAACTTCGGATCAGTATTTGCATTTTAACCTTATCATGCTCAAGCATCCAGAAATTTTAGAAAGGATAACGTCTTAAAACGCTTCCTGCCCCACTCACGTATTGGTCATAATCCAAACAATCACGATAAACTTCAAAACTAACAACTGAGTAGAAATAGAAGTTTTAGGCGCCATTTTGCATAATAAAATGTGATTTCTGTCAGTGAGCAGAATTTTGAACTTTAACTGGGCAGAAAACGAAAAAGTATATTTTGTTAATTTAAAATCACAATAGGCAGTAAGAAGATAATATATTAGCCTATACTGTCCCACTGTTGGGCGAAGGCCTCCCTTCCCTCTTTCCATCTCCTCTTCAGTGTCCAACTCATCCCTCCATCTCCTCCTGGGCCTTCCACGTTGTCTCCTCCTGTCGAATGGTGCCCAATCTGTTATATTTTTTGGCCATCGATCGCCGGTCATACGGCACAAGTGGCCCACCCAGTTCCATTTAAGCGTGGCGGCTTTCATAGCGGCGTCGATTGTTTGTGTTTTAGAGAAAATAACAATAAAAAATAAATGAACAGTTATAAAATACGCTTCAAACTAATTAGACAACGCTCTTAACTGCTAACAATTTTTTTAACAAATGTATTTTATTTGGATCGCAAATGTCTGCGCAAACATACCCTCACTACACCCGACTGTGTTCAAGTTGATTGCCGCTATCTATATATACTATTATTTTAATTTTTTGTGGCATCAGCGCTAATTATGTAATAAAAATCTAGGTAAAGTTTTTTATTCATCTTTATTCTAGAGAAGGCGGATATAATAAATGTTTAAAGCTAAAGAGTAATATATAATGTCAAATTTTATACAATATTAATTAAGAAACACAAAATGGCATCCATAGATTATTCCATTATTATTATTATATATTTTTTGTAATTTAAGATTATGATCAGTTTCATAGATGAATTAATCTAATTATAACTTTTATAACAACGGTTACTTTTCAACAGTAATACCAGACCAACGGTAATGCCAGCCTGGGACCCACCGCCTGCTGCGGCTCCAAACCATACCATCACCATCAGAGACACTCCATCCCCGGCGGTGTCCGTCATCACTATATCTGACTCCGAAGACGAAGCCGGACCACGACGCAACTCTCAAGTCCATGGTATGTATATACACGCAAATATATACATACATACACATATACACATACAAACCATACCATTACCATTTGAGATACTCCATTCCCGACGGTGTCAGTAATCACTATATCTGACTCCGAAGACGAAGCCGGACCACGACGCAACTCTCAATTCCAAGGTATGTATATACACACAAATATATACATACATACACACATTTTTATATTGTACAAAAAATACCACTTTAAATCCGAAAACTAAACTACGTGATTCCATTTCTATGCTTGCGAGAGTATATATAAAACAGTGCCTAGATAATTCTTGTTTTTTTTACAAATCGATAGTTTAAGTTTAATTATTATTTATGTTATGTTCTATAATATATTTCAAAATCATAAATGTTTTATTAGCAGCGCCAGCGCCGGCACCAAACGTATGCCAACTACCGACTGCCGTCGCTCGGACGTCCGGCGTCATATGTGTGGCGAGATCCCCGCGAGACGACCGCCACGTCAAGCACGAACCCGCCGTGTGCCAACATCCGCATATTGTAAGTCACAGACATATATATACATACATTTAGCACGTTCAATGATCATAATTGCAATTATAACAAAGATAATTATTTTAAAAGATTAGGATAATAATTACAAAGTATGTAATAGTATTAAATATAAAAGTTTTACATTATACAAATTATTACTTTGCCTTTTTATTAAATATAAAAAGGCAAAGTAATAATTTGTATGTTATGTTTTTAATAACTATACATATACATGGTGACTTTGAAAGGATGTACTTTGGTCTAATATGAGGTTCTACTGATCAATACGAATAACTTTTCCCATGGAACCATGTGCCGCAAATGAAAAATTTCCTTCTCCATAATTGCCTTCTCCATACAAACTAGTAATGTTAAAATGACCAATTTGTATGGGAAAGCCAATTTTTTTTTAAATAGTTGATCGCTTCCGTAGACTAGTAGTTGTCTTTGACGTTGTATCCGGAGATTGTGGGTTCGATTCCCACCCATGGAAATAATATATTAGTTCCTTTTTTCTGTACAGTTATGTCAACTGTATGGTCTGGGTGTTTTTTTAAATATATTATGTATTATATCATTGTTTTGGTACACATAGTACAAGCCTAGAGCTTAGTTTGTGACCAGTAGCCCTAGAGTGAGTTTGTTTTACATTTACTTTCGCGTTAACTTTACTACTGCGTTAACATTTTGACCTATGATTGGTCAAAATGTGCTCGCATTTTTAGTTCTCAAAATTTCCGCTTGGAGCGCTGAACTATTTCCCATACAATTTTAAGTTAAATCAAACTCAAAGTAATAGTTAGAAAACTCACACTAGAGGTACTGAGCAATAGGTGTCTTTCATATTATCATTATAATAGTTTAAAATATATATATACTATTGTCTCCAAACAGCAAGCGGCGCCGGCCGTGGCAACAGTGTGCGTCCCCCCGGCAGCTCCGAACCCCCGCGCGATGCCCACGCCGCAGTCACAGAAGAAGAGACTGCTGGCGCTGGCCCAGCACGACCAGCATGCGCCCAAGCAGGAGCCCGACCACCATCACTATCTGGTATGTACTCTCATACACTTGCGAAAACCCTCAAGTGATCTAGACATGTTTCGGTTTTAGTCTGTGGGTTTACAGGTTTTCATTTCCCCCGTATTCTAAGTCGTATTCTTAACTCAGCTTTTCACTTAAGGAACGTCTCACTCATTCGATATTTCTCGATTTGATATTTGGTGGAACGAAACATGTGAAAATGTATCAAATGCTCGAATTTTGAGGGTCCCGTTTGAGGGTCTTAAGGGCCCTGGAGTAGACTTGACGCCCATACAAACGTTCTTCCAATATTTTTAATATTGGAAGAACGTTTGTAGCTGTTGGCTGTTGGTAGAAATTCAATTATTTTTTTAATGTTCGTAATTGTACGCATAAATCTTCTGTTGTGGGTAATATATTTTTTTTTGTATTATAATAATATATTATTTTTATTTCGAAAAAAAAATGACCTAAAAAATTTAAATAATGATAAACAGTAATCGAGTATTATTGGAAGTGCGAAAGCTAATTTTGTATGGAGAGCGCGGAGTTCGCGATTATGAATGCAGTACACTATATAGCACAGTATCCGTGCTATATAGTGTATATATAGTGTAGATACCATGGAAAATAATAATATTTTTTATGTATATCATATTTTCAGAACCCAACAAGCACAAGACAACAGCAGCCTGAGTATCCGTGTAACCAGTACATACCATCACAACACAAGAGGGAAAGTGTAAGTACTATTTACACGTTTACTTTTGTTGAATGTAAATTTATAGACAATTATAGTATAGATTTTATCTTTTTATTAATTATATATCCTGCTCGAAGGACCAAATGTTTAATTGTTAAAAAGAGAACTGCAATAATGTAGTTGAACAAAGATACATCCGATACGACACAAACGGAGGCCAAGTAACGAGAAAGTGTTTCCTTTTATAATGGATTTAAATAATATTTTTTTACATTGTTAATATTAGTACCATTTCCTGTTCAGTTTGGCATAGTTTATGTGTTTGTAAATAGAATATGTATTAGTATCGTTGTTTTTGGTACACATAGTATAAGCCTAGCTTTGGCTTCTCCATACCAATTGGTGCAGTGGCGTATATTCCATATAGACAAAGGTACTGCCAGGAACATTGGATATAAAATTATATTAAAAATAGTCATTGCTGATGGTATGAGTCTACACCGAACAAGTGGCTAGATCGTCGCGATGGTTTTGAATAGACTCAATAACCCATCTATAAACAGCTTCACAAGTTTGTATAGTGAAACCGGGATCGACAGCTTAACGTGCTCTCCGAGGCACTATAGTGGTGTTGTCAAACAAATGTACATATATTTTTAAATAAAAAACTCAATGGTACACACCGGGATTCGAACCAGGGACCTAAGTGTTTTTAAGTAAAAGGTCTAACCAACTAGGTCACCACGTATAGTTATGCTAAATAAAATGTATATATTACAGTACACATTTTTTTTCTTTAGTCGCTAAATTTCGCTTTAGTCTCGTGCTAGGCACGTTTTGGTTTTGATAAATTTAAATATTGTTTGAAATGCATAACCTTTTGATAATAAACAGTGACGAAGAAAGAAGAAACATATGTATTTATTGCTAAGTTTTTTTATTCTGTCTACCCGAACCTAAATGCTGTGCACGCCACTGAATTGGTTATACTATTTTTTTATTTGCCTATATCTAGCCTCATATTAGCCCAAGAACAATCTTCCAAAGTCACCATGAGTATATTGTTGACCAGGTGGTAAGCAGCCGGGACTACGCGGCGGCTCCTCCCGCGGCGCACAAGCATCCCGCACATCATCAGCCGTGGCATCACCATCCGCAGTACAAGTAACTATCTTACTTACTTTTTTTTAGGTGGGAGGAAGGTCTCCATAACTTCGTTAGGTTATACCGCCGCCCATACAGATGCAAAAACCGTCAAGTTACATTTCTGAGAGTTCACCGGTTTTCAGGAGTCTACTGCGTAGATTTCTTGTCGAGGTGTTAGTCTCCTTTCTTTATTTGCCAGAATACATTTACAAAAGATCTTCAAACGACATGGTGTGGTGATAGTATTCAGTCTGAGCAGCAGGCACGCAAAAATTTTTTACACATTACATAAAAGAGAGACAAAACAATATAATTAAAATATTAAAATATATTACAATACAATATGCCCCGCATGAAAACGTGTCTATATGTTTTCGTTTCGTCTCCAGAGCCGGCGGCGTATTGTCCCCCGCAGGCGGAGTGTCACCCGGCTACCTACCCCCACCACTCTACGTGCCCACCTATCACTATCATACGTAAGTACTTTAAATATACTTAGTATACTCCAACCTTTATGTTGAAACAAAAAAAACGCATTTATTTTTAACTACAAAAAATTAGTATTTTTAAGTCTTAAGGTCTAAACAACTCGGCCACCACGTATATGTTCTGTTACACAATTTAATTAAAAAATATTAATTATTTAATTTAAATTTAAATGTCGGAAAAATTAATGAGTAGAAAAAGATAACTCCTAAATCTTTATTGATTACCCATGTGTCGAAAATGAAAATAAAAACTGGCTTCACCATACCAACTAGTAATGCGACACATGGCTCAATGGGAAAAATTTATTGATTTTATCCATAGAACCTCGTAATTAGCCCATGTGTATATTAATTAGCCTTAGTTAGGCCCGCCTAAAATTTAACTCAACCCATGCACAGTATATGGCCAGCCTTTTTTCCATCGTGCACGACTTACGGGCCCAAAAAAATGTGTATTGTTCACAACGCGACACTGGGTGGCGTTTAGTAAAAAAATATATGGAAATATCAGTTCTATTCCATTGGTCACAGAGTTGAAATTCAAATTGAATAAAAAGCAACATCTATCGTTTCAGAAGCTCATATATTGACAATGCGAAAAAACTAGTATGGTTTTTATTCATTTAACCGTATCTGGAACGTAGAGCATATTTTTAATTTTTATTTAAAGTCTTGTCGCCGAAGACGATAACAGCTCTTAATTAACCCCCAGCGGGTTGAGAAGGAACTTTATTTAACACTTTCGCTTTCGTCAGTGGAATCGTTTTCGTCTTGTCTATGGTCAGAACTTGTATGAATAATATACGAAAGTGCTGTAATGCATCTTCAAAATTATTAGGTTGATGATTTTTCGATTGAATTCTTCAAAGAAACGAATAATTGATATTTATCTCTTTTCTAAAGTTGAATCGAAAGAATTATGGTACAGTTTTAATAATTTACATGATATGTTACAGCACTTCCGTATATTATTCATACAGGTTCTGACCATAGACAAGACGACGATTTCACTGACGAAAGCGAAAGTGTTAAATAAAGTTCCTTCTCACCCCGCTGGTCGTGGGTTGGGTTTGATTTGCGGTGGGTCTTAAAGTTTGTTTATGTAGACACGATTATGAACTGCTTATGGATGCTACATTCGTAATCGCGATGTCTGCGTTCTCCATACAAAATGAGCTTTCGCACTTCCAGTAATACTCGATTACTTGTTGACGCAGAATTCAAATAATATTTTTGTCGGTCATTTTATTTTTAATCTTTCTGTGTTGAGTTTTTATTTTTTTAATACAAAAATGACCCACCAATATAAAAATAATAATTGAGCTCAACAGCCAAGTTGTAATATTGAAAATACGTTGGTATAGTCATCAAGTCGACTACAGGTCCTTTAAAACGCGTTTGAGAAAGAACAGAAAATGGCCACCGCTATACTAATTTAAACAAAAAGTAAGACCAAAAAATTTTAAAAGCAATCACTAAGCGTTGAATGGATAAAGTAAGAACAGAATATAGCGGCAACGAACGCGTTTGACATATAGTTTTATAGGCCATTTGAGGCATTAGTGTAGACTTAAATATAAACGAGTTAAATATAAACGCCGTAAACATGAACGGCTTACTCCCGCTATACTGACGGCTCCCCATGTCTACAGCGGGTCGGTCCCGGGCGTGGCTGGCGTGGCGGGCGTGGCGGCACGAGCCCCGCCACCCGCGCACCACCCCGCGCGCCTGCCGCCGCCGCCCGCCTACCTGCAGCCCTACTCGCCCACCTACCTGGTCACACCGCAGCACGCGCCGCATCTCTGGTACACGGACTGAGGTATGTTGTAGGCTCTTTGGCGAGAGCCCGCTGGGGAAGGTTGTATCTGTTATTTTAAAATTGTTGGCGACTTCGTGGAATATTGTCTGTAGAGAAACATAACCGTGAAAAACTTAATATAAACAATAAATCCGGACTTATGCTGCAATAATGGCTGCCATCCCATTATTGTAGCACGTGTTTGTGTTCATCCTCACTTGGCACTGGCAGAAGAATCGTATACTTTTATACGATCGTGTTGCCATTTACTTAAAAACTCTCCCTGTGCAAGATTTAATACCACTTGATACTGGCAGAAATGTTGTTTAATAACAGTGATTGCCATTAATTAAAAGAAGAAGAGATATGTTGTTCCATATATTATAGTCCTCACACTAATGCTAATCCGTCCCTGCCCCCCTGCGGTATGTGAGCGGGCCATGGGTGCGATGTTTAAATAGTCGTTAATTTCTTTAGTACGTGTTTTTGAATATCATCGCGTGAATAAATATCATACCTATGGGTATGATATCAATACGAGTACCCCATACCACTTGTGAATAAAATCACAGATTATGATATGATTCCACATGAAAATTGGTTATTTTTTAATTACTAGTTGTATGGAGAAGGCATTTTTATTTCTTTTGCTACACATGGTTCCATGGGTTGCTCGATTTGATTAGTAGAACCTCATGTTAGCCCAAAGTTCCACCTTTCAAAGTCACCATGTATGGTTCTCATACAAATGCTAGTCCGCCCCTGACCCGCTCACATACAACAGCCCGCAGGGGGGCTAGCGTTTGTGCGAGGACTACTACTCGGACTTATACTTTAATACTAATATTATAAAAGGAAAAAATTGTTGTTTTTTATGTTTGTTTTAATGGTGGATACATATTAAAAAAAAACACATTTCTTTTCAAAATCTGCAATGATAATTTTATTTTGCATCAACGATCACGTTTTTCTTGATGTTTACATTGTTTTTTTAATTATATAATTTATTTTTTCAGTTATGATGTCCTGAAATATACAAATGTACAACCTGTAACGCCAGCTCTATATATTCTTCGTACACAATATTTATTAAACAAAACATCCACATTAGATAGAACTCGTAATATTTATCATAGTTTGTATGTAACAACATAATACATAATATACTCTATAATGTTTTACTATCTTTCTATATTTTTCATAATCTCTTTTCCATTTTGTCTTTCTTAAATATTACATTTACTTATTTACTGTGTTGTTTAATAACTAATTATTGTCTTAAAGTAAATCTATTTTTTTTTGTTTTTTTTAATATTAAGGTACTTTGTCATGATTAAATTGTTTGTATATTTTCTTTATTAGGACAAGAAAAAAAAACGTAGAAAATACGAATATTTAAATATTATGCATAATATAGCTTTTGGGTTCTAAATATATCCTTAATTAAGGATGCTATTAATATTTTATATCTTTTGATATTTAATACTTAATAATCTTTTTTTTAATAAATTGTACTAATAATTAGTATTTTTTTTTCTTATAACGACTTCGAAGTGATGTAAAAAGAAAAGGACAAGCATTTTGAATTAATTAATTTAAATTATAAAATTGCTGTTCACTGTACATAGTTTTTTTTTCTTTTACTATTTTTTATTATAATTATTGTACTTGATTAATAATTGTTTTTAGTGTACCTACTTTTAATTTTTAAATAATAATAGTAATAAAAACGCTTAAAATATGCGATTTTTGTGGTATAGAGGGCTCCTATTTACTATATAAGTAGATGTTGTATGTAAACACATTTTGTATCCATTTGTGTAGGTATTTTTGTGTTGTTTTCTGTAAGTATTAATTAATAATTTATATTACATGTATTGTTATATTAATGCCACAGAGTTGTTAGTGGGTTGCATTTACTAATTTTGTTTTTTTTTGTCTATAATTTTAGATATTGTACCAAATTTTGATTGTATTTTTTAACTTAATTTGTACCTATGTGTTTAAGGTATAAGATTAGTTAATCTATTTGCTACCTAGTGTTTGTACACAGTATGCATTGCTTTTTTTTATTTAAGTTGGTGATTTTTTTTATAGTTTAAAGGGGCAATTTTAGCGGTTATTTTTTTAAACTACAAAATTTCTGAATAGTAGTATATTTATGTTATTTTAAAATAATTAAAAATATCTCAAGGTGGACGATAGAATTCAGTATTAAATATTTTATTTATTATTTATATACCTATATTAAAAAAATACATTAAATAATATTATAAATTTTGTGTCTGATTTAATCAATGGTATATTAAGTATGTATTAAATTAAAAATATATCAATGTTTTAAATGTTTAGTGTATGTATAATTATATGCTATAATTGCACCTTTTTAGGGTTTTTAGGTATGAGATTATAGCTATGTAGGTTATATTTTATATATAACGTGGGTATACAGTATATAGGGCGCGGTGAAGGTATGTTTAACAAAAAAAAAATAGCCTTGGTAATATGGCATGATAGTTTTTTTAAATACATTTTGACTGCGAAATTCGCTGATTCGTACTGTGGTAGTAAGCGCTTAATTAATCCGTGGTTAATAAACGTGGTTTATTTCTGATTAACCTTTGAGTTATGTCGCGTTTATTATGAAGGGATTTTGTAGTATAGTGTTATGTTTTATGTTGCTGTGACATTTACCTAAGTATATGATTTTTTAAATAATAACAAAGTGAATGTATTATTTACTTATGTGCTTAAATTATTAATTTGATAAATAATAATAAATACTTTCGATTCTTATGTCGTTGATGGAAGGTTTAACTTCGATTAAGAATGTTTTAGGCATTTTTTTGAAGTTTTTCAGCACTGGATACAAGTCCATTGGCCGAATCATTATTTTTTTTTACTAACAAATTACAAAACTAACATTAATTAAAAAAAAAAATGTTTGTAAATATAAAAAAATTAAACACACAAAAGTTGACTCGTTCAAAAAAATCTTGGACACTGAAAGTTAATATTATTTATTTTAAAAGCGGCCCCAGCCTAGAGGTTAAGGTCACTGCGCAACTGTTAAGAAGGTTAAGCAGATGATAACAAGGCCGGACCTGGGATGGGTGGCCCATTTATACAACGAGGCTATACCACCATAGACACCGCAACGAGTTTGCCACTTGTTAGGTGTTGCCTGGTTCTCGGTATCTAATATGCACCTTTGATGATATTTATTTATTTTCGACCAAAATATGTTTCTAAAATAGTAAGCTGTAGTTTTTTTATAGTAATTTTAATAATTTAAGCATATAAGTTTCACTTTTATTTTAATTATTATATAATAACGGCATAGTCCGGTTAGTTGTGGGTTTCTGCTTGTATTGGTATATTATTTTTTAAGGAATTTTCGTGTTTAAGAAAGAAATATACTTTTGTAATCAATTGGATTAATAGAAAAAAAAATCGATTCATACACTTATCATTCATGACAATATTTTTCTGTGCAATTTTTTGTTTTATGAGTTTCATATTGATAAGTGTTTTTTCTAACGTATCTAAGTATTTAATGTAAATTTGCTTTTTAATGTTGATAGAAGTAATTTTTATTGTTAACTAAAAATCATTAGATTTAATGATTCTATTATGGTAGACACAAGTCTTATCTAGTTGTTTATTAATGATATTCACAATTTTAATATTTAGTTTAGTAAGTTGTATTTAAGTTGCTAGATTATTTTTAATTAAAAACATATAAAATAAATTCCCCAATAATAAATAATATTAATAATAGTAAGTCAAAACAACAAATTTTTATTATTATATTTTTTATTGTAGGTTATAGGTTTTTTTGTTGTTTTATTAACGTATTATGTATCTTGTAAGGGAGTAATAAAGTAGCTTTTTTTTACTAATTTAACGTATTTTTCCGGTAGAAAAATTGAGTCTTTTTTTTTCACTTTTTAGTCTTGCTGTCTGTCTGACAATAATAATGTAGTTTTTTTTAAATAATTGATAGTCTATAAATTCCATTTTTTTTTATTGAAATGACGTTTGTCTTTATTTTATTCAAATAAATAAACATATATTAGAGGAAGGGATAATTCTTCAGTAATAAAAAATCTTATATACAGACTTAATGAATATTTTGTTGGTAAAATATTTGAAATCTTACCCCTCACTTATAAATATATTTAATGTATAAAAAGTACTTGAATAATCCCCTTTTATCACAAACACTGATTTAATACTTTTTTATAAATAATGGGGTTTGATTGTTATTGCGTGGTTAAAATATGTAAAATTCCTACCAAACATAATTAACTATCCTTAAAATATTACAAAATTGATATATGATACTAGGTTTTTTTTCACAGTGGCAATATTGTGTTCTATGATAAAATAATGAAACACGTATTTTATCCTTTTAGTGTCGCCCATACAAAGACAATAAGATAAAATCACTTTAAAAAAGTTTTTTTTTTTTTTGTTTGATATGAATACAATATGCATACATATGGATATATATATTGGAACAAATACATTTGTCGGAAAATTAAAAACCTATTATAGGTGTTCATATGATATAAAAATATCTATCTATTTTAAAAATGGGTTCCATAAATGATACTTAAGATTTAATAAAAAAATTGCCACTAAAAAAATTAAACTAGTAAATAGTTACATAAACCATACCTAATTTATTTTTTGTTTATTGTTTTTTTATGTAATAAAATCAAAAATTTAAACATTTGTCTATTAAATTAAATAGAAAAAATCAACTAGACTGATGTCTAGGCCACTGTGATAACTCTTAGTTTTTGAGCTTTGTCACATCTATATTTAATACTTAGATTTGTCTCGTGTACTTTGAAAGGGTTCTACAGTGGTCTATATTGTAAATAAATAAATTTGGTTAGACCCTTCTTTAATATATATATATATAATTTCTCTGATCTCAAATTAAATATGACAGCAAAAGTCAATATTATTCTCGAAATTAAACTATTTTGTCAAATTATAAACGTCATATTAAAAAAAAATGTTTAAATTTGATTAAAAGTATACTGAATTGACATTTGCACAAATATAAAATAAATATTATTATAAAGTTGCGAATTTTCTTGTAAATAATAAATTATAAAATACCATTATTATAAAAGATAAACACTTTTCAATAAAATGAATCTACCTACTTATATATTTGTATGTACATAAAAAAAACTGCAACAAAGTGTAAATTTGATTAAAATTACATTTTTTTTAACAAATATTGTAAACTGTAGAATATTTACACAACTTTGTAATGATTTATATTCACTTGCTTAAATTTGAAAGTACAAAACAATATTATTTAAATTAATTTTTACTCTATATACAGTTTATTACACAAAAACCGTTTATTCTTACTTGTTTTTAAAAATCATATAAATTGATCTCCATGCTTTTGTAGTGAAGTGAATTGTTCTAAGTAGAGTAGGCATTGAAGCAGTTCGGTTTATTTAATGAATAATTACTTATATTTTATTTCGTTTTTAAGTATAACAAAGTTTTAATTTGTGGAATAGCGGGGATTCATTATTAGAGTATTACTTTTTTATTTAATTAATGGAGTGTTTGCTTTTTTTTTGTATTATCGCTGTATTTAATTTATGGCCCACTATAGAATTATAACCTATTAATATCTGATCAGTGGGCTTACTATTATTTTGTAATTGAGTTAACTAAAGTTTGTATGGGAAATAGTATAGCGCTTCAAGCGGAAATTTTGAGAACTAAAAATGCGAGCGTGTGATTGATTAAAATATTAACTTTCGAATTAACTAGTATAGTTAACTCGAAAGTTAAAATTAAATAATCTCGCACTAGGGCCTCTGTATAAGGTTTAAAGGGACACGCTATTAAATAGGATGAGAAACGATACTCATTATATTATTTCTCAAAGATCTATTCCTGCTCACTCTGCATCTACTTTAAATTTTATATCAAAACCAATGATTGGGCCATAGTTTATAGGAATACTTCAAATAACAATTTAATAGTCAGTTTATAAAATAATATAAAAAACCTTTACTTTTGATAAATTTCTTTAGTTTCAACTATTTGCCACCAGGTGGCGCTATCCATGCAAAATTCTGAAAATACGCTCCGATTAATTAAAGGGCAACTTAGTCAACTTACTTTTTAACAGTCAGTGTATATTGTGTGACGCAGTTCTATGGTGGGTTAGAGATTAATACTAGCGGTAGTATAGCTTATGGTTTATAGCATTATAATATTTGCAATTGGTGTTTATTTTTTATTTTGGGCGGTTTTCTTTTTCGAAGTTTCAGTGAGGTTGTTTTGTCATATTAGGATTTTTATGTTTTTGGGGTGTTGCAATAATGTGTGTATGGAAACGCATTTGTAATTACGAGATGTCCACTTAAATTATGCCAAAATTGAATTATTTAAATGCATCACAACAGTCAGTATGGTAGTCGTCCTATGTGAAACATATCAGTGCCTTAAGTTTGTATATTCAGAAACGAAATTTTGTTGATTACAATTAATATCAGTCAAAATTCTATGTATGTAACTAGAGATGAGATTTCGTTTAAGTGGAAAAAATGTAAACAAATCGACCGTCAAATTTTGACCTTAAGAAGTATTAGAGTTCAAAAATCTAATTTGCAATTGGCTATATCATTTATTAAATATTAAATAAGACTCATAATAAATAAAATGAATAATAAATAACATATTGGCAATTTGTAAATAATTATCTTAAAAACTGTTAGGTTATTTATTTATTATTTATGATTGTGAAAAATTCTATTAGTTATTATTAAATAATATTTTAATGTAAATATGATTTTATAATCGGTCATTAGACTTGTATCCAGTGCTATAATAATCTTAATAAAATCATAATCTTACAAAAGAAACTAGGAAAATGTCATTATCTGACTTGTTTACATTTTTTCTACTTATCAAAATTTCCTTTTGTACCTAGTTATTAAAACGGATGAAAAAAGTAATTGTTTTAAAAACAAATTTTCGTCATTTAGCTTGTAGAATCGCATATAATCTAGAGTGATAGATTATTTCTAGAGGCCCTTTTGCATATAATAATAATAATAAATAACAAAATTTTTTTATTATTTTTTTCAACTCAATTTAATAGATTCTTTGTACTTTTTATACAAAGGGCCCGTGATATAATAGTAATGCTGTAAAAATGGGTATTTAATTTTTTAATCTTAGATTTTATATATTATTGCGAAGTAGCAAAGATGGACGGGATCACTTAGTATTAGAATAATCACCTAATATTAGAAAGCAATTGTAAATAAACATAAATCCCTTTTTATTTTATTATTTTATTTTTTGTTTCCTTTTTATTTTGTTCCTTTTTGGTTGGTTCAAACCCGCGATCGACGCGGCACTGCTGTCTAGACAATAACCCAGTGTCAGACAATAATCATTCTTATTGTTTGCTTCTTAGAGTTTACTTTTTTTTTGCATTTTAGGTTCTAGTTTATTGGACCAAATGACAATTTTTAAATACACAAAAATATAATAATTTAGATACATTAGTATACTTAGAGTGCTTGCGTCTATTATTATTATTAGTAGAATTCACAAATTGTTTTAATTTGACATTTGGTCCAAAATTCTAAACAAAAATACATATAATTTTAGTCTGAAATATAGAAATAAGATATATGCAACAAAAACCGCGTCGTTTATAATAAACTAAGGTAAATAATTTTAGTGTAAATTAATTTATTTGGTAAGGTAAATTAAATAAATATATTAAAATTCGATTTCTTCATGTTTGTTCCAATGATAGTTAAATTAATACTATTATTTGGAGCTAATATGAAAAATAAAGCGACGTAACGTGAAAAAAGTAAATATTTAAATAATATGCGCTTATTTACTACACATAGTTGATTAAATGCAACTTTGTTAAGTAGTCACGAATTATAAATAAATATTTTAATCTTTCAATTAATAATAATTGGTAGATAAGTTTTAGGTGTTGTGTGCTCATTAGATAAAATGCAAGGGATATATTAAACTTAAAATCAAAATCTTTATGGAGTTTATTATAACTTAATTATGCTTTGGTAAATAAATAAAAGCGCCTGACATAAATAGTTATGCATAGAACATGACCTCTATTTACTATAAAACGAATGTAAATCAAAAATGTTTAAAGACCCGCTTAAATGTGCCCTTATTCGTAAAAAAAAACGAATACAATATGTCTATGTGCAAAAAATATATATTTCATAGACAAAGAATAAAGAGAGCGATAAAACTTGAGACTAGAACGCTAATTTTTTGGCGTAGGTATCTTTAACACCACCGATTATAAATTATTTTATAGTCGACTACAAAATAAATTTATCTAACTAACATTTTACTCTACTAACTAATATTATATTTTCTTGGGATATTTATAGACAGTGGCGTAGCGTGCCTTGGCGGGGCCCCGTATAAAAAAAAAATTGGAGGCCCTTAGAAAGGGTAAAGATTTCTCACAAAAAAATTATGTTTGCATATAATTAAAAGAAAAGTTGCTTATTTTGATTTTGTCATTTCTGAAATATATAAAAATTTGGGAAGTTTTTATGAATTTTGCTTACGCACGTTGGGGGCCCCCGTATAATTGATACGGCAGATACGGCGGTAGCTACGCCCCTGTTTATAGAGTTCACACACGCGCTAAAATTTTGGGTAAACTCGACTGAACATTTCTTATATGTAGGTATCTTTAATAATAGTGTATGCACATTTTTTACATCCATATTTTGTAATAGTGTTGCCAGGAAAATAATTTAGCAAACAATAATCAAAAGTTAAGCGTCTTTTATACATAGTGCCACCGCTAGCAGTTGGCGCTAGTGAGGCTATGTCGTTAGGAAGTAAATGGATATATTAAAATTTTATTTATTTATATATGATTAAAATAGCAAATTTTGATAAGATTGCAAAAAACGGATGATTTTTTTAAAATATACTGATTAGGCTATAAATAATAATTAAATGTTAAATTCTTAATATAAAGTTTTACGCAATTTTTATTCAAACTCGTTTACAAAATATAAACACTTTGTTGTACCTATTATAGATTTTTCTACTTATTAAACTTTTTCACCCAACGTAAATGTGGCGGCCATGTTTGATGTAAAAATAATCGTTAGAGAATTTTGTTGCGATTCGTCACTCAGCCAGGGGGGGGTCATTACGAGTTTCAAACATGTTTTAGAAATATTATCTTTATAGCTCCAATTATATAGTTACATATGAAAAAATATTTTTTCATTGAATAAGGCGAAATTATTATGACCTACGATTTTTTTACCTACTACTAATATTTTCTCTCAAATTTATTAGTTCCACTTTTTGCCACGGGAATTCTTTTGTGAAAAGGACTATAGGTACATTGTTTTCCACTAGAGGTCTCTATAAGTATCTAATAATAGGTTACATAAAAAATGGAAACATTTACTAAAATTACAAGACAAAGAGTTCATTGATTAGACGAATAAATTTATTAATTATGTTCTTTCTTATAAGTCTCTATTATAAGATTTCGTTCTAATTCGCTATTTAATAAATAACAGCTAAATTGAAAAGTATTTTTTGCATAATTCTTTCATTTTGGAGAACACGTTTATCTTGTCCCAGTTTTACTATACCAACTTGTGAAACTTATTAGTCTACACCGCGACAAGACTTTTCACTAGTTCGGTGTAAATACTATGGGCTACGACGCGGTGGAAATTAAAAACCCCCGAGGCCATTCTATACAGAACCGTTATGGTACGTATCTTTTTGTATTTCTAATGTCCTATGATTTGTCCCCATGAAATGGTTAGGCCCCTGCCTCAGTGGGTATATTCTTTGTTACTTACATAAAGTCTTATACTTACCAAAATTTAAGATTATGGGAACAAAAAAAATAATGAAAAAATAGAATACTTACTTGTAAGAGTTAAATGCACCAACAAGTCTGACATATAGATCATACTGTATAGTTTATAAATACTACGTGTAGCTTCTGGAGTCTAGTGTATGTACTACTATGTGTGATAATAAAGTAAGCTTCAAATAGAACAAGTACAATGAATTATAATTATTAATAATTATTCTAATGTATATCTCTACTTACCTATACTTATCTATTCTATGCATTATTTTTACACTTTCATAAAGTAGATCGTGTGTTTTAGGTAGTTAGGTTCACAGTCCAGTGTTAGACTAAGGTCGCTTTTCACTGCATGCTCTGGTTAACATTTTCTTAGTTCGGTAATCAAGCTATCGTTCACAAATTGAGTTATATAGATAAAATAGGACAGGATAAAGTTATAAAATTTAAGAATTTAAACGTTGGTACAACTGAAAATGATAAAATAATTGGTCAACAAGTTTGGAATAACAACATACAACGCTGGAGTATGCATTCTAAATATAAGTGAAACTAACAGACGAACATTACAAGGAGTTATTTTCGCTTATTGATATTACAAGTGTCGTTATCCCACACAAAAAAGACGTTAGAAAACGAAAAAAAGCACGCATTTTTTTTTTTAAATTCTAGTTATGAAACGAAATAAAACAATTTAAACATTTACTAACTAATGTATTAATTTATAGTTAATCACTATTTATACTGAATAGAAATAGGCACTACCAATAAAGTAAAAAATTCAATTTGACCTATGTATTTACAATGCAGTTTCCTTGTAATTTAAGCTCATTTCAGTTGACCAACGCAAAATATTGCTAGATAAAAAAATTGTTTAGAGAGCGCCTAGATTTGCGTTCACAAAATGTTTTGCCGTCCACTGGTGTTTTAGAAGACACTGGACTGTTGATTTTTGATATTTCTACTATAAATAAATGTATTCTCGGTACTTTTGTCACCAACAGTATCAAAATATAAGTTAAGTAGATGATGTCTAAAATTTTATAATCTAGAGCTTATAGGATGTTTAGGGCTATAGCGTTTATTAAAATAAGATTTTGGTTTGGATTTAATAAACGACTAAGTAAATATTTAAGTAGTTGTTGATTTCGTCGACTTCTATTTGTGGAATTATTCCATAAGTTTATTCCAAAATTGTATTTATACAGGGTGACTTTGAAAGGATATACTTTAGGCTAATATGAGGTTTTGCTGATCAAATCAAAAAACTTTTCCCATAGAACCATGTGTCGCAAATGAAAAAAACATTTGGCTTCCCCATACAATTTGGTCATTTTAACATTACTAATTTGTATGGAGAAAACAATTTTATTTTTCATTTGCGGCACATAGTTCCATGTGAAAAGTTGTTCGTATTGATCAGTAGAACCTCATATTAGCCCAAAGTACATCCTTTCAAAGTCGCCATGTATATTTGAGATCTATTATGTCGTAAGTCCAAATCATTGTTTATAAAACAAATATCAGGGATGTAAGTAAATTAGATGTTAGAACTCGGCTTCTATGTAGGTATTTAGTGTTTATCAGAACTTTTACAAGCTGTGAGTGTAGTGTTACTGGCCTAGTTATATAAAGATGTCGTTTTTTTACCACGTATTTACCTATTATCATTATAGTACTTATATCTATAACTTAATATTAATTATAAAATTAAATTTCTACTTAGATATTTTCAATCTACTTGTTTCTATTTAATTATTGTGATTTCGATGTCCAATTAATCAATATTGCTATTTTCTTATTATTAATATAACATTTATATAAATTTTAATATTTACTTACTAACCTACTAGTTGTCGTCCATGTTTAAAGTAGTACTGTCCTAGTTTATTTGTTTTGAGTGCGTGTTGCGGGATAGTGCGACCAAATAAGTGTCTAATTAACGTTAATATATGTATAGTTGTAATTGTATATTTACACCAATTAAGGAAAAATATAGTACAAATGAAAATAACACCATTTTTAAAGATCTTTTATATTCATAGTCTGTATTTTAAGATTAAGTTAATTTATTATAAAAGTTTTTTGTTATACAGTGAATTTGAAAGGGTGTACTTTGGGCTAATATGAGGTTATCGAACAACTTTTCCCATGGAACCATGGGTCACAAATGAAAAAATAATTGCCTTCTCCATACAAACTAGTAATGTTAAAATGACCAATTTGTATGGGGAAGCCAAACCCTTTTTTCGTTTGTGAGACATGGTTCGATGGGAAAAGTTGTTCGATTTGATCAGCAGAACCTCATATTAGCCCAATGTATTTTTTTTCAAAGTCACCCTGTACCTATGTACTTATTTATACCTAATTGTTATTTTTCATTTCTATTTTCTTTTTCTTGCGCTTATCTTACAGACTTAACTAAGTACTTATATTTAATAGATACCTATAAATGTAGATTTAGTTGAAATATGGTAAATTTTATAAAAATTGATGTGCCTAAGTGTAACTTTGAATATTATGTAAATAGGTATAGTTATTATGTAACATTAGAGTGACCTCAAATTTTCCTAGATAAAAATTATTAAAATTTTTACACAAAGTAATTTTTTTACACAACAATTTAATTAGACATATTAAAATGTTATTAATCATGGGTGTAATCTTTAACTTTTACACTTTATTTATGGGCAAATGCGGCCTGCAGAGAAACGCGCATTTTTTGCAGTGACAACACTGTTGTACATTGAATGAAATCGCGACGATATTCGGTCTGAAATATATGCAGTACATTCACAGTTATTTATCTCTGAGTACTGTCATTTATTGCCTCCCGTTAGGTTGGCAGTACTAATTAAACTAATATACGCAAAATTATTAGAAATTACAATATCTCAGTCTAGCCAACATAACAGCTAGATGTAAAATAACTATGAACGCACCCACAAATGTTCTCTAAATATTAACTGCGGTATTTATAAAACAAAACTTATTGAGTCCTCGCAGAACACTAGTTATAGTAAATTGATCCTTATTTTTTAGCACCAAAAATAAATATGCGTAAAAGAGACAAAACATATTTTAACTAAAGTGACTCAATGAGTTTTTATAAAGGCCATACTTCTCTTACCTATATTTTATTGAAATAAAAAAATGGAAACAAGTTGTTCAGGCGTAATTAATTGCCCAATTAGGAAAAACGAAATGGTTTTTGCAGTACGTGTCTGCCCTTTAGTACATAATATTAACATTACCTACCTATCTATGTAATAGTGTAACTTTTTATATATGTACCTATTTATTAATATTACACATAAACAACTAATTTATTTTTTTGTAGTGCACTTGTGTATTTTATAATACCACTCGTCCAACGCTATCTATAGATATCTAATATATAGCACATAACTTCTCGTATTGTTAAGGGTTTATAAATTTATATAAAATTTATTAAGTACTTCTTATTTATCTGCAACTGCCATTATATGCTTATCTAGTGCATTGAGGTCTAAGTTTTACATTAGGTAATGTTTTAAAGGCTCCTTAAATTAAAAAAAAAAAATTTTTGTACCTAAATGCTATTCATAGAAGAAAATTTAATTTAAAATAGGCACGTATCCAGAGGGGGGGATAGTTGATATTTTTCCATGAAAATCTGGCAACATGAGTTTTCTTTTTGACGGTTCCAAAATATACCACTAGATTTGACTAGATGGCAGCAGGAGAGATATCTACAAAAACTGTCAAATTAGGTTGTTTCTATATTTTGATTAGTCTATATTTCCATATGTCTAGTTACTCTGTGACATAAACTTCAAACTACATTTTGGTATTGCAAAACGTTTTATATTTTTTGCTATACTTTGTCACTTTTGTATGTTATATTTTGTACCTACTATATATTCTTGCACTATCTCTATAATGTTTAGTAGATGCCCTGTCAAGTAAAATTTAATTTTAATGAAATTGAAATTTAATTACTCTTATGATGATGAAAAAATTAGGTACTCAAAAAAATATAAAATACATAATTTAAAACAAATACCCTATTAAACAAAGTTATGTAAATGTTATAAATTAATCGTATTTATTATCATATTTGTGCAATAGTGACTAAACGCCATCTATTGCGTTAAATATAACTACTGCAAACCTCCTCATTCAAAATTGGCGGGCTAGTGAAGTGACACTCGCTACGTTTGCGGTGCAAACTTCGACCGACAACGGTCCGCGCGCGATTAGAGTGATTACCTAGTATAATGATTTTACACATTGTAGTTTTAATAAATGTCCCTCCCCCTAATAGAACATGCTGGATTTAATCATAAAAAAGTTATTTTAGTAGACATAACGGTTGTTCATTTCTTAAGCGTGGAAGAACGCGCAGGGGCCTAATTATGAGCTGCGAAAGTCTTCGACGAAACGACGCGGGCGTTGAGTAAACAATAAAAATGAAAATTTAAATTCTATTCCGTTAATTATAGAGTTGAAATTCCATTGCTCCAAAATGGCAATGAATGCGTGCATTCAAGATGGCGGCACTTTTATAGCCAACCTAATACATACTATATAACCATTGGAATAGAACTGATAGTTCGATATTTATTTTAAATTTTCGTTTATACGATGGCAGCGCGTGTTGCGGACCCAGGTTTCATTTAGATTATTTTATTTGTTTTACAAAAAATAACCAATCACTTACAATATAATCAATTGCCCTGGATAAAATGTGACATAAATGTAAAATAGCCGATTTGCACTGGATAAAATGTGACATAGAAAGCTTTAAAAAAATGTATGTACAAATAACACAATTCAATGTCGTGTTGATTGTTGATTACACCGTTAGTTCTAGATTAATGTTTTTAGTGTAATTGGATCGGAACTAAAAACGACTTGGAGGCTGCTTTAATGTAATTTAATATTTGTATTACCTCGGTGTTTTAGCGCAAGTACACGTATATGATATAGTTGTGTAGACTTGATTGTGATATCAATAAACATTTTCATACGAGCATCCAATATTTTTTTGTTTTATTGATTAGCTACCTCAAGAAAATAGTACATGGATTTTTGCACTCTAAATGCTAAATTAAATCTAAACCCACCTTTTTGGAAGATTTGTTTCGAAAATCTATTCGTAATATGGACAAGAGTTGCTAACATACATACTTCAAAATATTTTTTTATGCTAGCAACTTTATATAACACCTAAGTCTAACTTATCTATAGTTGACCTTCTTCCTTCGAGTCACTCACATAGGTATTTAAAGCGCACTCTCTAGCGTTTGTATATATTTCTTGATTTACCTACACACGACAAACAAATAACGCGGACGTTTTAGGAACTAATGGATATGATTATGATGATTGCAGCGCCCTCTACATTTTAATTGATATTTTCTTAGATATCATTAGTTTTTAAAATATTGTTACGGCGCGGCGCGGCGGTACACAATAATCTTTCTTTTGTGACTGATAGAACCATATACGTGGTGACCGAGTTGGTTAGACATTGGACTTAAAAATACTTAGGTCCCTGAATCCCGGTGTGTACAAATGAGTTTTTAATTTAAAAGTTTAATGTACATTTGTTTAACAACACCACTATAGTTCTTCGGAGAGCACGTTAAGCTGTCGGTCCCGGTTTCACTATACCAACTTGTGAAACTGTTTATAGATGGGTGTACTCATACCATCGGCTACGACGAGATGGGATTAAGACCCCCCCCCCCCCCCCCGCTGGGTACCCTGGGGCCGTCTAGGCGGTGATGTTTGTATGTAGAACTATAGAATGCAACCGGGTAGGTTTATTTGTATTATAATATATACCAAAACACCGATGAGCATCAGGATTGAGGGACCACATTTTGTTAATACGAATTGGCTAATAATTCATATGCCAATAGTTGCTAAAAATCTTTCTATAACTCTGTGGTAAAAATCAAACATATTAATCGACCCCATTCATGGACTTAAATCTTTGATTACCATTAGGTAGATACAAAATCACATGCCTTGCTCCAATAAAAAATATAAGGTAAGTTGACTGATTCTTAAAGTTTTGCCTATTCAAAACAGTTTCAATAAACCAATGCTAGTTAAACCTCTTGTTCTCCTTTTATTACCAGTACCCCTAGTGTGAGTGTTCTAACTATTACTTTGCTCACATTGTTCACGCTCCAAGCGGAAATTTTAAGAACTAAAACAGCGAGAAAAATGCGTTATTGGTGAAAATGTTAATGCAGTAGTATAGTTAACGCGAAAGTAAACGTTAAAAAAACTCACACTGGTGCTACAGGTTTATGGTGAACCTGGTTTACCGAATCGGTAACAAAAGGAACAGAAAAAGCGACGGTTACCTTTTCTAGTAGGAACACTAGGAACGGAGCCAGTGGTGATAAATGGGAATAACCCCTAATAGAACTATAGTGTATTAAGAAACACTGGTCTAACTAATATATGTTTTAAATGCATTTTTTTTTTCAAAAACATAATAAAAAAAACACATTCAAGACATAAATTAATTAATTTCAGTTTGGAATAGAAAAGAAATTAAAGAAAACAAATAAATTATATTGAATCAAGCTATTTTACTAAATTAAAATCTACATACATTAGAATGCCTACAAAATGGAGTTTGAAAACCGTTTAAAGGACTATTATAACTTTTTTTTATGTAATTAAAATTCTTTTAAAATTAGTGCCTGATCTGCATATTTTTCTTTTTTTTATGTATCCCTTCTAAGAACATTATTATACTTCAAAAAACATGCGCGCCTTTCAATAAATACATTATGAATAGTGCACATTTTTTACAGTGCATGAGGCGCAAACGCATGGTTTCAAAATTATTATTTACAATTAATTTAAAAAAAAACTTGTGAAATTAATATTTTTTTACAAGTTCTCAAAAAATTCACAAGTTACACAAAACAAGGAGTAGGTTTATTTAAAAACCGTTTCTTTTAAAGTCTTCTTTATTTTCCTTGTCAAATATCCTTGTTTTTTTTTTCTAATTGGACAAAGATATTGTACAAGTAGAATTGCATTGGTCAAACTATATTTATTCACTGTATGTTGATAGATGTTTCACTAAATGAATTAAATAATTCTAGACTATGTTTTAAAAGGAAAAAAAAATCCTGTCTGATTTAAACAGCCTGATGCAGCCAGCCTTTTGGTATAGTTGATATGGGTTTTATAAGGTTTAATTTTATTATTAAATAATTCTATAGGTTTATATTAATACATATAACAGTCATGCCGATTAAACTTACAGTGAATAGAATAGATAACAATTTTTATTTCTTAAGACTTTAAAAGTTGACACTTTAGACACTAAATCAGAAAGTATAAAAAAATAGTGTCCTGTCACTTTTACTCTCATAGTTTTATAAAAACAATAAAAGAGACAAAACACTGTCTTTATACATTTATTAAATATTTTTATAAGTTTTAGAATAGTACAACTTTACAGAGTGCCTTATTAACTGATAAAAAAAAATCTTGGATCTAAATGAATACATTCTTGATTTGAAAAAAAATATCTTGAATTAAGAAAAACATGTACTTTAAGTTATATATTTTCAACACAGAAATGTATCACACAAATGCTGCATTTTAAAAGTTTTATTTTAGATAAGAAAATATAGTTTTTATAAAAAAAAAAAAATTTTTTTTTTTTACTTTTTCCATAAAATACTATTATTTTTTAATAGACTTAAAAAAATAATAGTATGTTTTAAAAGGTTTAAATAATACTATATTTCTTGGAAGAAAAGTAGGCAACCTTACTCACGACAAGGCACTCAGTATAGTTGTACGCCTATAGTTTTATGTTAGCTTCTAAGGGATACAAATTTATTATAAGTTGTTATTACTCGAAAGTAACATAATGCTAGTTTAAACAAAAAAATATTAAATATGACATTGAATATATTTAAATTATGTTCTGAGATCATATTTAATACATCACAGGTGTAAGAGATATTATATATACGAACTGTCTTCTAATACTTAGGGCTGTTTTAAATAACTGCTTTTGAACGTTAACTATGAATTAGGATTGGACCAAATTTTTTTTTTTTTAAAGTTAAAAAGTGTAATTTGTCATTTTTGCTATGATTGCTTCTGTAACAAAGAAAAAATTATACAAAACACTATTTATCTTAAAAAAATATTAATTAAGTATTTTATGTTTGAATGTAATTTTCTCTTTTAATTTTATTGTATTTAACAGTTTGGACTAATAAATGATTGTGTTACTATTGTTTATATATTATATTAAAATATTATAAATGGGACTTAGTAACTACAAAACGGCTGAACCGATTTGTATAAAATTTTGCACTCAAGCGGGGTATGGCGGTTGGGCATTTAGACATTTTCTAGTAAAAATCTCCCTTGGTATTACAATAGCATAAATATAATCAGTGTAAAAATAAAAATTTCAGAAGGCAAAAGCTAGTAATAAATATTTTCTAAGTTT
This sequence comes from Monopis laevigella, assembly GCA_947458855.1. NCBI lineage: Eukaryota > Metazoa > Arthropoda > Insecta > Lepidoptera > Tineidae > Monopis > Monopis laevigella. The sequence goes on along the minus strand of OX381594.1, from coordinate 10,467,811 downwards.
AGGAGACAGTTCGATGGCGGATTATAGAAGGTCCCATGACACAATAGTAATGTATTACTACAAAAACTAATTTATTAATAACGGCCGAAATCTTTTAAAAATAATCTTGTTAAAAATAGATTTAAAAATAAAATTATGTTAAAATCTATTTTCGAGAAGATATTATTATAAAAAAACAATTGTTTGTTTAAAAAGTTGGCACAAATCTTGACTGGTTGAGCAAAATATTTAAGATAATTTAAATTTCATAATGTACCTGATTTCGGCCCAACAATTTTTACCCAAAAACATCAAACATACTTTAATAATTTGTGTGTAAGTAAATTAAATACATACGTACATACATTATTTTTAATATCTATTGTTCCATAATTCTAACACTTAAGTGTGTATTTAGACAAAATCTAAAAGTAAACTTCATTAAAAAAAATAGGTCAAACGTAAGTTTTAAAAAATTTAGAACTTTGGTGCCCTAAATATATAAAATATGTAAGAATACAATAATAATAAATCTCTACATCAATGTAGTACAAAAATCCAAATACAGAGGTAACCCTCAAAAATGAAAAATCGCGTTGTATTAAATATTTGGCAAAAACAAGACAACTTAAGACCCTTCGCCTAAATTTAGGAGAGAATTTGTACTTTAAAAAAGGGCCTTATAGTTTAAAAAAAAGAAATATAGAACCACACAGAAAACAAGTAGGTACAACTAAACGCTTTAGACCTCCATAATAAACAATCATCGACATAAACCATTATTATAAAGTTTTAATCAAATAAAATACAACAAAACAACAAAATATACAAAAAAGTTTAGTAATAGCCACAGATAAGGATGACTAAAACGGCTTATTGCATCGTCTCCACGAGAAAACTCAATGGTATTAAAAATAGTAATTCTCTTAACTTATTTCAATCGCGTCGCACTCGCTTCTTGATATCATTACAATCGCCATTTTTCATATACTGGTGATTGGTTACCAGCATACAAAATGAGTCAAATTAAGCTACTGTGATTCTATTACAACGAGATTACGACACGATTAAACTAAAGTTAATTGAAGCCCTGTAATACTTCAGACAAACTTTTAATAGATTTAGTATTGAATAAACTATTTGTATATGGACAATGACAAAGGGAAAATTTTGCCATTTGTTATTATGAGAAACGTTGTCTGCCAAGTAACTAATCTATAAAGAGTTCTGAAAGTGTGTTACAGTGCGTATAGTAAATTCGCTTTCTCGACTACCATAGTTTTACAGGGCCTGTGGTAGCTGGTATAGTTAAATCGAATTTACAAGCAATTTCACCCTTTTAGCCGATCCCCTATCTAAGGTTACAACTCTGTTTAAACACAAATACTCAACGGTGCAATATCGCATGCTGTCGGCACATTAAAAACATTTGTTATATAAACAAAACGAACCTCTTATTCGTCAAAATAATTAATATAAATTTGAGTATTTGTATTTGTAAGTCATACATAATATACGTTTTAGTAACGAAGTAGAAGGAAGGCAGTTTGCTCTCGCCGAATCAATTCAGTTTGACGAGAGCAAACCTACTTGCTTCTATACCTTCTGCCGTGTAGGTGACGTGACATCAAAAATACTTCGGCTTGACGGAAAGAAAATTTGATTTTCTCCGGTCAAAACGAAATATTTTCAAGAGACACTTCTGAGGCAAACTTAATCCAGAAAATATTAGTCAGTTTTTTTTACTTCTAAGTATATACCAAATAATTAGATAATTCAATAAGCTTACAATAATTACCGTTATTAAAATTATAGCTTATCTATGACTTAAATTACTTTAAAAGAGATCAAAATCAACTTAATATTAAATTGTCACATTGCACAGGTTCGGTGTTCTGAACGGTTTGGGATGTTTCTGAGATGTGACGTCACCGGTTGTGCAAAACATAGCATAAATTTATAATATATTAGTTATATTTTATAGCTATACCATAATATAGTCTCAAACTATCTTACAATTACTTAACATAATATAATATGTTTCAGAATAAGAATATTTTTACAATCTAGTTATATTAAACTGAAGTTATTGCTTTAAAACCCACTGCACTGAAGTTTGAAGTATTTTTTTTAACATACATAAGCAAGCCTGACCTGTTTAAACAAATCTAGCTTTTTTTTTTAATTGTAAACCAGAAAATTAGATAAATAAAATTGTTCATGATGACAAGTCTTAAAAGCTGCCAAAAACATGATTGTTAAATTAATCTTTAGAGTAGAAAATGACCCCAAGTGCTGAGGGTGTTCAACATTATATATTGTATCTAGCTTGTACGTTTATAGCGCTGCAAGGCTAGTCTAGCCACCTTCGGCGGTCGTAGATGGGCTCCATGGCCGCACTCATGCTTGCCGGCGGGAGACTTCTTGCCAGCCGTTGACAGCCGCTTGCGGGGCTTCAAGTAATCTGGAAATAAAGAAAACGATGGGTTTAGTTGAAGTAAAACGATGGGTTTAGTCAATATGTGCTGGTATTTTTTCCACATATATTCGCTAAAGAACACCGCTGGAACTGATACTCTTAAAAGCGTTAAATTATATATATAATACTAATATAATACGAATATTTCTCAATATCTAAATTAATTATTATTAGAGAATTATTGTTTCATTCGTCGAATTATTTTTCACTTAAAACAAGAGATTTTTTAATTCAAGAATTAATTACGATAATAATAATATGTGGGACAATTTACACATATTACTCTGGTCACAAACTAAGCTCTAGGCTTGTTCTATGTGTACCAGAAACAACGATATAATACATATTTTTATAAACACCCAGACCATGACAAACTGTACAGAAAAACGATAATTATTTTCGTCATATATGAAACAATAATTTTATTAACCAATAAAATACTATTCAGTTTATATTTGTATTCTTCGCTAAAAAATCATCCGTATATGTACTTATATGTATATTTTAAATTGTATTAAGTATGATATGCCATTAAGAACTTTATTGGCCAAATAATACCTATTAATAATGGAATAGACCCTAAGTTTTGCAAATTAGATTCCAACTTCTTATTCATAAATCATAATAAATTATTTATATAATGCACAGCTTCACAAATGCAATGCAATAAGTTTTAAAGATCTTCTAAGAGACGGATGAAATCCATCGTCTATTTACATATACTATTTTTTAATATGAATAACATTTTTACGATTTTCTTTAAGCCCGGTTGGTCTACAGCCGGTGACAACTTTACGACTTTATGCCAAAGAAATATGTGACCATAAAATTCTTAGGCACTTTAATGCCCAAAATCCTTTCTTAGGCATAAATCGTCCTAGGCGGCAACCCTTCTAAAGGGTTCCATTTCTAATTTTGGAAAAATATGACCCAATAACTATTAATTTTTTACGACCTTTTTACTACTGTTTAATCTCTAATATAATGGTGAATACGGGTACAAATTTGTAATTTAGGAAATAATTTATACTTGAACATAAAAATAATTTAACAAAAGGGTTTAGTTTTCTTTACAAAATTATTTAAATTTATTTCTTAATGATTTTGGTTGGGATATAAAAGTATGCTAAGAACGGGCAAAATAGTGTGTTAGTAAGATACGCTTTAATAGCAATTTTTATGATACCTATCAAAAGTAATTTATAGATGTCAGATGTATCGAATTAGCTAAAAAAATGTAGGACAATTTACACATATGGGATTGATCACAAACTAAGCTCTAGGCGTGTACTATGTGTACCAAAACTAACTAATATTTGTTTGCAATGGATGGGAATCAAACCCACGACATTAAAGCAATATAGGATAATTATAGGTACCTACTATACAAAACAAAAACAAAGGTAAAATACATCAACCCATTCAATAAGAACACCTAACTACATAGGTAGGTGTCTAAGGAATTTCAAACAACAAACGCGTCTCCCAATGGTCTAAATCGGTATTTCGCGCCAAAACAGACCTGGCAACTAACACGTGACGAAACCAAGGTCAGAACTATTGAACAAGAAAAATAAACGACGCAGTAGGTATAGTATACCACGGTACTATAACCGACATTCAAAAAGACCTTGACTATAATCTACCATCATGTCAACACAATGACACGATTCGTGGCCATCACTGATAAAAACATATTAGGTATCATCGGTGATATTTTTTTTCTTAATATATCGAATAATATTTATATAGTGACCAAAATAAAAGCTTATCTTTCTTTAAAATTTTTATTTAACAACAATTTACTTTTAAGAAAATAATAAGAAAGTCTGAAATACTACATACTTCTGAAAAATGACGTGGCTTTCTTAAAAATGACATGATACCTATTGAAACATTTTTTTTTATGTTTTTCATAATATTGCGTAAGACCTAACTAGTTGATGAATAAATAATAAAGTAGCTTTAAACCAGATAAATAGTTTTTAAACCAGATTCTAGAACAAAAAGTGCAATTTTTGTTGAAAGCTCTCAAAGCTTTTTGCTGCATATCATTTAAACAACTTAGGATTGGTCCAAAACCTCCTTCGAAACTATGTCAGTGACGTCATGGCTTTGAAGGTCGACTGGTAGATCGAACCACGCCAAGACGACCTTCTGATTCCCGCCAAATTTTGCCCACGTGGTCCTGCGCACGCGTCGCCTGGAATACAATTCGCTACTTGTTGTTGAATGCCACTACAACGACTTGGCAAAAGAAAACTCGGCGAGTGGAAAAGAAACGTCAGAAATACCTCTACGTAAATTGTGAATAGAATACAGAAATAGTTATAGTATTTTGTCGAAAATGTTGAGTAATACTGTCTACGTTATAGGTTAGAATGGCATCACATTGATTAAGATATTTTATATTACAAAGTATATTTAACTAAAGTTACATAATTATATATTTTGATATTTGTGCTCAATTAATTATAGATAAGTTTACATTAAACAATATGTATTTTGAATAATGTTTTGTTAGAAACAATCAATGATATTATAAAAAACAAAAGCAATTATTTCGGTTGAAATATAAAACTGTTAAGCTCTTTAAATCTTTATATTATTAGCTTGATTTAGTTTCTGATATAAAATACTTATACATATAAATTCGGTTGATTTGTTTTTATACACATTGTAGTACGTGTATAAATACATAACTACTATTAGTAGTCTTGTTATGAGCCTGCGCATATAGCGGGCATCGGGCTCGTTTATTTTTGACTCGACCTAAATATTTTGTTGTTTCGAAGTTGGAAGCTCTACCTTTTCGTCCACCATTTTTAAATCCAGTGTAAATCTGAGAATATTGATCTTGAAATAAACGAGTGTTGAACTTTGTAAAAAGGTTGTATTTGCAAATGAATTAAATTTTATAGTTTGTAAACTTACCTATAAGAATAATTTTACATATTCAAACCAGAATTTAATTTTCTCGGTACCTGTCTTTGTTTAGTATCGAGAAATACCGAGAATTCGGTACTTAGTATTTTCGTGTGTTTTTTAATGTCGAAAGAAATACAGTTGGAGCACGGCACGTGACTTCGTACCTGGTGGTAAGCCTACAAAGTCCATGAATGGGGTAGATCAATAAATTGATGTTTAACAATATCGATCGCTCCCACTATTCCATCTAATCAATGCGATGACAGAGATGAATTGCACTTATCCTCGCTGCCTAATCGTCAATTCCACCACCCTGAAAGGATACTACCACCTTCACAATAAATCGATAGCTTAAAGATTTTAACTTGTACAGTTGCCCACTATACCTACCTAAGGGCTATTTAAACGGTACTTGGCAAGCAAGTCAGTCCTCAATAGAACCCTAGCAACAGTTCTGTATGCACTGCTCGTGCATCGAAGGCCGTACATACAGTAACATCCGCTGCATCTTGTGTAGTGACGATCACGACTAGAATAATATTAACAAAAGCAATGAAGACAGACACTGCTTTGCTGTTGTTCAGTTTGATATAATTGTCCTACATATAAAAAAAAAAAAAAAAAAAACTTATTTTGACGTAGTGGTCTAATGAGATAAGATTTTAAAAAACATAAAAAAATGGGCTAAAAAGCCCTGTCTTCTGATATTTTTTTTCTATGGAGCAAAGTACTATTTATTAAGTTTAGTACCTACCACACAAATACCAATAAAATTATCTCTATCATATATATTTAATTTCCTATTAAAAATGTATCATTTACATAGTCAAAATTTAATTCGAAAGTCGATAAAATTGGAATACGTTAAAATATATTTTAAATAATAATAAATGCTACAGTTTTTAGTTTCCCGGTCGGTGTGTCAATGAGTTATTAATAATTATTTATACCTAGGTATATTTTGGTTTTATACTTAATTAGATTTTCCTTTATGTAACTACGTTTTTTTACTCATTACATGGTAAAAAAATTATAAGTAAATAATATTGTCTATAAGAAAGACAAAATATTATTGTAATTTTATCTATTAATTATTTGAATACTGATGTATTGCCAATGTCTAACCCAGCTATATTGTCGCCACCTAGTCTAGCGTAAAAAGTGCTAAGATTAGCAAAAAGTGACAAGAAAAATATGTCGTAAAATATTGTTTAGTGCTCAAGCGACAATAAAGAAAGATGCATCATTAAGATGTAAAGTCAGCGTTAAATTATTATTTTTACGACCATAGTGCGTTACGGCGTTAAGGCGCTAATAATCGTCAAAGACTTTTTTGAAAATTTATTAATAAAAAGCTACTGTCGTAAACAGAAATATACTTCAGTATAATATTTATTTTAAACTGATAAACATATGTTTTAAGGTATCATTATATAAATAATAAGAAAATCTTGTAAGGAACATACTTATTAGTAGGAAGTTCAATTGTAGCTCCAAGTGAGAATATAACTTGTTGGGGACAACGATATAAGATATTCGACACAATAGCGTTGTGGTAAAGAAAAATAATAAATTAAATCATAAGTAATTATTTAAATTACCTTATGATTTACACAAGTAATTTAAATGTTGAGATGGTTACCATCTCAATTTTTCTGTTACTTAAAGTGATTAAAACTAAAATCGAAAATTTTTAAGAATAACTAATCTTAAAACTGTAAAACTTACCTACTTTTACTATTTAAAAAAGTATATGATTTAGGAGTCTGGCAAATATATATTATAGCATTGCTCGATAATAAATTGGCCATCAAACCAAATAATCGAATTCTTCAGCTTGATTATATTAGTATAGATTAAAAATAATAAAAAAGTACTGTATAGTTTCCAAAACGCGTTATTTATACCTAGATTTTGGTTTTACAAATAGATACAAATCTCCATAGATTTGTACCTATTTTTTCAAGGAGTCAGACAACTATTAGCACCTTAAACCAACTGTCGATACGCATCACGGTCGCGTGGTGTAAGGGACCCATTTGACACAGAATGTTTGTGATCTCACCGACAAGCGACAGGCTTAGGTGACAGGAAGCGACACATTACGCAACAAGAATTAATTATGAACACTTCGGTAATAATAATAAAATAAATATTACAAGCCATGTAGAGTAAAAACAAAATATTTTAAAGTGCACTCTTTACAAGTTTTTTTTTCGCCAAGTGCATTTTTTACAAGTCTATTGTTCGTCTTAATGCAATGCAAATTATTAATTATTATTAATAAATTTTAATTAGTCTAAAAATAGCTGGGACATGGAGGTTATATAAATATAGCTATAGGAATAGTTTTAATATTATAAGTTTTTATAAACTAAAGTTAAAAAAAATACTAAACCAAATAATATAAATATTTATTTTATATGCAAATTTAAACTGTTTTTTTTTTAACTGGTGGTTGACTGGTAGACAATGCCTAGAGGCATCAAGTCCGCCCTTTTGTAATAAATAAAGTGTTAAATAAATAAATAATCTACTAACTTCGATTTAACTGTTAATTTTTCGATATAATTATCATAATAGAGTAGATAGACCAAGGGGAGCGTTTGACACAGTTTTATTTGATTTAACAGCGACGGCCGACAACTTTTACAACAGGATGCCTATTACGCCAGAAGAATATATTATCTATGATTTTATTATAAAATACAGTAAGTTCTTATACTACCTAACTAATCAAGTAGTTACTACATATTTAAAAAAATATAATCGAATGATACTTTACATACACATTACATACTGTCGATAACTTTTAGATAAAATTTTCAGTCGGGAATCAAAATTCTAAAAATTCCCGACTGGAAATTTTAAGGTTTTCATTAGATCTAAGCCGACAAGATACAGACTTTTACGACAGGATGGCTATTTCGTAACAAGATTATGTATGAAAAAACTTTGTTATCAAAACAATAGTTAAAATTTATGAACTGTAAATTTTTGGATCTACTTTAGCCGTTTGACAAAGTTTTCTCTTGATCTAATAGCGACAGTGGACAAATAACAGAGTTATATGACAGGATGACTATTACGCAAGACTATAGATTATGTATAAAAATTTCGGTATTTGAGACATGCGTATGCGTAACCTTGTTTATCAGATAGTTAGCGAGTGTACATATGCGTCATACCTACAATATACTCGTGGGCAGAATTTAACCATAATAGTACACATACTATGTTAAACAGTTTATTGAAGATTTTTTCTTACATCGTCTAAATATTTAAAAAAAAAAGTATGCACGGTTTAAAACAATAAGTGTTAGTTATAATTATAAATAAATACTTAGTAAATATAACTATTTTAGAATTAGTATAAATCGTGATTTCCTAACGTTATCTTTGTTCCTAAATTGTACAGAGTAGGTATTAAATAGGTCATTGTATATCAATAGCTACTCGTATATGCGTAATTAGTTACTCGTAAGGTCATTAAACTTGAAATACAGTAAGGAAATAACAATCTATATTACGTGTACAACGAATATAATATATTATAACAAAGCAATTTTGGTATTGTCAGAATAAGTGTTGGTCCGAAACATTTCTTTGTAAAATTGTTCTGGGTTGAGTATTCGTGAGAATGTACCTACCACGCCCTAAGGTCACGATCCCGAACAAGGATGAGGATTCGGGAGAGAAAAGCGGAATAGAAACGGCGCCGGCGCAGGCTGCGTGACGTTACTACGATTTATAAATCTGGAATTTACGGTTAATTAAACTTTTATAAAGATTTCAATAACTGTATAGCAAAATCAGGGCTTGAATTCTTTTTAGTTTAGTCGCGTTGTAACAGAAACCCGATCGCTTAATTTGTCACATTTCATTCTGCCTGCAATTTAGATTCTATAATGATGCCATTAAGATTTGATTAAGAAAATTGGGGCCTTAATTAATTAAAGTAGAACCTTTAATGGCGTCGAATCATAAATACTCGCTATTATTGAATTAATGTGACAAATTAAGTAATTACAACTCGTCTAAAGCAAAGTTAATTTGGCATAACTTATGGCCAGATATCTAGAGTAATTGCTACTGTAGAAAATTTCAGTCAAAATATTTTTTTTTTGACATAACAAATGCTAAAATCTATATTTTTTAGACTGATAGTTAAATTTCTCCGCCTTTATCGCGATCAAGGCGTGAAAATAGGGCACGCGAAATTTCTACTTGTGAAGATGCACTTCGCCTATCTATTAATTAGGATCTATCTATAGTCACGATCTTGACTTTACCGGGAAATTACTGCATAATACACTCACTATCCCTGTCAATGAAAAGCTTCTTTGTTCCTCTTCGTGGAAAGAGAAATTGAGAAAGTTTAACTGGAGATATTCTTAAAATTTTAGTTCATACACGCATTCCATGGTAATAACTCAATGTAATAGGTTGATATAATAAGTGAATTTACTTCTACTTTTTTTTTTCATTTTACTAGGTATAGTTTTTTATTATAACCTATAAGGGTTAAGAACTGAGCTTAATAAATTCGGTGACTGAGGAAAATTTACCTTGCCACGTGTTTATTACACACAAGTAACAATATGTCTAAAACGTATTAATTTATGCAATAGCCTAACTACCGAATTCGTTCAACACAGAACGTTTAATAAAGGTATTTTAATATTCTTAAACTCAATATAGTTTCTATAAAGTTGAAAAGGAACAACGTTATAATCTACTAGTTAATTCGTAATCTAAAATAACCAATGTCATCAAAAACCAAACTACAGTAAACAGGAAATTTAGCTCAAAATCCGTTTATTTAGTTAACCCATCATGACGCATAGTGTAGTATCAAAATCATCCTCGACAAGTTCGGGTTGAGTCACGAACGCCCCAGCCCTAATCCCGACAAGTCCCAACATGTATCGTGTACCTATTCCTTTAGCTATAGGGTTGTCACTTGCCATTTTGTTGTAGGAACAAACGCATTTTATTTAGATGAATTAGTAAATGTAATGTAGGTTAATTACAAATTGTATTTAAAAATGTTCTTTTGTCTTTTCCAGTTGCGAAATAGGTGTCAAAATTTTGGTCGTATATTAATACAAATAATGTGTATAATACACAAACGCCCTGAAGTTTATATAAAATATTTTTTGTTTTTATAAGTATTTTGTTAAAGTACAATTCGGAAACAGGCGTCAAGACACGAAGCTGGTCAATTCCACCACGCATCTTGCTGGCCGATTGCACGATTTTTTTACTTTAATCCTAACAAATTTTTTATCACATGTCGGTAAATTATCATTTGTATTAGGCAGGACTTAATAACATGAGTGACCAATCAACTGTTTGAACATATTCTAAGTTTATCAGGTAAGTGACAACCCTAAGCTATATACAGACAGGCTATAGGTATGAAGTAAGATGGACGCGGATTTGTCAGCGTAGGCGGTTACCGCGGCCAAACAGGTTGCGTTGGCTCGAAGCTGAACGCAACACGACAAGGTTTTACTCATTTAAGTGTAGGGCCGTCAATTTGAATTTTAACAAATATTATTTTGATTGTTGATTAAGGATTACATAGCCATACAAATTAACACAATTCAGATTTACTGAAACACTTAAATCTGTGACTAATTTCAATATTAATGTACATACTAGTGGCCAACCACAATAATACATGTATTTTAGCTTTATTCAGTAATTAAATTATTATTAAATGATGGTTACTATACAGAAAAATAAATATAGATTATGATTAAGTCTGTGGATCGATGCAATATATTTAATGGTAGATAAAGGAATACTCAATGCAATCTCATAAAAAATAAATATGTAGGACAAATTACACATATTGCTCTGGTCACAAACTAAGTTCTAGGCTTGTACTATGTGTAGCAGAAGCAACGATATAATACATATTATATTTTATAAACACCCAGACCATGACAAACTGTACAGAAAAAAACGTACTAATATTTTTTGCCATGGGTGGGAATCGAACCCACGACCTCCGGATACAACGCCAAAGGCGCAACCACTAGTCTACGGAGGCTGTCAAAATGTAGGGAAATGAATAATGTAACACATCTAGATTAGATAATTTATTTGGTCTGTTATTTAATAATTTAAAGACGTTCACCTATATTCATGACCGACCGAAATCTTTTGCGTCTTCAAAGTAACCCGACGATACTTTCTTACAATTAAATTACAGAATAAAAAGCACAATAAAATCTAACACAGCTGCGTTTTCTAAGCAGCTGTATTCTGACAGGAAACTAAAGTAGTGGGACCAGAAATGCTTTGTTGACTATAACCAGTTCCTAAATATCTAGGCCGAGTGAAAGGCCCAGGCGACAAGACGCGACGTGGTGCGATTTCAAAATGCGCCTTCATAATTGTAGTCAGTCACAATTGCATTTAAATCTAAGTAAGCGACTATAAAATTAAATGTACTTTAGTGAGAAGGTTCTATAAATATATTCCAGAATACCTATATTAATTAAATAAATAATTATATAAAATAAAAATATGTTATGAATAGTGTGTTGAGTGTGGATGGTGAAAGCCTAGTGTTTAAACACAATTTTGGTAAAAACACGGCCAAAAGTGTACACTTTGGTTGTCTTTTTAAAAGTTAATAGATGTTGTGTAAAGAGAGGATCGAATAAGTAATATTTACACCTCTACGTTCTTTAAAAAAAAACATTATTATTACTGAATACAACATTTAGAAGTTTGAGTTCACGAATCCATTTCTTGGCTTCTTAAGCTCAATGGTATCGTAAAAGCATTACAATCGCTGCATTTGTCACATTTCGTATTTTGCTAATAGAAAACTCACAAAATTAGTGAGTGAGATTCTATTAAGATGTCTGACGAGATAACGCAAGATAATGCTAGAATTCAAGAAGTTGAAGTACCTATAATATATTTTATATGTCACTATAAAATATATTGAGTTTTACACTAAGTTAAAATTGTAATACTACTATATAGCTCCTAGTTTTATTTTGAATTACTTTTTTTTTGTACAATTTGTCCTGGGGCTTTAGAGAAAAATCAGGCGAGGCGACGTGTCGTGTCGCCTTCAAAAAAACTGTATAGACTTTGGCAGGTGACAGCGTACCTCACGCCTACTGTTACTGTCAAAATACATACGTTTTTGACTGAGGCGACGCGACATGTCGCCTCGCCTGCTTTTTCTCTAGAGCCCATGGTCTGGGTATTTATAAAATATAATATGCATTTTATAGTTGCTTCTGCTACACATAGTACAAGCCTAGAACTTAGTTTGTGACCAGAGCAATATGTGTAAATAATTGTCCTACATATTATTACTATTAAATAAATCTACTTTAATCAATAGTCATAATTGCATCACAACCGCAAGTTTTAACCTATTTATATTATATCATTTGTACTTTGATATCAAGTTTTATCCAATTCATTATAGGTATTAAATCTAGCGATGAATCAATATTAATCTTTAGAAATAAATTGTAGCAACTAGGCATTTTTATGTCTGGCATCATTGTAATGGCCAACAAATCTTGTCTCGCCTCGATTCGCCAGCCCTAAAGTCTAGCGCACTGCCGTCAAATAATAAAAAATAAAAAAAAGCCATCGCGTACGACCGAACTCTACCTTGGTATGATATAGGTATATATATGTTTGGCCTCTCAGCTACTGGTTTTGAGCAACCTATACAAATAAGCGACACGGTTTCAGGTAGTCCTCTATTGTAACCCTTCCTTACTTTGTTAAATATTATCTGATATCATTTAAATAGCTTGTTTCGATTTTTTGTTAAGATTTAGGCTAGTTATGTTTGGGAGTGTTTACGTGTTTAATACTTCGAAGGTTTTGGGTAAATATGGCGATTTATTTAAGATGATGAACTGGTGCCGTTACCTTATATTTTTTGAGAGAATGAGTGAATAAAAAAAAAAGTAAAGGCGAATGGCCACTTTTGTATGAAATGAAAATTAAATGAAATATTTATTTATTATGAGTTACTTTGGGGTCTACTTTTAGTTTTTTTTTTTTTTTTTTTTTAATAATAATTCATTTATTTCTCACAAAAAGCTTATTAAAATTCACAACATTCACTGACACAAAATTTGTGAGACTGGAGCTTGAATTAGGCACAAAGCCTGTGTCTCAGGTCTCCAGGATCCCACCCTTATTCACTATGTATAAATACCTTATGTCAGTAGACCCCGCTCTTTTTCTTTTATTTATTTTAAATACCTAATAGGTATAATATTTAAAGGTGACGTAAATACCATTTTTTTACTATTTTAAATAGGTTTGATTTTGTTTAGATGTTGACGTAGTTAGTTATTTATATCATCTAATAGTCTTTATTCTTATAAGATACTAATCTAATATAGCTAGGTTATATATTTGTGTTATACTCGTATAGTTTTTTATTTTAGTTTATTTAAAAAAAAAAACTCGTATAGGTATATTCCTATCAGACTTGTAAATAAAGTCAACAAAGTAGTAAGAATGGTATTGACATTGAATAAATTATTGTAGTAAATTTTGTGCATACATTTAAAAATGTTCATTTAGTTTCAACCTGACATTGAATTTTATATTTTTGTTGCATTATTAATTATTATTAATGCTTGACTAGTATTTTTCTTTAAAGGTACAGTGACTTTAGTACTTTTACATATTTTTTTTAAAGTATTTTTGGATCATACACTTTTTGGAATCAAATCGGTTAAGTTGTTATGACGTACAAAATATATAAACAATCTTATTAATATATTATAATAGATGGATATAGATATAGATCATAAAAATCCATATGTCAGTCTGCATGAGACTCGAGCAATAATATTAATGGCTCATTCGTTCGATGACCCGACCATGCACTCCTGCGCACGCGCCGAACAACTTACTGAATCCATTTACATTATACATAACACAATGTTAGTCCATATGGCGACAGATTTAATACGGACAGACCGTTATGTTAAATTAATCTCGGATTTTTGCTAGTAACCGTAAACTAGAATATATAAGTGAACAGTATGACAATTAAAATGACAATTTATTTAAAAAAACACAAAATTAAAACTTACTCAGTTACAACCTAAAATTAGAACTTGATTGGGTTCATTGGGGTATTTTTTAAGAAGGATCTAAGAATCAAGGGTATAACAAAATTATGATTCTGTATTTTTTTACATTTCCTATAATAAATAAATAGTACTTCATTAAAACTTAATATACTTGAACATAGAGCAAATCCATCAAACTTTACTATCAGATAAACTACTACCACAACTATCATTACTCGTCCCAGGATCCTGTTTATACCATCAAGACCAGGAGCCAGTGGGGTTGTTAACCCTTAGGGCAATGGCCTACGAGACCCATCTAGGTTCTACAGCGTCCTGGCACTATCTAGGCACTAGCAGGTGTGCCGAGGAGCCGCGCTGTTAGGTAATATATTACTAGAGTGGAGAAACCTGTGTAACCACCTTCAGAAACCTACACTTGTGTTACGTGAGATTGTACTGGACAAAATCATTATTTCAAATCTTAAGAAGTAGGTATAATAACTAAACTATTTTTATAAAAATTAGTTAAAATATATAAATTAAGGTGCTAATATTCGTGAATAGTCTTGACAACAGAAGGACACAAAAAACAAATTTCACGATTAAATTATAATAATTGCCATTTGTTTTTTTTTGAGTTACCGATGGAAATGTAAATTATAAAATATCTTTACATGGTATTTTGTGCTCCTCCGCGTAGAACGTGCAGTTGTTCCTCAGAATTTTAACCCTAATTTCAAAGTAAAATTACTACAAAGTAGCAGAATTAGTTTTTTTAAAGGAATTAAAGTCACGCTCATGTCTGTCAATTACTTTAGAAAACTCTTAAAGTAAGTTTAATAAAGGCCTCTATAGATGAGAGGAAGGCGGCAAGTTCAAACGACTAGAGACGCTCTCAGCACGCAGCCTGTTAAGCCTGTTACGCGATTAAAAGCGCCAACCATTAATAACCACCCGAGCTATCAAGAAGCGATCCTCATTTGCAATGTATCGCTACTGGTATTCGATGTTTGGGATAAATAATACGAACTTTTTCTTTGTTTTGTCACTCAAAAATGACGTGCGTGTAAACGAAACGACCGATCACGCACGCGAGACCCGAACGGATCCTTCCCAGGATCGTTAATATTCAAATGCGGCATTCGAACAGAAGCTCGGCTATAAATTTGGAGCACAATAAAGATCAATAATCTCACAATAAGATCGACACCGGCCGAACGGTAGCCAAGTCTCGTCACAAACAATGGTGGCATTGTATCTCTGCATCCGACATTGCGTTCCCATTGTCACCAACAATGGAAAACAAACAAGTTAGAGGCACTAGTTTCTAAAATATCGGTTTTATACAAAGGTAAACACCGTTTAGGTCTTTGTGGAGATGACCTGGGGTCATTCTTTCATCCTCGACCTCTGGACCAAATTTGAGAAAGATTCCTTTTGTAATAGACAAAGAAACGGTCGTGCTGCTCGCGAGGGGATTCTTCGGCGCTAAGTACTGAGACAACAATGAGTACAATGGGCCATGTGTGTTTACCCATGAATATTCCTTTACAATAGCCGGTGCAGGGTTCGGGTAATAGGATGCTGCACGAACAGGTTCAAAGCTCTATTTTTCTCAAGATAAGTCCTCATGTATAACGAATTCGCGTTAGAGTGAAATTGTGCATATTCAGGGGTCGTTTGTGTAAGCTCGTTTTCATAGAATTATTTAGTTGTTCCATTATGATGAGTAATAGGGCCTTTGGTAACATTTGGCGAGCGTGGCTGGCTATAGGGTGTGTAATGAGTTAGAAGTCCGGCCCATCTGTGACCCAGAGGACCTAGGTACTGGAGACTGTCACCTGTCGACACCTGGTCGGATGCACCAATTATTTACCCAAGATGTGCACAAAATGCTCATGTTACTTTTACGATCATCGAATATTCAAATTTCACCCGGACACGTTTTTTTAGTATATTGTATCAAAATAGTGGACTATTTGGGGTATTTGGTTCCCAAAACACGGTCGAGTGGTCAAAAAAGGTTAATCTGAACACTGATTTAATCGTGTAGGAGCGAGTAGGCGTGTATTAAGAGACCACCCAGGCGGTTCTACTAAATAACTTAACCCTTAACATAACAAAGATTAAGAAAATTTCGTTATTTTATTAAAAACTAAATCCGGACCAACAGACAGTGTTACGTAATAAAATAAATACCACTATAATATTTTTACGACAATATTATACTTAACATTTAACGTATTTTACTTATGTAGTTTTTACGACGTGACCGCTAGTTAAATTCGACAAATTCCACATATTAAAACGTGTGAAAGTTGACCATTGAAAGGGTTTTATTGACAATCGCAATAGTATGATCTGAATGACAGCGACCGGTCATTTCGGGTCTGTCATAAAACCAATTGGTCATAGCCATTGACGAATCAAATATTCATAATGTGACGATATATGAATATGGGTCAACTCCGGTCTTGGGAACGGAAGTAATAGGTCATTACTATTCATATAAATTTATGCTGCTGGATTTTTTATTATTTAATTATGTGACAAATAAAAACTGTTTTAGTTAAAAAAGAAATTAAGCCGAAAATACTATGTATCAGTATAAAATGAAGAATTATTTAAGACAATTTATAGAAAAACTAAAGGTATTTTCTAACTGCACCGCGAAACATTAAACTATTCATTTAACTAGATAAAACCTAACTGGTTTTTAGCATAACAGAGTTGACATATTGATGCTGTAGATATTAATCAAAATATTTATCGTCACTGCAACAACGTGGGAACCCTGCCCGCTTGACCTGTTTGCTAGAGCAGCCTATGCAAATTATGTTAGTGCAATGCAACAGATTGGACCACTATAAAAATAAACCAAGCATGTGACTGAGAAGCAAAAAAAAGGTTATATTTATAAATAATATCTTGGGTACAATGCCGATAGACAGATTGGAGGAGTACTTTGGGCTGTAACTGTCAACTTTTCTTGTGATAAATTAATTATATGTGTTAATTTTAGATTTGTTTTTATTATTATGATTGTTACTTATATAGGTATATATATTTTTTTTACATCAAAGAAAATAATAATTATCTAACAAGTCATAAATGATAAAAAAAAATATCCGGCGCCTGTCATTTGCCCAAGACAACGACGCCCTATATATATATAAGATTTATTAAAAGGCGATTTTCATTATTTTTAAAATTATTTTAACTGAAACTTAAAGAAAAAAAGTTTTACTAAACATACATATTTCCCACAGGTCACGAAGAAAAAAAATTAACAACAAGTTTAAAGAATGATTTAGCATACATTACTATCCGTCAATAGCAAGATGTTGGTTTACACTAAACAATTGCAACGTTTTGCTACACAAAGCAATGGATTTCTAAGACAATTATTACGGTTTAAGTGATCGCTACAGGTTAGGAATATAATTAGAGATTTGGGTTATTATTGTAGTGAATTTAATTTTGACAGTTGATGCAGGGTTAAGACAAAGAAAATACCGTTAGTGTTTTGTTATTTTATTATTAAAAGAATTATTATATTGTGTTGTGACATTTAAATTGAAAGTTTTGCATATTTATAACGGAAGTACAAAAGTAAGCGGGTATATATAGTATAAGAAAAACTTTTGACATACACGACGATATTTTTATAATTGAGATTTTTATTTTTTTATTTTTTAAATATTTTAATAGTGGCGTAATAAATTAATTTATAATAATATAAACTCTAATATACCTACTTAATAGTTTCTAAAAAAAAATAATAAGTTATCTAAAGTTTTTAACAAGCCCAGACAGCATAGGAACATGGCCATTCTCCTTTATCAAGTATTATTTAAACGTTTAACGATATATATAAAATAAATTACAATATAAATAAACATGATAAGAGGTATGCAACATAGTGCAGGCTTAAAGATAACAACTATTATACTGTACAGTTCCATAGTAACTATAAATATTATATATAAACTCCTCGGTTATCAAAGTAAACTTTTCGTTTAAATATAACCTTGATTAAAAGCAGATATTGATTCTGGATTTTTTTATTATATCGATAAAAATAATAATATAAATTAACCAGAAACCAAACATCAGAAAAACGTACTAATATAATTTTGCGTTGAGCAGGTAGGAATTGAATCCACGACCTCGGGATACAACGCTGAAGTTGTTGTACGAGTAAAATGCATCTAAGATTTTTTAGACCCGTGTTTAGTATAAAGACGTTTGTTAAACTACATATAAATGTATATAGACTTTCAAGATATGTTGGAGAAGTATCTAACAAAAATAAAGCTATCTTTTAAAAATGTTCACAGACCTCCGTAGACTAGTGATTGCGCCTTTGGCGTTGTACGGGGGTCGTGGGTACGATTCCCATCCAAAGCAAAAACATATTCGTAAGTTTTTTTGTTATGGTCTGTGTGTTTATAAAACATAATATGTATTATATCATTGTTTCTGGTATTCATAGTACGAGCTTAGTTTGTGACCAGAGCTAAATTGTCCTAACATTATTTAAAAAAAAAGTAAACTATTGTACCACTTATGGTTCCGAGGAGTGGCTAGAAGGTTCCCATAAATTAAATCCCCGAAAAAACGGCGGGGGTTGAACGTTTTTATTAATTACAATAGTTCAAATAATGAGAGAAAATTATATAGAGGGGAGTGAATGTATGGCTGGGAATGTAATTTGGACCGTGACAGGTTTCAATGATTTTGATTAAATTATCTTTGTAATGTGATTTTATTAAATTAGTATATCTGCACGTTGTGGTCGAGTTGGTTAGACCTTGGACTTAAAAACACTTAGGTCCCTGGTTCGAATCCCGGTGTGTACCAATGAGTTTTTAATAAAAAAATATATGTATATTTGTTTGACAACAGCACTATAGTGCCTCGGAGAGCACGTTAAGCTGTCGGTCCCGGTTTCACTATACCAACTTATGAAACTGTTTATAGATAGGTAATTGAGTCTATTCAAAACATCGCGACGAGCTAGCCACTAGCTTCGACGAGGTGGGATTAAAAACCCCTCCACTGGGTACCCTGAGGCCTTCTAGGCGGTCTCGGGCGCCGTAAGGCACCCGCGATGATATGTAATATATAGTATTTGTACGAACAGACGAAAAATAGTTTTTATATATTTCGAGATTTCTTTATGTTGTTTGTTTATGACCACGGCATGTGACTTTGTATCTACCTGATAGCATGCGGACCTACAAAGTTCATGAATGGGGTCGTTATATGTATATTATATATATCTGCAGATCACCTATCTTACAAGTAGGTACAACTGAACAAATATAGCAAACTTGCTTTTATCGTGGTTTGCCAATTGCCACAAAGAATATCTTTATTATTAGAAAGATAATTCTACTCAAAACTGTGTTAGTAGATTAGAATTTTGCAAAAGAAAAAAAAAAGATTAACCCAAGCTTGTTTTGGATCAAAAAATATTTTAATTCGTTTTTGTAGTTTTACTTTTTTATTTATCAATAATAATCATTCTACCTACCTATATAATTCATGTGACCAATATTGATAAGTATAAATACGCATTTTACACAAAATAAACCTTATTCTGAGACCCTTTGCTTGTTTATTTACGTTTATTCTTTCAACCAAACATCTCTTTCTTGTCAAAAGTTTGTTGACCTTATGTCCCAATTGCGTGTACGCATGCAGTATTGAGAGTGCACCGCCCTTATTGCGAAATAACAAACGAATTCATGGACTACATTGCTTGAAGATAACGGGTTTGATATCGCATTTAGGAGTATAGGTTTCAAAGGTTGTTTTAGGCTTGTTGGTCAGTGTTATTATTGTTTTATTTCCTATGTGTTGTCCTTAAAAGTAAGAATAAATAACGGAAATGGCCTATGGCCTTTTAAACAGAATGTCAACAGTTTAGTTGCAGCCATTCTTAATGGGTTTTCTTTCATTTCTTGAGCATTAATCGGTTATAATATAATTTTTTGTTATCACTTTGGTTAGAGGCCTTAGACCATATTACACTTTCATGGCTTTGTTACCAGGTCAGACAAAAAATTAATTCTATAGAACCCTAGAGACTTCCAAAAATATATATCAATAGTATTAGTGTGACTTTCATTAATCTATTTTGATTAATTTGAAAAGTTGAAAAATACTTTAAAAAAATACTTTCAATATCTATACGAAGAAATAACTGCGGATCTTACAATACTACATAACAGCTACGCAATATACAGCTCTAAAACGTATCGATATACATACAAATAGGTAAGTTTTTTTTTTGTTTTTAATACTAGAACGGACTTGGTGGTCTAACGTAGGCACAACTAGTTAAGAAACGTAAACTTGACACAGTTGTTTGAAACAATACAGTTATAATACGTGTCGCTGTTAAACAGTTTACATGAGAAGCAAGTTTCAGTTTAACACTTTAATGTACACTGCTCGCTCGTAAACGTCGTCGACTCCATCCCGTACAGCTTTGTCGGTAAATTAACGGTTCCCGCACGTGCATAATATTTACTACGTGCGCATATTTATTTACTTTGAAGAAGACCTACCGCACGGTATTTGACTACTTTTTGAAACAGATTCATACATCTGCCGTACTGTTAAAATGTGGAATGCTCTACCAGCTTGCGTGTTTCCTTCGTCTTATAACCTAGAGTCCTTTAAACGAAGCGTGAATAGGCATCTTAAGCCAGCATAATGATGGCAACCAGCGGTGCATCTGTATGCATCCCCTTGTTGCTATCATTCCTGGACATTGCATACTGCTTAACATCAGGTAGATGCAAGGTCACATGTTGAGCTCTTATAAAAAAAACTCAGTTTAAATGATTCTTCATTACATAATAAGCACACTACATTTAAATTTTCGGGATGTCTGCTCTATTATTAATAAAAATCAATTTTAAAGTTTGAATTTCCTTAATGGCGCTAAAAACGCTGCGCAGAGTGACGACACACGCAAGTAAATAAACAACCACAGATTAAATAATTAGCGAGTACATAGAACGTAACATTAATCAGTCGAGAAAACTGTGATTTAGTCAATCAAAGATGTTTTTGTCATAAATAAAATTGTAAAAAATATTCAATTCTATTTCGTGTAATGTACAAAAAATATAGTTAATTTAGTTTAAATTAAAATGAAATATGTTTTTTACGTCATTGTCTGATAGGATGACCACAGCTTATAGTATAGTTTTAATATAGTCAAATAGCCTATTGTAGCTGTCAGGGTAAATTCTAAGATATTTTCTGTTGTCTATTGAAGCCAACGTAGATATGAAAGTGAAATTTAACGTCTATTGTTAAATAGCTCAACCTGATAACTGTATAACGCTAAAAAACTTGGTCAATGAATAAAATGTCAATTCTATTCATTGTTTAGTAAGGCATCGATCAAATTCGACGTCCATCTTTATCGTACGCTTTAGAGTTTTTTTAACGTTTACTTTCGCGTTAACTATACTACCGAACATTTTGACCAATCACACGGCCGCATTTCTAGTTCTCAAAATTTCCGCTTGGAGTGCTGAACTATTTCCCATACAAATTTTAGTTAACTCAAACGCAAAGTAATAGTTAGAAAACTCAAACTAGGGGTACTGTTACGTGCATAATATTTATTATTTATTTAAGACCTACTCGTATTGCACGAAATTTTACTGAGTCATTTTACCTAAATACTATTACAAACTCAATTAAATCTCATTACCATAACACGGGAACGTAAAATGCTATTCTTCAGACAAGACATGTCACCACCTTTGTCCCATAGAAATGTTTAGAAAGAGTAAACTGATCCCTTAGACAACTTAACGCAACAAAAGGACACCATGACCCTCCTAGGGTTAATTACGAAGCTTCCATTATTTGTGTATTTTGAGTAATAAACAGTGAGTTTTATGCGATTGTGAGCTGGTTTTTGTGATATTTGAATGATAATAGGTGAATGCGTATTGTACGTTGGGCCCGGAGCTCGTGCATGCAGATTGCAGGTTGGATTCATACATAATCATTAGAAATTACAAAAGCGAACGTAATGCTTTGATCTGGCGCATGGGAATCTTGAGTTGCGATTCTGGATTGGCTGGTATGCTAAAAATGGATGGACGTTGCAATTTTTGGAGGGAATTTGATAGATTTTTGAAGTGGAGTTATTTAGGTTTGTTATCTTATAACAGAAATAATTTTTAAATGATTTAAGAAGGTCTGGGTGTTTATCAAATATAATATGTATAATATCGTTGTTTCAGGTACACATAGTACAAGCCTAGATCTTAGTTTATGTGTCCCCGAAGAAAGCTTTGGGCCGCCAAAGTGTCCCGTTTTTAGGTTCAGAAGGGTCAACACTGGTGTAAACTAAAAATCTATAATAATAGGCCTTTTCAAAATGTATAAGAAATTTTGAGCGAAGAGTCGAATTATTAAAGTAATTTTGGACATATGAAAAAAGGTCACTAGAAATTTATAATATCCTACTTTTTGATAAACTATATATTATAAATATAATTTGTAATTGTATTAACTATTTATTCGTTTTAATTTTTGCAAGACAGTGAAATTTTTTTCATTATTGTGACTGTCGCAATAATTTTGAATTAGTCCCGGATTGACAAAAAATAAAAATGGTCACATTACCTATATAATCCGAATTCCTTTCAAGTTGTATAGGAAAAAGTTTTGGGATTTATTATTGATCGGTCGGTGCGTGACCGAAACCTGAGAATGCGCATAAAGTTAACCTTATTAAGCACCATGAAAATCTTTACAAAAAATATTAATCTAAGATTTTTAGGATTATTATTCAATGATATTTTTTTCTAACAAACTTTTTAATCCCTCCAGATAAAACGACAACCTTACCAAAACAGAAAAAATATCTTTCGCAGGGACAGATACATTCACATTTATAATAAAGTAGTATGGATTCAAAATTTTAGATCACTAAAATTTTATAATACCTATGTATTCTTTTTATTTTATTTTAACTGGTTCACAATAAAATTATTCCTATTACCTAAAATTTTTTTTTCTAAGATGCGGAAGCCTATAAACAACAAAAGAAATCAAAACTAGATACAAGACATCACTATACCTACCAAGGTATAACAACACATATAGGATATCAAACAATAATACAACGATATTCATTCCTTTTTGGTGCGTACGCGCATTATAGCCGCCTCGCTCTTACCCATATATCTGTCCTTGTCGTTCGGTCACTGACCTGACACACCGAGAGGAGATTGCATCTAGTGGACGCAGCATCCCTACTGAATAGATACATAGAACTATTTCGTGGTAGTCAAGATGGTTGACCCAAAAAAACTATTTTTGATTTTAATATAACTAAAACTGTACTTATTAATTAATATCTACTCCTTTTGAAATTGGTAAAAAAGTTGTTTTATTTTTATTTTGACTAAGACCCTTTACTAAAACCTAGATAAGATTTTTTGGACTTATAAGGCCTTTACAATTCATATTAATTCACATAAGATCTATTATATATATAATAAGCAACACCGTAAATTTCAGGAAAATATTTTATTATTATTAACTTGGAAATAATTTAGTTCTCAAGATATTTAAGATGCGAATAGACTGACTACAAATCTAAAGGGTACTTACATACATTGTTTTTTTTTAAGAAAAACTCCAAGCTAACCCTCGCAACTTCATCTGCGTAACTTTAACCGTTGCTGCGTAAACGGAAACTCTCAAAAGCATGAAGGTAAAAACCGTGTCCGCGCGCCGCTCAAAAGGAATAATTTTTCCCCGA
Organism: Monopis laevigella; assembly: GCA_947458855.1. Taxonomy (NCBI): domain Eukaryota; kingdom Metazoa; phylum Arthropoda; class Insecta; order Lepidoptera; family Tineidae; genus Monopis; species Monopis laevigella. The sequence continues at coordinate 10,443,525 of OX381594.1, read as the reverse complement.
TTTCACAACATTTTTCATTAATACTCTCCTATTGGTCACAGCGTGATGTTATATAGCCATAAGCTTCCTTGATAAATGGTATATCTAACACTAAAATAAGTTTTGAATTTGAACCGGCAGTTCGTGAGATTAGCGCGTTCAACCAAACAAACAAACTCTTCAACTTGTTGGTATAGTAAAACCGGGAACGACAGCCAAACGTGCTCTCCAAGGCACTATAGTGGTAATGTCAAACAAAAGTACATATTTTTTTTAAATTAAAAACTCATTGGTACACACCGGGATTCGAACCAGGGACCTAAGTGTTTTTAAGTCCAAGGTCTAACCAACTCGGTCACCACGTATATTAGTATAGAGTAGTAAATTCTAAGAACAATATCTAAAAGCTGTTATATATACATTGTATTGTATTTTTTATTATTATTTATGAGTGTATAGTATATAGTGTACATTGCGGTTTCGAAATTTGTCGGTTGGATTAAACGGTGTTGACCTACATAACATAGATAAGGACAAGTACATATCAGTACTACATAACATACATAGAAAATCTATTGATATGAATAAAATATATTTTAACTCTATTAGGAAAGTCTTGGTTTGTCAATCAGTCTGTCATGATTAAATTTTTTCTATTGCCAAGATTAAAAAAACTTTTTTTTTAGGAATTTATTTTTATTATTTTATATTTGACAGCCTCCGTAGACTAGTGGTTGCGCCTTTGGCGTTATATCCGGAGGTCGTGGGTTCGATTCCCACCCATGGAAAACATATTAGTATGATTTTTCTGTATAGTTTGTCATGGTCTGGGTGTTTATAAAATATAATATGTATTATATCGTTGCTTCTGGTACACATAGTACAAGCCTAGAGCTTAGTTTGTGAACAGAGCAATATGTGTAATTTGTCCAACATATTATTTTTATTATTTAAGATTATGGCCATTAAATTACAATATTTTCCATATAGTTGACTATAATAGTCATAGATATTATAGGTATAAAAAAAATGCATATTATTAGTTATATACGCCTACTAATACTAGGTACATCATAGTCATTATATAGTACAAAACAACAAACACTGACCTAGTGTTTTATAAAAAATGGGATATCATGAATTATAATATAATATATCTAGGTGTTATTTTTTTTAGGTGTTCAGGTTTTGAATGCATTATTTTTAATTTGAATATATTTTATGTTATTTAAGGTTTATCATTAAAATAAAGTGAAATGTTAAGAAAAAAAAAAGTGTAAATGACTATTTTATATAGATATGCCTAATAATACTAAGTGCAACAAAGTCTTATAATAGTGCAAAATCTTAACGGTATATTTTTTTATAAGTCTCTGACCTCCACAATTTTTGAATTTCAAACAAAATGACCGTTGGACAAACACATTTGAAAATAGAATCCCAAAAAAAGTAATTTATGATATACCAACGTAGTACAGAACCCATGACTAAAAAAAAACATAGTATTTTTTGTACCTTGCCACGAACCTAAAAGAAAAAAACCATAACAATTTTTTGTTAGAAGAAAAAATACCAAATCATTTTACGATCGTCCTCAAGTAGTAAAAGAAAGAGAAGGAGACTTAAGGAGAGTCTTTCCTTCTCTTTCTTTTTAGTAAAAAAAAAGAGGTTTTCTAAACCTGACCTCTTTAATGTACTCTTGGCTTAGGAGTTCTTGGAATGAGTGTAACGCAAGTAGGTAAGTGTTTTTTTTTTACCAGCTATAAGAGTAACATAAATGCATAGAAAGCTTCAACCTAAAACTAAGTGAAATATTTTAATAAAAATTATCGTTGCATACTAGACAGTCTTTGTTATTAGAAATTTTAACAAATTAGGTACTATGAGTTAAATACAGTCACACAGTGCTCCAATGAAAAAAAAAAATCCAATGGGTCAATATTTATTTGGTTAAAATTAAAAAAAAAAAAAAAATACCTACAATGATATTAAATACATTAAAAATTTATTATTTCAGTTGTTTGTATTAAATATCCTTTTTTTGTATTTTATAAAAAAATATATGGTATAAGCATAGTCAACCACTGAAACCTACAGTTACCTCGATATTTTAAAAGTAAAAATGTGCACATCTTGAGTAGGGTATGCAAGATAAGGTAAATTTAGGGACCGATTTTTTTGTCCCCACACGTGCGTGTATAATTTCTGAAACCTCAAGTGTCGATATGAAGAAGTTTTTTAAATACAGTTCAAGTTCATAAGTTTTTTAGATAACATCAAATAAACCTCTTAAAATTTTAAAGCTATTTGTCTAGTTAAGACAATCTTTAGACGACTCCATGTTAATTAAAAAATAAAATGGTGGACGCTATAGGTCATATTATAGCGTTAACTATATAAATGATAAACTATTATATAGGTTAGGTAACAAAAAACGTGCCTAAGATACTATTTGACCTCATCTTATCTAAAATGTTTAAAACTCCTTCCCTAATAGCTACATTAAAAAGGTAGTAATGGATTTCAAAGCGTTAAGATAACAGTCAGACAGACAAATATTTGGATGTCCAAAAAGTATCTCATTTTGACTAAAAAAGTAAAAAAAAAAAAAAAAAAAAAACTTCCAAATTCAGGGTCATTTTTATACATAGATCTACTGTCTAGACAAACAGACTATAACATGATATAATAAACAAGTTTTTTTAATGTAATTTTAACTCTTTATCTTGGACAGTTTATTTACGTAACGTACCATCACGGGTGCCTTATGGCGCGACCACCTAGAAGGCATCATAGTAGTTACTTAGCAGAGTTTTATTCCCATCATTTCGTAGCCGATGATGATCGGAGTCTACACCAAACAAGTGTCAAGCTAGTGAGTGTTCAGGCATAGATTTATTAATATTTTCACTAGTTGGTATAGTGAAACTGGGACCAATAGCTTGACGAGGCGCTGTTGTTGTCAAATAAAAATGTAATTTATAAATAATAAAAAAAAAAACATTGGTATACACTGGGGTTTGTACCCGTGACCTAAGTGTTTATAAGCCAACAGTCTGACCAACTCGGCCACCATGTATATATTTCTTAATATAACTTTTATTATATAACTCATTACGCTTTGTAAAGTATTATATACTATAATAGTAAAATAATATACTTGAATAACTAACCAAATATTTCTAACCCTTATTTTGTGATGTTAGGTCAAAATGATCCATATAATAAATAATAATAATAATATATAGGACAATTTACACATATTGCTCTGGTCACAAACTAAGCTCTAGGCTTATACTTTGTGTACCAGAAGCAACGATATAATACATATTATATTTTATAAACACCCAGACCATGGCAAACTGTACAGAAAAAGCGTACTAATATTTTTGTTGCCATGGGTGGGAATCAAACACACGACCTCCGGATACAACGCCAAAGACGCAACCACTAGTCTACGGAGGCTGTCAAATATGTATTTATACAGAATTTTAGTTAACAAATGTTATCTCATAGTACCCTAATAAGTGGGTCATGCTCTTGACCTAATGGTAAGAATTGATGTCTCACGAGTTATTTCACCCACTGATACTGTAACCTACTTAAAAAAAAACTTCTGGAGAGGCCCACGGAACAAAAACGTGTTAAATGTTTTGGTTAAGTTAATAATTTCTTGGTTAAACATTCCTAGTTGTCTAAAGATGTGTGTAAACTTAAAAGTAAAGGTTTTAACATTATTTTTTTACCTAAGTTTTTCATATATGCAACCGTTAACCATATAGCTAATAAGGTTTAGTTAAAGAGGAACAAACAAAAAAATTATATTGTACACGTCTAAATATATAGACATAGTAGAGCTTAGCTTGTGACAATATATGCGAAATATGTGTAAAATGTCGTACATATTATTATTTTAACTACTTATTAATAGCATACCTAATTCGTTTTGATTTTTTTTTTTAGAAAGAATTATTTTTATTTTATTTTCATAACATGCACCATTAGGAAGAATTACCTATCTTACTAAAAAAAAGAATAATTCTCACAAAATCTTTTAAGATTTTTGAATAGGTGTCATTAGCTTATTTTTGGAAAAAGGGTCATAATTGACTTACATTCAGTTGGGATGCATTAAAGGGTTAAATTGCCTACGATTATATATAAATATAATCGTAGGCAATTTATATTATAAATTACCCTATTTCAAAATTCAAAAATATTCTATTTTAAAACTACTTCAATTTTAAGTATCTACGTGATTTTATGTAAGTACACAATCAACATTTAAAAAAATCGAGAAAGCATTTTTTTTTTTTAATAGTGCATTTTTTTTATTATTCCATATAAAAAAAAACGAGGTATACTCCAATAATAATTGACTAAAATACCCTTCCACAGATGATTGTAAATTTGTGAGTAAAAAATAGTTATACCTATCTTGTTTAGTCATTATGAATTCTGTAGAAGACATAAAATAAAACACTGTACAAATGGTATGCAGTCCTGATTCTAGTCCAATTATCTTAGGACAAAATGACCGCTTATTAAAATAATAGCAGTCTGAAGACAACACTACAAGTTACATCTATAAAAAACCGGTCAAGTGCGAATGTTGTACGCGCATTTAGGGTTCCGTACAAAAAAAATAGAAACTGTATATTTTTTTTTTTAAGACTTAGAAATTGATAGTGTATTTGGGAACATATCACTTTTAAGCTTTATGTCCTTATACTAAAAAAACTACCGAGATTAAAAAAATAAGTTTCTAAATCTATCGTAAATCTTAAACGTCCAAGTTGTTTTCCTTCAAACGTTTTGAAAAAGGAAAGACGAAGGTTGAACAACCTCCACGGCCGCGTCTTTGTCGCGTAGGTCTAAACATACGTCTGTCTCGCTCTAACACACGCTTAGGCGTATACTCTGCGGACAGAGCGACGAACTCGTGTTTGTTTATAAACTTGAGCATTTGGTCATTCTAGGCTTGGAGGTTGTTTTATGTTACTTATCAACCCTTATGTTTTTTTTTTATTTGAACAGCGTTGTATAATATAATAAAACTGTTTTTTCTTATGGTTTTGTTGTATTGAAGTGAATAGTGAGAGTGGTAAACTCTAAACAATAATATTAACACTAAGCAATAGAATTGAAAAAAATAACAAAATGGCGGATATTGCCGCCATCTTGTGACAAACTATACTGGTGAAAAATAGTGCAAAATAATCTTTTTACCACTGTATTTTTTATTGTTCTAATCACTAGAAACTATCACTAATTTATTAATTACCTAAGCCAGAGTGGTAATTGAAAAACAAACAATGGAATAGGTAAAATAATTCAATATGGTAGGTATCCGCCATTTTGTAATAACTAAAAACAAAGAATACTAGGAAAAATAGTAACATTTTAAAAAGTTCAATTACCTATTTCGCTACACCTACGTTTATTTGGATCTACTAAGGCTTTCCGGTGTTTAAAAGGCTTTACAAGATGTATAGATAGTAGATATGTAGAATATTCGACGAGTTAAATGTCTTTAGTATGAGATACAGTTAGTTTTCTAATGACGCTAGCCAAGACCTCAGTGGTTCGCTCAGGCCATCGACTTGAAAGCCGGTTAAAGTTTAAATCCGAACAATACATGGGTACAACAACAAATACTCTATGGTATAAACGTTAAAGTTCAGAATTGAATCCTTGGCTGATATGTCATATTTGTCACCCAAAATATGAACTATGCATATACGCACGTATTTCTGTATCCCTTGACAAAATTATCCCTAATTCCAATATGAATTTTATATTCCACAAAAAAAAAACAGAATTATTTTATCGAGTTAGATTTATAAATTGTTTTCTTATAAGATAAATTATGATTAATACTTGACATACATTCTTATAAAAGGTTTTACGTATGATATCATGACCTAATTCTTCAATCACCAATCAATATATTTTAATTTATTTCTGTGTATACCTATATAATTGAAAGTGTCAGATTCAATAAATCTGTCTTTGAATTCTTATGATAGTTTCATAGCTGTAAAAGCGAGTTACATGAACTAGCTACATAAATAGGGATTTTTTTGCAGGAATAAACTTTCTTACTTCGGAGAGGATTCTCTGAACTGAAGTTGAGTACCATATCTTGATGACATTTCATAAAAAATCCTTAGGTATAATAAACTATAAATATGTATGCGAAATAGGTAGACTTTTCTTTTAGCGTAATAAACGAATTAGATTCACGCAACTGTGCTTCTGGCAATATTATTGTACCATTTGAAGCTTGAAAATCAGTTCGTCGAACTCCAAAAGTCACTGACTGCTAGATCTGGTAAGACAAATGCAGCTAGAAACAAAACAATACATAATTTTGTTGAAAAATTGAAAATGAAGGAAAAGCTATAAGTGGACATAATTACATAAGACATGCTAACATTCGTGTGAAGACAACAGTGCGTAGTATTGACAGTGTGGTTAAGCAGGAAATGTGTACAGTTAGAGGTAAAGCAAAGGTCTCAGTGTGCCTCCCTGGTGAGCCCCGTTCGATGAACAACCAAGAACGCGCTTCTTGACGTAACGGTTCACATTGCGTCGACTACGTGGTAGGCGTTTGATAGTAAACATAAGCGTGAATATTCACGTTATTTCACCTCACTCATTCATTACAAATTCTCCGAGCATTATCACGCCACTCACATAAAATTATTCACTTTCATTCAAATGTCACAAGTCCTCAAATAACAAACAAATCTAAAATTCAGATTGTAACTATATCTACACTAATTCTTATCTAAGAAAATGAATGAAATATTAATTTTGATCTTTACAATGCACTATTTTTATTGTCGTGGTCTTCTATTCAATTGAGCTCGAAATTTCTAAAGAGGGCCATCTCATTTATTTTTTTGAAATCTTTTGAAAAGATGGTTTCACGTTTAGTATGCACAGGTCTGAGACGTATTGTGAAGAAGAACTCTGTTATCAATCAAGTACTACGAAGTAGACAGATGGGTTATGGGATAAATAGTTTGTTAACTTTATCCATTGTGAAGTAAAATAACTAATGTCAAAAGGGTTTTCTTTATTTTTTACCTTTTAATGATACAGATGAAAATATTTCTTTAGTTGGAGAATATTTTTTACAAACAATGTAAACAAAATTTGAATGAGAATACTGTAAACTAAATAGAACACACCAAAAAAGTATAAAATAATTTATAAAACCCAATTAAACTTTCTTGTATAAACTATCATATCATATAAAGATCTAGTAAAAGATAAAATTATTTTTGACTGCTTTAAGAAAATAACAACAGGGCACATTTATATAAAATTATATAAATACGCTCACTCAAGTGAATTTGAAACAGAAATGCTTATCTCAATAAAAGTTCTACACTTCCAAACAAAGCAACTGACAACAATAATATTCGTTGAAGATTTAACTGTAAATGAACAAGTAAATAAAGAACTCCACTCCTCTCTGGACCCGATAATTATGACGAATTAACATTTCAATTTGATATTAGCATACATTTCCATTCATCGAATGATATCCATCATTTCACGCCATCAAATTGCCATGGATGATGGATGTAGGATTAGAAACATTTGAGCCACTTCAACTGTCACGAAGAAAGAAGTGTTGAGAGTAAAATAGAATGTAATGCGGTGACAATGGGACAAGTATAAAAAGAAGTTCGGGGTTCACACGTGTTCTTACTGTGGTGTCAACAAAGGGCATAGAGGTGACCCTAAGTTTCATTTTCTTATTCGACCTCGATTTTTTTGGTAAATGCGAATATAAGTGTGTAACCCTGTTACTTCTTCATAAACTACTGAAGAAATAATAAAAGAAACAGATACTGCAGATTTTGAACATAGACAAATATCCTACTAGAAATATTAAAGGTAATTTTAATGAGAAATTTAAAAATATTTGGAGAGTAAAATATTCAATGTGTGAGAGGACGTCTATAGATGACTTTTCTATTTAGCCCCACACAGTCTTCAACTTCAAGTCAGTAAAGCAAACATAACTTAAAACAACACAGCCCTCTTAAGTGCATGTCCACTTGAATTTCCTACGAAAGAAGTATGGGAAAGTTGGTGCGAGTGCACATCACTATGTTGTTTTATTTCGTGAGTTGTAAAATGTACATTAACCCTTTTGCTTTTTACGACTTCTTTGTCAGAGGTGACAACGCCCCGGTCAATTATAATGGAATGTTCAGAATAACAATTCAAAAATATACATTTGAATCAAACTGATGAATCTAACCGACTTTCGAGTGGATCAATTGTTAGGAGATTTATTAATTCATCAAATATTTATTTCAGAAATGAAGGAATAACATAACCTACATTTGATGCAATCATGAATTTAACTAGGTCCCTTATCAATGCGCCAAGGCTGGGACCTTTATCGTAACGGTGTTTATAAATAGGCATGCCCTTGCTTCCTGGTAGTTAAAGTTGATATTGAATAAGAATTTAATGGGATCACTGATATCGATAGCACTATGGGACGTTTTTAGGCATACAAGTGTGCCAGACTGTTTGATTAGGAAAACGTTTATATTGTAGAAAATATTAATTCTTATGGTATAGATAGAAAATAAGGAACTAGATTAAGTATTAGATATATATAGGACCACCTATTGATACAAATTCTGTAATATTTGAAAAGAATGCTTAATTTCAGGATCATGACCTACGATCGGTTTTTCTCTTTTTTTTCATAGGACTTGACAATAATATAGCTGTTTGCAAAATCCACAATTTTTAACTATTTGAGACTTAAGTAATACTTAAAATTTTAGTGAATCAGGCGCTAATCTGGTTCTTATAAAATTGTGGAGATATCAAAATAAAACTAATTTACACCCGCTCCAGACCATATCCTTGAAATACGACGTTCACACGTTTAGAGCATTAAAATAATAAGGTTCCCACGAAAAGTCGTTAGTGTTATTTCCGTTCAAAATCCGACAGGATCCGTAATGGGGCAAAGAAAGCTTATGGGAAGCCGACCATGACAGCTTGAGTAGTTTTACTGTCTTGCTTGGAGGAGCAGAATCCTCTCCCTGAGACCGCTCCCTCAACGACTATTTTTAGAAACTATAAATCTGGACGATGCATCTCCGAAGGGAGCGAATGGTGAATGGAAAATTTAAATATAGATCACGTCGCGTCTTGCCGAATGACTTCTAACTTGTAACAGATTGTCCGCTAGATTTTGCTGTTCTTCAATTGTTTCAGTTTGGATTCCGAGTTGACCGTTATTTTTGAATTACGAACAAACAAACTCCACCCTCGGTATTGTAGCGCCCTCACATTAATTTATCTGTGCTCACGCGCGGAACAATACCGTTTATATTTAAATTCTGAACGATGACAAATGCATGGCTTGTATTTTATGAAATCCTGGTGGATTATTTGAATAGGCAGCTTGTGCAGTTGATTGGTTTTGACACTTCCTTGACAGTGAAAGAACTCGAGTCGCGCACACCTACTAAATTGAAATTGACGTCCATTAAAATCAATAAAACGAGACGCGTTGTTTAAAATTTAAAGCAATAACTTTGATGAGCGTTGATTTCTATAGGTTTTTTATTTCCGTGTAGGAACACTAAAGTTTTTGTTGAGTGTTATTTAGAAATTGTAAATAATTTTCGAAGCAGAAATTAATATTTAGAAATTTCAACAAATTATGTTTGTGTTAGGAGTTTTTTAGAATTGCATGAAGAATTAGTAATTGCAATTAGCGTTCTTTTAGGTAGGTATTAAATAAAACTATTTTACTTGGTATTGTATTTTCCTACACTAAAGAGAATTTAGCAAAAAGGTTAAGTTCACACGCCAACAAAGGTGGAAAATAATGTTTATTGATGCGAAACACAACTGGCAACAATATTGGAAAAAATCCCCCTTAGCATTGTTTCAACGAAGCCTGCTCTGTTAACAGGCATGGGAAAACGTTTAACAAGGGAGATAGTATACCGATAATATTAATTATCTATTTCAAATGATATGATAAGGTTATTATTGGAAAATTATATAGATCCAAATTGGTTGTTTAAAAATGTTTAGTTTTGTGGGAAAGCATCTGGTTAATAATTATTAGTCCTGTTAACTGACGTTTAACAGGACTATGCACCAGTGTCAAACATGACATTTAGATAGGCCTTCGTTTTACTTTTTAGGAATAGGGACCCAACTAAGACCTTATTTGTCGTTTTTTTATCTTTTTTTTGTTGCGATTTTGTGTTATTTATTTATATTTATTATTAATAATATGAATATAATAGATGAAAAATAGGCATTATTGATTTTCTTTGAATATTAATCTTTTAAGTTTAGTTTAAAAATTATAATAGTAACTAGTACCTAGGATTTTTTTTTTTCGATTTTTATAATAATAATATGTAGCAAGTTTTGCCTATTCACTAAGCATCTCCAGAATTTAGTACAAATTTTGAGATGTTGTTTCGGAGAATAGAAAACTGGATATCAATTCGTTGATTTAGAAATGTAATGTGTTAATTAAAAAAATATACTAAAGGCATTAGGGTACTACTATTTTTGTCGTGCATTAACTATAATAGCCCTAAACCTCATAATATAGCATTATCTATAAAACATTTTAAAGTACATGAACCCTCCCTTCATTAATTAATTACAAAGGATTTAATTGCTCATGGAATGCCCAGCTGGTCTGCAGAAATCTCCAAGATAATAGCCCGGATGAGATAGTCTGTTTTTTTATAGTCCATGGTTTTAAGCGTTAAAAATGCTGCACGCTACATATTTGTTGTGTGAAATAAAAGAAAGTGAATACCTACTAGGGAAACTACTTTCACTGCCTATTTATGTGTTTTATTACCTAAATATAAACAAACACACTGATTTATTTTGGATAAAGACATTGTCTTTTATTTTGGTAAAGACATTGTCTTTAATATTATTAAAAAGTATGTTATAATTCATATTGTTAAAACAATATTTAACCCAGCTGGTTGCAGTCTGTGTTTTGTTTCCATTAAAACAATTATATTCAATTTGCACGATATAAACGCACGTACATGTATATCGTGCAAGTGCGTCTTGGGGACGATTGTAATCTGGTTCTGGTTTAATTTACTTCCTGAATGAAATGTTTTTTGCTTTTGCGAAGAAATTCTGCGTTTTTTTTTTAATTGATCTAAATTAAGCAAAGGCAAAGCTGTGTATTTCATGCGGTTAATGACCGTAAAGGCGGGAATATAATAGATTGTTAATCTCGTATGATTTTGCAGCTTCCTAATACGATTTCTTCCATCATTAGATGGATTAAAAGTGGAATGTAGGCCATAAAGACAAATAAAAATAATTACTTTCACTGGAGTTTTAGAATTAAAGACAATAAAATTGGATCAAGTATTTTTTAACCGCGATTTTTTAGTTGTTAAGGCTCAGTTTCTGGAAGATAACTGACGTTAAATTAACATTTAAAGTTAAATGTTTTTTCAAGAATAATTACAGTTTTAAGCATTGTACATATAAAATAAATAAAAATAAATTAATTCATGGTAATAGTCGAATATTGGATCATTTTAGCCATTAATATCTCTTATGAATAGTTGATTTTAACGTTGATGAAATTTAACTTCAAAGACTCCTCGATTATTCGTGGTGGACTAATTAAGTTTTTAAATTTACTATTAAATTTACTATTAACATTACTAGAAATAATATACATATTATATTATTTCTAGTAATGTTAAAATAACTAATTTGTATGGAGAAGGCAATTTTTTTTTCATGCGCCACATGGCTATAAAAGGTTGCATAGGAAAAGTTTTTTAATTTGATCAGTAGAGCCTTATATTAGCCCAAAGAGCAACTTTTCAAATTCACCCTGTATATATAGATATTATTAAATTGAGAGGACTAAATAAAAATAAAAAAAGTTTATATAATAAGTTTTAATATCGAAAACGTGGTTAGAAGGATTAAGACCTAATATAACCTTTCATTTTCCGGTGTCATATGAGATTCAACGGCCGTACCTACCAGACCATTACGGCGAAGGTAGTTTCTAGGGGTGAGTTGAACACGTGAGGTCGTGAGAAATATAACGTACTTATAGTTACTAAGTATGTTCCATCACGGTATTGGGTTTAGGTGTTTCCTTTGAAACAAGTGTTTTTTGTTGGTATGAAGGTAATTATTTTTTAATGCCTGGGAAAGTTTTTATTTTGGTTAAGGGTCTTATTTATGTGAGGTGTAATATTTTAAGTAACTACATTGTATACAAATTGAGGAAGAAATTTTACAAGTAGAAGTATGTGTATTTTTTTTTATTGTATTTCGTTTAGTTGAAAGCTAAAAAAAATCCCGATCGAATTCGAATCCCGGTGTGTCCCATGAGTTTTTAATTAAAAATATTATGTACATTTATTTTACAACACCACTATAGTGCCTCGGTAAGCACGTTAAGCTGTCGGTCCCGGTTTCACTATACCAACTTGTGAAACTTTTTATAGATGGGTATTGAGTCTATTCAAAACATCGCGATGAGTTAGCCACTTGTTCGGTGTAGACTCATACCATCGGCTACAACGAGGTGGGATTAAAACCCCTCCGCTGGGTACCCTAGGGCCGTCTAGGCGGTCTTGGGCGCCGTAAGGCACCCGTGATGATATGATATGTTAAAGCTAAAAAAATTGCGACGATTTTTGAATGATTTTGCAGCAATCATACAAATCGCTATTTTTACGTTACCGTGTTCTGTTATTCGTTCAACGTTAAGACACGAACCGAATTTCTTCTAAGATAGATGGTTTTAATATTAATTAACTTTTTTTTTTACGGCAAACTCTAGGGCAAAGGTTGCATCCCCAAAATCCGCTATTTTAACGATTGGTACGCGTCGAGGGTGATATATCGCACATGGGGTTACAGATGCAGGCAGATGTGTGTGGCGATCGATATAGCCGTTACGAAATCGCCCCCTATCTGTTTTGAATTTTGAATTTCGAACATGTGTTGGGAGTTTTGTTTTTAAATTGCGGGTCGTGTTTACTTTTTTTTGGCAAAGGTACGAAGAGAAAGGAACTATGGAAGATTAGATTAAGTTAAATAGGGAACGGTGCCACTTGACATCTTAAAGTCTTATTGTATTGCTTTTCTTTTATAGGAGCACGACATGTGACTAGTATCTAACTGATGGTAAGCAGACAGGATATTTAATCATTTTGTCAGCATAGTGGGAGCGACCAATACTGTTTAACTACAACGTACTGATCGATCCGTTCATAGACTTTGTACTATGAACGGATCGATCAGTACGTTGTAGTTAAACAGTATTGGTCGCTCCCACTATGCTGACAAAATGATTAAATATCCTTGCTGGTTTATCGTCAAAAATAATAATTCATAGTTGCTAAATGTTTTCTAAAAATAAGAAATAAATATATAGAGAAAAACTGTCGGTCCTAGTTTCACTATACCATATCAACGGCTACGACAAGGTGGGATCAAAACTCCTTTGCTAAAGTTCTCTTTCCCTAATTTCTTAAAAAAAGTTGTTTTTTACCTATTATAATATAGTAGACTATACCTAATAGGTACTAGATAACACTCTTGCGTCTAAAATTCAGTTAAAAAATCGATAAAGTAAAAGGTCAGTGTACGCGAGGGTGCAGTTGCAATACAGGAAGGGCGGCTTTCTTTGTAGTAAAACCGGTACAACACACGGTACGAATACGACCTTATACGTATGTATATAAGGTTCTATTGAATAATAGCTTTTTTACATGTCTAGTAAAGCTTTACATAGGATTTTCGACTCTATTCACTTTGAAGTAAGGTTCAATTTGAGAGTAAGTTATCTAATAAAGTTTATTGAGGACACATAAAATTTTAACTCTAACGACATTTTACGGTTTATGACTCTATTGCTATGATAATAAAGTTCTATTTGTTTTATTCAATATTTTGTTTCTATATAATAAAAAAATTAGGACTTGTCTTCCATTCTACTTTTGACCGCCTCTGTGGTCTAGTGGTTGAGCGGTTGGCGTTGTATCCGGGGGTCGTGGGTTCGATTCTCTCTTAAGACAAAACAATATTATTACGTTTTTATACAGTTTGCCATCGCGACGAGCTAGCCACTTATTCGTTGTAGACTCATATCATCGGCTACAACGACGTGGGATTAAAACTCCTCCGCTGGGTTATAGCCTGTCTAAGCGGATTTGTTTAAATAAAAGAAAATCCTTTAAAGTTAAAGAAGCGTGCAATAAATATTATTTTACCTTATTCAATATTAATATAATAATAACCTTATTAAAAAAAAAACGTTTAAACTACCGACTTACAAAAGCCCTAAAGCTCTTCCCTTGGTTCCCATCTAACATTTCTAAGAAATTTCTAACATATAATTTACTCCTGGCAACAATATGCAAAGTAAAAAAAAATAGCCTAAATAATTGTGAACCCATAAGTGATTTCTGGGGCCACCCCTGGCCTTTCACGGGCGGTCAGTCAGAGACAAAAGGTATGACCCTTAACGACGAAATCGGTTCAGTATTTCTTATCAAATATACATCTGCAATAGAAAATAAATAAGAAAAGGGGTTACAAATGCAGATGCAGTCAAAATGCAATTTTATTGAATAATATTAATAGGTTAACGTATTTTTTTGTGGGTCATTTTAATTTGTGTTTCTTAGGAAATGGTCAATGGCATCAAATTTATATTTATTTTATTTATTTCGATAATATACAGTAACTTTAACGGGCACCCGAGACCGCCTAGACAGCCTCAGGGTACCCAGCGGTGGGGTTTTATTGTCACCTCGTCGTAACCGAACAAGCGGTCTGTTTGGATAGACTCAATAACTCATCTATAAACAGTTTCACAGCTTGGTATAGTGAAACCGACAGCTTAACGTACTCTCCAAGGCACTACTATAACGGTTTTATCAAATAAATATACCTTCTATATATTATTTTTTATTAAAAACTTTTTATTGGACTGCTTTACTCTTACTTTCCTACTTTACCTAAGTGGTAATCGAACCCACGACCTCAAGCTTAATTATTTTTAAGTTAATCCATCCAATGTAAACGTGATTAGTTAGCTGTATTAAAGAAAGCTGAACAAATTTTTTTTATAAATTAGTTGGGATTTAAAATTGAACCCTATTGTAATGCGATAAAGCACACTAAGATATTACCTACAGACTAACCATTGTAAAAGTTATATTAGATATTATTAAAATACTCGTAGTAATAAAATCTTGCTACATGGGTAGGAAAGATTTTAACCTAGAAAGTATAATTACTTGCCATTTTTTATGGCGGGTAGGAATACCTACCCAGATTGCAATCAAATATTTTAACCATTCTTTAGATACCTACAGACAATATAGGTCAGGCTACATACCTAATATTGCTTTAGGACGAAGCAAGAAGAAAGCAAGGTCTGTAGATTAAGCAATATAGGATAAGTAGTCATCGAATTAATCGAGTTAAAGTAAACATTAAAGCAAAATGAATACTAATTATTTATTTATCGATAATATCAAAAATCCAAAATGAATCAAGTATAAAAAAAAGTCTACAAATAATAATAATATGCAGGACAATTTACAGATATTATAAACACCCAGACCATAATAAACTATAGCTAACTGTACCATGGGTGAGAATTGAACTTAAGACCCCCGGATACAACGGCAAAGGCGTAACCACTTGTCTACGGAGGCGGTCCATCAAATCATGTCAACGTTTATACTAAACTCACAATTTAGACCCCGCCAC
Source organism: Monopis laevigella (assembly GCA_947458855.1). Taxonomy (NCBI): domain Eukaryota; kingdom Metazoa; phylum Arthropoda; class Insecta; order Lepidoptera; family Tineidae; genus Monopis; species Monopis laevigella. The sequence goes on along the minus strand of OX381594.1, from coordinate 10,427,733 downwards.
TTGTCTAAAGTTTTTCCTTTCTTGATACGAAGACAAGAAGTAATTTTAGGCATAGGTATACCTAAGTGTTTATATGATATATTTTTTTTTAAGGAAAAGAAAAAACCTACCTTTTTTATTAAAAAAATGAGTTCTATAAGTGATACTTAAGCATAAAAAATACCCAGTATATATTATGCTAAGTCCACAGAATGTTAAGTCATATTAACTTAAACATGTACCTAAAGAACTAGGCATGCAGTCTGCCATTTATTTTGGTATCAATCCATATCTTTGTGGGTGTGACAAAGACGTCATTACAGTTATGTTTGTTCAAGAAAAGGATGCCAAGATTCACGTGAAGTAGCACATGCGCTTACGCATAATACTTAGTATGTACAAACATACGAATTGTAATGAATGATAGTGAATTAATTTTTTTTTTGGTTTGAACTGATGATTATGACGTTCATAGTGATTTTAAATCACTATGAACGCGTTGAAAAAGCGTTTACACGTTGGAAGTCTTGCGAAAGTCAACTTGTGCAATATGTGTACGAGTAGGTACACATCGCTAATAGACTAGCGCTAGTATATTGCGCCATACGTGTACCTACCTAAATATATTCCTAACAATAGATATTTTTTTAACAAGTTACGACCTAGTGGTAATATAACTGTCAACACACTGTACCTACATTTATGTTGGTATATTTTTATGTAGTTTTTTTTTATACCTATATAGGAAGTAAAAGGAACCTATTTTCTAAAATAGTTAACAGTTACCTACATAATTGTATACAAATCACACATTCATATTCCTATGATCAATTTTCCTAAATCAATTTTAGTTTAGTCGCATCATAATATAATCATAATAGCTTAATTTGTAACATTTCGAATTATTCTAACCAATTGCCCATAGAAACTGTCAAATAACGTGTGCGATTACGACTGGATTGAAGTAAACTACCTAATTTAAGACCTAGTGAAGATCACAGATGTTTTTGTTAAAAGTAAATAGGCCGCATACCTACTAATAGCAAACTGAGAAGGCGGATCGTTAATCTCACAGTTAGTGTATTATGATGACAAAACAAGCTAACTAGGTCACTACTACGCAATGTGTATTGCTTGTGAAATAGTTGATGAAAGATCACTTGAGACTAAAGGTTTACTTCGGAGTAACGCGGCAGACGACAATGGCATGATTGATTACTCCGAATTGTACCTTTAGTCCTAAATCATAGACAAACTTTAGTCAAATTATGACTTAGACATTTAAAACAATTGGTGTGTCATCTTGAAGAAATTTGTTAGGTTATTACAGTAAAATATAGGTAATCCTAATCATTGTTCTTAGTCAGCTAGAATATAGAAGATAGATTATTTAGCTAGGTATGTCTTATAGATAGCTTTCTGGTCAACTCCTATGGAATAACTTAGGCTAGCTTTCTAGACAAACCTAAACCTAGCTATGTGGAAGAGCATATTTTAGACTTTATTATTTATTATTAGTTTGTTTCTGTGAACAAATACTTATGTGAAAGAATAAGAAAAAATAATTTTCCTTGCACATAAAAACACTATAGTAAATAATTTTGGTAGGTCAGAGTGCAAAATTTCCAGTTAAATATTCAATGGTACATAAATTTACATACATCTTCTAAGATGAAGGGGTTTTTAATAAACAATTCAATATAAAAATCAACAAAAAAATGTGATACTTGAACTCTTAATAATCAGTTAAACAATTTAACCCAAATGTCCCCTTTCATTAAAACATAATAAAAGACATTTACTGACCAAAAAAAAGGCTACCAAACAGTCTTAATTTTTAATTACCAATGCAAAATTGCTTAATAACTATAAAAGGACCCTTTTATAAGCCCATTAACACCTTTCAAGACCAAAAAAAAACTATATTGTGCATTCGCAAAAGGGATCTTGGAAGATTAAATTACTGAATAATTATTACTTATTGCATTAAATCTAAATTATATTTTTACTAGTTGCTACAAGATCCCCAAAAAGTTATTTAATAGATAAGTAAACACTGCCTAAGTACTTACCTACTATATTGGTAATAAAATATTTAAAACCTTGTGGATATAAGAAACAAGAATAATTAACTAGTGACATTCTAATAGTGGTTTTGTAGTTAACAAACAATGACATAAACCTTTCTCAGGTAATTTTTTTATAAAACATTAAGCAAGGTTGCGCATTTGGCGTTATATCTGGAGGTTGTAGGTTTGATTCCCACTCGTGGTAAAAAATATTAGTACCTACTTACGTTTTTCTGAAGTTTTTCATGGATTGGGTGTTTATAAAATATAATATGTATTATATTGTTGTTTCTGGTACACATAGTACAAACCTAGTGCTTAGTTTGTAACCAGATCAATATGTGTAAAATATTATTATAATTGAAGTAAAAAATATTAAATACCTAGGCACCTAACTAGTTAGTAAAGCTAAATAAGATAAAATAATGACTTGACAACAATGTTAAAATGTAAACAAAGAAGCGACCGAATCGATTACAAAAATAAAACTCGAGCCGTAAACTCACAACTCGCTTGCGCCTACGTCACGTAGATTGATTCCTCGTACGGCCCACTTTTACGGCCCACTTTTTATTTTTCCTTCTACGGCCCAAAACTTGTTCCTTATATGACCCATTTTTATATTATTTAATTTATATTCCTCGTACGACCCAAAAGCTATTCCTCCTATGCCCCAAATAATAAAAATAGGTTTCTATTCCTGCTACGGTCCAAAATTTGTTCCTTATTCGACCCAACAAGTACAGTCAAAGGCAAATGGCCTTAATTATAAAAATCCATGGTGCTGTTTTTTGCCGCTCACCACACGGAAAACAAATCATATTTAAACAGACAGATACACAGGTATTCTAGCGTATGTTTTCCAGAAGTGTAGATAGACAAATAAAAATCACTTTATATTTAACAATCTGTTTAATAATAACAAGGTTTAATCACAATCAGTTCAAATATAAAATTCAACATTTAAGTATGTACAATGTACAATTTAAATTAGCCTAATATAATTAGTTTTCAAATTGATGAAAACTATAAATATCTCGGTATTTATGAACATGGTAAACACAATTATAATGAAATGAAACAAAGTATTAAAAGTGAATATTGTAAAAGAGTAAAAAAAATATGCAAACTAATTTAAATTCAAGAAATCTTCTTAAAGCTATACACATACGCAATTCCAATTATATTGTATTCCTTTGGTATTATTGACTACACTTTGAAAAATTTACAGAATCTGGATATCAAAACACGAAAAATTTTAACAATGTTCAAAATTGGTTAAAGGTAGTGAAATAGATATCATACAAACACTTCCAATATTTACAAGCATAAAGACATTACTTTATAATGCTCGCCATAAACGACAGGCGACAGAAAAAAAATGTTACTACGAGTATATAGAATTATAAAAGAAGCAACATATCATCAGCTCTATGTCAACAAACAAAAAGTGATGCCTATTGAATTATTATTAATATATACATTTTTTAAATTTAAATTAACTTATTATTAGGTATTAAAAATGTATATTTTAATAATAATTCAATAAAATTGACAAATTTTTTCTAAACATAAAGCTAATGATATGTTGCCACTTTTATAATCCGATATAGTCATATTAATTCTTTCTGACGCCTCTATGTCTTTTGGATGTCTAAATCGACTTGTCCCAACTCCTTGTAATATTTGTTCCCTGCGAGCATTTTGATATTTAGCGTCGTCACTAATCAATTTCAAAAATTGTAAAATGTTCATTTTTTTTGAATTTGAAAATTGACGATTTAAATTTGCATGCCATCCTTCGAGCGCATTAGTAGTTCTGTGCCGTTCATCGTGGACATTCCACTTTTCTGCATACTTATTTTCTAGCCACGTGTTGACAAAATAATCGTTGAATTTAATTATGCCATCTCCTTTAGGGCAGTCTTCCATGATGTATAACCATCCATCAGTCACAGATTCCTGAGGGATCAAAGCTAATGCTATACACATTGCAACATGTTTTTTATCAATTGCATGTTTTAAATTCAACTGTTTTGCTTTTTTCCATAGGGCCTGTGCAAAATGAAAATAACAACCTTTAATGTTAGCTTGCGGAAATACGAATTGTACAGCATTCATGACGGCCACTTCGAAGTCACATGTAAATTTTGTAAGTTTCCAGTCCGGTATTTGTGACCTAATCATTAAAAAAAGGGTTTTATATGTTTCCTCCTTTTTATTCGGTAGTAAAGCATATACCAGTGGCATAATATTTGTTTTTACCTCTGTGCTACCAAAATCTGCATGTATTGTATATAACTGATAGAATGGTGACACTTTACATTTAAATGTTCCGTCTCCAAAAAAATGATTATATGACTGCATAAAGGTCCGAGATTCTTTACAAATAAATGCAATAATTCTATTGCCAGTGTCATTTTTATCCCTATAATCGCACAATAGAAAATCCTTGTATATGTCTGGTATTTCAACATCGAAAAGTTTTTTAAACGATGTTCTTTTGACACCATGTGCTTTATTGCGAGCATTATAAAGTGATGTCTTCATGCTCGTAAATGATGGAAATTTTTGAATGATATCTATTCCACTATCTTTAACCAAGGTAAGTGTTTTTTTGTATAAACTAGGAATTGGGTCTCCTTCCAGACATGAGGCTTGCTTCTTACAAATGTCAACTTTTTTTCTTATTTCGTTGCTAGCGAAGTTAACTAAACACATATCATGAGGTAACTGTTTAAGAATTTGATTGTCTAAGGTTATGATAATTCCGTGACATAATCGAGTGGCGCATCGCCACACACTTGTTCCCTTTTTATTATCTCTTTTCTTATTATATTGATAACCCTCATGCAGTAATACTTGAGTACCTCTTTTAGATGTAACGAAGGTAAACTCATTATTTTGCGAGGTAGATATTTGTTCGTCCTGTGATGCCATGTCAAGAATATATTGTATACAGCGCACCAAGCAGCAACAAATAACTGAGTTAGTCTTCAGATAGCGCCAAACTCGACCTGCCTAAAAATATCATATAAAATGTACCTATAATATAAAATGACTTATGTTTCTAATAATAATGTGTAGATATAGTAAAATATAAAGTCAAAAAACATAGAAGTGAAAGAATAGTTTGAAACACAAGGTTAAACAAAATCATAGAAAAAAGTGATACGACTCAGGTGCATCCAGCGTTCCAAATAGAATACAATAGAAACCGCGGCACACAACTAGTAACTAATAAAAATACTTACTTTAATCCGTATAAGGCACTTTTTTTACACCAACAACATAAACACTGAGAGAGCACATTAATCCACAAAGACAAGTTCAGCAATGAAATGTAATAGCATAATATGGCACTTATACCCTTAAATATTTATTGAAAATTGTTTATGTGGTCAGGTAGTAGCCATTTTGTGTAGCCAATGTGGCTTTGTCTTTCGGCGACCGATGCGCTAAGTCTTCATAAAACTCAATATTTTCTATTGTTTTATCAGGTAGTCTTATTTTTAAGACTACCTGATAAAACAATAAAAAATTTTATCAGGTAGTCTTATTTTTAAAACTACCTGATAAAACAATAGAAAATATTTTTGCATTAGGCTATTGTATATAAAAGATGATAAGAAACTAAGTTTAAAACTTCTTTAAAATTAATACTTATTTAAAATTACAACTTTTGTATTTGTCTGTACTTTATTGAATTAAAAATGTAGGCCGTACGAGGAATAGATAACTAAACTGGGTCGTAGAAGGAAGAAATTTAGGTAAATATAAAAATGGGCCGAAAAAGTGGACCGTACGAGGAAACAATCGTCACGTACACACGAGTAAATAGGTATAATACGACAAATTAGCAATGTATCCATTGTTATTAGACACTAAACAAGTTTACACATTTATCATTCGATTGTGTAACCTTATACCACTACAAAATATGATAGCGTAGCGAACCAATTAGAAACTAATTAAACAAAATAGGTAATGTACACTTAGTTATAAACAAATGTACCTAATAATATTAGAGACTTACCTGTGATCATTTTTTGTGTTTTGCTAGCGTCTGGGCTGGAAGGTTTTGTGTCTGACTGCATTGTCGGCTTTGGAACGGCCATGGTAGCATTCCTCAAGGCTTTCGGCAACGCTGCAGCAGGAATCATTTGCCAGTCATATCTGTGAGGCCCAGGCAAAGGCGCTTCTTTAGAGAAATCGAATCCCCAGCGTTGATTGTTGATCTCTAACTGATGAGCTAATTCTTTCTCCAAAAATCGGCGGTTTTCTTCTCGATCTGTAGCACCGAATAGACTTCTTCTTACGCTGTCTAAGCTTGTTGTTACTCCTCGAACTCTCAACGATCTCGTGTCTAGAATAGTAGTCTGCATCTGTAAGCCTGGGGCTCTCATACTCAGCGTAGCCATTTCACTGTCGCCGTAAGATCCACGGCCTAACACACAAGCTTCTGATAACATCTGAATGGCGTCTTCCACCTAGCGTTGGAAAGGTAAAAAGTTAGTTAATTTTATAACTATAATATTAAATAGTTCATCACGCACTAATAAGAATTGAAAGTGTAAAATCGTAAAGAATCACAATGACGCGAAACGCGGCAAACGTAACGACACACGTTCATATAGAACGACGGTTCTTTCACGACTGCCGCCCGCCGCGCGGCTCCGATTGCGCAGGCGCAGAATAGCGCAACTGCACAAGCCGCGACGCGATGCGTTTCATTTCATGACTTGCCCCTCGCCGCTCAACTTTCGCTTTGGTGATTTTGTGTTTTCAATAAAATTTAATATTTTTGGTCGTGCTGAATTTTTTTATGAAATTTATTTTTTTGTAAAATATTATTCTTTTTTTTAAACGATTACCATATTTAACTTACTACCTACTAAAACAAAAACATTGTCTCATCTGAAAAATGTACCTAGGTAGGTACATCGACGGGTTCGTATCGAACCTACTTTAATACTTAGGTACATAATATGCAGCCTATTATCTATCTACCTAGTTACCTATTAAAAGTTTGGATGTTTGTTACATTAACTCCGAAACGGATGAACCAATCTCCATGAAATATATTCGACCAATTGAGTTATTAAAACTATAGTGCGACATAATTATAGACTATTTTTAACCTGGCAATTTTTTTCTTGGAATTATGACCGGCGCACAAATATAAGGAGTCCCCAATTTATGTACCTACCTATGTAAATTGTACACGGAGCTATTTTCTAACCCAGACGGATGAAGTCGCGGGCAGAAGGTACATACTAGATAAGAGGTAGGTATTAAAATAACGCTATATATAATTTAACTAGGTAGGAACCCTATGATATTTATTTTACAATACCTATTGTATTGTTATAATGTTGTAACCCAACATAAAAGTATACATAGGTAACATAATTTAGGTAGGCAGTACCTAACATGTTTTTTTTTATTTTTTTTATCTAATTTGAATGCCCTTACAATATATAAAATCTTATAGGTTTGCTTTCCTATATAACATTACATTGCCCAAAGTTATCAAAAGAGGGCACCACCACCGCAATAATATCACCTCACGTTATTATTATTATTCGTGAATCGTGGATGATCATGCGACTAGCGATCGTCACGCCACGTAGTGGGATTTTACGGAACCTTTTCAGTGTTACTATATGTAAAGTAAGTACCCATTTTTTTTAAATTGGGGTTAAATAATGTCTAATAACAATTTACTACGGTTTTTTTTTATTTGTACAAAAATAATAATAAGTATTTATATCCATTTGTTCCAATATTAATATTACTTGGTTTCTAATTGAAGTTCAATTATGATTTTTATGTTGGTTGTATTTTTTTGGTGTATTATTAATAATATATAAAAAGTCGGATTAAAAAAAACAACACAGAACGATAACTAAATTCAACGACTGACAAAAATATTTAATTAAGTATATTTTTAATTCTGCGACAAACTTTATTCGAGAAATATTGGAAGTGCAAAAGCAAAAAGTGGTTTTGTATGGAGAACGCAAACTTTGCGATTGCGAATGTAGTGTTTCTCGGCTCACAGCCGGTTTCTCGAAATTTTAAGTATTATTTATACTTATAAGTGAAAAATGGCGGTTTTTGCATAGGACTTGTCAGTAACATATTTGAAATTCGTTATTTTTAACGATTTGGTATAATATAATTTGGAAGTACTTAACATTTTTGCCAAACATAAAAACATTATAGCGAGAGTTCATTAGTTACAACATTCCGAATCAAGTAAGTTTAATTAATGACTAAGGAGATTTCCCCTTCGTCACAATTTAAACTTATTATTAAGTAATGAAGTGATCAAGGCGATGCACTCTCCATACAATAGAAGGGATAAAACAAAGGAATAGGGAGAAAAAAGTTTTATTTCAGTAATACATTAATTATTAACCTTTAATAAATATTTTTTTTAAGTATTATTTTATATTAGTATTATAAAAAAAATATTTTAAAAATGTTTGATAAAACCGACAGCACGTTCAGCTGTCGGTTCTTGTTTCACTATACCACTTGTGGAACATTTATTGAATCTATTTAAACATCGGCACGAACTAACCATGTATACTTGCTGTTAAAACACCACCTCTAACCCTCACTTTGGTACCCACCCGAGGCCCTCTACGTAGTTTCAGGGGCCGTATGGTCAGTAATGAACTAATGATACATAATAACTAAACTAAACATTCGGAAAAAAACGTATGTATCCATAGGTAAACGTACTATACATAATACGTATGAAAGTATACAATTTCTGCTTTCTATTTGAAAAGGTTACTGAGATATATTTGTTTTCTAATATAAAATGTTATTCTCAAGGAAAATATTCTTATAAGAGGAATCCGTGGATTTTTTTTTAAATTTGAAAGCACCGAGATGACTACTAAGATACTACCTGGTTTTCGTGACCACATGCGGGTTCCATTTTTTTATTAAAAACATACAGAAACCGAAAATATACTTATTACCTTTTTTTTTTAATTGTTAATTGGTGGGTACTATTTATTTAGGTATTTTAAAACATAATTTACTTTTCTATTTAGAAATGAGAATTAATAAAATAATTGACGTTCCCCTATCTCCTTTGATTTATAAATTTAATAAATATTTGATAAAATAATAAACTGCTTTATTTCAATCTTATCTTTAGGGTATTTTTATTCATGTGGTATCCCAGAGTTGTTTACGCCATTCGGTGCTACTCGTTACGTGTGCAGCGCTGATGAAATGTTGTTGTATTGAGAAAACTATATCTATCTCTTTTACACAGGCACACTTCTGTCAAACGAAAACAGAGATAAATATACATTATAAATAGCTCACCTAACTGGCCGCCATTTTACTGTACCTTTTGCTTTGCAGCTAACATTGTTAAATTTTATTGAAATATTTTTGTCGTAAATTCAACTATTGTTACGTTTTGTTCTAAACATAATAATAATATCCCTAGTTACATATAGTAATACTAATAGTAGACGCAAAAATGTAAATGATGTGTACATTTACAGATTTTATTTGGCTTTCTTATAAAAACGAAGAAAAATTGTTGCGTTTGAATTTCGAACCGCGCGCGGCTTGTAAAAAAAATAAAAAAATAACATTATGTATATGGATAAATTATGATTATTGCACTCACCTGAATTGAATTCAGTAATATTTTCACTGAAAATCGTCAATTTACGAACGGGGTTCAACGCGGTACTAATTTCCAAGATATGGACATGACGCGATGCGCAAGCGCGGGCTCGTCGCTCATTGGTTAAAAATGGCGGCCTATCAATACATTGGTTGAGATATTGTTGGCGGGAATTTTCGGTTGGTTAAAATACGCGATGGCGGGAAGGAAAAGTATTTCTTTCCGGTAATTCAGCCGCGAACTTTGACAGCTTGAAGTTTTCTTTATTCAAATTGAACGTAACAGTTTTCTTTATTTGTTTTTTTTTCGAATATATTTAATGCCTTCATTGAATTAAATTCACATCTTTATTGTAATTTTAACAAGTACCCTATATTTTATTCGGTAGATAATAAAAAAAATGTGGATAGGAAATAATTTTAATAAATTCAATTTTCATATTTTTATTTATTTTATGCAAATTTAATAACAAAAATGAAATTGCTCAGGCATAGAATAACAAACTTCCGTGCAACCTTTGTAAACTTATAGCCTTATTCATAAAAACTTATTGGAGCCTTGAAGAACACTTTAGTTATGGAATGTTTTGTCTCTTTTACACATATTCATTTTTGTTGCTAAATAAAAGAGACAAAACATTCTATAACTAAAGTGTTCTTGAAGGACTCAATAAGTTTTTATGAATAAGGCCATTAATGTTTATTTAACTATTGCATGAGCGAGCGGTTGTTGTCGCGTAGAATTTACGCGACTGCAATAGGCCATGCCAACTCAATGGCGTTTTTAAATACTCATTTGCACCATAACCAATACTAGTTTACAGCCCGCGACTTCGCTCCCTTAGAATTAAGAGTTTGGTCCATAGTAATTGTACATGGATGCTTCGGTATTATCAAGGGAATTATTTTCAGGGTTATATAAAGGATGACATTGAAAGGTTGTACTTTGGACAAATTATGAGGTTCTACTGAACAACTTTACAACAACCTAACCTTTGAGAGAGTGAAGGAATATGCATAGGGTCCAAAAGCTAATAAAATAACAATTTAAAGAACATATAGCGAATAGTATATATAAACTACTTAAATATTACATGTAAATACTTAAATATATACATTATTACATATACCTACTACTTTTTAAAATCATACAATATAATACATATAGTACTTAGATATCAATATTACCACACCGAAACAGAAAATGATAATAATAAATTGGTACTTATTTCATGGGCGTAGCCGGGGGGGGTTCAAACCCCCCCTGAAATGTTTGGAAATAGATAAATTTGTATGGGGTAGTACCCATGGGGTGGCGTATGTATGTAGAGTGTTTGTAGGTGGACCCCCCTCCCCCCCGAACAGGGGACGAAGTTTTTTTTTGTTTTTTTTTTGCTCGTTCAAAAAATTTGTGGACCAAAAACATTTTAAAATTTGCGAGTCTTAAACCGATATCAAATCCTGGCTACGCAAATGAGTATTCACACAGTGAGTGGTGGGTAGTAGACGTTTAGAACTACTAATGTTAAAATGACCAATTTGAATGGGGATGCTAAATGTTTTTTTTTAATTGCGTAACATGACTTCATGGGAGAAATTGTTCGATTTGGTAGCGCTTCATATTAGCTCAAAGCACAACCTTTCACTTTCACTCTGTCTAAACAGAAGTTCCCTAACTAATTTATTACGTGCCCCCTTTTTAAAAAAGACGAAAAATTTCGCGCCCTTGTATAATTATACATATAGGTAATAATGATTTTAGGTTAGGTAGGTACTATCTATTCTGAATGTAAAGTCAGAAAAAAAAAAATTCAAAACCAAAGTATTTTTGATTGCTTATTAAATTTATACAAAAATATACTTATTCGCTTGCATGCTTTTTACGAAGTTCGATTCTCGGCTTATCCACAAAAATGGCACAGCGCAATTCACTAGCAATGTCAAGTGTATTTCCATACCTACTTGGTTTTTATTGCTATCACACCAGAAAATTCTCTTTCGCACAAATATGTACTGGAATATAGCAAGTACAATTACTGACATTGCTTCAATTTTTGGACAATTTTTGTAATATATTTGACCCAATAGCCATACTAGTGGCCCACGCCCCCCTTTGCAGGTCCCTGCGCCCCCCTTGGGTGGCGCGCCCCCCAGTTTGAAAACCCAGGCCTAAAACCTATATTATGCCGGCCCGCACCAGACATTATATTACCTCTGAGCAAATTTTAACAAAATCGGTTTAGACGCTTTGAAGTTTACAATAACAATTTTATGAAAAATAACAATTTTAATAAAAAAAAATTAACTCACCTATGTACATACTCGTACAAACAGTTCCACAAGCTGATATGAGAGAAACTGGGCCCTAACATTACTAAAGTGCAGGTGGTTCAAATAAATAATAATATTTCTCTATAATAGTGTTAAAAGAAATGTGTTTTGACCTATTTTTAGCTAACGGAAATCAGTTGGTTGCGGTATACCGCAGAAAAAAGCGGATACGATATCCTGTGATGGCAGATGGCAATATGGTATTTGTCAATGTTACAAAAAATACTTTCCCTTCTCGGTCTAACGGTAAAACAAAAAAAAAAACTGTCAAACTGTACAATTCAGATTTAATGTAATTATAACATCAACTCAAAATGTCAGTCATATCAGTCAATAAGGAATTTCTTTCCTTTTTTAACCCTTAACAGTGTAGTGGTGAAAATGTGTAACACTTCTATAAATGTGGGTCTGGTTGGACCCACCTATTTTAAAATTAAGAAAATTTAACAATGTTATTATTATTTTTATTAAACTTAGATTTTTTAAATTTGTATTTATTAAATATAATTAGGTAATTTTTATATAATTTTTTTTATTTTTTTTTTTCATTTATATTTATTAAACTTAGCAATTAAACATTCATAAAGCATTTTGGATCCAATAATAAAAGTAAGAAGTTATACTCGTATTTAGTTTTACCTTAAAGTACACAAATTAATCATTTTTTATAGTCCTAAAAATAACTAAGAAATATTACCAAGATGTCAAACAATAAAAAAAATATATTAAACATTAAGGAGTGCTTATTAAAAGCATTATGAATAAATAAAATAAAATTCTTCTAAAAAAATTACTTTTCTTAAAATGAGCTAAGAATCACTGGCAGTGTAACACGGTATTACACGCAGGTATAGCAACCTATGTAATTAACTACCGCAGAAGTGTACAGTATTTTATTTCTTGAAACTGGAATTATTCACCTCTAGTTTCAGGGTTTCAAAAATTGAACATGGGTCATATGGACCTACGACTACAGTTAATGGTTAAACGGGGAACAAAACGAATTGGTTTGGGAGGTAGGTAACTTTAGGCCGACCGAAACCGTCATGTTTCGGTTTTAGTTTGAGGGTTTACCGGTATTTATGAGACTACGGGCCCGAATTCTTGTGAAATGGGTGGTTGATCTGACGACAACTCCGAGGATACTTAGGTTAACTGTCATGGGTGTAGCTAGAGGGGGTGGGGGGTTTTGGGGTTCAAACTCCCCCGAAATGTATGAAATAAAAAGAGCCGAGAAGTATAGGTTAATTTAGGTAGATTTTTTTTTCATAATTTCATGCACTTTTTGATCTTTCATTTTCCTAACCCCTCCCCATACTAAAATCTGGCTACGCCCGTGTTAACTGTAATACAAATTCGTATCTGCATTACAACCGCATGTTTTAGCCAGCATAGTGAGTGCGATCAATGTACAAAATCGGCATCATTCATTACCTAAAATACTTGATCAAGACTATACTATTTATGTCGTTTAATTTTCCATCTCGACAAGAAATCGATGCAGTATAATAGTCTCCTGAAAACCGATGAACCCACAGACTAAAATCGTTATGTTTTGATTAGCCCCCGTATTTTAAGATGTTTTCCACTCCACATTCACTCAAGGAACGACTGTCTCTTTCCACCAAATGTTAAATCAAAAAAGATGAGGTAGACTGTCCTTGAGTTAGAGTACGGAGGTTAGTCACTTTTGACTTTGTCTTCTGTAGTCCTTACTTAATCAAATAACATTAAGTAGTATCTCTACCATGAGTTTTGCTATCGTATTAACGTAACTTAAATACGTGAGAAATCACCAATAGGATAGCTTTATTTTTAAAAACAGCACAAATAAATCTTTCTTATTGGTCAAAAACTCATGCTAAAGCAGATCAATAGTGTCTTTTCTACAAAGCCAGACTTTGGGAAAAAAATTAAAGTAGAAGCCCTTTTTGATAGTTACTCACGAATAGTCACGAAGGGTTTCATGGTGCATAATTGTTGTGGAGAAGGTAATCAATTTATGTTTTTTGCTCACAAAAAGGGTTTGCCTCGCCTCGATGTTTCTTGTTCGTCACGCATTCGTCAGCCTATGACCACTTAAAAATGCTATTAACTTTGATTACCACTCTGGTTATGGTAGAAAGTGTAAATCAAAGCTTTTTGTTAAAAAAAAAAGTGGTCAAGCGCAGTTGCTATTGTCCATGAAACTAAGAAACATATAGCCCTAAACCTAAAAATAAAGGCAAACAAATCAAGTAAAATTATGTTATATTAACGTAACGTCACGTATCTACGTGACGTTACGTTAATATCTTTTTTATTGGAGCACGGCACGCGACTTTGTCAAAATCCATGAATGTCGATCAATTCTGATGACTGATAGCTCTCACTATGCCGGCTAAATGATACTTACAAAATGGACTACCCACAGAAACCTTGACGGGTTTTGAGCAAAACCAGTTTGGTTTAAAACAGATTAGACTATCTACCTTATACTTAAAATAATACATACTTTTAGGTAAATCAGTAACTAGTCGTATTCTAAGAAAGTAGACTAGACACAGATGTGTATAATTTGAAGGTAATTTAGAAAGAATGCGTGGTCGCGGTGCGTGGCCGCAGTTGACAGGTGCCAATCTACTGCGTGTGCGCAGGCTGACGTGCACGCATTGCTTGTTATATAACCACACTATTGGAATTTTTCGTGACTGAGACGGCCTTAGAGTACCCAGAGGGGTTTTCATTCCTACCCCTTTCCGCCCAGACAGCCTCAGGATATTTAGCGAGATTTTATTGCTATCTTGTCGAAGCTTGAGTCTACACCGAACAAAGTGGCAAGCTCATCGCAATGTTTTGTATAGATTTATAAACAGCATCACAATTTCGTAGGTGAGTATAGTGAAAATGGGACGGACCGCACTATAGTATTGTAAATATTCATAGAAAACTCTTAGGGTCGGATTAATAGTCGTTGCTAATGCTTCGGAATGTATATGAGAAATGGGAAAACTAAATTTTAATAAGTCGTTGCTTATTAAAATTTAGTTTTCTCATTTCATATATACATTCCGAAGCATTAGCAACGACTATTAATCTGACCCTCAGTTTGTTTGAATATTTTGAGTGGACAAGATAACAGAAAGGGCCTGCGAGTAATAAGTAGGTACTTACTGAATGACCAAGAAAAATTTAAAGTACAAAAAAAAAACATGCGGTATGATGTGGTTAAAAAAAAAACTATAGTGTGGACGACAACTTGACTAAGTTACGCGTCAACTACCATCAAACTCCAGGCTTTGCAGTGATTGCCTATTACAAAAGCCTTATAAACTGCAGTACTCTCTCAAACGGCAACAAATAAATACCTAAAACAGCATACAATACTCTTTCAAAACTAAACATAAAATATTATTTATAAACAGTACCATTAATGTATGAAAACATAAGGGAGAATTCACAAAATGCATCGCGAATTGGCTTTGCGAATGACATCAAATTATTGTAGTAGTAAAGGGAAAATTGCCTACTTGATAAGTGACGTTTACTGTCCCATTATCGGTCACATTATGGACATGCAATGTTTTGCGTAGGACCTGTATCCAATGCTGATATAGCTTTTTTATGTTTTGTATTTTCCTGGCATTTTATTTTGTACATTTTTTTATTTATACATCGGGGGTTTTTAATCCCGATGTATAAGTCTACACCAAATAAGTAGCTAGCTCGCGCGATGTTTGGATAGACTCAATAACCATCTATAAACAGTCCCACAAGTTGGTATAGTGAAACTGGGACAGACATCTTAACGTGCTCTCCGAGGCAAATATAGTGGTATGGTTAAACAAATGTAATTATTTTTTTTAGATTATAAAAACGTAGGTATGCTTACCATTAGGTAGATACAAAAACACATGCCATCCATTAAAAATTTTTTTCCAAAAACTCCGTTCATATGGAAAATTTTTCAATATACAATACATATAATATGATATTTTTAATTCCTATTCACTCCAAAGTATATATGTATCATCACGGGTGCCTTACGGCGCCCGAGACCGCCTAGACGGCCCCAGGGTACCCAGCGGAGGGGTTTTAATCCCACCTCGTCGTAGCCGATGGTATGAGTGCTGAACAAGTGGCTAACTCGTTGCAATGTTTTGAATAGACTCAATAACCCATCTATAAACAGTTTCACAAGTTGGTATAGTGAAACCGGGACCGACAGCTTAACGTGCTCTTCGAGGCACTATAGTGGTGTTGTCAAACAAATGTACATAATTTTTTTAATTAAAAACTCATTGGTACACACCGGGATTCAAACCAGGGACCTAAGTTTTTTTAAGTCCAAGGTCTAACCAACTAGGCCACCACGTATATACTCACAATGACTCCAAAGTCTACCCTAAATAATATGTAGGTATACTTGGTGACTTTAAAAGGTCGTAATTTGGTCTAATACGAGATCTACTGATCAAATTTGGACTAATATGAGGTCTACTGATCAAATTAAACTTTTTCAATGAAAAATGCCTTCACCATACAAACTAGTAATGTTAAAATGCCCAATTTCATTTCGGTCCATGTAAACCAATATTTTTTTCATTTGCGACACATAGTTCCACAGGAAAAATGTTGTTCGATTCGATCAGTAGAGCCTCATATTAGTCCAAAATACAACCTTTCATATTCACCCTGTATATCAACCTTAAACTTCAGTGTGGTCCAATGACATTCAACTTTGGACCTCCCCGTAGAAACTAACTTGTACTGCTCTATAAAAGTGAAATGATAAGATTATATAATCTTTCATAATGCACAAGGATTACTGTATGAAACTTTTTTCATTTATTTATTACATTCTTAGGGATAAAATAGGATGTTTACAAATAAAACTAATTGTGGAGTCAGTTACTAAAAGCATATAAGTCCTCATATTAGCCCAAAGTCAACCTTTCAAATTCACCATGTATATCAACCTTAAACTTCAGTTTGGTCCAATGACATTCAACTTTGGACCTCCCCGTAGAAAACTTATACTGCTCTATAAAAGTAAAATGATAAGATTATATAATCTTTCATAATGCACAAGGATTACTGTATGAATCTTTTTTCATTTATTTATTACATTCTTAGGGATAAAATAGGATGTTTACATATAAAACTAATTGTGGAGTCAGTTACTAAAAGCATATAAGTCCCGTTTTATCTATTTTAATAGGTAACGTTACGTTTAAGTACGAGTGCCTTACGGAGCCCGAGACCGCCCAGACGGCCCCAGGGTACCCAGCGGAGGGGCTTTAATCCCACCTCGTCGTAGCCGATGGTATGAGTCTACACCGAACAAGTATCTAGCCCGTCGCGATGTTTTGAATAGACTCAATAACCCATCTATAAACAGTTTCACAAGTTGGTATAGTGAAACCGGGACCGATAGCTTAACGTGTTCTCCGAGGCACTATAGTGGTGTTGTAAAACAAATGTACATACATTTTTTAATTAAAAACTCATTGATACACACCGGGATTCGAATCAGGGATCTAAGCGTAATATAGCTAAAATTGAAATACAAAATGAAACCAATTAACATTAGGAATGTGCCCAGCGGCCAAATTTCTTATAACGAAAACGTTAACTTGTCAAAATAACGAAATCCTTTATAATTAACATTGAACAATCAGCAGCAACAATAACTAAAACAGGCATGTATGTATTCCCTTGCTACAGGTGCTTTTTCTTTGACAGTTTTTATCATTCCGTGTGGTGGCAAATGTACTTACTTAAAGGATTTCGTTATTTTGACAACGATGAAAACAGAATATGGTGCTGGCCTATGAACTAGTTGTGTGACTGTATCTCAAGAGCCAGGGCGCTTCTCATAATATCCAATACCATCACGGGTGCCTATTTGGCTCCCAAACACCGTTTAAACGGCCTCAGGTACCCAGTGGACGGTTTTAACGTCCTCATTTCGCCGATGGTATTCGGAGGCAACACCTAAGAAGTGGCGAGCTTGTTGTGGTGTTTATGATGAAATAGCCTCGTTGTATAAAGCGGTCACCCATCCCAGGACCGGCCTTGTTGTCATCTGCTTAACCTTGTTATCAGTTGCACAGTGACTTAACGCAGAGGCCGCTTTTTATAGGTATACTTGTGTAGATAAATACGAGAATCTACAAATGTAGGCCAAATATTTCCGAATCTATGCGAAGTTTTTGCTTATATTCTGATCTGTATGGAATTTATTTGCAGTGATTTTCTCGCGCATGTGAGTGACAAGGAGTTATTATATTATAAAAATATTCCTCAATTAACTCGTATGAATAACTTTCAAATTTATCTTACAAGATATCTGTCATATAACTTTATCAGACGATTGAAAAATTACTTAAAGTATAGAGAATACTTTTTTATTATTATTAATTTTCAAATGTCATTTTTAGAAGATAAATTTTAGTAAGTGTCAGTGGCTTTACCATGGGTTTGCGCATTGTAGCAACGTAACGTATTTATTTACGTATACGTTACGTTGCTACAATGCGTAAACCCATGGTAGAGCCTCTGTTTTCATGATTTCGTATCAATTTTTACATATATAATAATAACAAATATAAAATTTGCAATTATTTAAAACTAAGATACTTCTAAAAAAATATATAAAACTGTTTGCGTACCTACGGTAAATGGCTACTGTGATATATTATATACAGAGGTAATAAAAAACCAAAGAGGTTAAAACCTATTTAAAAGAGAAACCGTGTGAAATAAAGTTACTACATGAATAACAAAGCAGTTTATTTTAAAAGAGGATATCGGAGGGTTCTTTTGTTTCTTAAAAACAAGTGCATGTTGCTCCCTTATAACTGGTAGGGTTAGATTTTAGTATAATAATAAAGAAACGCATGGAGTAGAGTACGTATAATTTTGTAGAAATAAAATATTTTATTGTAATAAAAAATAAATTGTATATAGGTTAGCTTATTAAATACCTATTTAATATAATAATTAATTAAATTACAGTTTAATACAATTTAAAAAAAGGATTCAGTTAGAAGTGTGAAATCTTTTCACATATTGCACTTTAGTTTTTTAACGTTTACTTTCGCGTTAACTATACTACAGCGTTAACATTTTGACCAATCACACGCTCGCATTTCTAGTTCCGAAAATTTCCGCTTGGCTAAACTATTTACAATTCAAATTTTAGTTAACTCAAACCCAAAGTAATAGTTAAAAAACTCACAATAGGGCTACTGGTCAGAAGCTAGGCTCTAGCCCTTACATGGGTAATGGGTACTGTGTGTATCAGGATTTTAGGAACAATGATACTAATCACATTATTTTATAAATACCCAGACTATGAAAATCTATTTAGAAAAGCGTCCTAATATTACTTGCCATGAGTAGGACTCGAACCCGCGACCTCAGAAAAAACGACAATGGATAAACAGTAGACCACGGAGGCGGTCAAACATTACAAAAGAACATTGTAATAATACAGGTCCAAGATTTTTTTTGTTCCTAAAAAAATCATAATCCCTCTTTTAGGTTCCTCAAAAGAGTTACGTATACTCTTTCTCTGGATTTGGACTCACAAAGATATTACGGACAAAGGGTTCTTGCACGTGAGACCACACGTGCTCCCAAATATATAAGGGTCAACGAACTGTCGTTAAAAACAATAATCATCCATTCAATATTAAACGACTAATGAGTATAGGGAAGCGCAACGGACTATTGCATTGATTTTGTTTATGTTTTTGGAAAAGTTAGGGTTGGATAAACAAATAAAAGGAAATTAAGGATATTAGAAATAAAGTTGTGCATTTGAATAGAATAATATAAAAGAAAGATCCTGAATTGAAAATCTAAATTCATTTGCTTTCATAATTTTAATAATTTTCGGTTAGTTAACTTAAATAGTCGGTATAAGGGAACGTGGCCAAAAACAGACGAAAGTCAAAAGCATTTTTCATCAAACATTTCTTATACACATTCAATAACTTATTGGCTAATATTAACTATAACTCACATCTTTCATGAAACATTTCTTATACACATTCAATAACTCACTACTTATTGGCTAATATTTACTATAATTCACAATTTTTATGTAACATTTCTTATACACATTCAATAACTCACTACTTATTGGCTGTATTAACTATAACTCAAATGAAAGATATTTGTAATTTCCTTAAATTATATTTATTTTTACGTGAGATTTAATCTCTATATCCATTCACGTTACATGGTTTCCTAACATACTTTATTGTTAAGAGAATTTAGGCAATTATGTAATTGCTGTTAATTTAATTACTACATTGTCCAGTAACACTGTTTCTTTTACAATTAAATGCACTTCATATATACATTTATACATACATTTGTAGTTAATTAGTGTTAGAATGTATTATACAAATCATAATTACTCTACTTATAATATGTTAAGGTTTATGACTGACTAAAAAGGTAGGTTAACGATATAACATAAAATTTGTATAAATAATAATTGGATATGTTTTCTAGTAGCTAGTGTGTAATGTTGTAGGCAGGACTTGGATTCGAAATACAGTGGTCTGGGACATAATTTGGGACATACGTGCGTGGTGGCCGAGTTGTTTAGACCTTGGACTTAAAAACACTTAGGTCCCTGGTTCGAATCCCGGTGTGTACCAATGAGTTTTTAATTAAAAAAAATATGTAGATTTGTTTGACAACACCACTATAGCACGTTAAACTGCCGGTCCCGGTTTCACTATACCAACTTGTGAAACTGTTTATAGATGGGTTATTCAGTCTATTCAAAACATCGCGACGAGCTAGCCACTTGTTCGGTGTAGTCTCATACCATCAGCTACGACGAGGTGGGATTAAAACCCCTCCGCTGGGTACCCTGGGGTCGTCTAGGCGGTCTCGGGCGCCGTAAGGCACCCGTGATGATATGTATGTATGGGACACAATTCTCGTAAATGAATTGCATTTCACTGCATATCAAAGGAAATAAATGATACATTTTCTGCATGCTTAGTTAGATACTTTCTCGTACAGGTTCTTCAAAAAGCTGAATCTTTTCCATAAATAGAAAAGAAATTGCAAATATATTAATTTTTATTCCTATCGTGGTTAGATTATATATTACTGTACTTATTATATCTATAAGTTTTTTTAAAACCCTCCAGAAATCTTTGAATATTTTATACACCGAGAAAAAATATTTAAATGCATTGTTTTTGAATGGCATTTTTTATTGAGTCATGTTTATGGTTGAAGTTTGGATAATTTTAATAAAAGGTAACTTGAAATAAATTTGTGACATATTAATTTGCCCATCTCCTGTAATGGTACACTGATTTGGAGTGTAATCGTCTTATTTTAGGTTACTTTTAACTTCCAAAATTTTATTTATTTATATTAATTATATTAAGGTTAAGCAGATGACAACAGGCCGGTCCTCGGATGGGTGACCGCTTTATACAACGAGGCTATTTCATCATAAACACCGCAACAAGCTCGCCACTTGTTAGGTGTTGCCTCCGAATACCATCGGCGAAATGAGAACGGTTTAAAACCGTCCACTGGGTACCCTGAAGCAGTTTAAACGGTGTTCGGGAGCCAATTAGGCACCCGTGATGGATGATGGTATATTTAATTATATATAGTTTCTTTATTAATTTTCTTTATTTATTTATATTAATTATTAATAGTTTTCAGTGTACCTTTCAAAAGGTAAGGTAGAAAAAATAAAAGAATTTGCTTATACTTCTGCCACCGGTTAATTTATCATTGAGTGTATAAATAAAAACCTTATCCTTAAGTCCCTTTTGTTATTTTTAGTAACGCAAAGAGAGCGATAATGATAAAAAAAACTAAGATTAGCCTTGTTTAAATACTCTATTTTACAAACAAGAGAAACTAAAGTAGTAAGAATAAGAACACTGATGAGATTAACAATTCCTTAAATATTTTAATGAATTATTTTCACAAACGCAATAAAAGCAAAAGTGATAGACAGCCTCCGTAGACTAGTGGTTGCGCCTTTGGCGTTGTATGTTCGATTCCCATCCATGTCAAAAATATATTAGTACGTTTTTCTGTACAGTTTGTCATGGTCTGGGTGTTTATAAAATATAATATGTATTACATCGTTGCTTTTGGTACACATAGAACAAGCTTAGAGTTAGTTTGTGACCATAGCAATATATATGTGTAAATTGTCCTACATTTTATTATTAGACACTAATGATATTAGGCATCGCTTAAATATTATATTTCATTAATTTTTACAAACAAAAAGAAAACTTTAACAAAAATGTAAGAACACTAATGTACTACATATATTCTGTATTTCTGAGCCATTGTTCAAACATTTTTAGTTCCTCGCTGCTTAAAGGTTACAACTAAAAGATAAATATGAATCAGTGCAGCGTAAGTGTAATTCGCAATAAAATTACAGTTCATGGATGCAGCCAGGGTTTAGGGGATTTATTTGGGGTTCAAGTTTCGTTTGTTTTTTTTTAGACCTTATACCCTTCATTACGTTTCGGGGGAGAGTTTCATCCTCCAACACCACCCCCTGCCTACTCCAACAAATTATTCTAATATCATTCATTTCGGGGGGAGGGTTTGAACCCCCAAAACCCGTGTGACAGTTCCTAATTTCTTAACCATATTGGGCATTATCCTTTATATCAATAGATAACTATTATTATATTAATAAAAATATTATCAAATAAATGGTAGTACATTTATTAAAATATATTAGAAACAGATTCTTAGCCAGCCCCTTCCTTAGCTAGATAATTTGTGACAGCCAATTCCTTGATTGGTGGTGGAGGAATTTAACAGTGAAGTCCTTGTTAAAAAGTGTACCTAGTCATCCATTGATCTCATTTCAAGATTATTTATGTAGGTACTTACATTGAGAATGCTTTATACTCGTCCATATGGCATTCCCTTGACTTATGGTCGGCAGACCTTAGACAATGATTATGCTGTGTTCCGAGGGCACTGACCCTTGACCTTTGACCTCTTCGCAAAACAAATCAGATCAAATCCCGAGGGAATGTAATAGGATCCATGACTGCGTAATAAATTATTGGTCCGTAATTTTGTGTGACATGTGTTATGTAAATGTGGTGGCGGGAGAAAAAATCTATAAGTAGGTACTTAGGTTTAAAATATTTTGTAATTTTCTGGACTTAGGTAGTTTTGGAATGGACCCCACACTAGGTTATATTGCGGGCGACCAAAATTGTTTAAAAATTCTTGAGAAATCTATGCATGGGTATAACAACTGGATGCCTATGTGTCTACTAAAGAAAACATTGAAGAAATTTTAACTTTGATTTCGGAATCGCATCATTTAGCCGTATTAACACACACTTATTGTTCTCATCTTTCTGCATACACTGAGATGAGAGCAATAAGTGCTGTTAAATAACTGTGTATTGATCGACCCCAATCATGGATTTTGTAGGATCGCTTACCTTCAGATAGATAAAAAGTCACATGCCGAGATCCAATAAAAAAAAACTAGATTTTGTAGGATCGCTTACCTTCAGATAGATAAAAAGTCACATGCCGTGATCCAATAAAAAAAAACTAGATTTTGTAGGATCGCTTATCTTCAGATAGATAAAAAGTCACATGCCGTGATCCAATAAAAAAAAACTAGATTTTGTAGGATCGCTTACCTTCAGATAGATAAAAAGTCACATGCCGAGATCCAATAAAAAAAAAACTAGATTTTGTAGGATCGCTTACCTTCAGATAGATAAAAAGTCACATGCCGTGATCCAATAAAAAAAAACTAGATTTTGTAGGATCGCTTACCTTCAGATAGATAAAAAGTCACATGCCGTGATCCAATAAAAAAAACTAGATTTTGTAGGATCGCTTACCTTCAGATAGATAAAAAGTCACATGCCGTGATCCAATAAAAAAAAACTAGATTTTGTAGGATCGCTTACCTTCAGATAGATAAAAAGTCACATGCCGAGATCCAATAAAAAAAAACTAGATTTTGTAGGATCGCTTACCTTCAGATAGATAAAAAGTCACATGCCGTGATCCAATAAAAAAAAACTAGATTTTGTAGGATCGCTTACCTTCAGATAGATAAAAAGTCACATGCCGTGATCCAATAAAAAAAAACTAGATTTTGTAGGATCGCTTACCTTCAGATAGATAAAAAGTCACATGCCGTGATCCAATAAAAAAAAAACTAGATTTTGTAGGATCGCTTACCTTCAGATAGATAAAAAGTCACATGCCGAGATCCAATAAAAAAAAACTAGATTTTGTAGGATCGCTTACCTTCAGATAGATAAAAAGTCACATGCCGTGATCCAATAAAAAAAAAACTAGATTTTGTAGGATCGCTTACCTTCAGATAGATAAAAAGTCACATGCCGAGATCCAATAAAAAAAAACTAGATTTTGTAGGATCGCTTACCTTCAGATAGATAAAAAGTCACATGCCGTGATCCAATAAAAAAAAACTAGATTGTGTAGAATCGCTTACCTTCAGATAGATAAAAAGTCACATGCCGTGATCCAATAAAAAAAAACTAGATTTTGTAGGATCGCTTACCTTCAGATAGATAAAAAGTCACATGCCGAGATCCAATAAAAAAAAACTAGATTTTGTAGGATCGCTTACCTTCAGATAGATAAAAAGTCACATGCCGTGATCCAATAAAAAAAAAACTAGATTTTGTAGGATCGCTTACCTTCAGATAGATAAAAAGTCACATGCCGTGATCCAATAAAAAAAAACTAGATTTTGTAGGATCGCTTACCTTCAGATAGATAAAAAGTCACATGCCGAGATCCAATAAAAAAAAACTAGATTTTGTAGGATCGCTTACCTTCAGATAGATAAAAAGTCACATGCCGTGATCCAATAAAAAAAAACTAGATTTTGTAGGATCGCTTACCTTCAGATAGATAAAAAGTCACATGCCGTGATCCAATAAAAAAAAACTAGATTTTGTAGGATCGCTTACCTTCAGATAGATAAAAAGTCACATGCCGTGATCCAATAAAAAAAAACTAGATTTTGTAGGATCGCTTACCTTCAGATAGATAAAAAGTCACATGCCGTGATCCAATAAAAAAAATACTAGGTTGGGTAAGTAATATTGAGTTATTTTAGGAAAGGATAAGCGTTTTACATACGTGCAGACATAATGATTGCAATAAAGCAGATATATATTATGCGGCGTCAGTTCTGCTTGGCTAATGGACAACAATGCGTTTCGTTTCGTCTGCTATACTTTAATACCTCCCATGAGAAACTGCGAAAGTTTAAAAAAAAACTATATCAAGGTAGTATTTCCTCCAAATAAAAAGAATATGTAATTGGGATCGGGGAAGAAATATTTGCACCTTTTTTTTCTTTAAAAAATCTTTTAATACTACTGAAAGCAACGTTTAGACGTTTTTAGACGTTCGAGTTAGCGAATCCATTTCCTGGCTTCTTATATTTTGTATGTATCCACGGGCGTAGCCAGGGGTATTTCTGGGGGGTTTGAAGCCCCAAACTTCTGGCTACGCCCGTGGATACATACAAAGATCACTGAAATAAGAAGAGCCAAGGAGTATAAATTAATATAGTTTTTTTTTTCACAGGAATAATGCCATTTCATGCCTTTTTGTTCTGGACTGTAGTTTAGATTGTGAAATATAGGTCTGGTTGAAGGTATATAATAATTGAAAAAACTATAAAATTAATACATCTTACTTAAACCATTGAATAACAACAACTAAAGTAACCATGGCAACCGTAGAGTTGTCATGGATAAAAAATATAATTAATGTTGCTGCGTTATTAAATTAAATAAACCTTTATGTCTCGAACAATTTTCATGAATCCCCGATACTAAAACCTTGTGTTACTTTCTAAACTACGCAACCGATTTTAATACGGTTTTCACCATTATTAAGGTAATCTCTTCTGGAAGGTTTATAGTAATATAATACATACAAGTAGTAATCCGTGCCAAGCAAGTTAAGTAGATACATAATTATTTTAATGAAAACACTTCCTACATAAACGGTCTAGACACAGCAAACCTAAATAATTACACACCTAAACCGCGCCTAGTATAGTGAGAACATAGCCCTAACATACAATTAGCAATACTAAGATTTACATAAAACAACGCAATGTTTGGTATAAGCTATAATTTTCCAAACACTAGGCTTGGATTTTGAAGACGTGCTTTAGATTCTAATCTTGTTGTCCAAAATCATGCATTTCCGGTCTTATAAATGTTGTAAATGTTGTAACTTATGTTACATTTATTTGATGGCCAATTTATTTGATAGAGGTACATATCTAATCTATCTACATAATATCCTGACTGACTTAATCATCATCACCCAGCCGAAACTATACTGAAGCTACAGTAGTTTCGACTGGAAATTTGAACTTTCTTTTGTGTTGTAGGAAAATTTTGAATCCCACGGAGTTATCCCCTTGGGATAGTTTCCAGAGACTACTACATCGATTTCTTGTCGAGTCACGTCTCATTTCATGGTGCGACCATGAAATGACCGCGCTGACCATAAAACGGGCGATAATAAAACAGCGAGGATATTGACGTAATGCAAATACGTCCTAATCGCCGCCCATTTCGTACCCGCATAATTTAGCCGGCCTAGTGGGAGCTATCAATATTGTTAAACAACAATGTTTTGATCGACCCTATTATTGGACTCTGTAGGTCTGCTTACCATCAGAGATACCAAGTCACATTCCGTGCTCCATTTAAAATATGTCTTAGGCAGCTATTATGTTTACACCTTTACTTCACTATTATATATCTGGTTCATCATTATATCTAAAAAATGGCTTTCGGAAAAATGGCAGCTATTCTCTTCCGATCAATACATTGTTGTTTAACAATATTCAATATTGATCATTATTTTCGCCCGTTTGGTCACCGCACCATGAAATGAGACGTAACTCGACAAGAAATAGATGCAGTAGTCTCTGGAAACTATCCCAAAGGGATAACTCCGTGGGATTCAAAATTTTCCTACAAGTTGCAGGTTGTATAAGAATAAAAATACAAATTTCTATTATACGAGCTTTGAGAATCAGACGACAAGAAAGAAAGTGCGATGGATGGCTGCGAAGATGGCACAGGTATATTTGTAGGAACGAATGAATGAATAAATAGCATACAACAGTATTGTTTAATTTATTAGTACGGAATACTTACTATATAGGTAAAAAATGAAAAATAAATTATACTAAATAAATACAATAATAAAGTATAAATACCTACTACATGTCCACTATGTCCAAATTTTGACTCGGTCCAAATGTTCCCATAACACTGGCAGCATTGCCTCTTTGGACTGCCAGTGATATGCGTTGCCTGAAATAGTATCCAGACCGAGGATCGCCAGTAGCCTCATTTAGGAGAGCACAGAGTTTATTCACAAAGATCAGCGAACGGGACAAATGAATATTCAGTCTTTAAATTTGAATATTTTATATTTTTTGCTTTAGCTGCTGTTTCAGCAGCCGCCCCAGATGAGTCCACGCAAGACTGTAGATGGGAAGCAGCAAATGTATCGACACAGGTGACGCCCCATATGAGGCTACGGCCTCTCTGCCACGGCACCAGTGACAAACCATCAGGTCGCTTCCCATCCAATCTACTTAAACCACTGGGTTCTAAAATGCTGGGGAAGTTTGCTGAAACAAGAGCTCGACGCACAATGTCGTTAAGGGTGTGGTGCCGAGACATCCTCCCTGCACTTCTATAGCAACTTAATCCATGATGACCATTCGCTAAGACTTGCGCACCGCATATACACATGTGCTGTTACATTTACATTTGTTCCAGTTATCTGTAAATTAATATATTTTATTGTTTTTATATATATTTGGATAATTAAATGCCTTTTAACTCATTTTACCTATGTTATTGTTATGTCATGCTTACATTATTTATATCGCGTAAATTATTTTAAGCCTAACCCAATGAAGCATGCTCTTCCTCATTTTTAAATTTTTTTGTTGAAGCAAGGCATATGACTTTATACCCACCTAATGGTAGGCATACCTATAAAGTTCATGCATAAACTAGACTGGTAGAGCCTACAAAAATGGTTAGACAAATCGTTTCTACGGTACTAGGTACGTAAAATATTTTATTTTCCGGGACATCTGTAATATCTCCAACCGGTTCGATTTTCTTTACATTCGATTTTTTAAATGTAGTATTAAGTACATATAAAAAAATCGAACGAGATATTCGGAATTAATATAAATGGGTCACTTAGTATGGAGAGAAGCATAGAAGAAGCTAAGCAAGAAAACAAAAATATAAATGCTCGACATATAAAAAAATGGA
The DNA here is from genome assembly GCA_947458855.1 of Monopis laevigella. Lineage (NCBI taxonomy): Eukaryota > Metazoa > Arthropoda > Insecta > Lepidoptera > Tineidae > Monopis > Monopis laevigella. The sequence continues at coordinate 10,399,334 of OX381594.1, read as the reverse complement.
CTTAACTTACATTATAACGGAATAAACACCCAGAAATCATAGCAAAAGAAAAAGAAAACGGCAACTTATATATAAAATAAATGAATTATTAAGTATGGAGAGAAACATGCTTGGAGAATAAGCAAGAAAACAAAAATATAAGTACTAAACATATAAAAAAATAAAAAGAAATGGACAAAACATATATTTATAATAACGGAATGGACGACACCCAGAAATGATAACAAAAGAAAAAGAGTTCGCCCAATGAAAATATGCGATGCGACATAATAATGATACTTGACAAGGACTACGATAAAATACCTAATAAATAAATGTGGTGGCAGAGTTAGTTAGCCGTCAGACTTAAAAAAAAACATCAGTTTTTAGGTCCCCGGTTAAAACACCGGTGTCTATCAATTATTTTTTAATAAAAAAAGAAATATGTAACTACATTTGTACTATTGTGCCTCGGAGAGCAATGTGAGTCCCAGTTTCTTTATACCAATATGTAAAAATGTTACGTAAGACGCTACGACGTTAAGCTACGACGAGATGGGTTTCAAATCCCTCCGCTGGGTACCCTTAACCTGCCTAGGCGGTCTCGAGCGCCGCATAAATACCTAATTAAGGTAATGCAGTATAAGCAAATAATAAATCGGACACAACACAATAAACAATAGATAAACTATTACTCGTTCATACCTTACTCGAACTCACAATACAGCCCTGTAAAAATATCGATCAGCTGACGAATCGGCGTGCGATGCGAGCGAGAGACCGAGGGCCAGTCTCTCTATAGACGTGCGTGTATTCGGATCGCGTTTGAATTTGATTTTAGAACATTTACGAAGAGTGATTTAAACAAAAGTTATTATAATTCTGTTCAAAAGTGTTTTAGAAAAGTTCAACACTTTTTCCGTGGAGACTGAAGAAAAAGGTAACTTTGTTTGTATACTTTGTATGTTAATGGAATTTAAGATTGGTAGATAGAATAAGCAGCTCTATGTGGTTACAATAAGATTGTTTTTAGTTATTAGTCTTGCTTTAGTTCATAGTGCATCCAAAGCGCACTTATTTTGAAGTAAAAATTAATGGCCTTACCTATTATTAGTTAATCTTGGAAATGTGACGTGTTTCTAGAATAAATTTACAATTATGTTTATTAGGACCTATCTATTTACCTTTAGGTCCAGTTAGGTATAGGTATAATGTAAAATAAACCTATATAACTGGATTATAGTTCACAATAAAATATTTTGAGAACGACGATAAATGATAATATATACCTATCTATCTATATAGGTACTTTAGTCTCGAACCATACCACTTTTACTATAATTTCTTCTGTGGCCATAGTTAACATTGATAAAGATTCTACAACTCAGTAAATTCGTGGCTATTTGGTTTGGTACCTATGTATGGTAAACGGTAGACATGTTTATGTACCTATATAGCGTGTTTTATATCATTTACTTATTTATTATATATTAATATAAACATTGACGTAAATATAATTTGGTTGGTGAGGTTGGTCGCTTCGGTGGCACCCTTGTATGGCAGATGATATTCGTATGGTTAATGGAATCTAGTTTGTTATGTAGCGTGCGTTTGGTTGGTTGTTTTTTTTAAATATTTTTATTTAATGACACCTTTTGTTAATTAATCTATAATGGTAGTAATAGCAGCCTAACCAAACGCAATCTAGACCTTATTGTTAAAACTTTTTTTTTTGATTATTCATAAATATCTGTAAAGATTTACATGAAAAAAATAATATTTGATTGATTACCGTATTTTAGGTTTTATAATATCACTGATGTTATTATATTTCACTCTCTCAAAGATTAGCTGGTAGAAAGTGCCTAAGGTATTAAGCACGCCTATGTAAAAGTTTGTCCAATAAATAATAAAGAATAAATAAATAGCTGGTGTCAGGATTCGCTAGACAAACTCTAATATAAATCGCAATCGTCTACCTTACGTTACTGGTCACTGAACTTAGATATAATAGTACGAGTATAAACACTATAGTAATTAAATAAAAAGAGATAACAAACAATATACATTATTAAAACAAAACTTTCTGCATATTAAAATCTCATTAGCAAGACTATTTAAACGACGTGGGAAATAAAGATGTTTTGGAACAACCCTTTATCCCTTAATTTTTTTTAAATTTATTAAAGGGCATGTTCATGAGACATCAGCCCCAACCAAATTACATTTTTTTTTTCTTTATACGTAGTAATACACAAAAACAAACTAAAATACACATCGAAATACAAAAATCTAAAATTGTTAAAAAATTAGGAACAAATTAGATTATTGGGAACTTTAGGTATTTTTAAATTACTGTCTAGTATTTATCTTAGTCCCTTTTTGTTTTTCCACAGTGTGGAAGGCAAATATATTATCTTAGTCCCTTCATAATTTCATAGTTTTTTTTTAATTAAAGAATCTGGGCTTGGATACTATCCCCCGTATTCTAAGACGTTTCCTTAACTCCACTCTTCACTCAAGGAGCGTCTGTCTCAACTTGCTTTTTATAGTTGACATTTGGTGGAAAGAGACAGACGTTCCTTGAGTGTAAAGTGGAGTTAAGGATATGTCTTAGAATACGGGGGTTAGTCCTTCAGCCCCTCATACAGATATTATTATAGTTTTTGTGCATAATATTTAACCCACTTATTCTATGTTGTATCCTTAGCTGCACTTCATGGGTATAGTACTATCTTTCTTTATATGATATTTGGTGGAAAGCAACGTTCCTTGAGTGAAAATGGAGTGAAAAACACGATTTATGATACGGATTTTATGATATTTATAGACATAAACGATACTGAAGAGTTTGTTTGGTTGAACGCGCTAATCTCAAGAACTACTGGTTTGAATTGGAAAAATAACTTTAGTGTGGGTTAGCCCATTTAAATAGGAAGGCTAAGCTATATAATGTCAAGCTACGACCAATGGAAGCGGAACATCAATAAAAAATGTTGCAAAAACGGGGAAAATTTATTCCTTTTGAGAGCTTTCGTTGCATGTGCTGCGTAAACGGTTAAAGTTAAGCAGACGAAGTTGGGCGGGTCAGCTATTTATTTATAGACAAAGATGGGACTGTATTCAATAGTAGATTTTACAACAAGTGCACAAAACGAACCATTTTTATCCGAGACTTTTAGCAGCCCGAGCCGAAGGCTGATAGTAATATCGAGGATAAAATGGTTTTGTAGACGAGTTATAAACTGCTTTTCACTTCGATTGCGAGGAATTAAAACAGTAGTATAACATAACATATCTTTAATTAAAATTCATAGTAAAAATAGTATAGTTTTGAATACTTAAGGAAATTGTTTTTATGTCTTAAAAAACACATAAGGCAAATAAATTTAAGTAAATATGATAAAATAACAAATTCTATCTATGAAATTCTTATTGTGTTTGGCTGTATGGCTCATTTTCTTTGCCTTAATATAGATACATTTATGAGTAGATACTTTAATGCAATTGTGCAGAAAATTCGATTTTATGCAGCCTATATCCTGCACAAATAAGCACTTTCAGAGCATGAGAAGTGAAATAGTACATTGTTCACCGAGGGGAGAAAGTCACCGATTACTAACGAGGGCAAAGTTTGAGGCCCGACGCGAAGCGGAGGGCCTTAATTCGCTCGAGTTAGGAATCGCACTTTCTCGCCGAGTGATACATAGTGCTTTATACTACACCTACGAGGAAAATAAAAAATAAAATCTCTATTAATTAAAGTTTATATTAAAATTATTACAGTTGTTAAAACTTAATAAATCAAAAATGCAAAGAAAGTAAACAGCCAATAAACCAATACTTTTATTTTATTTTGATTAAAATTTCGAACTTGTAAAAAAAAACTAGGCTGTATGGCTTTGAACCCTTGCCTTTCCTAATTTGGAAGAATTAAAGAAAAAAAACTAAAAAAAAACTAGCACGTTAACAATGAATTTTCATATACTTTTTCCTCCCGCTTAAGCACGTTAACAATGGATTTTTATACACTTTTTCCTCCCGCATATTTGTACGACTACAAAGACGTACTTTCTGACCTATTCTTACGCAAGTAAGAACCTACTTTCCGAGCAGGTGTAGTATAAAGTATATTAATTCATAGACAAACATAATTTTGTATCTTGGTGGCTGAATTATACGGTTACGAAATAGGCGCTGCCGCCATCTCTACCTGTACTTCGAATTTCTAATAAATAACTCCAATGTACAAACCTAGGTTACATGTGATAAAAACAGGTTATTTCTAATGCTGTTCGCTGACTTAGGGTTTTGTACAACTTAAAAAAGGGGGGATAGGAAGAAAAAAAAGTTAAAAAAGAACTCCTAGGATCGAAGTGTTTCGACTAATGTTAGACCAAAACCAACAAGGTATAATGAATGTAGCATCGGGGTTTCACACTACACTTTTTTTTTTATTCTTTCACTATTATGGAAAGGCAAAGATCTTTCGACCATACAACTATTCAAAATTTGTACTGATGTTTCTATGTTTACTATCTATCCGTCCGTAAGAAAATAAAAACCTATCATAGACAAGGATAGAATTACCACTTTCCCACAATAAAGGCTTCCTTCTTCTATGGGAAATAGATCAATTATAAATGTAAAAAATACACAGTGTAAACTTAACATCTGGACTCCAAAAGCAACTTCATCTTATACGTATGAATGATCTTAATAAACAAAAAGTTCAATGACTTGTTGGATTCAAGATTTAGTAATACTTATTTAGAATTATAGTTCCATGTACAGTGGCTCTAGTGTGAGTTTTTTTAACATTTACTTTCGCGTTAACTATACTACTGCGTTAACATGTTGACCAATCACTGTGGCCGTCTAGGCGTCTCGGGCTGATTATTTAATTAAAATACATCTAAATCTATAGGTAACTTCTATAGGTACGTGCGTGTATAGCACTTACTATCTCGTATTTATCAAAATTATCGGAACACTATCGATAAAAGCTGATAAAAGTCAACAATAATATTCAATTATCCACGTCCGATTAGAACAAAACATTCACTTTCAAGTATATTTGCGCATGCTCAGTACATTAATACTAACCACTATTATCCTCCCAATTTATGTTTCAGTTTCTGAAAAGAAAAGTTGATAATTCACATAACATTTTAAATTTGTAAACCTATATGCTTTACAATAAATGAGTTTGGTTAGATAATTTGTTGTCAATTGATTGACACTACATATTATTACACTTTTTGATGGTTTACATTGTGTTTTATATAAAGTTTACAATAATTTTATTTATTACGGTGGAACGTGATATCTTGTAGTAAGTGACTTTTTATTTATCTATACTATCTATACTAATATCTATACTAATATAATAAAGAGGAAAGATTTGTATTTTTGTATGTTTGTAATGAATAAACTCAAAAACTACTGGACCGATTGCAATAATTTTTTCACCATTAGAAAGCTGCATTATTCAGAAGTAACATAGGCTATATAATATCACGCTAGGTCCTATAGTTGTGGAGCAGTAACCAAAAATGTTTTAAAAACGGGGGAAAAGTATCGTTTCTGAGGCCTTCCGTGGCGTGCGCTGAGCATATAGTTAAAGTTATACAAACCTGTGCGAAGCCGGGACGGGCCGCTAGTTATTAAATGAACTTGTAAATACCATCACGGGTGCCTTTTGTGGCACCGGGCCGCATAGTGTTACCCAGAGAAGAGATTAACCCGTGCTCATTTTCGGAGGCAACAAGTGGCTTGATGCGGTGTTTATGATGGTTCATGGTATAGTCTCGTTGTATAAAACCCATCCCAGGTTCGGCCTTGTTGTCATCTGCTTAACCTTGTTATCAGTTGCGCAGTGACTTAACCACTAGGCTAGCTTCCGTTGCGTAAACGAAGTTGCGCGGGTCAGCTAGCCGCCTATAAAACGTTCTTACTTTTTGTTTTGAGTTTGTATGGTTTACGATTTTAGGCCTTAGGGCGGCTCTTTATAGATATAACTCTTACTGGTACCTGTTGTTTTGCGTTCATCCGTAGGTCCCACAAAAAAAAATCAGCCACTAATATATATTTTGGAAAAGCTTTATAGTTTCAAATTACTCGTACGTGTATATGTGACAGCTTCCGTAGACTAGTGGTTGCGTCTTTGGCGTTAAATCCGGAGGTCGTGTGTTCGATTCCCACGCATGGCAATTAAATATTAGTACGTTTTTCTGTACAGTTTGTCATGGTCTGGGTGTTTATAAAATATAATATGTATTATATCATTGTATCTGGTACACATAGTACAAGCCTAGAGCTTAGTTTGTGTCCAGAGCAATATGTGTAAATTGTCCTACATATTATTATTATTACCTAATCTAAAACTGCGCGCCCCTCCGTAAACACAAATGCATAATACCTATGTGTAATTTTGTTATCATCATATATTGGTCAGTATTGGTTACTCAGTCACCCACTGGCTGGGTTCGTACGACCTAGGCTACTCAGTACTAGGGTTTATTTGTCACCTAATCGTAGCTGATGGTATTTTGAGTCTATACTGAACAAGAAACCAGCTCGTCGCGGTGTGGTTAGATAGACTTTATAACCCATCTATAAACAGTTTCACAAGTAAAACTTAGGACCGAGACAGCGCACAACAATGGTGGGTCAAATGTTTTTTTTTTAAATAAAAGCAACCAATGAGACTTTTAGACCATAGTTTGAGGTCCTTGCCCGAGGAGACGTAAAAGCTGAAGTGTATTTAATTAAGTCGGAGGTCTAAGTAACTTGGCCACCATGCACATACTACGTATTATCTATACTTTTTATAAATTATATAGAGGTAAAGTTTGTGAGTTTGTGAGGCTGTAATCTCTGGACCTACTGAACCGATTCTGAATTTAGAATTGGATAGCCCATTTATCGAGGAAGGTTATTTAGGCTATATAACATCCCTCTACGACCAATAGGAGCGGAATATCAATGAAAAATGTTGGGAAAATTAGTTCCTTTTGGGAGCTTCCGTTGCGTGCGCAGACGCAGTTGAGCGAGTCCGCTAGTCTATACTAATATAATAAAGAGGTAAAGTTAATAATCAAAATATGTGAGGTTGTTGGGGGTACTCTCTGGATCCATGAACCTTGTTTCTTTTGAGAGCTTCCGTTGCGTGCGCTGTGTAAACGGTTAAAATTACGCAGACGAATTTGCGCGGGTCAACTAATATGTTAATAATCTGACCGATTTAAACCTATATCTATAACGATATAATTAAACGATCTCTTGCTTCTGCTGGTATACCCAGCACTCTTGAACCTGTAGGTTTGGACCTTGACGATGGCAAGAGACCGGACGGTGTGACGATAGTCCCATGGTATAGAGGTCGAGCTCTAATCTGGGACGCCACCTGTGTGGACAACCTTGCACCAAGTTATTCCCACGTCACTTCAAGATCCTCCGGTGCTGCAGCTTTGCTTGCCCAAAATAAAAAAAATGATAAATACAAGAGACATGGCTCCTCTTACGAATTTCTAGCGTTTTCGGTGGAAACCTTGGGACCGTGGTCACCAGATGCAATAAAATTTGGAAGTAATCTTGGAAAACTTTTAATTGATGCATCTGGGGACCATCGAGCAAGATCCTATTTTTTCCAACGAATATCGCTGGAAATTCAGAGGGGCAATGCTCTATGTATTTTGGGCACATTATCTACAAGAAATTTTTAATTTATAATTTTTAACATTGTAAATATACAAAGAGAAAGTTTTAAATAAAAGCACACCTGCCCTTTATCAATGTGTTTATACGTCAAACAAGTGGATCTTAGCGCAAGTTGTTTGAGAATTGATAAGGTTATTGCTTGACTAGCGGAAGTGTGTACTGATACCACCTGCTGACTCCACAGGATTTTTTTTAACGACCTAAATATCATTACCAGTATATCAGTGATTACAAGGTTAGTCGGTAAAGCTAATATAAAGACGTCCTTTTTAATGAGGGCACAGGATGTGTGATCCTGTATCGGCGGTGATAAAATAGATTGTTACCTGCATTGATTGTTTTCTAGTAGCTTGTTTTTTTTTTTATTGGAGCACAGCAACACCTTCAAATTCCATGTATAGGGGTGATTAATACATTGACCCACGGGCGTAGCCAGGGAGGTGGTATTTGAGGATGAAACCCCCGCGAAACGTAATGAAGGGTACTCGCAAAATTTTTGTGAAGGCGTATCTTACTAATTTAAGAGACATAAGGCGTTACTATATATAACAGGTGTGATGGACGACTGTTTTTTTTTTCTCATCAAAAATTCTGGGTAAAAAAATTAAACGAAGCTTGAACCCCCTCCCGTTACTAAATCCTGGCTACGCCCGTGCAACAATACCTACAAATTCCATGTATAGGGTCGATTAATACATTGTTTTAACAGCATTAATTAATCCCACTATTGGCAAATTCCTATAATCAGCAGTAACTATAACGATTCGTTATTCTCATATAAAAATTACAGATGAAGGTGTGAACGTTAACATCTTTGTATGGGATAACGAACCGTTACAGTCACTGTTGATTATAGGAATTGGCTATATGCCGGTTACGCTATGGACGGTGACAAAGATTAATTTGAATTATGAGTCCACGAAGCTTAAATAATTAAATCAACTGCCCGTTTCGTAACCGCACCTTAAAAGAAAACTACACCACCTCGACAAGAAATAGTTGCATTAGGTTCCTGAATACCGGTGAACACACATTGAATACTAAATCTGTTTTTTTTAAATGAACTCACGCGTGTGTCTTTGTATCCTGATGGTAAGCAGACCTACAAAATCCAATGGTCGATTGATACAATGTTGTTTAAAGGCAAATATCGCTCCCACTATGCCACTGCCTCTAATTTCTGAGCTTACCTTGCCTATATTGTATGGTAATATTTATTTCAGTAATAGTGTCTTCATGCATTAGTGCTCTGCCTGTTATTGGTCTATCTCCCAAAGGTTAGCTTGTTGAAATTGCCTCGCATATGTAGATATTATATAGCTTTTGTGTAATTTTTCATTCATTCATTTCATTCGTTGCATTAGATCCATTCGTTTCTTTCGTTTCATTCATTCAGTAGCATATGCAATTTCAGATTTAGAAACATGTCTGGTGCATAATATTGTTCGCTCATAAAATTTAAATAGCTTTACGTATAAACGCAGTCCCATGAATATATTAGAGATTCTAGACAAACTATCTATAGATAGAAAATTATTAGGTAAAAACTGTGTATACGGTACCTCTGCGGTTTTTTAATATTGGAGCATGGCATGTGACCTTGTATCTACTTGATGGTAAGTAACCCATACAAAGTCCATGAACGAGGTCAAAAGTTCAATGCTTTGTTATTTAACATCATTGATCGCTCCCATTATGCCAGCTGAACGGACGGCGGCGTCAAAGACGAATTTGCATTACGGTCGCCCATTTCGCAACCGTATCTTAAAAGCAGACTACTACCTCGACAATAAATCGATGTCTTCTGAAAACTTGTAAACTCACAGACAAAAACATAACTGGGTCACTTGACGGTTTGCCACGATGTATTGATCGTTTGTATACCATTCATAAAATTTGTAGTAGGTTTTGCTGTGCTCCAATAAAAAAAAATAGAAGCAATGAAAACATTCGTAAGGGGTGACTGGAACTTGTGGCTCAGTGGAGAGTACCTTGCCGCGAAAGTGAGGACCGTGGCTTCGAGTCACGCCCACCAGGAATTTTTCATGGCATTTTATCTTTAAAAAAATATATAAAATAAAACAAGCTACTGGAAAACAATCAATGTGAGAATCTGTTTTATCGCCAAGATGATACAGGATCACACATCCTGTGCCCTCATAAAAAAGTCTTTATGTTAGCTTTACCGACTAACCTTGTAATCACTGATACACTTCTAATGATTATTAAATGTTTACTATCAGGTTGATACTAGTCACATGCATTGTATCATCTCGGGTGCCTTACGGCGCCCGAGATGATACAATGATGATACTCGTCGTAGCCGATGGTATGAGTCTACACCGAACAAATGGCTAGCTCGTCGCGATGTTTTGAATAGACTCGATAACCCATCTATAAACAGTTTCACAAGTTGGTATAGTGAAACCGGGACCGACAGCTTAACGTGCTCTCCGAGGCACCATAGTGGTGTTGTCAAACAAATGTACATAATTTTTTAATTAAAAACTCATTGGTACACACCGGGATTCGAACCAGGGACCTAAGTGTTTTTAAGTCCAAGGTCTAAACAACTAGGCGACCACATTCACATACACATATAGTCACATGCTAATATAAATTTTGTTTTTTCGGTATCTCGAAATTGAAATCCCGTTCTGATAAACCGTCAAGTTTATCCCAAGGCGAACTCATTATGCTTTTAGTCTGTGGGTTCACCAGTTTCTAAGAAACTACTGCATCGATTCATTGTCGGGTAGTAGTCCTTTTAAGGTGCGGTTACTGAGCGGGCGATTGATTTGATGATAAAACAGCATCATTTCGTCGTTCCCATTTTGTAATCGCATCTGATAGCAGGCATAGTTGGAGCCATCAATGTTGTTAATATGTATTGAATGATCTCATTCATTGACTTTGTACGTCGGCTTTTTTTTTATTTGCGACACATGGTTCCATAGGAGAAGTTGTTCGATTTGATCAGCAGAACCTCATATTAGCTCAAAGTACTTACATCCTTTTAAAGTTACCCTGTATAAGTGACCCATTTTATAAAGTATATTTCCTTTGCCATCGCCACGTGTTCTATACGATCTATACGAATCATTCTATGTATACTATAACTTATAGAGTAACCCTATATCAAATTAAAACTCAAAATCAATATAAACGCACGCGCTATGTTGATAGATCAATATTGTCTTCGTTCACCCTACACGCACATCTGTTAGCCCTCCCCTTAAACATCACCCCTAAAATAAATCACACACACTCACACATACAACTACACACACTCACACATACAACTACACACACTCACGCATAAAATTACACATACTCACCCATACAAACACTAAACCTTTACACACTACAAATACTTTCTATTATAAAATGCCACATGTAGCATATTCATTTCTGGGTGCGTTGAAAAGTAAATTATCAACATTGGAAGTAATGCCTCAATGTAAACTGTTTTATTTTATTTAGCTTCGACATTTTCTATTTCTAAATCGTCGAGGGTGTTAGGCGCAGGGATGGATTCTTTATTAAAATTAATTTAGGTAAGTTTAGTAATTAAATAATAACACATTTGTAGGTAACATTATTCATTAGATATATAATATTTATTGCTGGATCACCATAAAACCCTGAGAGCATGGCAGATAGTATAAGTATTGACAAAGTTTTAGAGAACGTTTTTCAAAGAAAATAAACAAATCATCCCGAAAATAAAAAAATAAAAAAAGATTTTGCTATTTAGGACTCTTAGAGCAGAACTGTTTACGAAACAGTACGTTTCAATAAAGTTTTGACCAATAAAAACAAAGAAAATAATTAAAAAAAAAATTCTATCGGTTAAAATTGCATTGGGGTATTACTAGTACTGTTTCAGTGTTTTTGAATATTTTTTTTGAAGAATTGTGCAGTGTTAGTTACGTAGCACTTTCGGTAGACTCACTTTTCGAACACAAGAAAGCCAAACTCTGTATATTTTGGGTTGTGTACAGCAATTACAAAAGTTTAAGTTAAGGCCACCACGTATCACCTAAATATTTTTTTTCAATACAACCAGTATCAAATATAAACAAAAAATTCATTCGTTGCAATGTTATAAAATTACAGAATGCGCCGGAGTTTTTGATCATATCATTTCCATCAAGAAAATGATAGTAAGTGAACGCACGTATAAGCAATTTGACGAACTCGTCCGCTGTTTTTGCTCGCTGTACCATTCCTCTAGTAATGCACTTTTTTAAAAGTAATACTGCATTATAATAACCGTTCTATGATAGAGATAAATTTAGAATTTGTATAAAAATTAAGTACCATGCTTTTAGAAATATAGGTACTATTTTTGTTTTTACAAAATCATTGTTTTTTTTTTATATATCAAATGAAGAGGTTATACAAAAGTTTATAGGGAAAGGCAGGAAAAGTTAAACATGGCATATTTTTTATAGTTTGTGTATTATTATGACCAAAAAATCATAGGTTTGGAAGTTATACAAAATAATATATATCTATACTAATATTATACTACTAAAACTAATTACCTATAAAAATAATTATATTTAAGGACGAAAATAAATAACTTAAATATAAATTATATATTGTAAACCATGAACATAGATATATGCATACCTATATACTTTCTTTTATTTAGGACATATAGGTAAATATTTTTTAATTACGTACATTATATTTTATTATAACTTCCCAACAGTGATCATGGATATAATTGCTAATTATTATAAGAACTTAAGATTTGTCATTACAAATAAAGATGGGTTCACAGATCCTCTTAAATATAATGTTGGGCTATTTCAAGGCTGTTGCCTCTCACCAATAGCTTTCAATATTATTATTAACATCTTAAGGTTCGGCCAAACCAACGCGGTGGCGGTGGCGGTAGCGGTGGCGGCCGCGGTGGCGATCAGTTACTGCAGTAGTACTTGTATCGACGGGTTCAAACCAAACGCGTTCTGCGGCCGCCCGCGCGATCCGTACAGAGTCTGCACGCGCGATCACTTGCGGCCGCCAGTGTTGCCAACTTAGTGGATTTTCCCCTAAAACTGGTTGTTTAGACCAGTTTTTCAACGGGGAAATTTTGTTTCAGTGGCTGGTGGTTTTTCTTAGTGGTTTTGTATCCTAATAAGGAATTTATAAAAATGCATAAATATAAAATACTGAAAAAAGTCAAAATAAAAACACTCCCATCTAGTATTAGAAACTAGGACTTCTAACTTCACTCGTATAGAGTGTGTAGTTCGTGGGTTCAAGTCCCACCCACCATGATTTTTTTCTATGTTTTATTATCTTTTAAAATTTAATATAAAAAAAAGTAAGATTAAAATTGTTTTATTGAAATTTCAATGCGTACTATTTTTTTTTTGTAGATTTATACCCAAAATACGACTATTTCTTGTGTTTGGTACGATCCCTTAAAAAATAATGTTGTTGGCAACACTGGTTCACTTCGCCCGAACGCAGATATCCTGAACGCGTTGGTGTGAACGGCTGAGATCGCCACCGCGGCCGCCACCGCCACCGCGGCCGCAGATTGATCGCGTTGGTCTGTGCGTACCTTTAATTGATAAACTTAAATCTAGTGAAAAGAAGTGGGGATATAGATTTAAGTTAAATAATGTATATTCGGAGTCCATCTTAGCATTTGCAGACGACCTAGCAGTGCTAACACGCAATCCAAAACAATGCCAGAATTTGCTTACTCTGGTAGACGAATTCTGTGTATGGTCGAACGGCATGAGAACAAAAGCATCAAAATGCTTCTGTCTGTGTCTGGGCAGACGAAATACTAGGTTTACGTCATACGACCCAGAACTATTCATAGCAGGGCAGAAAGTAGCCCCAGTAGAGGAAGCCATGCCTTTCAAATTTCTGGGCAGAAGGATCGATTTTAAAGGAAGAACACCATCCTTAGATGTGGTTGTGGAACGCTTTATTAATGACATCAACAAGGTAGATCAACAGCCAATTAGTAATGTCAAGAAAGCTTGGATTTATGACAACTACCTAACATCTCGTCTAACATGGCCTTTTCTTGTATACGACTTCAACAAAACTCTTTTGGTAAATCTGGATGCAACTGTCATAAGAAACTTAAGTCTTGGCTTGGATTAGCTCAGGGCGCTGACTCCTCTACGCTGTTCAGGAGACAGCAACAATTTGGGATGAATTTTAAAAAACCATCTGAGTTGTACAAACATCTACGTGTAACCAAGCAACAAATCCTGAGTAACTCTCGGGATAATCTCTCCCAAAAGACTCATTGGCCTCTGAGATGGAGTCAAGACTTCAGTTTCATAAATCATTTATGAGCGGTGCCCATATCAGCAAAAGGGGGTTAGGTTGGAAGAAAAAGGAATGTGATAAAGATGTTATTAAATCTTTCCTTAGGGAAGATGAAGAGCATGGCTACAGAGTTCACGCGATGACCCTAGAAGTACAGAATGAATGGCTTACTTTGGGGGAAGTTTGTATTTCTCCAGCCCTGAAATGGCGCACACTCATGTACGATTGGTCTCCGGCACTTATTAAGTTCTATCTGAATGCCTTTCAAATGTCCCTACCTGACCAGAGTAATCTGGTAAGATGGGGGAAGGCAACAGATAAGACATGTACATTGTGCGGTGTTGCTGTAGGGACGGCCAGACATATACTTGCTGGGTGCAAAACTCTACTTGAAAAAGGTCATTATTCGCACCGACATGATAAAGTTCTAGAAATTATTCGTGAAGCTGTAAGTCTCAGTATTGCTAGAGCCAGAAAAGGATTAACAACAAATGAAAGACTGACTACTTTTGTAAAGGAGGGACAACTCAAGAAAACTCAAAGTAAACCTTTCTCAATCCTGGACAAAGCACAAGACTGGAAAATATTCATGGATACATTTAAAATACATTACAAGATTCCAGACGAACTAGCAGTTTCAGCCTATAGACCAGACATACTGGTGTACTCTCGGTGCTTGAAGAAAGTAATACTTATAGAACTCACCGTTCCGTGGGAAACAAACATACCTAAGGACCACAACATCAAGTCGAACAAATATTTTGATCTCACAAACGAAATTACTAGAAACGGATTTAAAACTCAACTTTATGCAGTGGAAGTTGGTGCAAGAGGAATTCCAGCAAAGTCTTTGCACCGTCTATTGAAGGATCTTGGCCTTCCGAGAACAGCCGTCGGAACTTTTATGGAGCGTGTTTCCAGGATGGCGCTAACAGGATCATATAATATTTGGTTGAGTAGAGAGGGTAGTGAACACAGTGCAGGTGAGAGTTCAAAAGGCCTTTAAACCTACTTCGCGGTCTCAAGTCCGGGAACGCTGAAGTTCATTCCCTGCCTTTCAACCACGCGATGGACCCGGCACCCGCACGGTGAATCCATGGTTTGCTAAGAACATTGTCTCTCTCTACTACCTACTTAAGATTTGCACGCCGATATGCATACCTATATACTTTCTTTTATTTAGGACATATAGGTAATTATTAAATATTTTTTATTTACGTACATTATATTTTATTATATACCTACTACCTACTTAAGATTTGCACGCCGATATGCATACCTATATACTTTCTTTTATTTAGGACATATAGGTAATTATTAAATATTTTTTAATTACCTACATTATATTTTATTATATAATGAAACGAAACTGGTAAAATAGGCTGTACTATTACAATTGAATTACTATATCTGTAACCATATTTTAAGGCAAATAAAGAGATTTCATTTCATTTCATTATTACACACGAAATTAGCTATTTGGCATTAGTTCTCACCGTCATTGACTATCCATGTCAATCATCCTAGATGTGGTAAAAGAAACCTAACATAGTTTGTATTTCGAACAGGATATACGTTTCTATGTAACCAGATATTGCTGAGAAATCTAGGAATCCTAGGCGCAGTAACCATTTGTAGGGTTGGTACTATAATATATCTTTATTCTAAGATAATATTTACGTGGTGGCCTAGTTGGTTAGACCTTGGACTTAAAAACACTTGTGTACCAATGCAATTAAATCCCAATGTGTACCAATGAGTTTTTAATTAAAAAAAATATGTACATTTGTTTGACAACACCACTATAGTGCCATAGTGCCTCGGAGAGCACGTTAAGCTGTCGGTCCCGGTTTCACTATACCAACTTGTGAAACTGTTTATAGATGGGTTATTGGGTCTATTCAAAACATTGCGACGAGCTAGCCACTTGTTCGGTGTAGACTCATACTATCGGCTACGACGAGGTGGGATTAAAAACCCTTCCGCTGCGTATCCTGGGGCGGTCTCGGGCGCCGTAAGGCACACGTGATGTTATATATATATATATATATATATATATATATATATATATATATATATATTTATATATATATATACTTATATAATAAAGCTAAAGAGTTTCGTTTTTGATTAAACGCGCTTATCTCAGGAACTACTGGTTCCAATTGAATATTGTCTTCTTTGAAATAAATTGATAAGTGTTTTAACATTTTTTTAAATATTATTTAGGTGGGACTAGCCCCCGTATTCTAAGACGTATCCTTAACTCCACTTTACACTCAAGGAACGTCTGTCTCTTTCCACCAAATGTCAACTATAAAAAGCAAGTTGAGGCAGACGCTGCTTGAGTGAAGAGTGGAGTTAAGGAAACGTCTTAGAATACGGGGGTTAGTCTCTATAACTTCGTTAGGCCGACCGACCGGTCTCGTTACCACCGCCTATACAGATGCAAAAACCGTGACTTAGTAATGTTTCGGTATTAGTCTGTTCACCCGGGTCGGGTTCACCGGTTTTCAGGAGACTACTGCATCGATTTCTTTTCGAGGTGGTAGTCTCCTTTCAGGGTGCGGTTACGAAATGGGTAGTTAATTTGTCGAGAAGGCAACGAGTACCTATATTAAAATATACTCGTAATGCAATTTGTCATTGTCGCCCCCCATTTCGTAATCGCATTATTTAGCCGGCATAGTGGGAGCCATCAATATTGTTTAAGAACCATTATTCATTGATCCCATTCATGGACTTTGTAGGTCTGCTCACCACTAGGTAGATACAAAGTCACATGTCGTGAAATATAAAAAAAAATGGACTGAGTGAGGGAGGAAGAGAAAATATTATTAATAATACAAAAGTATCAAATACAACAGACATTATTTTAAGTACAATTAGGTACCAACATAAAAAAAAAATAACGAACAGCCAATTTGGAATATTATACGTTTGTTTAGGCGTCACTAACACTGCAAAGCGCGTCTTTTTTTTTTTTTTTAATTTAATCACAAAAAGACATTTTAATATACAATAAAGTGATGATGACATGGTAGATGCATCATATCCTGTAGTTCTATTGTCAATTGTTCCAGTCAAGCTTACCGTGAACTCGATACTCTGTAATCGAATATCCCAGTCATCGAGGAAGGATCGATTCTTGTGGTGATCATTGGAGCAAATAATTTGTAGGAAACCAAATTACAACACTTAAATCTTGAATTAAACTTTGTTATTTTTTTAATAAAGACTTTTATAAATAATATAAATAAACAAATATCATCACGGATGCCTAAACCTTGAGACCGCCTAGACAGACCTCCCCAGTTTAATCTGACTTCGTCGTAGCCGATAGTATGAGTCTACCTACACCAAACAACTGGATAGCTCGTCGCGATGTTTGAATAGACTTATAAAAATAATAATTGGACCTTAACTAACAACCAAGTTAATACTGGAAGTACGTTTGTATGGGCAGACACAACTGCAGAGCTGCAACTCCTGAGAAAATAAACTAAAGATAGTCTAGAAGTCTAGACGGTCTCATGGTAGGTACCCATCGGTGGGGTTTTTACTCCCACTTTGTCGTAACCGATTCTAGTCAGCTCATCGCAATGTTATTTAGGATAGGCTCCATAAATAAATAAATAGTTTCACAAGTTGGTATAGATAAAGAAATCGAGGCACTTTAGTGGTATTGTCAAACATATGTACATTAAAAAAAAAAAAGTTTGAATCAGGGACCTAAAAACTGTGTTTTTAAGTCTGAGGGTCTAACTAACTCGGCCACCACGTATTTTATAATATATAAAAAATATTTGTAGGATAATTACACATATTGCTTTGGTCACAAACTAAGCTCTACCCTTACCAGAAACAACGATATAATACACATTATATTTTATAAACACCCAGACCATGACGAACTGCACAGAAAAACTATATACTAATATTTTTTGCCAATGGTGGAAATCAAACCCACGACCTCGCGACCTCCGGATACAACGCCAAAGGCCACTAGTCTACGGAGGCGGTCATTGTAACTGATGTAATAAATAGTAATAATCGTTGAATTATTGATTCATAAACAAGTACTTTAGATATTTAATGTTAAAAACAAAAGGTAAACGAACTAGATACATTTATTATCTGCATTTGCCCGACCTGACCTAGTTGGAAGCGTTTGAAATGTGGTGTTGGAGAAGAACGGAGAGAATCAGCTAGACAAAGAAGATAAATGAAAAAGTTCTTACAATTGTTAATTAAAAAAGAACCTTATTGGATATAATAAAAAAACAGGAGGGAGATTTTTGGATACCTGATACGAAATGTCAATTATTTAAGAACTATAATAGAAGTAACGATTAAAGAAAAAGAGTAACAGGAAGGTTGAGAAGAAGAATAGATCAAGTAAAAGATAATAAGAAAATAAGAGTCATTTCTTATAGGTCAAGACGTTGACTGAGAAAAGCGGGAGTGGTGATTGCTCTACCGACAAGAGCCTAGCTCTTAAATTTAAGAAGAAGAAGAAATAAAAGCGTCTGTGGTCTAACATTGTAAAACTAAACAAAATTAAGAATAATTTTCGTGTTGTTTGACTAATGAATGACCGAAATCTTCGTGCGACAACAAAAAATAGAGTGTGAAAGGATGAGAAATGTTGATACATTATCACGTTCAAACCACAATCCAAATTCTTTAGCTGATATTATATAAACAGACAGTAATTGTGTAGTGAGTGATATAGTAAATTATTAAAATCGAATGTTATTGTTGAACGTATAAGCGTTGAAAGAAAGAATAAACATAATAACTATCTATGAACTATCTCAGGAAAACTGCTTTGAGATCGGTTTTATGGCTCTGGATACAAGTCATTTTCAAAGAAAAAAAAATGTACTAATGACGTAGGTATAGCCAATCACAAACTGTCTGCGACTATTAAAACGTGCATTGCTAGAGATACGCAAGTTGATTGCAATCACTAGACCAATGTAAAAAATACCAGTACCAAGAATAATTCTTCTTTCCTTTTTGTTTCATTAGCAACTTTAAATTCACCCATTTAGGCCTTGTTTCATAACGAACTATAGCGACTTCTTCATGGTTGGTTTAAGTAAAACAATCGTAAACTGATACAGGATGGGGCTATACTGTTTTGACATCCGCTGTCACAATTACCGGTTGACATTGTGGTCAAGTTCTGTCAACTGCTAATTTAACAAAGATATTTTATATAATTATACTATTTTCTATAAAATGCGTACGTTTTTGTCAGTCGTTGAACACGGATTGGATTATGTTATTAAACTATTAGAGTTGAATTTTTAGATTACCAAAAAAAATATGGAGAGACTTAATTTTAAGTCTGCTTCTATATCCGCATCGAATAACATGAAAACTACTGGTCCGTGTTACTTATTTGAAATGTTCGTCAAGTGAGCTAGTCAAATTTCGGTTTTAGTCTGTGGGTTCACTGGTTTTCAGGAGTCTACTGTATCAATTTCTTTTCGAGGTGGTAGTCTTCTTTCAGGGTTCGGCTACGAAACGGGTGGTTGAATTAACAATAAGGCAGCGAAGATATTAAAATATACTCTATATATTTAGCCTGCATAGTGAGAGCGATCTAAATCACATGCAGTGCTCCGATAAAAGAAAAATGTTATAGATCTTGTAAAGCCCCTTAAATCCAAAAGGGTATAAACCAAAAATATATGTTCGAGTATGTATATGATGTGATGAAATAGGGCAAAAATAAAAAGGTAAAAGAGGCGAAGAATAGGTCGTGTAAGCTATTATATTCCGAAGTTAGTAGAAAGATTTTTATGAAATAAATATATACATGGTGACTTTGAAAGGATGTACTTTGGGCTAATATAATGTTCTACTGATCAATACGAACAACTTTTCCCATGGAACTATGTGCCGCAAAAGAAAAAAAATATTGCCTTCTCCATACAAACTAGTAATGTTAAAATTACCAATTTGTATGGGGAAGACAAATTTTTTTTTCATTTGCGACACATGGTTCCATGGGAAAAGTTGTTTGATTTGATCAGCAAGAACCTCATATTAGCCCAAAGTACATCCTTTCAAATTCACCCTGTATATAGAGATTGATGTAATTTCCGAAATATTGAACGAAAAAAATTTTTTTTAAAGAAAAATAATAAAATCGATATGCAACATTAGCAAGGACTCTTGACCGCCGAATACTATCGGTAGATCAGGAGGCCGTCTATGCGGTTTCGGGCGCCGTATATCAAGCGATGAGTTTGTTGTAATCTGTCTGTCCATACAATTAAATAGAACATTGTCCCGCACCCATATATCCGGGATGTCATCAAGTGAACCAATCAACTGAAACTGGCACGGCAAACGTTTATCATTCAATGACTATGCGATTCGTGAGTTGTTATACATACAAATTGATGTTCTTTTTTATTCCTAGTTTGAATTTTTAAATTTGGAATATTGCTGAAAAAAATACTGAAATACTAGGAATCCGAACAGTTGAAAGCACCTGCACCTATGCGTATATCTTTATATATATATTTTGTTACTGGACGGCATGTGAATTTGTATCTACCTCCCACTATGTTGGTTAAATGATGAGGTTGAGAAATGGGCGGCGATATAGGTCAATTTGCATGAGTCTTTTTTAATATCCTCGCTGCTTTATCGTCAAATCAATCGCCCGTTTCGTAAACGCACCGTAAAAGGAGATTACCACTTCGACAAGAGATTGATGAAGTAGTCTCCGGAAAACTGGTGAACCCACAGACTAAAACTGAAACATGACTAGGTCACTTGACGGTTCATGCATCTGTATTTGTGGCGTTTGTGGTAACGAATGCGGTCGGTCGGCCTATCTGACAAAAACGAATTTGCATTACGAGTCCTCGCTGTATCTATTATGGTTAAAGTTACGTTTAAACCCTTGTCATCCGTAATATTCCATATTACGACAGAGTTTAATACTATTGTCAGGTTCAAATTTAAATTCTTTATTTCATGTAATGTTTTACAAATATTTATGAAAATTCCAAAAAAATATATACATGGTGACTTTGAAAGGATGTACTTTGGGCTAATATGAGGTTCTACTGATCAATACGAACAACTTTTCCCATGGAAGTGCCGCAAATTAAAAAAAATATTGCCTTCTCCATACAAACTAGTAATTTTAAAATGATCAATTTGTATGGGAAAGCCAAAAATTTTTTTCATTTGCGAAACATGGTTCCATGGGAAAAGTTGTTCGATTTGATCAGCAGAATCTCATATTAGCCCAAAGTACATCCTTTCAAAGTCACCCTGTATATAAAAATGCAATGAAAAAATTCCTGGTGGTGGGTCTCGAACCCACGAACCTCGCTATCGCGACAAGGCGCTCAACCGCTGAGCCAACCAGGTTCCAGTCAGCCCTCACGAATTTTGTCATTGCTTGTTATCTATTTATACACAGACGCCCTCTATTAGCTTTCTTCTAATAACTCTTATATTTATATCTTTAAAAAATTAATATAAGATTATCCTATAAAGGAATTTATAAAAAAAATGCATAAATATGAAAATTCAAAATAAATACAATAGTTATTTCAATAAGATATAAATTATTATTAAAACCTTAACAGTGCGTTTGGTTAGGCTATATATAACATCACTTATTTTAGATGTCTTTGATATACATATCATATGTATTGAATATCTTTCTCCTAATCTTCAACAATACGAATTTTTCGTCTTTCCTTAGTAATTCCCCTAACTATGTAACAGTTCTTTTACATTACCAACCTAACTTTTGGAAATAACTAAAACACTCTTTGTTTTGGGCTTGTTTTATTGGGTTTATCATTCAAAATAAATTGTAATATTTTATTTAACACAAATTAATATGATTTTCAAAATATCTCGATCGATTCAAAACTCTTTCTTTTTTGACTCTGTTCACATGTCCGTGGACCTTCAAATTATTTAAATAAGGAAAAGTATTTAAGAAGATTATGGTCAGATTTCTCCAGCCAGAGGCTCTACCATGGGTTTGCGCATTATAGAAACGTAACGTATTTGAATACGTATACCTGAGCAACAACCAATACGGCTGCTTTATTCTTGGTAACAGGATTGAATAAAGCGGCCCTATTGGTTGTTGCTCACGTATACGTAAATTAATACATTACGTTTCTACGTTGCGCAAACCCATGGTAGAGCCTCTGTACTTTGAAACGAAACGAAATTGTTGTTGATGATCGTGGACCGTTTTAAAAGAGGATGTCATCAAAGCACAAAGATGCGGGCTGTCAGTTGTTCCCTGCATTAGTTCTGTTTCGATTAAATAATAGTCTTAAATTGATAGTAATTTATTTAATCTGATATTACGAGGCGACAATGTTCGTCAATATAAGGGCCAGACGTTGATACAACAAATATATTTTTGGTTTTAGATGATATAATTGAGGGTGCATAGTAGTGCCGCATTTAGGAGGATGTATAAAGGTAAATAGTACAGGTGAAATAAAAGATGCCTGTTACAAAGCGTGCGAATGAGAATAAAAAAAAAAATTCGCGCGGAATTTTTGGAAAAAAATCATTTTTGCTATAACTTTCAAAATATTTTTAATTTTACATAAACGCTAGGTAGGCCATGCACTATATTTATACATAAGCATAACTTTTGAAAACATGGCTTTATAATCTTCTCTATATTGAAGTAATAGTTTATGAAATTAATTTAGGAAATTATTATATCTTATAAAATAGTATATTTCATTACGAGTGCGGGAAGCCTGTCATTGCAAAGAGTTCCGACAAATGTCTACCCGGGCCGAGGCGTAGCTGATGGTGAGGGTTGACAGTTGGAACAAGTTGCAATGACGGTTCCGCACGTGTACTGAACAACTATTTTTAATACAGTTGTGAAAAAATTAATCAATTTAATAAAATAATAAAAACAATACGCCACTTTTTGAGCAACTGTATTAAAAAATACTTCTCTCTACATTTTTATGAGATTGCAGTTTATTTCTTTACTGAACTTTGCAATTATAAAAGTAACAAGGATTTTTTCAATAATAAATAGTATTTTTTATCTTTGTTTTGTTCGCCAATTCAATATGCTTATTAATTTATCAAATGATTCGCCTGTTATGTTAACAGGCTGTAGGTAAACATTCATTCACCCTCTGTGTTCGTTTGTCGGATAAATTGTATGACTCGACCCACCCAACGTAGAGGCGTCGATTTGGTCTAAATTTAAATTCTCTCTTTATAAAGGCCTGGCTGTTATTAGGGTTGACATAAAAGTTATTCGAAACACAATTATAATAGATACAGAATATTCTTAAATAATTCGTAAATTATCAAATTCATTAAATTTAATATTGGATCTATTTTACGATATGATTTAATTTGATTTGATTTAAATTTAATTTGGTTTAGTTTAATTTAATTTAAGTTGATTGATGTGGGTAATTCTATTATTTGTTTTGTTATTATTGTTTGATTTAATCTCATGAATTGTTTTAAATTTGAAATGTAATTTAATTGTATAGAAATAAATGTCTTTAAATATTATCGGAATTAAAACACTCAAACTTCATTTCGTACCTATCATTATTATAAAACATTTATATTGATTATTCCCCCCATACCTACCTATAGGTATATATCTTACCTATAGATTATCTTTAAAATAATCAAATTAAAAACCACGCCCCCATTATGTCATGTGACGAAGGTATACAACCCGGAGACTGAGTGACTAATTCTTACCAACGATGGTGACCAAATTGATTACTTGGTCACCATTGTTGATTAATTTTTATATGTGTATATGAAATGGAGGTGCACGCGTTTTAAAATAGCTATACCTATTAATTAAGTAGTAGTCTCCTTTCGATAAATCAACGAGGGTGTTAAAATAGACTCGTAATGCAAATTCGTCGTTCCGCCCATTTTTTTTAGTATACCTTTCTAAGTCGTGTTTATTGCTCCACTTTCTCACAAGGAACATCTGTCCCTTTCTACCAAATATCAAATCAAGAAAGACATAATAAGACAGACTATGTTTGAATGAAAGTGGAGTGGAAAAAACGACTTAGAATACGGGGGTATTTCTCTCGTTTCCTGAGTCGAGTCGGGCCTCGAATGAGCGTAGCCAAGCGTGACGGCTCAGTCGCATTCAATACCCACAAAATAAAGCTCTCAGCGCGCCTAAAGAAGTTTTCACTTCTAGTTTTCGTGACGAATTTATGCGATAAACTTTAGCATTTGCAATAGTTGAAGATAAACGGGTAACTTTAGTCGTGCCAACCCTATGTCGGTGCGGAGCGCACGCGCCGATCTCGCGTATGTAAAGTGGCGTCACAGCGAGAGTTTCCGTCCGCCTCGACAGACCTACAAGTGCATCCTACCTATCGTGTTTCTGAACGCAACTTTATACACGGGAAAGACATATGGTGGCGTTTGAATTTAGTTCCGGTTTGGGTTACATAATCATTTGTGGCTGAATATGGATTTTTTTCGGTAAGTCATGTGTGTAGAAGCCAGATAAAAGTTTCGCTAATTCATAAAAGGTGGGCTTTAGTGTTACAACTTTTTTGTATAATGGAGCACGGCACGTGACTTTGTATCTACCTTATGTTAAGCAGACCTACATAGTCCATGAATGGAGTCCATCAATACATTATTATTAAACAATATTGATCGATTCCACTATGCCGGCTAAATGATGCGGTTACAAAATGGGCGGCGACATGGACGCATTACGAGTCTATTTTAATATCTCCGCTGCTTTATTGCCAAATCAATCGCCCGCTTCATAACATGAAAGGAAACGCCCACCTCGACAAGAAATCGATGCAGTAGTCTCCGTAAAACCGGTGAACCCGCTGACTAAAACCGAAACATGACTAGGAGACTTGACGGTTTTTGCATCATATATAACGAGACCGGTCGGTCTGCCTAGCGAAGTTATAGAGACCTTCCTCCCACCTTCAGCTTAAAAAAAAGAACGAAGTGTATTATAGTATTACTTAGACTAAGTTTTACATAGTCATTCTAAACTTCCTGCTTTTATCTCTTCATTTGACAAGTTTAGGGATTTTATATATGTATAAACTATAAAGGTAATTGATGACACCCATACAAACAATTATGATTTTTATGTTGGTAATGTACGCAAAAATCTTTCAGCAATAAATTATTTTGTATTATTAATTAATAAGTATTGGAAAATAATTTTTTACGATAAAAAAAATATCCAAAAATAGAAAGTTGACGTTGATGACCATCAATATTATTATTTTAGCGGATAAATACTGCGGAAGCGCGAAAGCTCTTTGTATAAAGAACGAAGACTATACACTGCATTCTCGATTTAACATACTATGTAATTAGAACGTGTATAGAAAACTTTGATATTCTCAAAAGTTTAATGTTTTATGACCGATTTCACCAACCCTAACAAAGTTAAGGGACAATTAATGACAGTTGTTTCATAGCAAATATATCAAAATTATTATTTAGGGGCTCCTTTAGAGTTAGGGATGGTTGGTGAAATCGGGCATTAGACTTTTAAAAATGACGTTTCAGTTATTTGGGTCTCCGAAACAACAGTCTTATCTAAAACTGCGCCTCCACTATATCGACAAGTGCTTTGTCAATGGAGCCGTGCGCGGACGGTGAGAACTACTCAATCCGTATTACAGTTTTTAACTAGTTCGGAGGATAGTGCGACTGATTCGCTTTGCGTTTGCCAACAACAACTTGTTGTTATTTTATATAATTAATTACTTTTGAAATAAGTAGGTATTGAATCTGGTCATCTATCTAATACTAGTAGACTTTGTATAATGAAATGTTTCTTTCGTACTTATTTGTATTCAGTGTTGGCTTTTATTTAAAACAATAAACGTTATTATTATTATTATTATTATTATTATTATTATTATATGCTACGGTGGTATGTGATGTGTGACTGACTCAGTGACCAATACTGGTCAATGATTGTGATTGCATCTATGCCTACTTCGTTTATCTATTATAGGTACCTACTGTAAATCTAGCTTTTATTAAAATAAAATGAATCAAGTTTAATAAATAAACAAAGTTAAAAAAATTTTTTTTTTGAAATCCGTTTTCGAGATATCATCAACAAAAACCGTTTTTTTAAAATCGGTTTAGTAGTTTTTAACTTTATACGGAACAAACATTTTTTTTTCTTATTAGTATAGATAACATTGTTTAATTATTAACAATTTAACTGACCATTGATTGTTACTAATGACAGTCGATGTACGAGTGGTAATAGCCGATTAATTGAATTGGCCACTGAAGTAGTTAATCGATTGCTGTGTCAAGTGTGCGATCTTTAATTTTGTGGCTTTTTAACAATTAATAATCGTTAACCAATTATATAATGAATACCTAGTGGCTTAAATAACACTTCATTTTATATAATTTGAAACAGAATTAAATTAGATGATAGTTATGACCACAGACTATAACTCTGTGGTTACGACAAAGAAAAAATATAGTAGTTACTAGCATAGTAAGTATCGTTTTCTGTCGAATTTCATCAAATTAGTTTTAATAGTGGAATGTTTATGGCAAAACTACTCAAATATAGTTTTGTTTTGCTACAAACCTATGTAAAAACTAATGTTTTCCATAAACCCATATCAAAACTATATTGTTTTACCATAAACCTATATCAAAACTATATTGGAACAATAAAATACTTGTTTGCCGAGTTGGTAAGACTTAAAAACAATACGTTTTAGATCGCCGCTTAGTTCAAACTATTGTGAACCAATTCGATTGTTCCTACCTTATTTGCAATATTTCTTCTATAGCATTTGTTCAAGACTTAATACAATTCATTAATGTGAGTCCTTTAGACTTGATTTTATCACGGAACAAATCTTTACGCACTGACATTTATTCCGTCCCGTCACAGTCTACAAGCTGCACATCCTAGGGGGAAAAGTGCGTAAAAATAAATTTACAACGACCGTTTGTAATAGCTATGCACACTTTTACTCTCTTGCTGGGTTTATTATTATTTTATTTGTTAGTAGAAAAGGAAAGTAAGTTAAATAAAGAATGGTTTTTAAGGAAAAATGTAATACTTACACTGGTATTTTTAACAACTTATTGAGTCCTTTAATGACACTTTAGTTACAGTATGTTTCTTTTTTAGCAACAAAAATAAAAGTGTTCTTATCGTTGTTTATTTTTGTTTTAATAACAATAAAAAACAAAAGTATTTAAAAGAAAACTAAACAGGAATTGATTAGATTTTTGACTGAAGTATCTATCACCACAATACTTGCTTTTAGTCTGTGACTGAGATTCTCTTGAGATACAATTCAATTAGCTAGGTAGTGTTCGCTATCAACTAGGTCAAGCCAGTAACATGGCTAGCTAGCATTGAATAGTAAGTAGTCACTTGATAAAGTTAAACAAATACCTTGGTAAACTCAAGATAGATACGTTTCTGAGTTTAAATGTGGTTAAATATAGGTACTGAAAAACGTGTAATATATTTTTTCCATGGGTGAGATGAGATTAACTATTTATTATTCAGAAATCGGACCCACGATTTCCGGATTGTGCTAGCTTACCAACCAGCGACTTGTGCTGTGCTTAGCACAAGTCGCTGGTTGGCTAAAAAGCAAGGGTCGTGGATTTGATTTGAATCCACCAGGAAATTTTTAATTAAGTTTTATTTTTATAATTACAATTTTAATTAAAAAAAGCGGCCCAGCCTAGTGGTTTAAGTCACTGCTCAACTGATAACAAGGTTAAACAGATGACAACAAGGCCGGCCTGGGATGGGTGACCGCTTTATACAACGAGGCTTACTGCATCATAAACACCGCAACAACCTCGCCATTTGTTAGGTGTTGCCTCCGAATACCATCGGCGAAATCGGGTTAATCCCTCCGCTGGGTACCCTAAGGCCGTTTAAACGGTTTTAATAGGCAGCCGTGGTATTTATTTATTTTAATTTTAATTACTTTCGACAAGTCAAATTAACATCACAAAGAATTGTTACACAAGAGAATTACTACTCGTTGTTGTAAAGTAAACTCTACCACAAATATTTGTGTAATGTAACTGTAAGATAGTTGTAACTACAATGTAATATGACATTTAAATATTTGTTCTTTAGACCTTTGTATGAACAAGCCGTACAGAAGCAACTATTAAGATGATAACAGCTTTCGCAGTTGCCGCTGCAAGACTTTAAAATGATTTTCCGGTAGAAATGCACCTAGGATGCAAGGGTCAAAAAGTCAAAGCCGAAAATATGTATTTTTTGTAAACCTTCCCAGGCATTTGTGAAGAGTCAATAATAGGGTAGTTGCACCATAATATAAACCATTAATGAACACCTAAATAAGAATACCGTAAAAAAACTACCATTTTGGAATCTTAATTGTAAGCCAATATAAAATTAAGATTGACATACTAACATGGTATTTTTTACGTTAATGGTGATAGTTTCATATTTGCTATATACAGTGGCGTAGTTAGGTAACCAAGGGCCCTGAGGCAATTAAAAAAATGGGGCCCCACGGCTATATCGGTTTTATCAAATTGATAACACTGCCAACCTACAGAAAGAATTTAGGGGAATTCCCTAGGTATAACTTTCGAATTTCTCTCAACTAAGTTGCCATGATTAAAGTCGGGTTGCAACCTATCAAATTTATTTTGAAAATAGGAGAAATTTTCAAAAGTTCAGTTCGAAGATTTTCTGGTAAGGATTCGAGGGGTCCCCCTGAGCTTGAGGGCCCCGGGGCACTGCCCCGCCTAGCCCCTAGTAGCTACGCCTCTGGCTATATAGTATTAGTCTAAGTGTGCGCCTCTCAAAATGTGACGGGGTTATGTGATGAATTGTGATGTCCAATAATGACCAGTGATGGTGATGACCTATAATGACCAGTGATGGTAGTGACCAATAATGACCAGTGATGGTGACCAATAATGACCAGTGATGGTGACCAATAATGACCAGTGATGGTGACCAATAATGACCAGTGATGGTGACCAATAATGACCAGTGATGGTGACCAATATATACTCACCGATGGTAGTTACCAATACTGACCAATGATTAATAGCATCTATACATACTATGCATGCATTAGAAGAGTATATTTATTTTCTGCTTATTTCCAGTGTACCTATCTTGTTTTTACCCATTTTGCTAAGATTTTGATTCCTATCTACCTTTATACCTATTATAAAATATGTAGACTTTAATTTGTACAAAAGTATCTATAGGTTTTTCCTACTGGACAAACTAACAAAAAACGTAGGTATATAAAAAAACTGGGTAAGTATCGTACAATACCTTATTCAATTTTTATTTATCTTGACTATTTTATATACGTGGTGGCCGAGTTGGTTAGAGCTTGGACTTAAAAAACTTAGGTCCCTGGTTCGAATCCCGGTGTGAACCAATGAGTTTTTAATTAAATAATTTACGTACATTTGTTTGACAACACCACTATAGTGCCTCGGAGAGCACGTTAAGCTGTCGGTCCCGGTTCCACTATACCAACTTGTGAAACTGTTTATAAATGGGTTATTGAGTCTATTCAAAACATCGCGACGAGCTAGCCACTTGTTCGGTGTAGACTTATACCATCGGCTACGACGAGGTTAAAACCCCTCCGCAGGGTACCCTGGGGCCGTCTAGGCGGTCTCGGGCGCCGTAAGGCACCCGTGATTATATGTATGTATGTATGTTGACTTTTTTATATGTTGATCGGTTAGAAAAATAATTTGTACTATGAAGGTCAATGATAACTGTTAACGCCTTTATAATTCTAAAACTGGAAGCTATTGTTTGAGGAAACAAACTGCAGTAGAGATAATAATTATATAGCACTATCTATCTAGTTAAACAACTTATTGTATAAATATACAAGTTTGTGATAATAATATAATAATTGTAGGGAAGCGAGCGATGTGCTTCGATTGATTGATAACTACCTTCGTGGACTTGGCATATGCTGGTGATAAGAAAAAAATATACTGAGTTTCTCTTCCATGAAGATGAGGATACGTGAAGAATGTAAAGGTTCTTTATCTTTATATGAAGAGTAAAAAAGATATATAAGGTCTAGGTGTGCGGTTGCGCCTTTGGCGTTATATCCGGAGGTCGTGGGTTCGATTCCCACCCATGGCAAAAAATATTAGTATGATTTTTCTGTACAGTTTGTCATGGTCTGGGTGTTTATAAAATATAATATGTATTATATCGTTGCTTCTGGTACACATAGTACAAGCCTAGAGCTTAGTTTGTGACCAGAGCAATATGTGTAATTTGCCATACATTTTATTATTATATTATTATTATTCCGGCCACACACACACACACCATAAAATGTTGTACTCTATTGTTTATAATTAGCTTAATAACTAGATCCCAATTCTTTTAACTTTTACCTACAAAGTCCATGAATGGAGTCAACATTGTTGTTTAACAATATTGATCTCTCCCCAATATCGCGAAATGACGCGGTTAAGAAATGAGCTCTATTTTAATATCCACGCTGCGTACATTCATCTCTTCAAGTTTAAAAAAAAAAAAAAAATGATTTCTTTTTTCTTTCTGAAAATAACGTTTCATAATTAGGCTACAGGGAAATAATTAGGCTACAGGGAAATAATTAATATAGGTGAAATGTCCTTATTATTATTATTCAAACTTAGTCTGCTCCACATATACTGATTTTTTGGTTAACACACAAGTTTGTTTATAGTGAATCCGATCGGATGTTATTTAAACACGTCAAACAAAACGTCATCGGTAGAACCAATTAGGTTCTCATCAGTTTGTATAAACAAATGTCCTCAAATGGACTCAAATATTCAAGTACAGCCCCCTTAGACAATACATATGGATTGATATCAAACCAAAATCTTGCAAACAAAATGTATGCATTTTGAGATGTCATTTTTAAACATTGGGTATCAAGATATTTGCGAATTTTGAATGTCAGCGATGACTTATCATTTTGGTGAGAAAAATATCACCGATGACTAGGATATATATATACATATATATATAGTTTATCAAAAGCCGTATTTTTAAACGGTTTATGCTAGGTACATTATTTATTAGAAGAAAATATTTATTTCTCAAAGAAAAAAATCATAATAAATACACAGCTATTATCGGTGACTTTATTTAAAAGTGGTAGTGGGCACTCTTATTGATATCATAAGCTGTCATAAGCATGATATTTTAGTCACCCGATGAGATTAAAAAATACGAATTTTAGAAATCGATGACTATTTTGACATTTTAATTGATTAGTCATCTGCTGATGTTAAAAAATCGCACCCCAGACCACAATCATTATAACGTACCATTCTCGATTGTTT
The DNA here is from genome assembly GCA_947458855.1 of Monopis laevigella. Classification (NCBI taxonomy): domain Eukaryota; kingdom Metazoa; phylum Arthropoda; class Insecta; order Lepidoptera; family Tineidae; genus Monopis; species Monopis laevigella. Next base: position 10,367,927 of record OX381594.1, on the reverse strand, counting down.
CAGTTCGAATTATTTTCACATCTTTGGCTTACTTAGAATAAAATTGTTGGGTTATTTATCTATAGGCTGTTTATAAATTAAATATGTCTGAGATAACAGATGTATATTTATTTATATTCGGAAGGTTTATAGTGAATTTAATATAGACATACCTATATCAAATTACATAACTATTACAGGGATAAAAAGAAATTCTTGCATCAAAACCATTCTAGAACAATTATTTCATATATGGCAGAAACAATATATTCTTGAATAAAAATATATCTTGAATTATATGAAATATTATTTTAGTTGTTTTAGATTAAACATTTACTTTAGTGTTTATTTGTATTGTAATAATATATCTGAGAATATTTGTAACTATTAACAAATATTCACGACTATATAAATCTTAGATTATATAAAAAACATAGTCACCAATGACCATAGCTTTTCCTAGCTCAAAAGTTAATTTAAATTTCATTCTTGTTACAGGTAAACCAAAATGACGCGACCTTTAAAGAGCAATACCGTCCGTCGTGTCCTCTTCCCAGTCGATACTCCTGAAGACCAGGCTGCTTCCCAGAACTACTTCAACAGTATTCAAGAGAATTTGGACCGGGAACTTAAAGAAAAATCACAAAAATGGGGCTTTAATTTTAAACAAGATGTCCCATTAGAAGGAGTTTATGAATGGCAAAAGATTGTTAATGAAAATTCTGATTACGACTGGGTAGGAAGAGTTAAATCTAATAACAATGATGAAGCACCTAAGCCTGAAGATGATCTTTTAAAGAAAGCTAATGAGGAGTCACCTAAAACTTTTAAAGAGTCAGAGCTTACTCTTCCCAAACTAAGGAAAAGACCTTTAGAAGATAAAGACAAGATTGAAGATAGCAATGTGAGGAAGAAACTAATCTTTGAATAGACAAATTATTGTGCAATATTTATATTTTAAAGAAAAATGGCTAAAACAAAGATGGGCTCTACATTGATCACAATTTTCTGTTTATGCCAGATTTTTAGTTGGAATTAAGAGAGCCGAAAATGAAATTTGTATTATTTAGATTTTCTAAACAAATTATCAGTATTAAATGACATTACAAGGCACAATAATTATACTACTTTAGTGTTCATAAAATACGTACGATTAGAATATTTATTCCAATTACGTATTCTATTTTCGTAAATTAATAATTCATCACTTTATAGTGGCTATTCGAATTACCAGAGTCAGAAATTGATTTTACATATTATTATGATTCCCTTTTTTCTGACGCCATTATAAAGAAAGACAATATAAGCTATAAGGCAATTTTCCTTTGCTAATAAATATAGGATTATTTATTGGTAAGAAAACCGTTCGTTTTTCCATACATATAGTACGTTTTCTGTACAATGGCAAACATTGTCTGGTGGTTTATAAAATATAATATGTATTGATATCATTGTTTCTGGTACGCATACAACAAGCCTAGAGCTTAGTTTGTGATCAGAGAAATTTGTGTCAAATGTTCTACATATTATTATTTAAAAGAAAAGTGTCAGACAGTAGTTTCATCTGTCATTTTCATATGGCAAGAGCGAAATGTTACTCAACGGTAGACTATAGGAATCCCACACAAGTAGATATAAACACCGTAAGTCATTGTGCCACTAATTATAATATGTTTAACTCTAAGAGCTGCTTACGGACCTTTTATAAATGCAGCTAAATATTTATCAGCTGTTAATTTTAGCGTCTGAAAAGGCGTTTAAGGTGTGTAGAAAGCATTTTTTTTAAATGTTAATCAAGCGAATTGGTTATATTAAGTTAACAAGTATTTACTTTAACAGAGATTTTTCCATAACTTCTGTCTACCTCTTGCCTTAGATTAAATATTTGAATTCTGGTAAATTCAATCAAGAAAAATATTAATAAAAAGGAATAGAATGTATTAATAAAATGTGTAAGTAATCATAGTATAATAAAATTGTTTTTTTTTTTCTGATTTGAAAAAAGTTTATAGTTTAGTATTGTTTACTTTTGTCTAAAAATCTCAGTTAAACTAATGTTATTGTTAACTTAATGCAACCCAAGTAATATTAGGTTGTATTTATAGTAAAAAAAAATATTCTTAACTTCTTATCTCTTGTCTTTTTTTACCAAAAGTCAAATTAAAAAGGATTGAAAGAGATAGAGGTGAGGAGTTAACGATACAATTTAGGAAGTGTTAGATTTGGTTCTTAAAATCCACCAAATGTTGTATAAAATATGTTTGGTGGCATAAGCAAAATAATCAATTCCAACGCCCATAGGGTGCGTTCGAATTCATGGTAATTTTTAGGGGGATGATCCAAATTATGTATAATAATTAATATGTGTAAATTGTGTATATTCTCATCTCTTTCATTTCCCCAAAAAATCACACAGGGAATATTTGAATTTTCGAAGGGAAAAAAAATCTGATAATGGAAAATTCTGATTTAATATTTTGTGTAAAAATAATTAAGTAAATTTGTAAAACTAATTTAAAACATAATTAAGGAATGAATTTTTAAACCGCTCTTGTTTCTTTGGGTTTGTTTTGTAGAGTTGAATTTATTTCAGACACTCAATTAAATTTTTGTATCAAATTATGATCATATTCCGTTAAACACATTATAGACTGAGAACTACTATAATCTATCAAAATCACACATTTTAATTTAAATAATGAAGAAATAACAAATCTCAGCCAAAGCTGGCAAATTTCTTGCTTTGATATGACATGTGACATTAGCTATTGTAAAAACTCTTTTTTTATGCCTTGAGATTGTGGTGCAGCTATACTTCATATATGTTAGCTTTCGATATATATGCGTTTATTATATTGTAAGTTTAAATATTAGAAGAAAAGTACTTTCATGACAGATATTGAAATAATAACGGTTCATATTCCCATATTAAAATGACAGATGAAATTACGTATGTTCACTTTATCTGTCATTTCTATATGGGAACAACGAACGTGACTGTTACCGTTAATTATGGATACGTGATGGTCCAATGTTTGTCAGTCCACTATATAATCACAATTTTGAAATTTTTTTATCACATGTTTTTATGATCTCATTTCGATTAGTGTATTTGAAAATGGACGAATTTAATCACCGAAATTGTAGAAAGTTAAATACTTAAGTTAAAGGTTATTTTGGTTGTACTTCTTGTACGTTAAGTGTGTTAGTGTATCACTATACCACTAACTACTACATTGTAGTGGTTTGGGATGAAATTAAAAGTGGAAAATACTATTGCAGTGAGTGGCGTATCCAGGGTGGCGTTCGTTCCTCCTCCCAAATCTATAGAAATAGTGCAGCAGGTGGTATTATTAGCAGCCTCTAATAACCCACCAAATGAAATAAAACCCTGGATCGCCCTTGCTTTTGCTTAGACTGACTTTTTTGTAAATAATTATTAAACAAAATTAAGAGGAGCAACTGTATTCTTAGACGTTTCCTAAACTCAAAATTTAATTCAGTTTTCTCGTAATTTTCTCAAGGAATGCATTTCTGTCATAAACTTCCTTCATTGAAGGAATTAAAAAAATATATGTACGCTTCATACGTAAACATTTCAAAAGTTTGTATTGCAGAACGAGTTGAAAAACGAATTGTCATCGTATAAAAAAAATGTCAGATAATTTAAATTTAAAAGTCAAATTATTGACAGATATCACGTTTTGTCGGAATCTGTCGATGGTACCCTATGTCATACTATTTTAATCACAATTAATAATTTAATAACTAGAAAATAAATATTTATTCATAATAATAATAATGTAATTTAATAAAATAATAGTAGGTACGCCTAATTTTTATTTGGGCCATCACCTTGCTGTGTACACAGATATTGTTTTTATTTAAAACATGTAAATACTTGCACTTTCTTTCTCTTTTTTTTTAATATTATTTTTGTGCGATTTTTGAATCTCACTGATGATATCAAAGTCATCGGTGAGATTAAAAATATTACCGATGACTAGATTATCACGGTTTATCAAAAGTCGTATTTTTAAAAGTCATATGTGTTGTACCAACTTACAAATAATTTCTCATTTACAGGAGCTACTTGCGTTTCGTTACATGCAGAATTGTTAGTTACCCGATGAGATTAAAAAATACGAACTTTAGAAATCGATGACAAATTTGACATTTCAGTGATATTCAAAAATCACACATGCATGTAGTAGGTACAAATAGCCTTATTCATAAAAAATTGAGTCCTTTAAAAACACTAGTTATAATAGTTTTTGCCTCTTTTACGCATATTAAATTTTGTTGCTAAAAAACGAGACAAAACATACTTACGAGTATTTTCAAGGACTCCATAAGCATTTTATGAACCGCTGAAAATGTTTAGAAAGGTAGAATTCAAAGCCATATTTTACTGTCGGTTTAGGTTGAGAATAAAAAAAAAATACATTGCTACCTACAGTGTTTACAATAATAATATTTGGTGGGCCTGTTAAATAATAATTTTATTTATAAAATGTGATATCGGTTAATTAATATTACCTACTATTTTATTTAAACAACACAGCTATGATCCAAAGTGTCAGTAGTTTGTATAAACATTTATTTTATTAGATATTTAATAAATATTTTATAATATTTTATTTCCTTATTGTAATTTATGACTTTTAGATATTATATTAAATTAAATCGGTACCTCAGAGGTATAGGATATTAAGCGCCAAAAACAAAATTTTACACCAAAGCTTAAAAACGCGCTCAAAATGGGAAATAAAAGTTTAAACCTTTCTTATTCAAACGATAATTAAGCGATTTTAATGATTTAAAGTACATGTTTCTAGATTTTTCATGTACTTTTAATTTATTAAGAAATTTTCATTATAAAATTAAAGGAAGGCTGTTTAAGGGACTTACGGCTATATACTGCTCATATAAATAAATAAATTTAAGAAAGATAAAACATCAAGTGATTTTAAGATTGTTTACCTTTGAGATTGTGTATTTTATAATCTGATTAATTAGAGGTAAACCAAATTAAACCAACATCTTTACTATAATAAATCAAAACTTTTATTTATAAATACAACATTACTACTTATTATAAGGTACAAAAGACAAAAACTAAATCAAGATACAATCAACATCAAGGATATTTAGTATACAACACTACTTACTAGTATACATCTAACCTACTTACTAGTATACAACACTACTTACTAGTATACATCTAACCTACTTACTAGTATACAACACTACTTACTAGTATACATCTAACCTACTTACTAGTCTTACTAGATAACAGATTTTTTAATTAATAAAAACTTAAGATATAATTTAATACAATTTAAAAATATTTACTTTTAATAATAGTAGGTAGAGTGAATATAGTAGTAAAACTTAGTATAGGTACTTTAAAACAATTATGTAGTATTAGAAAATATATTTAAAGTAAAACAAAAAGTTATATTATGAAATCGCTAATCAAATTAAAAAAAAAAAATGTAATAATAACTTAGATATATTCTAAGTTATTGTCAGCATCATTGTCAACCGTTTCATCATGAGGAAGACTTTTATAATACTGGTGGAAAACAGACGGAACCCACTGCAAAGATTTTAGTAAGTCCTTGTATTTAAGGTTGGATATAGGTTTTAAATTATTTCTAATTGGTTTTGGAGTTTGTATTGCCAATTCTTCTATTAATCGTCGCCTATTACGAACAAGATTAACTTCTTTAAAAAAGTCTTGATCTAAACTTGTTTTATAAAACACTGATCCGAACTGGTCTCGACGAATTTGCATCCAAACTATTGATGAATATGGCACAATATTTCCTTCTTCACATTTTTTTCTATGAACAAATGGAGCAGAAAATCCTTCACAAAATGCAGCAAAGTCTTTAAAATCTTTTGTTTCCATGTTAGCTACTTTAATATTATTATTTTGTGAACAATTACGTATTAATTGCTGCCAATCCCAAGGAATCATGATGGAAAAATCTTTAGCTTTCTTTTTCTCCCTTTCAATTACTGAATGCACTACATCGACTTCCATATGGGTATGACCTTTTAAAAGATATTTGTGGTTTATCACACTCAAATTCGGGAATTGCTTTATAATCCACATATAAGCCATTATGAGACTTATGTTTTTATTTTGACCGCAACAATTATCACTCCAAACAGTGATTTCTTTTACATTAGAAGAAACATTATCTTCAAAGTATTTCAAAAGGCCAGAAGCCATCTCATTACCACCGCGACCTGCGATGGTCTCATCCCACATTACACATAGACTTTTCTTAGTTACGGAGTCCATTACCGTATAATTAAACGTCCATAGCTTTCTTAAGTAAAAGCTTTGGGCATTTGTCAATGAAGGAGTGGGCAAACACTTTTGCAAATCAACAGTGATTGTCATCTTAGTGCCGTTACTTTCTGAAGCATTTACCTTATCGAAGCTTTTCAATTTATATCGACGATTTGCCTCTTCGACGTGTTTATCGTGTTGTATTTTTAAATCATGTTTTTCGGCGTCATCATCCAAATTTTTACATTTAATTATAAAAGCATCACAATCATCGCAAGTATCATTAGCCGGTGGATTAAAACCTAGATTAAATTCTGTATTAAATATTTGCCGATAAAGCCATTCCTTAGCAATATTCTCCTTCGGGACGTTTTCTTGTGTGCAATAATCCAGGTATAAAGAATACATTCTATCAACATTAAGATGATTACCCAAATATTGTCTTTCGGATCTCTTTCTGCTGTAATGGCTTTCGTATTTGGGCAATGAAATGATATGATTACGAGCTGTATCTTTTGTACTATTAGGAATTTTGTTAGGTGGTGCATGTCTGCCTCTATTATCTCGCACAACAAATCCATCTTTAGATTTTTTTATAGCATTTCGAACTACTGTTTCGGATATAGCAAGAGTATTGAGAAAAAACTTTTTACATACTTTTACAGGTTCAGCATCAACGAGAAAAGAATAATGCAAAGTGAATGATCTTTTGGGTTGCTTTTGTGGATCATTACGTCGTCTGTAACGTTCCACTGACGTTTCCAGGACCCGTCCAAGAATAAACTGCCTTTTTAAGTCCCATGTATTAGTTTTGCACCAGTAATTTTCAAATATTAAATTTCTTATAGCGTCGGGTACTTTTTGATTGCAGTTCATTCTGCAAGGACCGCATCCTTCCTGTATAGTTCTTGAAGGTACATATTTTCCTTTTTTGGATATGTACGAGTTACCTGTTACAGCTCTTTGTTTTCTTTCATTACATTTCCATTGAGAGGCATTTTTTACCCGCTTTCTACCTTTTGTTGTAGTTTGCTGTGCAGGGTTACAAATAATTTCAGGAATGTGAATAATTGGGACTGTGGAGTTAGACGAATTAACTGAATCATCATTACCTGAAGAATTTGTTGATAATATCAGAACTTCTTTTCTTGTATTCTTTTGTTTTTTATTTACATAATACCCAGAAATTATGGACTCCTCGTCAGTATTGGGTATGTAATCATCATCACTATCAGAAATAAAAACATTTTGCGGAGATATATCACGATTTGGTATTTCGTTTTCAATATTCTCAAAACAATAATTTGAAGTAAATGTACCATTCACTGTGTTTGTGGATATGTCAAGAAGGGTTGAACACTCGACTGTTTGCGAATCTGGATAGTAATAATTTTGAACGGTTTCCAAAGGTGAACAAGTAAATGGTGATAGATCATTTGTGCAATGCGGCTCTAAAGTAAAATTGTTTTGATTTACATATTCTTCATGAGTAATGGCCGACAAAGATTTCTCAAATTCTGTCTTTCTTTCCGGTGAATTTGGCTGTCCTAAAAAATATTTATTAACCAATGTAGGCAAATAGCTGGTACAAACTTTTACCTATAATAGACAAAAGTTTTGTATAAATAAGTCTAAAAGTATTTTATAAAGCTCAAACGATATCTCCGATTAGTTATATAATGAATTATATGGCTTTTCCTGGTTTCGCCCTAATAACCCTCAACATTTCATTTTTTCATACACATAGTATATATGTGTATGAAATATACATATGTATATAGTACATAAAATATGTGTATGAAAGAATGAGATGTTGAGGTAATTTTGTACCTATAACGTATGTTGTTAATAATAATAAAATGTTATATGAAAGAATTGTTTCGGGCGAAACCAGGAAAAGCCATATAATTCATTATAAAACTAATCGGAGATATCGTTAGAGTAGTAGTTTGATATTTTTTTCGCCGAACAGTTCACAACACCCTGATTTACACATATTTAGTAGTCTTAAATATCTGCTGCTAATATCTAACAATAAACACATTAATAACTTTTAAAGTAAATATAACTATATAATATATATTTTATCCATAATATTACCTCTGTATACCTACAGATTTTTATCGACGAAGTTTGTTTAGGTAAATAGGTAATAACTTAATTAATCAAACTAATAAAAAATATAATTGCAGACTTACCTTCTACTACACTAATGGTTTTATTAGTCACTAAGTCACACAGCATCCTCCCTCGTGAAAACATTATTAAAAAGCAGGAACACGAGTAAAATAGGTCTTGATTGAATAAAAATATACACGTAATGACAGGTTCGCGGGAACTCTAACGGCTCACGGTTAAATGAATTTAGAGGTATATAGTATTGCGAGCAATATTAAAGTATTAATTACGCCTCGCTGTTGAGGTAGAGGATAGTATAATCGCTTAATATTTTTTACCTCTAAATGTTTAATGTAGTTAATATCCTATACCATTGGCTATCTTTTTTTCTAAAGCAGCTAGAAGATAATGCCTTATACCATTGCGTAGAGCACGTAATTACGATTCAAAAAATGCAAAAAAACAAAAACTGGAAAAAATGGACTTACTATTGTATACCTCTGAGGTACAGAAATTATTTATATTGAACAAATAAATATACGTTTATTCTAACTGAATAGTTTTTTTTATGTCATTACTAAAAATCCCTAGTTCTTAAAATCCACACAGCCTCCCACTAAACATTCATATTTTTTTTATGATTTTTGGAGGCGTTATAAATATGATCGATATCTGGGCTCGTACGTTTTCCTTTTTTTCTAAGTTTGGTTATAGGAAAAAAAATATCAACCCCTGTAAACCAAAAGTCGCTAAAAATCTCTCATATCAAAATAATCCCTAGAAAATATCAAAATAAACATTATAAAATAATCCATTAAAGTTTAGGGGAATAAAACAGTTTTGGCCAATGTTCTTTTGCTACCTAAATTGTAGGTATAATCTCATACGTGCTCTTTCTCTTCTTATTGAGGGTCGGGGGGAAGGTTTACATACGTATGTATGGTAACGTTACCCTTATCCACGGAGAGAGGACACATTGCTATTGAATCGGCATGAACATTGAAGAGCTTCACTTCATCAGACGCTCCTCTTAATGCCACATACATACATTATTTCTACCTAAAATTTATTTAGGTAAAAAATAATAAGTTAAGTATTTAAATAATATTTCTGTATGAGTTTTTTTTCTAGTGTGAGTTTTTTTAAAGTTTACTTTTAAGTTACTATATCGACTAGGTACTGCGTTAACAATTTTATCTATCAAAGGCTGGCGAAAAATTTAGTTCGGAAAATTTCCACTTGGGGCGCTGCACTACTTCTGGTAAGTAATATCTAGCGGCAAACTATAGGAAAGTGCTAATTTTTAATTAAAAAATATATTTAATAAAAAAAAATATATACTTAACCACCGTCTATTTTACTAACTAACTAATTAAATTGTTTAAGATAAATAATGATCTTCAAAACCCATCCATATTGAAACATACGGATGAAAAAACCTTCAAGTGACCTAGTCATGTTTCGGTTTTAGTCTATGGGTTTACCAGTTTCCAGGAGTCTATTGCATCGATTTCTTGTCGCCACCCGTTTATTAGCATAGAAGAAGCGATAATTGATCGACCCCAATCATGAATTTTGTAGGTCTGCTTACCTTCAGGTAGATACAAAGTCACATGTCGTACTCCAGTATATATAATTTTTTAAATAATAGTAAGAAAAAACTAATTTTTTATGTATGTACGGAAAATATTGGCTATAATTTCAAACAATTTATTAGTTAGGGTTTGTACAATTATTTCTTCTGTGGTTAATAATTTTAAGGTCATATTTTCTTAAAAATAAGTATTTTCACCATCTTATTGAGGTGGTAGTCTCCTTAGAGTGTGCGGTTACGTAATTATCATGAAAAGTAGACTCGTAATGCAATTACGTTTTTGTCACTGCCAATTTCGTTATCGCTGTTAAATAACAATGTATACATCGGAAAGCAGCCCCGGCCTAGTGGTTAAGTCACTGCGCAACCGATAACAAGGTTAAGATGATGACAATAAGGTCGAACCTGCAGGGTGATTACGCGTCTTAAGTTCGCTCGCACGCCAATCGTTATGACGTCATTCTGACGTAGATCAAGCTTGGCTTCTTAACAATGGCTCCAAAAAATAGAAATTTACGTCATAACGATTGGCGTGCGAGCGAACTTAAGACGCGTAATCACCCTGCTGAAATGGGTGACCGCTTTATTCAACTAAGCTATACACTCATAAACACCGCAACAAGCTCGCCACTTGTTAGGTGTAAATAGGTATAAAGACACATGCCTTGTATAATATAGGTATAAAGACACATGCCGTGTTCCAGTAAAAAAATCATTTTTATCTGTGTACAATGCCGATCCCGGATATTACCTCAAGTAATGTATGCACCCTACTGGCCACCGCCTACTGTGGTCACCCTAATAAGGTCCGTTCCCATGGGAAGGTATCCTGCAGATGAAAATCTGTGCGTCACGGATTGTGAGCTGCAAGGATTTGATAACTACCTGATAATTATCACTAATGTTTTTTAATGAGAGGGTGGAACTCTTTTTTTCACATTTTTCTCAATACATATTAATAAAAAACAAAATGCATTCTCCTTACAAACTAGTAATGTTAAAACGACTAATTCGTATGGTGTCACGTTACACCTGCTCCATATTATATTTATGTATTTTATTTTATTTGTCTTCATATCGTTTCATTTAAAAAAAAATGTAAAACAAATGTATCATAATACACCGTTTTCAGGGAAAATTCCAGGTAGTAAAAACATGGTTAATATTTGTATGTAATACTCCAGAATTTTGACAGCTAGAAATTTCCCTTCTGTGAACGTTGCAAATTTTTCATTTAGTTTTCACGAAAAGTTAGGCTTTGGTTATCAAATCAGATTCCTAACATTTTAAATTTAAATTTTAATTATATAAACTATGTATTAGGTAATATTGTAAATTAAAACATATTCTTTAGGTATTTTTACATTTTTAGACACTTAAAACACCAAATCTTAGCGTCTCCTCTGACCGCTAGGTAGCTTCAAAAGTTCCCATACTATTCCAAAAAACACTGGCAGTTTATAAATTAAAACTAAATATTAATTCTAATCGTAGAGCTCTAAAATCGTCTTTAAATATCTCGGACCAGCGATTTTTCGTCAGTCTCGAGGAAGCTTAAGAAAGAAGAAGAAGTCTAGCTACAGTGGCAGTGATCGACTGGTTCTCATCCTTGAAACCTTGCACCTGCTACGTCGAGAACCAGGCCCGATCCTGTCACACTTCCTTGAAGACTCCGGGTCCTGGAGTTGCGGCCTCCGGGATTTGCCTAAACTCCACTTCGCTCGGGCGTCTGCTCTGAGGGTTGGAGAACCTCCTTGTGCTGCAGGACCTCGCCTCGGGCTTCGAGCCTTGAGTGACGAGGCCATTTGACTTCTCGTCTCAGGCATTGGCCTGAGAGACGGGAATTCACCTCTTCGTGTACGGCTGCCTCTACAGCCGTGCCGCCCGCCGCCTGCGTGCTGCCGTCGTGCCGCCGCCTTCCCCTTGCTGCCGTCTTCGTGCCGCAAGCCACTGCTTCACGGACCTCACCTCAGGCCTAGAGCCTTGAGAGTCGAGGCCATCTGAGTCCTCGTCTCAGGCATCAGCCTGAGAGACGAGGCCTCGCCTCATCGTGTGCGGCTGCTACAGTCGTGCGTGCTTGCTGCGGCTGCCATCGTGCCGCCGCCTTCCTGCTTGCCTGCCTACATCTGCTGCCGTCGCCTGTCTACGTGCCAGTCTGCGTGCCAGTCGACGTGCCGGTCCTCGAGCCTGTTCCTCGTCAGTCCCTCCAATCTTCCCATACTATACGGTCAGAGTTTTAGTTTATAATAGGAATCTCCATTGTAGGCAGGGCCAACATTTATTAGGTAGGTTTCTTATATAGTTACTGTACTCAAAACCAACTTTACTTGTAAATATCTATTTTAAATATACTTGTATTAAACCAACTTAATCTTTCATTTATAATATTTTAAAAACCCCCCCGCTACAATGGGCCAAATATTTTTTTCGTTTGCGATACATGGTTACATGGGAAAAGTTGTTCGATTTGATCAGTAGCCCTAGTGTGAGTTTTTTTAACATCTACTTTCGCGTTAACTATACTACTGCGTTAACATTTTGACCAATTACGCGCTCGCATTTTTAATTCTCTAAATTTCCGCTTGGAGCGCTAATCTATTTCCCATACAAATTTTAGTTAACTCAAATGCAAAGTAATAGTTTGTTTTTTTTAGATATAATTATTTTTTTACGTTTTCTTATTAATTATTATTACATCGAATAAAGATAGGTGTATACTATTTATTACCTTTTTTTTTATAATTTTTATTGGAGCGTCTCATCCAATTTAGTCTATGGGTTCACCGGTCTTCAGAGGATTACTGCATCGATTTCTTGTCGAGGTGGTAGTCTTATTTTAGGGTGCGGTTACGAAATGGGTGGTTGAATTGACGATAAGGCAGCGAGTATATTAAAATATACTCGTAATGTTATTTTTCTGTTGTCTGTTGTATAATCGCAACATTAATCGCTCCTACTATGCACCCGGCATAGTAGGAGCGATTAATGTTGTTTAAGAACAATAAAGTTTCATTTGCTCACCACGAAAGTGACAATATCATGTCACTATCAAACACACTCAATACAATATCACACCCTAAAATAAGACTACCACCTCGACAAGAAATCGATGCAGTAATCCTCTGAAGACCGGTGAACCCATAGACTAAATTGGACGTTTATCTATTTATTGTCTTTTTAAAGAGAAGTGTATATTACTATGTTTATTTCGAGTGACGTGTATATATGAGTGTGTATATTTTTATTTAAAAAAAATGTTTTCTCATGAATATTAATGAATGAAAAGGAAATCCTGGCGATTGGTTCTGCTTGGGTGTTTTTAAACAAACCTTTCAAGACATTTCGAGGGTGTGTTCCATTAACAATGCGTAAGTTTATCGGTTAGTGCTCCGAATAAATTGCTGAACCATCGTAGAACCTTGCTATACTAATTGCAACCTGTCCAAAGATCGTACGCTACAACTGCCACTGTAAACTAGTGGTTGCGCCTTTGGCGTTGTATCCGGAGGCCGTGGGTTCGAGTCCCACCCATGGCGTAAATGTGTATAATGTCATACATGTGATTATTATTACTAAAAAGTCACCGTGAGGGTGTCGGGTCCATCTCCTGGGTGGGGCAGAGGAAATGTAGTATTGTTTTTACTTGTACACGGCATGTGACTTTGTATCTAACTGGTGGTAAGTAGAACTTCAAGCAGTTAAACAAAACATTGTTCAACAGCATTGATCGCTCCTACTATGCCGGTTAAATAATGAGGTAATGGTAAATAAGCGGTAACAAAGAAGTCTATTTTATAGCCTCGAATATTAATTAATAATAATATTAACCTACTAACTAATTGTAACCTGTTCAAAGTACGTATGCTACGAAAACATATTAAAATAGGAGAGAAGAGGCAGTGACAATGATCGCCTCCGTAGTCTAGTATGGTTGTAGCTCCGTAGCCTTTAGCATTGTTCCGGTGGTATGGGTTAAATCCCATTTTTATGCGGTAAAACAACATTAGGTACGTTTTTCTGTACAGTTTGCCATGGGTCTGTATGCCTATTACGCCGCACAACGTTAAGCTAAACATTAATCAAAATGACGTAGTTGTCTGTAAATTTTCAATGTCACCAGGTTTGCATTACGTCAGAATTGCATCATATCGATTTAACTTTGGCTTAGCGTTGTGCGCGTAATCATCCCACTGGGTGTTAAAATAATTCAAAACTCATTCATTCGAACTAGTGATTGGAAATTTGGACTCTTTCCCGAGAAAAAAATGCCTTTCTGAATATTTTCATATAAAGAATCCCGGGAATGTGGTATTTTTTAAATATTTTTTTTATAAATCTAAATTTTGGTATTTTGGTATTTAATTATTTTACTTTTTTCATGTATTTTGTAAATATTATTATTTTTAATGTTAATTAAAAAATTAAAATAAATCCAAGATATCTAGTATAAATAAAAAATAAATAATCAGAAAGGCGCTTTTTTCTCGGGAAAGAGTGAAGTTTAGTTAGGTATATTTGCACCCTAATTTCCGACACACCGGGGGTTTGAACCCGGGGACCTAAAAACTATAAGATATTTTTTGTGTAAAGTCACCTAGTATAAATATAAATAACATCACGAGTGCCTTACGGTACCGGGACCACCTAGACGGCCTAGAGTCGTCGTAGCCAATGGTGGTCTACAAGTGTCTAGTTCGTCGCGATGTTTGGATATACTCAATAATCTGTTTCACAAGTTGGTATAGTAAAACTGGGGCCGACAGCTTAATGTGCTCTTCGAGGCACTAAGTTGTGTTGTTAAACAAATGTACATAAACTTTTAGTGAGTTTTTACTCATCGGTACCGGCTGGGGTTTGAACCAGGGACCTAAGTGTTTTTAAGGTCTAACCAACTCTGCTATATATAAATTATTTATAGTAATTAAATGTGTGTATTTTGTGTTTGTTGAAAATATAATTAATATAAATAATTCCTCGTGCTTTTTAAACAAAATGTCCTATAGCCCTATGTGAGTTTTTTATACTAGTATATATGTACAAAAAATAAATAAAAGCACAAATAACAATGATAATAACTTTACTGTAATTAAATAAATTATACAAAAGCTATAATCTGATTAAACATCTGAGGGTAAAACTGCATTGTAATTGATTTTGATGCGCCCGCGCATTACGAGAGCTATAGATGTCAATGAAAAATGCATAAAGACTGAAGTTTATGACGAGAAGCTATACGATTGTTATTACTTCATTTTAAAAGTAAAACCGGATGTACATTTTAGGAAGAATGATAATTTAAATTTGGAATAACAGAAGTTGTTGTCTTTTGGCCCATAATAATAAAAAAAAAACATTTAAACTTTTTCAGACAAAATAGACGTTTTTATTTTTTTGTTGCAACTAATGAACCGAATTTAGTATATCCAAAAATATTTTGTTCAATTTTAGTTTATAGTTTTACTTGGATCCTTTTTATCTTAACCTTTTTTTTTAATTTAAGCACGGCATGTGACTTTGTATCTAACTGATGGTAAGAATATAAAGTCTATGAATGTCATTCAATATGCCGGCTAAATGATGCGGTTATGAAATACGAAATTGCATTACGATTCTACTAGCCAGGCATGTTAACGCATGTTTACGTCCGCTATCGATGCAGTAGCCTTCTAAAAACCGGTGAACCCACGTACTAAAACAGAAACAACAGAAGTTATAGAGGCCTTCCTTTCACCTATTCCTGTTTTTAAAGCGCTGGTAAGAAAGGAGCACTAATAAAATCTGGGAATAAATTGCTCAAAAATACTACTAGGTACGTTTTATTATATCGTTATTTTTGGTACACATAGTACAAGCCTAGAGCGTAGTTTGTGACCAGGGGCTCTAGAGAAAAAGCAGGCGAGGCGACATGTCGCGTCGCCTCAGTCAAAACTGTATGTATTTTGACAGTGACAGTAGGCGTGAGGTACGCTGTCACCTGCCAAAGTCTATACAGTTTTGATTGAAGGCGACACGACACGTCGCCTCACCTGATTTTTCTCTAGAGCCCCAGAGCTATATGTGTAAATTGTCCAACATAATTATTATTATTATATTAAGATAATTTCTCACGACACCAATTCGAATATTTGATTGTAGATTTAAAAAATCTAAATTCAAAACTTATAATTATTATTATATCATGATAATTTCTCACGACAGCAATTCGAAATTTAAAGAATTCTAAATTCAAAACATCATTCGTCATTATCAATCAATGTTGTTGACGCGTGTGGCATCCAGACATTAATGCAGTTCATTACGGAGAGATTGGTCTCATTGTGAACACACCTTTAGGGCAGAATCCTTTTGACCTATTCGACACGGATTTGGTATGGTTTTAAATTCTTTTCCGTCTTATTTTTATTTTATCTCTATTAGAGGGTTAACATTTTATTACAGCTGGTTACACTACATAGTTTAGCTTTCTATCTGTACCCCTAGTCACAGAATAAAAAATAGTACAAGTACTAGTGTGAGTTATCTAACTATTACTTTGCGTTTGAGTTAACTAAAATTTGTATAGGAAATGATTTAGCGCTCCAAGCGGAAATTTTGAGAACTAGAAATGCGGTCGTGTGATTGGTCAAAATGTTTACGCGGTAGTATAGTTCACGCGAAAGTAAACGTTAAAAAACCCACACTGCGGCTATGGACCCCATTTAGTGTAATTACTAAAATTGCAATTTAATTACTAGGGAAATTTTCGTAACCGCATCGTATAGCCAGCTTAGTGGACGCAATCAATATTGTTAAACAACAATTTATTGATCGACCCCATTCATGGACTTTGTAAGGTAGATACAAAGTCACTTGCTGTGCTCCTATAAAATAAAACTTGCGGGAATATAGGTTACACGATAGGTTTTACAATATGCTTGAGAAGCTATCTATCTATACCTATTTCAATATAATGGCGTACAAATTACAATATACATGGGAAGCAAATTTTTTTTTTCATGTCACCTGTTTATTTATAACCTATTCGTGCGAAGCCGCGGACAGTTTATTTAACAAAATATCTACGTAAACTTATTATCTATTATTGATTTTTTATTAGGTAAAATATAATAGTTTTGACGTCATCAGTATCACTAATATGATAAGAGGTGAAATATTTACCAATTTCACCGATTAAGAAAATATTATAACGAATACAGCGCCATCTGTTGGTGAGTAGCAGAAGTACAAAAACAAAAGGCAATGTGACAAAATAAATCAACAAATCAACGGCTCAAGAAATCGATTTAAATTGTTAGATCGTTATCTATAATTATTTTGATTTAATTTCTCCAATCTTCAATACACAAGGGTGATTTACAAATCGCCCCTATTACACATTGAATATACCCATATGTGTCAGTACTTAGGGATAACTGTGTTGAGGTTTTACTCGTTATAGTACTTGAAAATTTACAAAAAAAAAACTTTATTGTAGGTATTTTTTTAACACAGTGCCAAATAAGGGTTAACGAAGCTTTCATCTAACGGCAGGGGGCTAAAAAAATTATCAAATTTACCTTAAACCTGTACTAATCGCACGTCAAACGAATTTCAAACTTTTGCAATTAATATTTACATACATACATACATATTATCACGGGTGCCTTACGGCGCCCGAGACCGCCTAGACGGCCTCAGGGTACCCAGCGGAGGGGTTTTTAATCCCACTTCCTTGTAGCCGATGGTATGAGTCTACACTGAACAAGTGGCTAGCTCGTCGCGATGTTTTTGAATAGACTCAATAACCCATCTATAAACAGTTTCACAAGTTGGCATAGTGCAACCGGGACCGACAGCTTAACGTGCTCCCCGAAGCACTATAGTGGTGTTGTCAAACAAATGTACATATTTTTTTTAATTAAAAACTCATTGGTACACACCGGGATTCGAACCAGGGACCCAAGCGTTTTTAAGTCCAAGGTCTAACCAACTCGGCCACCACGTATATAATTAATATTTAAATCAATAGTTTACATGTTGACAAAAAACACATTTACCTATAACATGACTAGGTTTACTATCTAGTCATTACTAGGTTTACTACCTAGTCATATTTCGGATAGTTCGTAGGTTTACCGGTTTTTAGGAGAATATTTAATCGATTTTCAGTGTGCAGTTACGAGACGGTTTTTGCATCCCTATTTAATATTTTAATAAGATAATACCTACTTTATATTCAATTTGAAACGCAAAATCTGTATGAATTTTACATGCAGGCTAATCCAGGATTTCTGGAAAGGAATCCTGAGGAAGATTTTTTTAGATTTTGATGTTTTATGGATATCGCTTGGGTAACCACAAAATTAATTTAGTGATCTTTCCAACTCTAAATTTAACTCCTTAACCCTTTATTTAATTAAGTATATGTTTCCAACGCTTATATGAGCATACGTCTTCTACGCACTGGAAAAAAATGCTTTCAACTTGTTTAATTTAATTAAATTTTATAATTTCTAATATTCAAATGCTAGCAAAATCCTAAATTATTTATTAGAAAAATAATAACAAAAAAAGTTGAAGTGTCAAAAAATGCACACATAAGTACCAGCATACTTTCATATTGTTCTTTATGCTACGTGCTTTTTAAATGATGGGGTTTTAAGAGGCGTCATTAATATCAATCGGCAGATGTTTAATGCCAGAGAACTTAATAAATAAAAAACTATTTTTTTTAATGTTGCATACCGCCCACTGTGCTGCACAAAAGAGATCATTGTATGCGGTATTAACACATTCAAGTATCTAATTTCCTTTCTTTTTTTCTGTGATGTTGACTTTTAAAGTTTTTATTCTACTTTAGCATACTTTGTAACTGCAGTTCAGTATTATTCAAGAGCGCTTTTTACATAATTAATTCAACTTTTGTAAGTTATCCCCATTTAAAGGTTCCATATTCGTTATTCTGAAGTATGGTCCAAGAGTTAATAATAAAAAAATCAGGAGTTATTTAAACAATTTCTTTATTTTATTAAATTTAAACCTAATTATTTATCATGAGCCTGCTGCAGTCAATTTAAGTTTCTTATTCAAGCATTTCCTTGGCTATTTATAAGATTTTCTAAGCGTTATTTATGAAATTAAATTTTTGAATTTCTCCATCAAAAACTAATACATTACATTTATTAAATTTGTTGTTTTGTCATCATAATTTTGTAAGAATTTGTAGATTTTTTTATTATAATTTGTAACATAACCTTTGTGTCTAACGAACGGCTTTTGGTAGCGTGTTTCCTTCTTTCTTACAAAATTATAGACAATCATCAGCAGGGCGATTACGCGTCTTAAGTTTGCTCGCACGCGAATCGTTATGACGTCATTCTGACGTAGATCAAGCTTGGCTTCTTAACAATATCTCCAATTTTTTTTAGAAAATTACGTCATAACGTATGGCGTGCGAGCGAACTTAAGACGCGTAATCACCCTGCAGATCTTTTAACCATAATAGATGGAAGAAACATACTAGGTATCCTAGATAGAAATACCATTATAGTAATATCCGTCTAAATTATTACAATAGTTATATGAATGCTCGTCATTGCGGTTGGTGACCACACCACTTCCTTGCTGGTGTGGCATAAATTTAACGCATCAGAAGCAAGATCGCAAGGGGAAGAAACCCCATTGCCTACAATTTTATGGTATGATATTCCCGGTTATATACCGACTTCAATTTTATTACGAAATTATAGGAATGTTGTGCGGTTATAAGTATTGAGTTTATGGCTTTACGAGCGCTTTACCCTTCTAAGCATTTGGTATGTAATTTAGGTTTGTTACGACTTGCTGTAATAAAATTTTTAAGTACTTTACTTACTGAAGGTTTTCTATTCATATTAAATGCATGTAATACTTTTATTATTTTGAATTGCTTTTTTTTACTGGAGCACGGCATGTGACTTTGTATGTACCTTGTCGTAAGCAGACCTACAAAAACCATGAATGGGGTTGATCAATACATTGGTGTTTAACAGCATTGATCGCTCCCACTATGCCGGCTAAACTAGGTGGTTACGAAATTGGCGGCGGTAGCTTTATCGTCAAATTAACCGCCCAATTCCTAACCGCACCCTAAAAAGGAACTACTACATCGATAAGAAACCGATGCAATAGTTTAAACCGGTAAACCCACAGACTAAAACCGAAACATGACTAGGTCACTTGAAGGTTTTTGCATTTTTATGGGTGGTGTAACGAAACCGGTCGGTCGGTCTAGCAAGTTCTATAGATACCTCCCTCCCACCTAAACCCTGCTTGTACTCATTTGGTGCCTATAATATATCTTTTCTTATCTCTTACCTATTTATAGGCAGTAAATTATTCCAACATCATTTCATATATAAGTAATAATATATTTCAATTAGTAGGACAGGGATCAGCTAAATTAATAACTACTCGGGATGATAGCTTAATATCTTTTTTCTTCTGTAATAATTTAGCCAATAACTAATATTTTAATAGCTTTTTGTATTTGGCACAATAAGTAAAATTGGTGTGTACTGTGTACCAATAAGTTTTTAAATAAAAAAAATATGTACATTTATTTAACAACACCGCTATAGTGCCTCGGAGAGCACGTTAAGCTGTCGGTCCCGGTTTCACTATACCAACTTATGAAACTGTTTATAGATGGGTTACTGGGTCTATTCAAAACATCGCGACGAGCTAGCCACTTGTTCGGTGTAGACTCATACCATCGGCTACTACGAGTAGAATTAAAACCCCTCCGCTGGGTACCCTGGGGCCGTCTAGGCGGTCTTGGGCGCCGTAAGGCACCCGTGAAGATATATATATATAAGTAAATTTTGTTTTAATCAATAAGAAAACAAGCTGTATAAAACCACTATATCCTATGATTAAATATATAATTCAACCGTTAAAATAAACTGAGGTAAAAGGTTAATGGTAACATTTTGTCCAGGTGTTGGTTAAATTGGTAAAAAAAAACTAATTTACCAAGTCATGATCCCCAAGAACCTCCGTCTAATAAAGTTACTTTCTTATAAAGTAGATCTAATAAATTTTAGAATGGAAATGTACTCGTATTCCTATTGTCTTTAATTTTCTTTACAAGTGTACCTATTAATTTATCAATAAAAATAATAATTTATAAAAATGCACCAAAAAAAAAAAGGCTCAATTTTTTTTAATTTTATTTTTTATTTATGATAATAAGCATAGTAAGCTACCAGATTATTGTTGACACTACATTTATATAAAATAATGAATATGAACGATAAATGGATATTATATAAAAAAGAGATAAAATGAAAACATTGAATTTACACCCTAATTGTAAAAAATTTGTAAATAAAATTCTAATTTAAAAACTTTATTTTAGAAACTTTAGAAATGTCGGTTCTAAACATTTTGCAACCAGTGCCAGTGTTGGTTGTCCGGAAAGGGAAAAGGAGAGGTGGAAATACTGAAAAGCTCCTCAGAGCATTCTCATGCATAAACAGGATTAAAATAATTACTTTTAAGATTTAGGACACAGTTTTATAGTAAGCGGGTTAGAAATTATTTTTTTGTGGTACGATGTTCTACTTTAGGAAACTTTAGAAATGTCGGTTCTAAATATTTTGCAACCAGCAGTGTCAGTGTTGGATGTCCGAAAAGGGGAAAGGAGAGGTGGAAATATTGAAAAGCTTTTCAGAGCATTCTCATGCAAAAGCCAGTTTAGAAATGTCGGTTTTAAAGATTTTGCAACCAGTGACATTGTTGGTTACCGGACGAAAGGGGAAAGGAGAGGTGGAAATATTGAAAAGCTCTTTAGAGCATTCTCATGCATAAGCCGGATTATAATACTTACTTTTAAGGTTTAAGACACAATTTTATAGTAGTCAGTAATTATTTTTTATGCACGATTTTCTACACTAGGAAACTTTAGAATTGTCGGTTCTAAACATTTTGCAACCAGTGCCAGTGTTGTTTGTCTGGAAAGGCAAAATGATGGTAGGAGAGGTGCAAATATTGAAAAGCTTTTCAGAGTATTCTCATGCATAAGCCGGATTATAATACTTACTTTTAAGATTTAGGACACAATTTTAGTAGGTCAGTAATTATTTTTATACTACACCTGCTCGGAAAGTAGGTTCTTACTTGCGTAAGAATAGGTCAGAAAGTACGTCTTTGTAGTCGTACAAATATGCGGGAGGAAAAAGTGTATGAAAATCCATTGTTAACGTGCTTAAGAGGAGGCACTATAAATTTTAGTCTTATTTGCTTATATCTGCAGAGGCAAGCAAACATCTATTTATTAAAATACTTCAACTTAAGTTTTTTCAGACCTTCCTCTCTCCATGTCTTAACCAAAAACCTAATTGGAAAACATTTTTTCGATACTTTTTCTATTTTAAAAAGATGCCTTTTTAATGTATAAAGACATTTTTCTTCTAAACGGGTTGAGTTTTAAGACTAAAATAAATACACCTAACAAGAAAATACAGTTTATAATCCACTACTAAACGAAATTTTACCTAAATAAATTATTAAGTATGTTATAGACAAAATTAGTTTTGTGACTTACGACATTTTTATTGATTGAAAATTGTTTGCGCGATTTTCAATCTTGCGGAGCAGATCCAAGAGCTATAATAAGTAATTATATGACCCCGTTGACCAGTCCCGCCTAGTGTGCCGATGCGTACGGACGTGTATCTTTCGTGCTGCCGGGGCTACTAAAGATTTACGTAATTAATTTGACCATGTATAAACCTTACAGGTCCTTGAATTATAGAAAAAATACTTTTAATCAAAATATTTTTTTAGTTTTAGGAATAAATTTGAGTTTTCGAATCTGGAACAAGGAAAACCAGAGTCACCGCGAAACAACATCGATTTTTTTTATCGGTTACCTATAACTTTTTTATTTATTTTTTTGACAACATAGAGAAGCCACATATATAGGGGTAACCGCGACAGTCGATTGACGTTTTTTATAGGAATTATTTTTGACCGCCTCCGTAGACTGGTTGCGACTTTTGTGTAATATCCAAAGGTCGTGGTTCGATTCCCACCCATGACAAAAAAAAATTAGTACAGTTTGTCATGGTCTGGGTGTTTATATATAATATGTATAATATTGTTGTTTCTGATACACATAGTAACTTAGTTTGTGACCAGAGAACTATGTGTAAATTGTCCTACATATTATTATTAAATATTTTTTGGTTCCGGTCGCAACGACAGTAGTCAATGATCATCAAGTATGAATGTAACTTTTTTTTTAAATTCGACATAGGACACGTTATATAGGTTTTTGTGTGAGCCAAGCACGAATTTGAGGTCCATTTAAAAATCCAAGATGGCGGCCTCAACTTTTTTTTTTAATTCGACATGGGACTCTTTATATAGGTTTTTGGGTGTGCCGACCACGAATTTAAGGTGTATTTTAAAATACAAGATGGCGGCCTCAACTTTATTTTTAAAAATTGACATGGGACTCGTTATATGGGTTTTTGGGTGTGCCGAGCACGAATTTGAGGTCCATTTTAAAATCCAAGATGGCGGCTTCAACTTTATTTTAAAAAATCGACATGGGACTCGTTATATATATTTTTGGGTGTGCCAAGCACGAATTTGAGGTCCATTTTAAAATCCAAGATGGCGGCCTTAACTTTATTTTTTTAAATCGACATGGGACTCGTTATATATGTTTTTGGGTGTGCCGAGCACGAATTTGTGGTCCATTTTAAAATTCAAGTTGGCGGCCGCAACTTTATTTTTAAAAATCGACATGGGACTCGTTATATATGTTTTTGGGTGTGCCGACCACGAATTTGAGGTGTATTTTAAAATCCAAAATAGCGGCCTCAACTTTATTTATAAAAATCGACATGGGACTCGTTATATGGGTTTTTGGGTGTGCCGAGCACGAATTTGAGGTCCGTTTGGGCCGAGCACATAGGACTTGTTATATAGGGTTTTGGGTGAGCCGAGCACGAATTTGAGGTTTATTTAAAAATCCAAGACGGTGGTGGATTTTAAAATGGACCTCAAATTCGTGATTGGCTCACCCAAAACCCTATATAACGAGTCCTATGTGCTCGGCCCAAATGGACCTCAAATCCGTGCTCGGCACACTCAAAAACCTATATAGTCCCATGTCGAATTTTAGAAATAAACTTGAGGTCGCCATTTTGGATTTTAAAATGGACCTCAAAATTGTGCTCGGCACACCTAAAAATATAATAACGATTCCCATGTCGGTTTTAAAAAATAAAGTTGAGGCTGCTATCTTGGATTCTAAAATGGACCTCAAATTTGTGCTCGGCACACCCAAAAATATATATAACGAGTCCCATGTCGATTTTTAAAAATAAAGTTGAGGCCGCCATCTTGGAGTTTAAAATGGACCTCAAATTCGTGCTCGACACACCCAAAAACCTATATATCGAGTCCCATGTCGAATTGTAGAAATAAACTTGATAGCTCCATCTTGGATGTTAAAATGGACCTCAAATTCGTGCTCGGTACACCCAAAAATATATATAACGAGTCCTATGTCGATTTTTAAAAATAAAGTTGAGGCCGTCATCTTGGATTTTAAAATGGACCTCAAATTCGTGCTCGACACACCCAAAAACCTATATAACGAGTCCCATGTCGAATTTTAAAATAAAGTTGAGCCCGCCATCATGGATTTTAAAATGGACCTCAAATTCGTGCTGGGCACACCCTAAAACATTAGCGAGTCCCATGTCTATTTTTAAAAATAAAGTTGAGGCCGCCATTTTGGATTTTAAAATGGACCTCAAATTCGTGCTCGGCACACCCAAAAACCTATATAACGAGTCCCACGTCAATTTTTAAAAATAAAGTTGAGGCCGCCATCTTGGATTACACAATCTAAACCCATATATATATATATATATATATATATATGGGTTTACGTCGCCATTTTGGATTTTAAAATGGACCTCAAAATTGTGCTCGGCACACCTAAAAATATAATAACGATTCCCATGTCGGTTTTAAAAAATAAAGTTGAGGCTGCTATCTTGGATTCTAAAATGGACCTCAAATTTGTGCTCGGCACACCCAAAAATATATATAACGAGTCCCATGTCGATTTTTAAAAATAAAGTTGAGGCCGCCATCTTGGAGTTTAAAATGGACCTCAAATTCGTGCTCGACACACCCAAAAACCTATATATCGAGTCCCATGTCGAATTGTAGAAATAAACTTGATAGCTCCATCTTGGATGTTAAAATGGACCTCAAATTCGTGCTCGGTACACCCAAAAATATATATAACGAGTCCTATGTCGATTTTTAAAAATAAAGTTGAGGCCGTCATCTTGGATTTTAAAATGGACCTCAAATTCGTGCTCGACACACCCAAAAACCTATATAACGAGTCCCATGTCGAATTTTAAAATAAAGTTGAGGCCGCCATCATGGATTTTAAAATGGACCTCAAATTCGTGCTGGGCACACCCTAAAACATTAGCGAGTCCCATGTCTATTTTTAAAAATAAAGTTGAGGCCGCCATTTTGGATTTTAAAATGGACCTCAAATTCGTGCTCGGCACACCCAAAAACCTATATAACGAGTCCCACGTCAATTTTTAAAAATAAAGTTGAGGCCGCCATCTTGGATTACACAATCTAAACCCATATATATATATATATGGGTTTATATATATATATATATATATATATATATATATATATATATATATGGGTTTATATATATATATATATATATTAATAAAGTCAAATCTGCCATTGCTATTTATCGCGATAGCGTTCTGTCATAACGTTGGTAATTTGAATTGCCACTATTCAAATTACCAACGCAAGATCGCTAACGCGTTCGATGTTTTAGCCACTGGTTGATGCATCACATTATATCAGTTTTAGTTAATAGATTATTTTAAAACTATATTATCTATCAAATTTAATATTTATATAATTAAACTTAAAAATATTAATTATGATAAATAAATTAAAAATATTAAATACGACTCACATTCATTTTTTGTTCGTAAAATCACGCCAAATAGAAAATTCTTGCCTGCGACAGCGGCAAAACAGTGATGCCTGCGGGGAGGCTCCGCCTATAGGGCGGGGCGATAACACAAAAATATTTTGAGCGCAGGGTCTTAAGCGGGAGGAAAAAGTATATGAAAATTCATTGTTAACGTGCTAGTTTTTTTAATTTTTTTTTCTTCAATTCTTCCAAATTAGGAAAGGCAAGGGTTCAAAGCCATACAGCCTAGTTTTTTTTTACAAGTTCGAAATTTTAATCAAAATAAAATAAAAGTATTGGTTTATTGGCTGTTTACTTTCTTTGCATTTTTGATTTATTAAGTTTTAACAACTGTAATAATTTTAATATAAACTTTAATTAATAGAGATTTTATTTTTTATTTTCCTCGTAGGTGTAGTATAAAACACTATGTATCACTCGGCGAGAAAGTGCGATTCCTAACTCGAGCGAATTAAGGCCCTCCGCTTCGCGTCGGGCCTCAAACTTCGCCCTCGTTAGTAATCGGTGACTTTCTCCCCTCGGTGAACAATGTACTATTTATGCACGATTTTCTACACTAGGAAACTTTAGAAATGTCGGTTCTAAACATTTTATAGCTCTATGAACCAGATGTCTTCGCATCGGTAATGTAGCTGACTGGAAGGTTTCTTTCTGCACCTGGCCAGCGGTCACCACACTGGGTCGGAAGGAACTTAGATTGTTTCAAGATACCCCTATAAGTATAATTACTGGTAAATTGCCTTCTGTAGGGTAGTCGAGGGGTAAAATACTTTGTTTCATTCATAAAGAAAATCATATTGTTTGGCCAATGAGGGAAGATACTTTTAAGTACTATGTAATTTAACTTCACGTTGTTGGGTGTTAAAAAAAGATTTTGTTGTAAACTATTTCTGCGTACCCTACCAGGGTACGCCGAAATAGTTTTCTTTAAAGGAAAATTTAGAATGTGGACCATTCTAAATTTTATACAGTTTTTTTTTAGTATAAACAATTGAAAAAAATAAATGTAGCACTTAAGAAATTAAAAATGATAAGTGTAACCAACAAACCCACAAGTGTAAAGTACACAATAAACCCACTTTACAAAATTAATAGGTACTTAGGTAGGTACTTTATAAAAAAAAATTGGAGCACTTAAATTTTTTATCATACGAAGCAAAATATAATAGACTAGCGGCCCGTCCCGGCTTCGCACAGGTTTGTATAACTTTAACTATATGCTCAGCGCACGCCACGGAAGGCCTCAGAAACGATACTTTTCCCCCGTTTTTAAAACATTTTTGGTTACTGCTCCACACCTATAGGACCTAGCGTGATATTATATAGCCTATGTTACTTCTGAATAACGCAGCTTTCTAATGGTGAAAATATTATTGCAATCGGTCCAGTAGTTTTTGAGTTTATTCATTACAAACATACAAAAATACAAAAACACAAAAATACAAAAATACAAATCTTTCCTCTTTATTATATTAGTATAGAAGTAAGTAACCATTAGTTAGTACCCGAACTAAGTTAGATCATAGAATAGATCTACAAAAACTCAAAACCTACCCCCAAAACACGAGATAGACGGCGCGTGCGCATCTGCCACAGCACCTGGTGGCCGCGCGTAGAATTAATTATGCAACCCTGCAATGCTCACGCGCCGTCAAAATGACTCCAAATTGGATATTCGGTTAATTAGCATGACATAGTGGTGCCATACGTGCTGATGATGGTCCAAGATATTATAGAGGGACACAAGAGGGGGCGGTCAAGCATATTTGTTGTTCGTAATTCTTGAGCGACAAGTTATTTTGTTCGCCGAATAATTTTATTGTATTTTTAGTTTTTATCGTTTTGTTATTGTTTAAAGAACGGGGCCTATTTGTGATTGCTTAGTCAGTATGTTTGCCTGTGTGTTCCTACAAATATCTTGATTGAAATTTCTATCGACTGGTTGAGATAGAAAGTTTCAAGCCCAACTACTTTGTAAAAAACAAATAAAAAAATGGCACCCTAAATAAAAAAACTGTTACGTTACCGAATATCAAATTATATTTGCTGATATTATTTTTGTTGATAGATATATATATATTATATTTGATACAGGATGAATTTTAAAGGATGTACTTTGGGCTAATATGAGGTGCTGCTGATCAAATCGAACAACTTTTCCATTGGAACCATGTGTTGCAAATGAAAAAATATTTTAGCTTCCCCATACAAATTGGTCATTTTAATATTACTAGTTTATATGGAGGAGGCAATATTTTTCTTTCATTTGTGGTACATGGTTCCAAGGGAAAAGTTGTTTGTTTTGATCAGCAGAACCCCATATTAGCCCAAAGTAGTCACCATGTATAATATATCTTTATTTCCCTAGTAAAAGTTTAACAACAGTATTCATAAAACAACTTCTTGAGTCTTTGAAGAACACTTTAGTTATAGAAGGTGTTTTCTCTTTTTTTAGGATCAAAAATGAATATGCGTGAAAGAGATAAAACCTTGTTTAACTAAAGTGTTCTTTAAGGCCTCAATAAGTTTTTTTTGAATAATACCATTATAATAAACCTACAATTATGTGCCATTATACCTCGGGTGTTGTGGGAAATATTTAGTTAGGCACTTTACAAAAATCATATAAAAAATTATAATAACATACTATAGATGTGTTTTTTTTATATACTATAAAAAACACATCTATAGGTAATAATTTCGCTTCTTTTAAATTTTGTTTACATAATGATAAAAAGTAAAAAAAAATACTTAACAAAAAAAATATCTATGTGGGCCTAACAAAAACGCATATAATGAATACACATTAAGCAGCACGCGTCAGCTTCGATGCACATTTGCATACAATACCTACAACCAATTTATTAGGCTATCTAATGCATATATTACTGTCGACATTCATCTAAATTAGGTTTTATAATGCGTCTATAGCATTACATTTATTTTATTTTTTATTTTATTTATAAAGCACACACAACAAATAACAATCAAATATTACTATCTAAACAAACTGTACTTCTTTAGATAGTAAAAATAGTTTAGCCTAAATTTTCATCCAAAAAGTATACAAAAAAGCGGTCCCTAGCCTAGTGGTTAAGTCACTGCGCAACTGATAACAAGGTTAAGCAGATGACAACAAAGCCGGCCTGGGATGGGTGACCGCTTTATACAACGAGGCTATTTCATCATAAACACCGCAACAAGCTCGCCACTTGTTAGGTGTTGCCTCCGAATACCATCGGCGAAATGAGGATGGGTTAATCCCTCCGCTGGGACCCTGAGGCCGTTTACACGGTTGTCGGGAGCCAAATAGGCGCCCGTGTTGGTATTTATTTATTTTTTAAGTATACAAAGCATGATCGACGCGTATACATCATTAATGATTTTAACAAATATTTCCCTATATTTTCTGCTTTTGACATTTGTCAGCATTACTTACCTACTTATCATCATAATCACGGGTGCCTCACGGCGCCCGAGACCGCCTAGACGGCCTCAGGGTACCCAGCGGAGGGGTTTTTAATCCCACCTCGTCGTAGCCGATGGTATGAGTCTACTACACCGAACAAGTGGCTAGCTCGTCGCGATGTTTGGATAGACTCAATAGCCCATCTATAAACAGTTTTACAAATTGGTATAGTAAAACTGGGACCGACAGCTTAACTTGCTCTCCGAGGCACTATAGTGGTGTTGTTAAACAAATGTACATATTTTTTTAGACCAAAAAATCATTGGTACTCACCGGGGTAAGAACCAGGGACCTAAATCTAAACAACTTGGACACCACGTGTATTTGTAGTAACTATACCTACTAAATTTATGTTTATTTTGTTGGAGCACGGCACGGTCTCATCCACCTAATGGTAAGCAGACCTACAAAGTCCATGAATGGGGTCTGGTAATACATTGTTGTTTAACAGCATTGATCGTTCCCAACTACGACGAATAAATAAACTCTGTCTCTGTGTGACCTCAATCTTGCCTGATGGTAAGCAACGATGAGGTCGAAGAGATAGCACACTTACTCTGTAAAAAGGAGACTACAGCCTCGACTAGAAATCTATGCAGTAGTCACCCGAAAACCGGTAAACCCACTGACTGCAATCGAAACATGACTAGGTCAGTTTATAGTTTTTGAATCCCTGTATTTTTTGAAGCGGTAACGAAAGGCGTATCAAAATTGAAGAGACCTTTATCACCTAAAATATACCTACCTATGTTTATGGTGTACTAAAACCTGTAACTTATAATAAACTTTATTAGAACTAAATTACTAACTTTTTAGTATATTTCATTACAATTTTATTTTTAAATAAAGTTATGTAACATGTTTTTTTTTTCTATTACTTACCTACTCGGAAATTTTCAAGCTAATGTCTCTTTTCTTGTATTGACCTAGTCTTACAGCTATACAATAAAAAAAAGCACGATAATCGGTACAGTATTTAAATTGAACATTTTTGCCTAACATATTATGGAATATTATTTACCCAGCCCAATATTTTAGGAACGTGAGTTAACTAGTTTAGATACATACACACCCGTGTCCAAACAAGATGTTATCTCTCGCACATCTGCCAACACTACACCCTTGTCATTGTTTTATATAACTGTCATCGTTTCGATTAATGCAATAGTTCCTAGATAAGCCACGAACGAAATAATATTTCATCTTTATTATATTCGCTATAAGTTGATCGGCGTGACTGTTATGAAAATCAAATAAACAGTACAAAATATAAAGTTTTTTTTTTAAAATATGTATTTTAAAGTAGTTTTATTTATAATATTAAAGATTTTATAGTTTAACATTTGTCGGGGATTTTAAGTCACTTTTTTTTATAAACCCACCCGTTGTAATTAATAATAAAAAAATAGATCGGTTATTGATGATTTCTGTATAATATTTATCAACGGGGATTACACAGAGAGATTAGAAATAATATTTTACTAGCATTCAAAAATATGTTCTATGCGTAGATATTTACGTCAATGGTTCTATGTTAAATACCTAATAAAGGATAAAAACGAACCTACCGCCATCTACAATCAAATAGCAAAACTATTACCAACCTACTCCATCTACCGGTGAATAGCACATACATATTTATTTTATAATATTGAATTATTTAACGTAATTTTATAGGAAAAATACTGTGGTACCTAAGTAGTTAGGAATTTTCAAAATGGGGAATTTTTAATTGCACCTCTTTTTTAAAATTGAAGCAAACAACATTTCTCCACTAATAATCTACCTGCATATCAAATATATGATTGTATATCAATTTAAATAATTGAACTAAACGTGTAGTATTAGAAATTGTTTAAAATAAATCAAAGTTAGCGACTTTTTTTATCTAATTTTACTACGAAAATCTTGCTAAAACCACAGATTTAAGTATTCTAAAACAAAATTACTCACCGTATAACAAAAATACTGATTTGCACACTAAATTATACAATACAACCGAATTACTAAAATCATTATCTAAAATTATGTGCCAGAAAGGCTTTCTACACATACGAGAATAATTACTCAAAATACTCTTTATTTAAAAAAAAAATGGCCAGACTAGGTAAAGGAAAGGTTAGTGTTAGTACATGACCATACGCACGAGCCGAGCGAAGCGTGCCGCGGTAGCGGTAGCGGCCGGCGAGTGCCAGAAAGGCTTTCTACACATACGAGAATAATTACTCAAAAGACTCTTTATTAAAAAAAAAATGGCCAAACTAGGTAAAGGATAGGTTAGGTTAGTGTTAGTACATCACCATACGCACGAGCCGAGCGAAGCGTGCCGCGGTAGCGGCCGGCGAGTGCCAGAAAGGCTTTCTACACATACGAGAATAATTAGTCAAAAGACTCTTTATTTAAAAAAAAATGGCCAGACTAGGTAAAGGATAGGTTAGGTTAGTGTTAGTACATGACCATACGCACGAGCCGAGCGAAGCGTGCCGCGGTAGCGGCCGGCGAGTGCCAGCTAGGCTTCCTACACATATAAAAGTTGGGTAAAATGTGAATTTTCAAATAACAATAACTCCTAAAATACCCCCCCCCCCCTAACTTTTTTATTTTAGGGGTAGGTTCCCCTCCCTCCCCTCTTCTTTTTCTCTCATTTGATTTTTTCAGAACTTTAATTTAATAAACATGATTAACTGGTGTTTGATTTAGTATAACTCATGTTCTTTAAAATTTAATAGGTGATGGATTAAAAAAAAACTGATTAAATGTTTCGTTGCACTAAAAGAATAATTAGATTTACTATAAGTTAACAGATAGTCATTCAGTAAAATAGTTTAACTTTAAAGATCAAACAGTATAGTATATTTGATTTATTTGATGCGCAAATTTAGTGTGCAATTCAGTATTTTTGTTAGCAATTTCGAATACTTTGATAGAAAGACGTAGATTTACAGTTGTAAGATTAAATACTACCCTTTCAAAATTACAAAAAAAAAAATCGTTCACGTAACTTCTGTTGGTTGATGTGTATACAATATCATGTGTTTTTTTTTCTCTGAAATAAAATAATTAATAAATGCCATCACGGGTGCCTTTTTGGCTCCCGAGAACCGTTTAAACGGCCTCAGGGTACCCAGCGGAGGGATTAACCCATCCTCATTTCGCCGATGGTATTCGTTGCCTCCGAACCTAACAAGTGGTGAGCTTGTTGTGGTGTTTATGATGGTTTAGCCTCGTTGTATAAAGCGGTAATTTTTTTCTCTGAATTTTGTAGTAACCTAGGTAACATCTGGAATTTAAAATTATAATGATTGTAACAATAAAAACACCTTTACCCTTTACACATCTTTCACTTTGCAAGTTGATATTAATCGTTCATTCATTCATTACTTTTGCAGCTGTATCTATTTGTAAATATTTCATTATTATATTATCATCTTCTAGAAATAAAATTGAAACGTATTTATATAACGAATAAGGTTGCTTTTTAATATTGCATTAACACCACAAGCTGATATTTTGACAATAGCCAATCAAAACCCGGTTATAAGTACAACATGCGCGTGCGCTGCATCTATCTAAAATGTTTTCATATTTCGAATGACAAGTTGCCTTAAAAAGGTCAATTAAGGGTATTTGTGTATTAACCCTTTGTGTTGGTTGCCTTTTATATTATTTTGCATATAAATGTTTAAAAAATTACCTTTAATTAGTTGTATAGTTTGTCCAACAGGTTTATATTTAATAGCTATTGTTATTTTAAAGGCATAAAGGACACGTTTCTAGTATAATAGAGTACTCTGTGGACACGTGTAAGTCTTTATAACAATAAATAATGCAAAATAAAATATTGAACCTATTTATTATCTATATATCCCTACAAGCCCAATAGATTCTTTGAGGGTAGCCCGAAGACTGTAGACGAGTTAGGTTTATATTTTTTATAGTTTAGTCTATTTTAATTATTTTGTACTATTTTTAATCAATAAAGGTAATAAAACTAATCCTAAAGCTATATTTAAAAGGTGTGAGAACTTCAATGTGACAGCTTGCATTCATCCCTGTCTTAATATATATCTATCTCTTTTCTAAACTCACTTATATTTTGTGTATCGACATGTAAAATTATAGATCTTTATTTTAATTAATAATAAATGATTTAGTAAGTGCCAAAACTCAAGTGTTTTTCATTTGAAAGATAAAACCACAGAACCCATTATCATAGTTGAAGATACGACAAAAGGCCTCCATGTCCCAGCTATTTTTAAAACAAAAAGTACCTAATATACTTGCCACATTCCCTCTCTGGATGATGAAAGATATTTTTTGGATAAAATGACAGTCTATTATTAAATATAATATTATTGTGAAAAAATGAAATATTTCGTTGTTTGTATTATCTCAAAAAATTACATAATCTTCGGTAAAATGTACTCATTTTACCGTCAGGTTTTCTTTTCCGTTATTTTTCTTGACATTGGCAGAACTATACCGTATGTTTTCACACGGTCGTGTTGCCATTTCTCTTTCTATCTTAGTCCTTTCCATCCATAGAGCAACGCGCCCACCGTACCAGCCCGGAGTTTCCATCCTTGTATGGAAATACAAGGATGGAAACTACTTGATTGGCAAAATAACGCGCGATCACAGGCCATTCATTTAAAGAAAGTATATGCAAAATCAGATTTTTTAAATATTTCTTTTTTGTAATACTATTGACGACTATTATACATATATATATATCGAATACGCTAGGTACCTACTTACTTTTCAAATATTTTCTTTACTTCACGGGTTTATGGAACGCCTTAACTTTTCATTACTCGTTTGTGCTTAGCCCACTGCCTTAATCTAACCCTGTATATTACTAACGGTTTTTGACAGTGGAATTTTGTTTTGACAAAGTTGGTCGGTCAGTCAGAAAATCATTTTTGTTCATATGAAAGCCATATAGGAAGTACATCAACGAAAAAAAAAAATTATTCTGTTATATATTCTCTATGGTTGACAACTTCTTTCACACAGATCTTTTAAACTCAAAAAAAAAATGAATTGATAATATCTATGTTTGCAAATCCGCCTCGAAGGACCATGATCGAATCTATAAACTCCTATAGGTCCCTCGAGTCGCAATCGTATCATAATTCCTATATTATCTATCGCTTTATCACAAACCCACTTATTATATAAATATATAATTAGCAGAATTTACGATGCGTATGCGACTTGATTAAAGTAAAAGTAAATTTAAGGCTCAGACTCAAAGAAATTTGTTAAAGAGAATCGTTTCTTGAATAAAAACGCCTTATAAAATTTGAACTGAATTGTGGGTCGATCATCCAAATTATGTACTTCTCCAACCTATCAATGCTTATTTTCTAGTCTTGCGTGTTTTGAATTTTGATATGCATGCCCAGGATGTTTATTTTTATATTTATCGTTCTCCTTAGAACTTAGGTAGACATACCTACCATCTTATATCAATGTAATGACACATTGTCGGTAGATGCTTTCTGATTCCAAATACTAAACCTACCAGAAAAAATACGTTAGTCGCAAAAACCCAAACCTCGCCAGTGAAGTTATCCAATCTTGTTAATTTTATTTAAAATCCTTTTCTCAAAAGATATTTTTTCCCATTCTTTGGTTTTCAGAAATTTTTGATTACAATTAAAAACCGAATTATACAAAAATAATAGTGAAATTAGAGCTTTCTTTGAATACCCCACACGACCCCACTCGGTCTGTGAGATATGTAATGTGTAAAGACCATGGAGATATATTGGGA
The DNA here is from genome assembly GCA_947458855.1 of Monopis laevigella. NCBI lineage: Eukaryota > Metazoa > Arthropoda > Insecta > Lepidoptera > Tineidae > Monopis > Monopis laevigella. The sequence goes on along the minus strand of OX381594.1, from coordinate 10,332,648 downwards.
GCCGGAGATATATAGGGTTTTTGTTTTGACAAAGTTTGTTGGCCAGTCAAAAAATAAATTTATGTTTATGTGAAATAGAACTTTTAAAACTTTAACTTCGAAAAAAAAAACTCTTATTTTTTTATATATTTTTTCTATGGTTGGCAACTCTGTTACATACCTACTTATTATAGAAATATATAATTAGTATAATTTACGATGCGTATGCGACTTGATTAAAGTAAGAGTAAATTTAAGGCTCAGGCTTAATCAATTTATCAAAGAGAAAAGTTTCTCTTTGACAAACTTCTTGAATAAACGCCTTATAAAATTTAAACTTGAATTGTGGGCATTTGTGGGTCCATCATGGAAACTATGTACCTATGTGTTGCGTGTTTTGAATATTGATATTCATGTCCAAGATGTTTATTTGACGAAGATATAAGCAAAATTATATGAGAGTTTCACTCACTCTTCAGCACCGGTAGTCTTCATTAGATCTTCCCCAATATTTTATGTGACTCTCTTTCATTAAAAAAAAAAAAATCTGGTGTAAGGACCACTTACTGCTCTATTCATCCAACCATGATTGCTTATTTTAATTTGACTGTTATTAAAAGCTCTATGGAGTTATACTATTTAATACATAATAGGTATTTATTATATATTATACTTATTTGTGTACCAAAAAATTACAGCACAATAATACCATACTGTACTTTAACTTGGTACATTGATTATGATGAAGTCATACTGCTATTTTTTGTAATTTGTAAAATGTAATTAATAGTGTAGTAAGGCGGGCGACATACTGCCCTTGTTGTAGTAAATAAGTATATTTTCCCTACTTACTGCCTTTTATCAAATAAGAAAATGCACTTCTAATTTACTTAGAGCTACGAAACCCAGATAAAAAGATAGGTCGTTTAATGAGCATTTTAAATATGTTAAAAAAAATTGAAAAAGGACTTACGCTCTATCTTTTACAAGGGCAGACAACCCGAATCGCACAAAAAAAAAATTTTTGAAACCCTAAAAATAGGGCCAACCCATTGCTGTGCCACCTACAATAAGCTTTGCGTTTAGCGAAGTTTGGAGTGAAAATAAACAAAAATAGTTATGCAAAGTACAAAAGAATTTCGTACAATTATCATAGGGTATGCGTGACACCAGCCGGACCACCACGTGTGATATCGTTTTTGATTATGCCAGGTTTTAGGACGTAATTTGTGAGAATTTGTTAGCTAATTTACAGATTTTGTTATCATTTCGTTCAATGACAAAATTTATAAATTTTCTATTTTCTGGTAACGTAATAACTGAAATTTTACCAATACTCTACGGTGCTTCATTATTTGCTTTAAATAAAAAAGAGGGTGGGATCCGTCCTATTGCTATTGGAAGTACATTTCGAAGGCTAGCTTCAAAAATAATATGCATTAAACTTGCAAATAAATTTAATAATATTTTAGCTCCAACTCAAATAGGAGTAGGTTCCAAAAATGGATGCGAAGCTGCCGTTCATGCTTCGCACACCTACCTTATGAGTGGTAAGCCGGAGGTAATTCTCAAAATTGATGTTAAAAACGCTTTTAACTCATTGGATCGAAATTACATGCTCACAAAGGTTTAAAAAAAAATCCCCGAAATATATCAATATATTTGGCAATGCTACTCATCTTCTTCACATCTTATTTTTTCTGACCATTTGATCCCATCTATTTCTGGCTGCCAACAAGGAGATCCCTTAGGCCCTTTTTTATTCAGCCTCACTATCCATTCGATAATCGAAAATCTAAACTCATATTTGGTACTTAGATGATGGTAACCTTGGAGGAAAAACCTCTGAGGTTTTACATGACGTAGAAAATATCATTGACAAATTTAACAACAATGGTCTCCAATTAAATTCAACAAAATGCGAGATTTTATTAAATTGTCATGACTCAAATTCAGACATATTATTTAAATTTCAAGAATTACTTTCTAATTTTAAAGTTTTGTGTAAGGAAAATTTATTAATTCTCGGTTCCCCTATTTTCGATATTGCTATCCCGCCTTTAATTAAAACTAAACAAAATTTTTTTGTTCAAAATTCTAATAAATTGTTAAAAGTTCAAGTTCATATAGCACTTTACATCATTCGCTTTTGCATTTTCATTCCAAAATTCACATATTTTATTAGAAGCTTGCCTGTGTGGAAATATACAACTTTTTTAAACCAACTCGATAACAATTTAAAAATAATATTTGAACAAATTTTGACCAAAATTCATGGGACCAAGTCTCCCTTCCCATAAAACATGGGGGACTTGGAATACGTAAAATTGCCAGCATAGCCACACCTGCCTACATAGCTTCAACCTTTGCTTCACGAGATATCATCGGTAAAATTCTATATCCATCACTGAAAAGTGATTTTGAGATCTCGTGGAGCGGTGAAGCTGTAGAAGCTTGGAAAATTAATTGCAACACCACTGATTTGCCAATATTACCAAATATCCATAAGCAATGGGACGAACCTTTCATTAATAAAATTAAGGATGACTTGCTGCGTAACTCCTGTATAAAAGACACAGCTAGAATTCTTGCGGCATCTGAGAAGGAATCTGATGCCTGGTTGGAGGCTTATCCTTCTCCCAACATAGGCACCTTGTTAAACAACAGCACTATAAGGATTGCTGTTTGTTTACGCGTAGGCGCTAAATTATGCGAACCTCATGTTTGTCCTTGTGGCACTAGCGTCGATACGAACGGACTTCATGGACTATCGTGAAAAAAAAAATCTGGACGATTCCGCAGGAATGCCGAAATCAATGACATCTTACGCAGGTCTCTTATTACAGCCAACATTCCTTCAATATTGGAGCCCAGAGGGCTATCTAGAAGTGATGGTAAGAGACCTGACGGGATGACATTGATTCCCTGGAAATCCGGCAAAGCTATGGTGTGGGATGCTACATGTGTGGACACCATGGCTTTGTCTTATTTAACGGGTTCGGCAAGTCGAGCGGGTTCGGCCGCGTCCACTGCGGAAGTCAATAAACATAATAAATACGATGAAATAAAAAATGTTTATGAGTTTTTGGCTTTCGCGGTGGAAACACTTGGGCCTTGGAGCCAGGACGCCAAAGCTTTTTATAAAACTTTGGCGCCCCTCCTTATAGACGCTACCGGCGACCCAAGAGCTGGCGTGTATTTTAGACAAAAAATTTCTATATCAATACAAAAAGGTAACGCCGTCAGCGTCTTGGGTACTATGCCTCAGGACAAACTTGAGGAATATTTTAATTTAATTTAGTTTATTTTTAATGTAGGTTTACTTAATTTTTATTATTAATTTGTAAATGAATAAAAATTTCGTTCAAAAGTTATAGGGATGTATTTGCGGTCCTACCGATGTAACGTTACTTCGGCAGGACCACGATAGAAATAATGCACTTACGAGGTTAGTTCTTTCGCAGAAATTAGTTTTTGAATTTGTACGATTTTGTTAGCCTATTTTCATTTCGCTAGACAGCTTGGTTCAAAAGTTACAGTGGTGGTCCTGCTGATAAAACGTGACATCGGCAGGACCACGATAGAAATAATGCACTTACGAGGTTAGTTCCTTCGCAGAAATTAGGTTTTGAATTTGTACGATTTTGTTAGCCTATTTTCATTTCGCTAGACCGCTTGGTTCAAAAGTTACAGTGGTGGTCCTGCTGATAAAACGTGACATCGGCAGGACCACGATAGAAATAATGCACTTACGAGGTTAGTTCTTTCGCAGAAATTAGGTTTTGAATTTGTACGATTTTGTTAGCCTATTTTAATTTCGCTATACCGCTTGGTTCAAAAGTTACAGTGGTGGTCCTGCTGATAAAACGTGACATCGGCAGGACCACAATAGAAATAATGCACTTACTATGTTAGTTTTTTCGCAGAAATTAGTTTTTGAATTTGTACGATTTTGTTAGCCTATTTTCATTTCGCTAGACCGCTTGGTTAAAAAGTTACAGTGGTGGTCCTACTGATAAAACGTGATATCGGCAGGACCACGATAGAAATAATGCACTTACGAGGTTAGTTCCTTCGCAGAAATTAGGTTTTGAATTTGTACGATTTTGTTAGCCTATTTTCATTTCGCTAGACCGCTTGGTTCAAAAGTTACAGTGGTGGTCCTGCTGATAAAACGTGATATCGGCAGGACCACGATAGAAATAATGCACTTACGAGGTTAGTTCCTTCGTAGAAATTAGGTTTTGATTTTGTACGATTTTGTTAGCCTATTTTCATTTCGCTAGAACCCTTGGTTTAAAAGTTATGGCGATCACAAAAATCTACGAGTACAGTCGCGAAGAAAAGTTTAAACACGTAGTTTAGAAGATGTTATTTATTTATTCAAAGGCTTTTTGATTTATAAAATTAAATAAATATATATAATAAAACCAATAAATATAATAAACCTAAGCAGTGGTATATTAGGAAAGTTAGATCATAGAGCGAGATTTTAATTTATATTTTAATCCACTTTAAAAAATTGCATAACGAAATGATAAAACAGATGGAGACCATGTTTATTAATGGAATGAAATCTAGCAAAACGTATAAATGTTTCTTTTTTAATAAATAATTTTGTATTATTAAATAAAAGATTTATTTTTATTTAAAAAGAGTATTGACAAAAACAGAAAAAATAATAAATACGAGTATATAGAGCGAAAAAAATAAAAGAATTCTGCTGTAAACAGTAGTGGCAGGAATACTGGAAGTACGAAAGCTCATTTTATATAGAGAACGCAGACTTCGCGATCGCGAGTGCAGTGTTCTTAAGATCCATGGAGCCGACTTGACTCCTATACAACCGAACTTCCAATATTACAATTTGGGTGTTGGTCGAATCTCAACTATTACTTTTATGTTCGTAATTGTACGTAAAAATCATTCTGTTGTGGGTAATATTTTTTTTGTATTATTATATTTAAAATAGTTATTTTTGCTTAATAATATGATTAATAAATACAATGACCGACAAAAATATTATTTTAATTCTGCGACAAACATTAATTGAGTATAACTGAAAGTGCGAAAGCTCATTTTGTATGGAGAACGCTGAGTTCGCGATTGCGAGTCCAGGATCCTTAAGCTGTCGGTTCAAGTTTCACTATACCAACTTACGGAACAATAGTTCTGAATCATTTCAAATTTATTTGTCAAACAAATACTTAAACAGTTTTAATAGCAAAACCTTACAACATAAGCCGCCAATATGGGATACAAAACTTCAATTTGACTTGCTCATAGAGACACAATAAACTCTTTTTGATATATCCAAAAGAATATATACAATGAGTCTACTCCTTGTTTTAGGACGCAGAGTCCATGATCTGACCTTGTTACAAATCTCAAAAGTAAAATTAATTTAATGACCTGATTTTATCTCCAAGACTGACTTGGCAAAAAATAAGCAATCATATGTGTGATACTTCGTGGCCCCGCCACAGTAGATATTTGAACCGTGCTTAATACTAAAAATATGTTCATAATTTGTACGTAATTGTACATAACTTAAAAAAAACCTATAAAGGTTTCCGAGAAATTCAACAAAAACAGTTGGCGGGGCCAGGAAGCAGCGTGCTTCCTAGCCCCGCCACAGTGTACTATGAGATCAATGGTATAATAGTGCTCAAACTTAGTGTTAAAAAAATGTACATTTATTTAACACTAAGTTTTAATGTAATTAAATGTTCATTATAATCATAATAAGAAATGTACAAAAAAATCATTACCTACATGATAAAAACCAAAATTAAAATAGTACTATGGCTATGACGAAATTATCAAGCGTTTCTAATAGTTTCGTCATGGATTCTATTTCATAGTTATTTATTACTCTCTGTTACTACTTTTCTGCGCAACTAGCTGTTGCCCAGGGTTGTGGCTTCGCGCGTGTTCTATTAGGGTTTTTTTTTTTATAGTTTGGTTAGATAGGAAGACAGACGGACTCAGTGATTTTAAAATGGTTCGTTTTTTTAAAATGTATATACGTTTTAAGTTTTTTTTTATTTTTTTATTTATTTATTCACATCAAAAGTATTAACAGATTTGTTCTTTAAGTTGCGCTCAAAAACCTGAGCGGTTTATGTGAGCGCATCTGAGTCGCATATGGTAAATTAGGTACATTTTAAGATTATTTTACATTTGATTTTTAACAATTTCTCAAACAGCATGCACTGCAACTATTGGAGTACATGTTGTCCAGGACTTAGAAAAAATACATTTCTAAGGTCTAGGTATATTTTGATAATTATTTGCTTAGGTTGGTACCTACTTTAATCTTTTGTTTTGTGTTTTTATTTTTTTATTTTTTTGTTTTTTTTTTTTAATCTGGATACATATTTAAGTAATATCTTTTAAAATTTGTTTGATATTTTTTTGTTTATTTTGAGTTATATTGTTTAATGTATCACTTGGTATCTTGTTAAGTATTGTGGGCAACATGTACTCCCATAATCGCTTCCCATATACATTATTATAAGTAGGCACTATATAAGTCGGCAGATATGTAAGGGTACGTAGATTTTTACTTCTCACCCTTTTTTCTAGCGAGTCTATGTTATGAGTTTGCTCATGTATTATTAATGAGTCTATTTTGTCGAAAACATTTACAACTTTACAGTATTTGAAAAGTCCTAATTCATTGTTTTTATATTTAAGTTTTACGCTGTTTGGTACTATGGTTTTTAATATTCTATACTGAATTCTGTAAATGTCCTCGACATAAGTTGTATAGCTTCTGCCATAACTACTTAAACCGTAGTCAATTATTGATTCTGCCAGCGACACATATAGTAAACGTAATATTTGATATGGGAGTTTGTATTTTAAAATTGCTAGTTTTGACATTATTGCTCTAAGCTTATCACAAACTTTGTTAATATGAGGTGCCCAATGAAATTTAAAGTCTATAGTAAGTCCTAAGTATACATGTTCTGCAACACTTTCAATTTTTTCACAATTACATTTTTCCTTATTATTTGGATTTAAATATATTTTATGTAGACAGTCATGCGTGTGGGCCACTATAGTTGGAGTGTCATTGGTTTTTAAGTATGGTGAGTGTATATAAAGCATTTTTGTTTTTTGTGAATTAATTATTAATCCAACATCGTGAGCCCATGCACATAGATGATTGAAATTGTTCTGCAAGATTGTTTCGGCTGTTCTAACATTCCTGTGTGCTGCTATTAAACATGTGTCGTCCGCAAATTGGTATACGGATCCTCCTTCGAATATGTTAGGCATATCATTGACATTTATTTTTATTTTTATTTATTGTTCAACAAAACTTATAACTAATTTACAATATTTATGTTACACACCAACGGAAACCTTTAAGGTTTATGTGTTGTGCGTGAGTCGCAAACTTTTTTAATTTAAGTCATTTATTCAAAATATAATACAAAAATACAATATATATAATTTTAAATTATACGTTTGTACCTTATTAAACTTATTATTATTTGTACATATATTAGGTATTCTGTGGAAGCTAGTATGGAGCCTTGTGCGGTACCCCGCTCTGTTGGTACTAGATTGCTGTACTCGCCTGCTATTTTGACTGTGGTAAATCTGTTATTATGGTAGTCGCGAAACCAATCTGCGAGAGGACCCCGTATACCATTCTGCTCAAGTTTATTGAGTAACGTGTTGTGATTTAGTGTGTCGAATGCTTTGCTGAAATCTACCATAATAGTCAGAACATGCTGCATGAAGTAGAGGAAGGTCTCTATTAGTTCACTAGACCGACCGGACAGTTTTGTTACCACCGCCCATACAGATGCAAAAACCATCAAGTGATGTTTAAAAACGCCGCTTGTGTCTGAATTTATATATTTGGGAGCATAGAATCTATATCTATAGAACTTATATACTCGTATATAGTGTTTTCACTGAGGATGTTAGATAAAAAAATAACATTAAAAGGAGAGTGAATACAGTCAATGGCGCACTGTTATCTATGATAGGCGGTTCAAATGTAACTGATAATGCTAGACTAGCCATTCATAATGTAGTGCTTGTCCCGACTCTATTGTATGGAAGTCAGAAATGGGTGTGTTAGGAGAAGGGTGAAAGCAAAATTAATGCAGTAGAAATGCACTCATTGCGACGAAAATGCGGTGTTAAAATGTCGAATCCTCAATCATTTGTTAATCGTAATTCAGGTTGAAAGAAAGAGAAGGTATGAAAATGAGGAAAAGCATGCTCCGCTGGTTTAGGCATGTAGAAAGAATGAGTGATGAATGAATGACGAACCTGATATATAACAATGAGGTAAAACATGTGGCCGAGGGAGACCAAGACACGTACCATGACCAAATTCAAAAGGTTTTAAAAGACGGTGCAATTAAAAGTCAACGTAATCGCCGTGTATGTATGATAAAGAGTTATAAATGTGGACGAGAAAAAAAAAAGAATGTAAGCGCTGCTCGGTTGTCTTTGCATACCCCGTAAGGGCCCTGACGTGATTAAAAAAAAACCATCCTAGTAAAACACAAGTAAATTAAACATTTTAAAAAAACTTCGCTAACTGCCTTTACTTAAAATATAATAAAATAGAAGAATATAACAACAAGTAGATAGTAACAAGTATAACATACTTGTAACAAAGAAATCCCTGGTTCGAATCCCGGTGTGTACCAATAAGTTTTTAATTTAAAAATGTATGTACATTTGTTTGACAACACCACTATAGTGCCACGGAGAGCACGTTAAGCTATCGGTCCCGGTTTCACTATACCAACTTGTGAAACTGTTTATAGATGGGTTATTGAGTCTATTCAAAACATCGCGACGAGCTAGCCACTTGTTCGATGTAGACTCATACCATCGGCTACGACGAGGTGGGATTAAAACCCCTCCGCTGGGTACCCTAGGGCCGTCTAGGCCATCTCGGGCGCCGTAAGGCACCCGTGATGATATGTGTAACAAAGAAAATTTCGGACACAGTAAAAATTATTATTATATAATAAAAATAGAAATCTTTGGATGTTGACTTTGGATACTAACTTAATATTATATATACTACAACAATTGTCCTTTACATGATGATCTATGACCTTCTGCATCACTTCGGATGAAATGTTGCCTTTTTTGCAAGCTCGACCAGCTACAGGACGACCCATCCTATAATTTAAAATATATATATTACAGTTGTGCACAATGGGTCATGGATGGTACACATTAAGTCAGTGGCTCATTGTAGACGCAATAAAAGTGTCGCATTGTGTACAACCACTTACCCAAATATTTAGGTTATATTGCATTCTAGACAGAAACACGTGGGGTAAGCTATGCTTCTTTTATACGAAGCTCTAATAGGCACATTAAACTTGCATCTTACTTAAATTATCCTATCATAAAAAGAAAAAACATTATAATAAAAAATACTCGCGATTGATTATTACTTTTTACGCTATAAAACAAATAATTTCTTGTAATTCGTCTATTTTTCACGCAAACTGACTGGCAACTGGCAAGGCAGAAGAGCGTTCGGGAATACTTTCAACGATGTCAAATGAACGGAGTGGTAACGTCGCGCTTTAGAATAAACTCAGTGACTCATTGTAAACGCCTGGCTCATTGTTAACCAACCCATCTTATATATATAAATACTAATAAGTACATATATATTTTTAAGTCTATTAAATACAACCGCCGGTGATCTAGTGGTTGCGCCTTCTTATAAAAATAAACATAATAATATGTTTTCTTATATTGTGTATTGAAAATAGGTTTAGTAGTGGTATATTAGGAAAGCTAGATCATAGATCTAGCGTTTTTCCTAATATACCAGCTTCAGTCTATTATGATATCGAGTTTAACCTGATTTTCTGGGAATCAAGCGATTTTAATTACTAATTTTGTTCTGATGATTGCCAGATCATCAGAACTCGCTTTGTAAAACGCGCTTTCCAACGTTTGAAAAAGTCTATTTAAAATATACAGTAGCATAACATTATATAGAATGTTTATCATAATTGTATTCTATCTTAGGGTTCAACAATTTCGATTTTTTCATTAATATGATCCATTTACTTTCGTTAAATTATATATTAAAGTATTAACTAATACTTAATGAACGCTGATAATGTTTTCCTCATCGTACTCATTTTTATTATATTCAGTAATTTAGTTACTAATTGGGTAACTTCTTTAGATAAAAGTAATTGTTCCAACATATCTGTTTATTATCGTACAACGTTTTGCTAGGTTTCATTCCATTAATAAACATGGTCTCCATCTGTTTTATCATTTCGTTATGCAATTTTTTAAAGTGGATTAAAATATAAATGAAAATCTCGATCTATGATCTAACTTTCCTAATATACCACTGCTTAGGTTTATTATATTTATTGGTTTTATTATATATAAATAAATAACATCTTCTAAACTACTACGTGTTTAAACTTTTCTTCGCGACTGTACTCGTAGATTTTTGTGATCGCCATAACTTTTAAACCAAGGGTTCTAGCGAAATGAAAATAGGCTAACAAAATCGTACAAAATCGAAACCTAATTTCTGCGAAGGAACTAACCTCGTAAGTGCATTATTTCTATCGTGGTCCTGCCGATATCACGTTTTATCAGCAGGACCACCACTGTAACTTTTGAACCAAGCGGTCTAGCGAAATGAAAATAGGCTAACAAAATCGTACAAATTCAAAAACTAATTTCTGCGAAAGAACTAACCTCGTAAGTGCATTATTTCTATTGTGGTCCTGCCGATGTCACGTTTTATCAGCAGGACCACCACTGTAACTTTTGAACCAAGCGGTCTAGCGAAATGAAAATAGGCTAACAAAATCGTACAAATTCAAAACCTAATTTCTGCAAAAGAACTAACCTCGTAAGTGCATTATTTCTATCGTGGTCCTGCCGATGTCACGTTTTATAGCAGGACCACCACTGTAACTTTTGAACCAAGCGGTCTAGCGAAATGAAAATAGGCTAACGAAATCGTATAAATTCAAAACCTAATTTCTGCGAAGGAACTAACCTCGTAAGTGCATTGTTTCTATCGTGGTCCTGCCGATGTCACGTTTTATCAGCAGGACCACCACTGTAACTTTTGAACCAAGCGGTCTAGCGAAATGAAAATAGGCTAACAAAATCGTACAAATTCAAAACCTAATTTCTGCAGAGGAACTAACCTCGTAAGTGCATTATTTCTAACGTGGTCCTGCCGATGTCACGTTTTATCAGCAGGACCACCACTGTAACTTTTGAACCTAGCGGTCTAGCGAAATGAAAATAGGCTAACAAAATCGCACAAATTCAAAAACTAATTTCTGCAAAAGAACTAACCTCGTAAGTGCATTATTTCTATCGGTCCTGCCGAAGTAACGTTACATCGGACCACAAATACACCCCAATAACTTTTGAACGAAAGGATAACAAAATCTTTAAATTAGCTAACAAATTCTCACAAATTACGTCCTAAAACCTGGCATAATCAAAAACGATATCACACGTGGTGGTCCGGCTGGTGTCACGCATACTATCATAGGTGTGTTTTAGTAGGTCTGTTTCATGAACGTGGCTAGTTTGCTTGAATACTTAACTAAGCTTTGAGATGGTATAAATTATCGCGTTTAAGACACAGGCCTTTTATTACTTAGGTCATAGGGTCAACGTACGAAATTATTTATATTTTGCGCCCAGTTTATATATATACGGAGTGAATTTGAAAGGATGTACTTTGGGCTAATATCAGGTTCTGCTCATCAAATCGTACAACTTTTGAAAAAAAATTTTGGCTTTCTCATATAGATTAGAATTTTAACATTACTAGTTTTTATAGATAAAGCAAACATTTCGGGGGGGGTTTGAACCCCCCCCGCCCCTGGCTACGTCCATGCTTTCAAAGTCACCCTGTATTTTATTTTATTATGTTTGTTACTGCTTTAAGGTTTTTGTAAAAAAAAAACATTTTGGTACTTTCAATGTATTTTATTTTTTATTTATTGCTCACTAGGTATTTTAATGTAAATAAAGTAAATCGTATACTAAGGAAACATTACCTATATATGTATTTAACACAGTTTATTTTTTTAACAATTTTACACAAACCAAAATATATTATTTTACATTTCTTTTAGTTTCTATTTTTACATAAGTTTAGAAACTATAGAGCGATGTTACTATAGTTGTTAGTAACTATAGATAGGGATTAACCAATAGGATCGCTTTATTTTTCAAATAAACCTCTTATTGGTTGAGAATATCACCCTATCTATAGTTACTAGCAACTACAGTAAACACAGCCCAACTCATGGTATAGCTACTGGAAATTTAATGCACGCCCTAAGTAGTCAGCCTAAATATTGTTGTCCCACTTTAAACAAAAAAGTAAATTTTCATACCAATTCTGAGTTTATTGACATTTAGGTGTAAAGGTTCTAAACTGGGTCAACAATTTATTGGGTTGACGATATTGACTTTATTAAATAAATTTTACAATTTCAATGTTAGAAAAGTCAAGTTTTTTTTGTATGAAAAAAAATCCTTTTTTAGTGAGTTAGTAACAATTTTTAGTTCTAGTAGTATTTTGTAGTTTTTAATAGTAGAGCAACTAAAGATCGACCAATAGGACCGGTTTATTTGTACTGTGAAAAATAAAGCGATACTATTGGTGGATACATAGTAATACATAACTATAGTACTATAATCAACTACAGTTGACAAAAACTTATAGTATTAAACTTTTATTTTTTATACTAAATAAAAAATAATATTTAATATTAAATACACTTTTTAAAAAAAAGTTACGGCTGGATTGCATTAAGTTATCAAAGGGGTTCTTTAGACGAAACTTTTCCGTAGATAACGCTGTATATTTTGTAACCAATATGCAGCGCCCTCTACCAAAAGTTTCGCATGTCAAGTAAAATTTAAGGTGTAGTGAAACTGGGATCGACAACTTAACGTGCTATCAGAAGCACTATAATAGAGATGCTGTGAAATATATATATATATATTTAATTAAAAACTCATTAGTACGTATCAGGGTGGAACCGGTGACCGTGTTTTTAAGTCAAAGGTTTCTATCTCGACCACCAAGCTAGTACTTGATGCAAATTCAGCCAAATTAAACACAATTTTAAGGTAAGAAATTCTTGATTTAAAACTACGCTTAACATAATTAAAATACATACTTATTTCTAAGGACAGATTGATTAGGAAGCAAAAAATCGACTTAGTATATTAGGGTGTTTTCACACTAGTCGGAAACTACACACGAGCCGAATCGCGTATCAAATTATCAATCGGGCCGGTTTATTGAGATTGGCTTGGCCCGATTAATGGCCACTGTTTTTTTTTATTTTTTACAAATAGTAACCATCTTGAACAAATTTCAATAGTTACTATGGGTAAAAAAATATTAGATATTGTAGAATAAGATATGGACGAAACTAATACGATACCATAGACAAAATTGCGAAATAGTGGCCCATAAAATCCGCGTTATTTCGTAGTATATGAATTTTTAACATTATTATGACAACATACGTTACATTACATAAATCGATAAATAATTAAAAATGGTGGATTTTCATTGGACCTTTCAATAATATTTTTGAGAGCTGTTTGTAAAATCCACCATATTTAACTATTTGACCGTTAAGTAATAATTTTGATAAACAGCGGCGCTAGAAGTATGAAAATATAAACAGTTGTATTAAAATTTATAAAGTATGAAATAACGCGATTTTTTTTTTCAGAAGCTCGTAATGACGTTTCCGAGCATGTGTACATTACACCTTTTAATTATAATATAATAATATTTAAATAATAAATCATTGCAGAGATCAAAGACTAGACTACATGGCTTCACCCAGCATTTATTTCACAATTCATAACAATGATTTTACAATGTATAAAAGAACATACTTCTTTATATGCTTGGAAGCAAAAAAAAAATCTTGTCAATAAAAAAAATAAAAAAAAATATTTGACGCTTAAGTGAATAATAAAAGATATTTTACCTACTGTTATTAAAATTTCCTTAATATTATTAAAAAGCGTATTTGTGCCTTTATTTTTTGTTTTGTCTTGTTTATTTTAGAAGCGAGTTTAATAAAAGGAGAGATTTTATTTTTATTTTTATGGTAACCTTTTTTTGTTAGTTATTGATTTAAAGACTATGTTAATTAATTACAGTATGAATTATCTGTCATATAAGGCAATAATAGTAAAAGAGGTGTGTTCACTTTGTATTTAGTAAATTTTATACTAGTTGAGATGAGAGAGGAATTGACAAAACAAATATTTAAAAAATAAATGCCAAATTAATTATTGTATAATACAAAATTAATGTTTTATATAAGTAATATATTATTTTTAAAGCATAAAGTAGAAGACAACTTTATTTTTAAAAATAAAAAGATTCACACCTGTTATCCCCTCCATTAATGCTAATATGAAAAAAAACTCAACAATTGATCAATTGATTTTAAATTAATTCTTAAGAAAAAATAAACAAGACTTATTCGAGTTATTACTGACTTAATTATTACAAGATGTAAACCTTTTTCTCATATTTTGATATATAAAAAAAAACTTATTTGGTTAAAAAAAAACTAACAATTGATTTTTATACCATCACAAAATTGATTTAACTTAACATGGTAAATTAATTTGATTTTACACTATTTATTACCCTGCAGTAGTTTTAAACTGGTCACACTTATTATGTAGTCACACTGCTCCTTATATCAGTTATAGTATTTTAGATATTATTTAGGATTTTTAGTACCTATTTTATAATATTTACATTTTTTTCTACGTCATACGTAGATTTATAAGCAAGTAAACATTTATATTATGACATTTTTTTACATAGTTAATACATTAAACTTACTTTATTTATATTAAATACATATTTGACATAATGTTTATTATACCAATTCAATATCATAGCTACCAAATACAATAAAAAAAAAATTGGAACATCTCTATTAATATAATATTGTGTCCCTAACCTAGCCTCTCTATATACACATATAATAAAATAAATAATATTTTCAGCAAAAAAAAAAATAGGAACAGCGGTGTATTATGTGCACTAAAGTTTGATCGCACGCCGATCTACAAACCTTTCGCATCGCATGCGATCCGACTTTGGTGCGTTTAAACACACTGTAGTCATCCTATAATATTTGTTTATTATTTAATATATATGCAGTTTTACATTGCATAGATCTAATATATGAAAGCAGACTTTAGTTTTCTTTGTCGCTCGACATTGAATCTGTTCTTTTCCGAACGGTCCAGTAATCTGAAAATAAAGAAAAATAACATTAGTAGTTTTGTATATACATAGCAAAATATCCTATGACGGTTGCCTAGATAGCCTAAGGGTACCCAGCGGACGGGCGTAGCCAGGATTTAGTATCGGGGGGGTTCAAGCTTCGTTTCATTTTGTGTTTTTTTTTGTAGGGGGGGGGGGGGGGGGGGTTCCATCCTCCAACACCACCCTCTGCCTACTGGTGTAGGCAGGGAGCCAATCTTTTCAATTTCCAAACATTTTTGGCGAGTTTGAGCCCCCAAAACCTGGTTAAGCCTGTGACCCAGCGGTAGGGTTTTATTTCACAAAGTAAAAAAATGGTTATAATTTAACAAAGTAAAAATTGATATTTTTAGTATACATATGTCTAGAAGAATAATAATATTTTAACATAAAGAAACCCATTGCAATTCAAAACCTATACTTCTAAATAAAATAACACTGTGTTCTGAAAAATGACACCTACATTGGCACATCAGACAATGCCTTCAAAGTAACCGCGATGAAATGAATAATGAAGGAATATAAGTACGTACCTACTATATTATTACGTAATGTAGGCAGAATTTAACTAAATTGAACTACCTATAAAATAATTAAAAATAACTTGTTTTTAGCGAGGCAAGTCTACCTACTTACTTTAGTTCCTAAATAGTGTAACTAGTCATGATTTATATTTAAATACTAGCTGATCCGCGCAACTTCGTCTGCGCAACTTTAACCGTTTACGCTGTGTACGCTTTCAAAAGGAATATTTCCCTGTTTTTGCAACATTTTTCATTGTTACTCCGCTCCTATTGGTCATAGCGTAATTTAATGTAGCCTATAGCCCTTCCTCGATAAATGGGCTATCCAACACTAATATATAATATTTCTTCAATTCGAACCATTAGTTCCTGAGATTAGCGTGTTCAGCCAAACAAACAAGAAACTCTTCAGCTTTATAGTATTAGTACTTATAGTTTATTTATTTATTTGCCATTATGAAAAAGTAGATTTAATTAATTTATTACTTGGATAGGTATAACAATAGTATACATGTTTTTAATGTCGCAGTCAAAATGAATAATAGGAAATTATACAATGTTACCAGTTTTAACTGGAAATAACTTTAATCCTATTATTACATAAGTAATGGTTTAAGGTCCACCTAGAGGCTCAAAAATTTAAATCTCCTAAAATATAAATGTCCTACATATATAATGCATTTCTCTTGAAATTATTCTTTTTTTTTAGCATAACACAGGGTAGGTTCTCAGTGGCGGGGTTTTAATTCCACCTCGTCGTAGCCGATGGTATGAGTTTACACCGATGTTTGGATAAACTCATAATCCCATCATCAATAAAGAGTTCCAGAAGTTGGTATAGTGTAACTGGGAACGTGCTCTCCGAGCCACTTTACTGGTGTTGTCTAAAATTTTTTTAATTATTTTTATTGAAAATTTTTTGGTACACACCGGGGACAAAAAACTGAAGCCTAACCAAGCTTAACGTGCTCTCCGAGCCACTTTACTGGTGTTGTCTAAAATTTTTTTAATTATTTTTATTGAAAATTTTTTGGAACACACCCGGGACAAAAAACTGAAGTTTAACCAATACGGCACCATATTCAATATTTAGCTTCATGTGAAGGTGAAAAAGAGTAGAAAAGAACGACTCAACGGCAAAATACCTATAAATAAATTTACTAAAATGTTAATAGTACCTACATAGCTTAGTATAAAAATAATTAGGTATTTATCAAAAAAAAATTACCTAAAAGTTTCTGCCACTGTCATTACTAAAAACTGTCAAGTCAAAGTTGCTCTAAACTTTAAAGTTATAAAATCACAAAGTTTAGTACCTACAAGTAGGTACAAGCAAATAAAACTTTATCAGCCATATCGCTCTAACCGTGCATACAATTACACAAGGCAAAATAAAAAAGAGACAGATATACACGTTCAAAGCGAAAATAAAATAACAGGTTTAAATACTGAACCGCTGTGGACTGCAAACACACCTTTTTTTTATTTAAACAAGTCAGCTACCTGAGTTACGCCTTCTTATATTATTAATACATTGTTTTTTTTTTTATTGGGTTAATATAAATCTTTGTGACAGAACTTTAAAAGGAGATGGTTACGAAATAAAAAATAATAATAAAAAAATATCATCACGGGTGCCTTACAGCGGAGGGGTTTTTAATCCCACCTCGTCGTAGCCGATGGTATGAGTCTACACAGAACAAGTGGCTAGGTCGTCGCGATGTTTGGATAAACTCAATAATCCATCTTTAAACAGTTTCACAAGTTGGTATAGTGAAACTGGGACCGAGAGCTTAACGTGCTCTCCGATAAATAAATAAATGTTTAAGATAATTGAAGCAGTTATATTATTTTAGATATTTGCTCATAATTTCTTTGGTAAATCTGCCCTGTCCAATAGAAAAAGTTTAAAGCAAGCGGTTTAGTTAAATTATTATATACTTCTAAACAGATTTAAAAATTCCATGAATGGAGTTAATATCATAAACTGTTGTTTTTAGGTTGCCGGCTAAATAATGTATTTACGAAGAGACTGAGACAAAAAATTAAACGAGTCTACGCCGTTTTGCAATTGCACCCCGAAAGGAGATCACTTCGACAAAAAATGGAAGCAAATATCAAATCAAATATCGAATATTATTTATTTCATGTAAATCTTACAGATATTTATGAATAGTCAAAAAAAAAAAAAGTTTTAACAATAAGGTCTAGAGTGCGTTTGGTTAGGCTGCTATATATATATATAACCATTATAGATTAATTAATAAAGCGCTAAACACACAGACTTTAATCGAAACATGACTGATCACTTGACGGTTTTCGCTTTCAAATAAACCGGTCGGTCGGCCTAGCGAAGTTATGACTTTACGTCCCACCAAAAACGTTTAGTCTACACTACGAGTCCTAACTACAGAGAGGTGTACGGAACTACTTTTGCGAGAATACTATTCGCACTTGGATGCTTGTCAAATAAATTAATGAGGTACACAATTTCTTTTATCTTTTAATATCATCTATGAAAATTAAAAAAACACCATTGCGGATAATCCATGTCGGTATAAAATTATGGCGGACAATGAAAGGTAAGTTTAAAATTTTGTTTTCAAACAGAAATAAAATACAAAATTACACATGTATTTAGTATGAAATGTTTCCACGAATCTCTTGTTTGAAAGGCAGTGGATGTAACACCTTCCCAGAAATATATTTAAGAGCTTTAAACATAATATCAATAGAGACCGCATCGTTAAATAAAACCACATGATAAAAAATGTTTAAATAAACTCTCCTTACTATGCTTTTTTTTATAAATTTTAATCGGATGATAAGTTTATTTAAGTTGTTACTTCTTATCTTTAAAAACAATTTTATTTTAGTTTTTTATTAAGTTATTTTTTAGTTGATTACAGGTTTAAAAACGGAAGAATCAGTATGTTCAATGTAGACAATGTAATGGACGACATTGTGCTGACGACTATTGGTCACTCTCACTATGCCGGCTAAATATAACGTTTCATAACGTTATATTATAATGGCGGCGGCGACAAAGACAAAATTGCATAAAAAATACAATGCATTCGGCTATTTTCCTTTAACTTTGTTGATTTTCATAATAAAACTTTAAAAAAAATGAATGGTTTATTATTTTAAAATAACTTCTTTAAAATTCAATTTATAATTTTACTCCCTTTCTAGGAATTCCTGTGATATGGACAGCAATTTTATCAGTACTATATACCAAGAAAGATTATACTTTTTTTTAATTAAATGATTTTTTTTATTAAATAAACACTTTCAACTAATTGTAATTATATACGAGTATAAACAAAGTGTATTAAGAAAAAAGATTTCCCTATAATTAAATAAGTATTAAAAGACGTTGGGGTGTCTATTTCTTTTTTAACTCCATTACTTTAAGTCCGTCCCATGTCGAGGAACAAAAAAGGACAAAAATAATCAATGAAGTGTATTAAATTAATCACATTCAAGACTCCACAATTACAATTACTTTGATTCATGGAAGACTGATACATGATTAACAGCCTTGTTCTTTTAAATTAAGTTTCAGGAATTAATAAAAATAACATAAATGTTAAGAACTTTATTATTTACTAGCGGCCCGTCCCGGCTTCGCACGGGTTTGTATAACTTTAACTATATGCTCAGCGCACGCCACGGAAGGCCTCAGAAACGATACTTTTCCCCCGTTTTTAAAACATTTTTGGTTACTGCTCCACAACTATAGGACCTAGCGTGATATTATATAGCCTATGTTACTTCTGAATAATGCAGCTTTCTAATGGTGAAAAAATTATTGCAATCGGTCCAGTAGTTTTTGAGTTTATTCATTACAAACATACAAAAATACAAATCTTTCCTCTTTATAATATTATTAGTATAGAAGTATAGATAGTATAGATTTGTACTTGTATCCTATCCTTTTCTTTTAAGTTTATACAAAAAATAAATAACGTATTTTTGTGTCTGTTTTAAATACGAGTATGTTAGGCAATGTTGCCAGCATTTGTTTGTAGGATACTCATATATTTATTTTTGTTTAGTTATTTAAGATTTTTTTTCTTTAATTAATTTTGGGTATTGTATTAAATTATGTCTTTATTTAATTCTGATTTTTACCAGGGCCACCAAAGACTTAATGAAACAAATAATTCAAATTACCTATATAGAATTAAAATATCTTAAATACCTACCACCCGTTAATACGATGATTTTCCTAACAAAACAAAATAGGTAAGAAAGTTATTTTTATTTTTATTTTTCGTACTGTAATGTAATGTTAACACGAGAAAAAAACATAGCTAGCTAGCACTACTAAAATATCGACATTTGTATTTGTTGTAGGAATATAATAGAAATGGACAATTTGTATAATATCTAGGTCAACTTTTTTTTTTTGGAACAGGTGTTTTAACATTGTACAAATATTATTTTATGTGTAAGTTGGTAAGATGTATTTATATTTATGTTACACACATACATACACATATTCATACACACGTGCGGGTCATGTTAGGTTGTTCACCCGTTTATAACGGGGATTGCTTACAATCATAACAAATTCGAGTACAGTATAGGACCTTATTTGAATATAAAGCAGTTTTTTTAAAATCCACTGTTTGAGCATCTTCAAAATTATTATTCTGACAAACTATTTGGGTTAATCTGTAAATATTATATTCGCTAATCTGAACCGAGTTTGATGAATCTGAAGTGATTTCCATAATAACACATAATTATGAAGTTTTCATGCACCGCCACAGATGCAAAAACCGTCAAGTGATCTAGTTATGTTTAGTCTGTGGGTTCACCGGTTTCAGGAGACTATTGCGTCGATTTCTTGTCGAGTTGGTAGTCTCCTAGCTTTCAAGCTGCGATTACGAAACGAGCAGTTAAATTAACATAGGCAAAGTATTTGTCGGCGCCCATTTCGTAACCGCATCATTTAGCAGGCATAATAGGAGATCAATGCTCATAAACAACAATGTATTGATTGACCCTACTCATGGATTTTGTAGGTCTGCTTAACATCAGGTATATAAAATAAAAAGTTACATACCGTTCTCCAGTAAAAAAAAAAGTTTATATGCTGTGTATTTTGCTAATCTACAGGTAAGCTAGGATCAAGGAACTCTTATCTTAACTAAGGCAGGTTGTTAACCGAGGAATGTAATCACGGTTTAAACTTTAATCTATCGTTAATATAATATATAACCGATAAACTAATCGCAAAGATAAAATTAACGTTTAGTAAATAAAAACTGCATGTTTAGAAAATATTTACTTTGGAATATTTCTCCAGGGACAACTTCAGACGATTTCTGTTTTTTTATATGATAAATTCGTCATAAATTTTATTATTTGTGTTATATACACGTAGCTGGCTAAACCTGACTACATCTCTATATTTTTATTTTACAACACTACTATTTATTGTGCCTCGCTTTTGATCGCAGTTTCACTATACCAACTTGTGAAACTGTTTATAGATCTATGGGTCATTGAGTATATCCAAACACGGCGTCAAGTTGCCCATTTCTTCGGTGTAGACGAGAATAAAACACCACCGCTGGGTAGCCTGAGGCCGATTTCGGGGGCACCCGTAATGGTACAAACATATATGTTTAAACCACCTAAATATATACAAGCTAAATTGAACTTTAGTATATTCAAATAAGATTCAAAAGAACTTTATAACAGCGGTTGCAAACCACAGTTACAAGTAGGTAGAATGTGTGACAGAAGGACAGCTGTTTCCTGAGACTACTGTATGTGCGCTGCTTAAAGTAATGGAGGTGGTCCGAAATGACTTTACTTTAGACACCATTCAGTTAAAGTGAAGCCAGGAAATGGGTTAGCGAACTCGGTCGTCAAAAATATCTTGTTTTCAGTTATAAGGTTTTTTTTTGAAAAAAAAAAGAACACGGAGGTGTAGATTTGATTTCTCGATCCTAATTACATAATTTTGTATAAGTCGCTATTAAATTGTATTATTTATATTTATTATTTTATATGCCCCTTTCTGTAAATAAATTAAAAAAAAAGTAGTTTTACCTAAATATGAAATTCTCTTGACTCTGTGTTTAACAATTCTTTCACACAATCTATATTAGGAAATAACTATTATTTTGTAAATGCAGTTTAGTCTGCCTATTTCAAAACTGCTTAGTATTTTATTCACCGTTTGTCATGGTCTGAGTGTTTATAAAATATAATATGTATTATATCATTGTTTCTAGTACACATAGTACAACCTAGAGCTTAGTTTGTGACCAGAGCAATTTGTGTAAATTGTCCTACATATTATTATTATTATTTATCAAAAGTCGTATTTATGAAAGTCATATGCGCGGTACCAACTTACGCATTATTTGTCATAAAAAAGAGCTACTTCGTTTCGTTAAATGCAGAAAATATTGTTGCTATTCTTGTTTCTCGTAATACCTACATACATTTCATAACAAACAAACAGCTGTCATCGGTGACTTTTTTACATGTGGTAGTATTGATATTATAGGTATAATATGAAAATACTTTTTGGACCTATATAATTTTATTAAAAATACAGTGAAATAACAAGTGATACCTATATAATTTAAAGAAGAATAAAATATATTAAATCAAGACTGGCAAAGGACGTGTATCCAGAGCCGTAAACCATTTCAACAAAAAAAAGGTATAATATGACAATTTTGACATTTCAGTGATATTTAGATATTCATTTGCTGATATTCACAAATTACTCCCCAGGTAGATAGAAAATCACATGCATGATTCAATAAGATAAAATAATCGTAAACGAAACTGTCTGTAACTGTCAAGACACTCAAGATTTGTTTTATAATAAATTACCCTCTCAACCTAATTCACCAAAAAGCAGTGAGAAAATGTAAATTGCGGAAATGTGGCATCCGTTGGGAAGCCAAAATCGCCGTCGCCGGCATTCTTCGTTGATTGCCTTGGCCAGACATACATATTTACGAAAGTTCGCGTGATACCCTTGCTGCTTGCCTAACTAATAGTCTGAATTTTTAGAATTTCATAAGCATAAAAGGAACACGCTTCGTGAGAATTTATAAGCAGAGAGCGTTTATCGTATTATTCCATTTGAATTTCTACTATAATAAGAAGAAGAGAGTTACGTTTCTTAGATGAAAGCAGTGCGAGAGTCACTAACATTTTTTACCCAAATTTAATTTCAATTAGAATCATCTTATGAAAATGGAAATGTCAGAGATTTCGTAAATTTTATTTGTTGTAACTCTAAAATATACCTTGACTGCTTCTGTGGCCTAGTGGTTGCGCCTTTGGCGTTGTATCCGGGGTTCGATTCCCCTCATGGCAAAAAAAACATTCTGTATACAGTTTGCCTTGGACAAAAAAAAAAAAATGAGTAGTACTTCTTGGTCTGGGTGTTTATAAAATATATTGGTATCGTTGTTTCTGGTACACATAGTAAAAGCCCAGAGCTTAGTTTGTAACTAGGGCAATATGTGTGTTATATCCTACTTACTATAATTATTACTAGCGGCCCGTCCCGGCTTCGCACGGGGGGGACTTAAGATCAGCGCACGCCACGGAAGGCCTCAGAAACGATACTTTTCCCCCGTTTTTAAAACATTTTTGGTTACTGCTCCACAACTATAGGACCTAGCGTGATATTATATAGCCTATGTTACTTCTGAATAATGCAGCTTTCTAATGGTGAAAAAATTATTGCAATCGGTCCAGTAGTTTTTGAGTTTATTCATTACAAACATACAAAAATACGTAATAGTATAGATTAGTATAGATATAGATTACCTAATAACTGTATAAAATATAAAATCCTATTTATTATTCATCTGCTTTCATTCTCAAGCAATTCGAAATTCATTCAATTCGGTTCGAATTGATTGAATAGCTATTGAGCTTTGGGCTAGAGTAATTATATTTTATGGCCTTCCACGCTTCGCTATGGGAGGATGGCGTGCGCATATCGCTGCAGTGATCATGCTATTCACCTCTAGGCGAACGAGTTGCTTATTACCATAGAAATAAACATGCTAGAGGGTACACAACACGAGTTATTTGTACTAAGATTATCCTTAATTTGCCATTCCACTGTGCTTTTAATTGCTATATAAAATATCAAGATAATGAAAAATTATCTAGTCTTTTTGGTGATATAGCAGCCTAAATAAAAGCACTCTAAGACCTCATTGTTAAAAACTTTTTTTGTTGACAATCCATCAGTAAATATTTACATAAAATAAATAATTTGAATTTGACCTAGATAAAATACATAAAATAATTTACTGAATGCAGTATTTTTTATATTTTTTTTTTAAGTACAATTGGCGATAGTTTAGTATATTTTGAACACTATTATTTTGTTAGTTAAAATAAGCTGATAATAAAATATGTATGAACTACTGTAGGCCTATTTTAACCAAAATGACGTAGTTGTCTTTAATTTTCAATTTTACCAGGTTTGCATTACGTCAGAATTGCAAAATATCGGTTAAAGTTTAGCTTAGAGTTGTACGCGTAATATGGTGGCGACGAAAAAAAAAGGCACGCACGAGCAATATTTCTTCACCCCATACGCTTGGTCTGTCTACTGTTTCAAGCCTGTGGTAATTAATACCCAGCAGTTATAGTTTATTATTATTATTATACTGAGTATGTCTTCTAGCGTAGCAGATTAATTTTAAGATTAGTCTATATGTTTGCATGTTTAAAATGAACGCCTGCCTGAATGAATTAATTTGGTCGTTTTGAAACAAAACCATTTGAAGTTTTGCTTCAATTGATTGATCAATTTAAAATCATTCCTCACAATCAAAATAAAGTAATAAAATGTCCAATGTTGGCTGTTTTTTATATAGTTAGATACATTTCAGTTTCATAATCTTTAATCGACTGTATATGTTTAAAATGAACACCTTCCTGAATTAATTAAATTGGTCGTTTTGGAACAAAATCTATTTGAAGATT
Source organism: Monopis laevigella (assembly GCA_947458855.1). Lineage (NCBI taxonomy): Eukaryota > Metazoa > Arthropoda > Insecta > Lepidoptera > Tineidae > Monopis > Monopis laevigella. The sequence continues at coordinate 10,307,814 of OX381594.1, read as the reverse complement.
TGCTTTAATTGATTGGTCAATTTAAAATCAATCCTGACAATCAAAATAAAGTAATAAACTGTCCAATATTGACTGTTTTTTATACAGAGTTAGATACATTTCAGTATTAACATCTGTCTGATACTGACTGACTGTCAATAATGTAATCTGCACCTTAGTATAATCTTGTAGGTAGATAAATAATAATATTATACCGACTATACAGTATTACCACAGAAGCAATAATATTATTATGTATTCCCTAACTACCAGTGGCGTGAGGTCAAAAGCCACAAATACCCCAGAATATAAATAAATATCATTACGGGTGCAATACGGCGCCCGAGACCGCCTAGACGGCCTTTAGCCACCTCATCGTAGCCGATGGTATGAGTCTACACCTAACAAGTAGCTACCTCGTCGCGATGTTTGGATAGATTTAATATCCCATCTATACTGAAACTGGTACCGAATAATCTAGTGGCATTTTTAATATGCTTTTTATATATTTATAAATAATAATTAGGCATCTGGATTATTTATGCCCTAGATTTTAGGGTTTCATGACTTTTTGGCTTATATTACGCCACTGCTAACTAAATACCAACAGTAATAGAAGAATTGTGATATTTTCCTGACTATCCCAGGTCAAAAGCGGTCATATGTATCACTCACTCTGCTCACTCAGTGGTTTACTGAGGGGGAGATTCAAAGCAAGCGAGAAAAAACTCCTACAATAATGATCCTTATTTCAATGTAAAGCAAAGACTGTTTTACTAAATAGGTTTGGAAAAGTAACCTCATTTTAAATTCAGTTTCCACCTATGGATTTTTCACGGTCCTTGAATATTGTACGTTAGTACCGTCTACTTACTACTTCTTAGAAAAAATTTTGATTGTAAAAATATAATAATAATAATTAATATTTGCAATTAATCGTATAATATATCCCGCCACAGCTCCTTAAACGACACCATTAAAAGGGCTCTTGCCACCATTGAGGTTCCGTCTCTTTTAGAGCCTACTGGTATACACCGCGATGATGGCAAGAGACCAGATGGTATGACGCTGATCCCCTGGGAACGAGGACGGGCACTCGTATGGGACGCCACATGCGTCGACACACTAGCTCCGTCCCACCTTCGAGGAACAGCTCGTACTGCAGGAGCTGCTGCTGAGAGTGCAGAGTCTAGCAAACGACACAAATATGTCTCGATAATAAAGGATTACATATTTGTGCCGTTTGCAGTTGAGACGCTAGGCCCATGGAGTTCCAGTGCAAAAAGCTTTATAAAAGAAATCACACCGCGCTTAATAGCCTCTTCTGGTGACAAGAGGGCTGGCTCATTCCTCGCTCAAAGAATCAGCATTGCGATACAGCGAGGAAATGCAGCCAGTGTTCTTGCCACAATTCCACACGGACAAGATTTATATTGTTCAATTAGAAACCGTTTATTGTAAAATATTTTTAATTTTCTTAATAAATAAAGTTGTAATTAATCGTATTAATTAATCACAACAGTCAATTTCGGACCTTTTTAATAAATCTGTTTATCTAACTTTAACTGTAACATAGTCGCGGGCGCACCTATCTAAAAAGCGGGTTGTTCATACCTACACTAGTTTTTGCAGTCTATAGGTAACAAGAAGCAGCAATATATAAGCAAACAAGTGATGTGTAATTTGGTGATATCATCAGTGTTGAAGACTTGAAAAAAAAACTATCCAGATTTAAGGAGTGCCTTTGAAACATCTAATACGGTCGATTAGGTATAGTGTTGCCAGTCGTCCTGTATTACGGACGTAATTTTAAATCTCCCGCCGGGACTGACTGTCCCGTATTTCAACCATGCCCCATATGTTATTGCAAGTCAATCGTGCTACGGCTGACAAGTGCTCATACGCAACGTTCATACAAAATAAATGTACCCCTTGCTTATTATTTTTATTATTTAACATACCTATTTAAGAAAAATATAATACCTACATTTTTTATATGTAGGACAATTTACACATATGCTCTGGTCACAAACTAAGCTCTAGGCTTGTACTATGTGTACCAGAAGCAACGATATGATACATATTATATTTTATAAACACCCAGACCATGACAAACTGTACAATTATTATTATTATAATTTAAAAACGATCAGCATTTATTTGTCCCTTATCGTCTGAAAAAAATCTGGCAACACTAATTATAAGTAGGTAGGTATCTGTTATTATTTGACTAGTGGTTGCGCCTATGGCGTTGTACCTATCCGGAGGTCATAGGTTCGATTCCCACCCATGGCAAAAAAATATTAATAAGTTTTTCTGTACAGCTTGTCATGGTTTGGGTGTTTTTAAAATATAATATGTACCTATTAGTGTCGTTGTTTCGGGTACACATAGTACAAGCCTAGGCTTTAGTTTGTGACCCAGGTCAATATGTGTGGATTGTGCTTTTATATAATTATTATTTATGAACTTCCAAAAGTAAATATTATAACTACCTAGATCCTTCATATTCTACCTATTCTCGCAATAGGTAGAATATGAATATTAAAAAAAAAACACTCCACGCTTTGTGATTCACGTTTGAGTATGTATGTATGATTCAGAAACTTTCTTACAAAATTTATAGGTGACGTAATATTTGGTCAATGACCATTGGAAACTTGATTTAGAAGTTCACCTGTAAATTGCTGATCAATTTTAAGCCCTAAATTATAATCGTTATGGTCTATTACTGTCTAGGACTAGAGATTTTTTTTACTCACCTAGTTGGTAAGGTAAGCAATCATCATGTTATGATTGAATAAGTAAAACCTAATAATTTTACGAAATAAGACTGTATAGTGGTTTTACCGACTGCTTTAGTCAAAAAGAAACAAAGAAAATTAAAATAGCGCGGTGAATTTGAACTTTTGGTTGGTATATTGCCAAATTTTATTTTCTTTTGTTCAGTAATTCAAATAAAATAATATATGTACCTAGCTAATTTAATTAGGTAAGGCAGCTTATTACCTGAACAACAATTTTTACCTGCTAAAATCAAGATTATTTAAGAAATTATAGGACAAATTTAAGTTTAAATATATCTTTGGAATATGTACCTACTTACAATTTCATATGAATTATTTATTATTATGAAATAATAGACTAACCTGTCATTTGCAGCTGTCGTCTGGAGGCAGGGGTCCGCGGAGTAATTGGTGTTCTAGCAGCGCGAGGCGTTTTAGGTGTTCGAGGCGTGCCAGGCGTCCTAGGAGAACCAATGCTTCTCCGAGATGGTGAACCTAACACCCCCAAATCAGTATTCCCAACATTAGCCAACGCTTCTGTAGCCGATAAACTTCTCGGACTACTATTACTTTCATCCTCACAAAACTTCACAGGAGAATCCAACTTCTTAACCTTATAAGCACACTCCGTCTGAACGTCAAAATTAAATCTTCTTATAAACCTCTTCCTTTCTCTAGTATATTGCTCTGCCATCAATCTTCTAGTTTCATCCCGATCCGGAGCTCCAAACAAACATTTACAGCTTCCTCGACGTCTTCTAGGAGTATTCGTCACGTTCCTCAAGGATCCCATTGCAAAAGACATACTATTTTCTATCTGATTAGCAGAACGATCACCGGACATTCCCAGTGGAATTCCCGCGCTCGAGTCAGGTGAAGACAGACTGGTTCGCGAGAAACATCTGACGGCAAGTAATAATCTCCCGAGAGAAAACAGCTGTTGCGAGCAGGTAGCGAGGGAGTGGGAATAAGCACCTGGCGATTAACCGCCCGGATGGATACGAAACCGCGCCAATTCTAACCTAAAAATGCCGGGCGAATTCAATGTGGGCTCGCGTCGATCGAGGCGAGTGGCGTGCGAACGAATGCGCGCGTTGTTGCCAACTGCGTGCGCGACTGTATTTCCCGCGCTTTCCTACATTCGGATTTCGTCACTTCACTTGGCGCGCAAACTTTTATTCAACAAAAGATTCAAGGACGCTTTTTATATTACGTCTTGGATGTATGGGGATTGGAATACAGGTGAAGTCTATTGTAGGGGTCGACCTAAATAAAGAAAGATGCACAAAACATTGTCACTTTATCCATAAGCATGCAAGCAAGTCGCATAATGAGTTGTTGCCTTTATTTCATTCGTTGCACGAGCAATAATAGCTATTATGTATGGTTTGTATTTTGTTGTGGGCTGTTTGATCTAATCTATTTATAGAATTGTTATCTATTGGTAATAATTTGATTGTAATATTATCTTATGTACCTACGTAAAAGTTTAGTTATAATTGGATAAGAGACAACAAATTACTCCAAAACAGAACCGATTTGAATAAAATTTTGCACCGGTAAAAAGTTATCTTGGGATTAGATAAGTATTAGAAAGGCAGAAAATAAAATAAGGTGCCTAATTTTAATACCTATTACAATTTTATATTAATTAATTTTAACGTAGCATTGGATACATAGGTCCATTGGCCGATTTATTAGTTTTTTTTATTATTTAATTTGCTCTAAAAAACAAACCAGTAGCGGACAAAAGACATTAACAATAAAATCCCTAAATTTTAGACCAATCCTGTTTTATGATCCATACAAGGACACTTTTAAACAAATTAAAGGCACATTTCTTTATCAAGTTAAATAAATCTTTTATTTAACGACTGTCGCCTTGCTTAATAATAGCTTGAACCATAAAATTTTCATTTTAAAAGTAGATAATACCTAATTAACAAATGAGATGTTTTATTGATAAATGTTAATTTATTTATAAATTGGATATTTTAAATGAATTTTTATAAATCTAAATAAATTTATAATAGGAATTCTAATACTTAACTTTTTTTCAATATACACAAAATTTATACCGCGGCTCGTAGGTATAGGTACCTACTAGAAAATCGAAATAATAAAAGTAGCTATTTAATATAAAAATAAGTATTTTAACATAGCACTGGATAAGTCAGGTATTTATTTTTTATATACGTGGTGGCCGAGTTGGTTAGACCTTGGACTTAAAAATACTTAGGTCCCTGGTTCAAATCCCGGTCTGTACCAATGAGTTTTTAATTAAAAAATGTATGTACATTTGTTTGACAACACCACTATAGTGCCTCGGAGAGCACCTTAAGCTGTCGGTCCCCGTTTCACTATACTTACCAACTTGTGAAACTGTTTATAGATGGGTTATTGAGTCTATTCAAAACATCGCGACGAGCTAGCCACTTGTTCGGTGTAGACTCATACCATCGGCTACGACGAGGTGGGATTAAAAACCCCTCCGCTGGGTACCCTGGGGCCGTCTAGGCGGTCTCGGGCGCCGCAAGGCACCCGTGATGATATGTATGTACGAGTATGTATGTAGGTTTTGTTAACTACGCTGGTACATTTGTATAAAAAAATACATCCCAGTTTTCTATCTATTAATTAATTAATAAAGGCCGTAAATTACTAATATGATAAAATATATATTTGGTCGGCCCTTGCATCATGGTAGGTAACTATATGATATACGAGTATATACAGAGTGACTTTGGAAGGATGTACTTTGGGCTAATATGAAATTCCGCTAATAATAAAATAAAATTCCGGAAATAAGAAAAAATGCCTTCTCCATACAAACTAGTAATGTTAAAATTACCAATTGGTAAGGGAAAGAAAACTCTGTATATAGGGAGCAGCCCTAAGGCCTAAATCGCCTTTCTAAACGTGAGAACAGATGATGGCCGCCTCCAAAGAAGCTCAAAATAAGAGAATTAAGAACCAACATTATTATAACCAATCATTAAGCGTTGATTGATTGAAATGAGAACAGAATATAGCGGCAAGATATATTTGATATTAAGTTTTAAGGGCGATTTTAGGACGCTTCCATATAATACGAACGACGAAAACGAACGCAACCAAACGTGTTTCGCTTGCACTCCTAAACTTTTATCAAATTAAATACCTAATAAGAACCAGTGGATATTGAATGTATTTGACATAATAATAATCAGTTAACCGCAATTTATAATATAAGAAATAAGTTGAAGCTCAAACATAAGTGAATAAAATAATTTTGAATAAAAGAAGATACAAGTCTTGAAACTGTTGTGCGGCGGCAGTGTCTCCAACTCTTTCTGTCAAAATTACGGTGTTCTTAGTTTAAAAATACGGTAAATGCAATCATATTACGGCAGAAAAAAATATTAAATTACGGTAAAAATACGGTAACACAATTGTATGACAATGTCAGTATTGCCATAGTAGTTTGCCATAATTACCCTTCAAAATGTTAATATGAGCAAAAAAAAAGAAAAAAAAATATAGTAAGCGTCAATTATACCCCTTAAAATATTAATGAGCAAAAAAAAAAAAGAAACTCATTGTAAAGAATTCGCGGAAAAAAAGTGGAACTAATCAATTTGATAGTAAAAATGTAAGAAAAAAAAAACCTATAGTACCTTCGATTTAACATGTTTGTTTTTTAATTATCAAAATTTTATTTACTAAAATCTATGGAATTCACTCTCAAAATTATTTAATAATGATTCTGATGAGGCCCAATTCAATACATATGAAATTACGGTAGAAAGTGGTACCGTAATAATATCTCTACGGTAGGTGGTAGATCTACAAAAATTACAGTAGATTTACCGTAATTACGGCGTGGTTGGAGACACTGTGCAGTGGTGACATTTAAAATTATTGACCACCCACTCAAATACGAATTATCTACGTTGAGATTGACTACTCTTCAAGTTTCACAGCAAAATTATCAGTGCTCGTGGCCGTGTGGATCCAGCGACGTGTATAATAATCGAAGTCTCCCGAGTTCAATCCCACACGGTGTATAGTTATTTCTTTCTACTTTTTTTTTTTTTTTTTTTTTTCCATTTGCATTTATTTGTATGTGATATTGTATTATTTCTTAAATAATTGTAAGTAGGTAAATAATTTATAGGCTGGAAATATTTTCATTGATTTTGATTGTAGGAATGTTGATGTAATTATGGAATATGATATAAGAATGTTTATTAATGGTATTAATTTTTAATTTAATAATATAATTATAATCATTAATTATTAAGGTATAGTCAAATATTTCAATTAAATTTATCTAAAGGATTACTTACTATTTTTAATTATTTTGTAAAGTTTTTTATTATCAGTTCGAATGTGTCTATTTTTGAATGAAATAACTTTATAATATAAAAAAATTGAACAAAAATAGGTTTTATCCAAGACGCTAAAAAGTGGATAATATGCCTAAAAAAACTTAAGTAATTCGGTTAAGTGCAAAAAATGTCGAAATCATATACTTAATAAACTGGTTTTAAAATGTTGTAAATGTGATAATAATTATGATTTATTGTGTGGAAATGTAAGCGAGAAAAGGTATATTCTAATGACTAAAGAAAATAGGGAATTATGGAGATGTCCACCATGTATAAATTTAATAACAGACACAAAAACAGATTATAGCACACCGGATAAATATGAAAATGAAATGATTACATTCAGGAAGACAAGACGAGATAGGAATATATCTACTGATACTATTATTATGACTGACAGTTCATCACCAAGTTTGGATAGTCCTACCAAATATGACTGTGCTAAATAATTCACAAGTGGTAGAATTGGAATGCCAGATAAAATATTTAAAATCAGAATTGTGTAGTGCACACAATGAGGTGGAACGCCTAAACCTGGAGAATTCCTTATTAAAATCCAAAATTGAAGATTGCAATATAAAATTATGCACATATAATAAAATATTAATTGAACACACACCAAGGAGAAGCACTCCGATTAAGGCGAAACAAAAAAGCAAGGAAAGAAGATCAAATAGACAAAAAAAGGAATATGGCAACTCAAGTCTGGATAATATAACGAATATTTTGCCAACGGAAACTAAACAAAGCTATGAACTGACAAATATAATAGATCAGACTAATAATATATATATGAAAGATAATTTTAAAGAGAATGAAGAGAATAATAACAGGCAACCAAGTATTGTAGTGATTACTGATGATCAAGGTAAAGGTCTAGTAAAAACAATAATTAGCAAGGAAAATAATTTTTTACTAAAGAAATACAAGGCGACGGCTTTCTCTAAGCCGTTTGCATCATCAGACCATGTATTTTCATCATATAATATATTTGCTAAAGACCTTTGTGAGGATGACTATCTGATAATATTTACTGGAGCAAATGACAAAAATCCTATAAAGTTTCTTGCAGATTTAGCTATATTATTGAATCAATGTAATTGTAAAATAATAGTCATAAAAGTGAAACAAAATAATTACCTTAATGAAAATAAGTTAAATCACAATATAAAATTATTAACAAAACAATTCAACAGATGTATATTTATTGAAGATTATGAAGCTTATTCTACTATTTCAAGTAAGTATCATTTAAGTAATGTGATTATTAACAGCATTAATATATGGGATTATGAGGAATACTACATAGAACAACCACTTAGGAATTTAGCTTACAAAAATAAAGGGGGTTTTGAATATAACTATAGCGAAAATAAAGAACTAAATAATATTTTACCAACTAAAGGGACTATCCCATATTACTTTACAAAAATAAACAAGACAAAACTAAGAAAGAAGTCTGAAATTGATATTATTTCTAAGAAGCTTTTTCGCGAATAGCAAAAAGAATAATTGCACTGTAATGCATCAAAATATAGCTGGACTGTTAAATAAACTAGATGAACTACTATTAACGATACATTTATTAGAGAAGGGACAAACCATAGATATAATATGCCTTAGTGAAACATTTATAAGAGAAGGAGATCAAAATAATGCGATACTTGATGGTTATAATTTAAGCAGTGCTTTTTGCCGTAACAATACAAAAAGGGGTGGTGTATGTATATTTTGCAAGAATCAGTTTGAGACGAAGGAACTATTATGGATTCAAGACCAGGCAATAGAAAGACATTTTGAAATATGTGGAATACAAATTCCAATGCTAAAAATAAATATAATTTGTGTATACAGAACACCTGATTCAGAATTAGATTTTTTTTATAGCAAAATTGATAACGTATTAGAGAGAACCACAAAGAATAGCAAATTTAACACAATTGTTTGTGGCGATTTTAACATAGATTTTATGAAAGACAACAAAATAAAAAAGCAATTGTTAGATATATTTTACAACTATAATATGAAACAACATATATCCGCACCAACGAGATTAAAAACATGTATTGACAACATAGTAAGTGACATTGAGAAAACTGAAGGAGAAACGCATGAAACTGATTTATCAGATCATAATACTGCACAGACTCTAATATTTACACTTCAAACCACTAAACATAAACATGAACATTGGTTTGTAAGCAAAAGGGACTATAGCTTGGAAAATTGCAATAAGTTTAGCAAACACATTGGCAGCATACAGTTTAGTGAGGTATATGGAGAAGTGGATGTTAATGAAGCCTTTAACAAGTTCTATGAATGGGTATGTCTAATGCATAATCTATGCTTTCCATACATTAGGGTAAAGTTAAGTCGATATAATACTAGAATGAATTGGATAACTAAAGGTCTACATAAATCGTCTATAACAAAAAGAACACTAAGGTATAAATTCTATCATGAAAAAAATGATACAAACAAGTTAAAATTTAAAAGATATTCAAAAATATTTAAAAGATGTATAAATGAAGTACAAAAGAATCAAGCCCAAAAATACATCAAAGACTCAAATAATAAGTGTAAAGCTACGTGGAATGTGATTAAGGGAAAGATAAAACCTAACAAACATGATAACGAAATAAAAGAAATAGAATATCAATCTAGGAAAGTTAAAGATGGAAAACTTATTGCGGAATGTTTTAATAACTATTTTATAGACTCAATTAGTGGAGATTCGTCGGATCACGGAGATCAGGAAAAGCTAAAAACTAATATGCAACATTCAATATTTTTAGGACCAACGTACAGTGAAGAAGTAAGAAATATTGTGAAGACTTTAAAAAACACTAAATCGGGAGGATGTGATGGAGTTATAACTAAGATTATTAAAGATAATATAGAAAAATTGGAAAATGTATTAACTTATATTATAAATCTGTCGATGGAAAATGGTATATATCCAGATAAATTGAAATACTCTGTAATAAGACCTATCTACAAAAAGGGAAATAAAGTAGATATAATGAACTATAGACCAGTAACCTTGGTACCTATAATAGCAAAAATTTTTGACAAAATTATGTATAAACGTATAACTGATTTTACTGAACTAAATAATACCATATGCCAAGAACAAAATGGATTTATTAAAAATAAAACTACAAGCCTAGCCACATTTAATCTATTCTCCTGTGTATTAGAAGCATTAAATAACAGTGAAAACGCACTCGTAATTTTCTTAGACCTACGAAAAGCTTTTGATTGTGTTGATCATCAAAAGTTACTGGACGTTTTAAATCAATGTGGTATTAGAGGTATAGCAAACGAATGGTTTAGAAGTTACCTATCTAATAGATATCAAAAAGTGGAAATTCGAAAGTTTGATAATTCGAGTAAATCAATCAATAGTTATGAATCAGACTTTAGAATAAACTGCTATGGCATACCACAAGGCAGTATACTGGGCCCTATTCTTTTTATATTATATATTAACAGATTACCAGAGCTAACTTCAAATAGAACGGTGTTATTTGCCGATGATATATCAATAATAATAAACACTAAAGATCAGGTTCAAATGGAACAACAGGGTAACTTAACATTGGAAAACATAATACAATGGTTAGGAAACAGAAATTTACATATTAACACAGAAAAAAACAAATATATACAATTTAGCACATATGGAAGACCACACAAGAAAATTAATATAAATCACAATAGTAAAGCAATTGAGGAAGTGGATGATATAAAATTTTTAGGGCTAACGTTAGATAGGTACTGTAATTGGAAACTACAAATAGATATACTATGTAAGAAAATAAACAGATTTGTATTTGCAGTAAGAAGAATTAGAAAAACAACGTCGAGGGCAACCGCTTTATTGGTCTATCACAGCTATGTCTGCTCTTCTATAAGGTACGGCATCATAATGTGGGGCAATTCAACGCATATTAATAGGGTATTTATTGCACAAAAAAATTGTATCAGATCAATATATGGAATAAAAAGGCGCGACTCCTGCAAACCGATATTTAAAAATGAAAGAATACTTACAGTGGCCTGCATATACATACTGGAGATGGGCAAATTTGTTAAAAAATATATCTATTTATTTAAGCAGGATATGAAATATAATACAAAACGAAGTATAGTAAAAGAACCACTTATTAGGCCATATCCTAGATTAGTACTATATAAAAATAATTGCCATTACATGGCCTATAAAATCTATAACAAAATCCCTAATTATTTATCCGAATTACCAGAAAAGCAATTCTGTAAGAAGTTGACGGAATGGTTGCTGGACAGGTGTTTTTACTCAATAAATGATTTTTTCTCATACAAGTAGGCTTCTTATACCTATAAATCTAAGTTTTATAAAAGGTTGAGTTATTAGGTAAATGTATATATATTTAAAGTTAGATACCTGGTATTAGTTAATTTTATATATTGATAAAAAATCGGCAATTACATATTACTAGCTGACCCGCGCAACTTTGTCTGCGCGTTTAAATTTAACCGTTTACGCAGCGTACGCTCTTAAAAGGAATAATTTTTCCCCGTTTTTGCAACATTTTTCTTTGTTACTCCGCTCCTATTAGTCGTAGCGTGATGTTATATAGCCTATAGCCTTTCTGGATAAATGGATTATCCAACACGAAAATATTTTTTCAATTCGAATCAGTAGTTCCTGAGATTAGCGCGTTCAAACAAACAAACAAACAAACAAACTCTTCAGCTTTATAATATTAGTATAGATATAATAATTTTAATAATAATGATATTGTAAACTAAATGTAATAAAATAAAAATATTTATACTAATTAATATTAATTAATATGTAGGACGGATTGAGATATGTCTGTAGTTCTGTACCGACTTCAAAAAAATTCACATGCCGATGATGGTCGAATATGCGGACAAAAAGACACTTTAACACCATGTACTTAATTTATAACCATATTCTGTGAATAAAGATTTCATTTCATTTCATTTCATTAAATTATAACTTATTAATATTCCATATTGCTTTGATTGTTCCGAAGTTTTGACTGATAGAGAATGCCTCCGCCTTTATATTTTGTACGCAATAAAGATTTAAATAAATAAATAAATATTCTGAGTTACAAACCCGCATTAAAAAAATTAAAATCGTTTAAATATGATTATAAGAAGAGTCTACATACAAGTCTACATTTCAGGGTTGTGGAAGGACGTTTCAGAGATATGGATAGGTATGTAAAATCACCTCTAAAGTATTACACCACTCTAACAGCTATTTGAATTAAAAAAAAAAAAAAAAATATTACGCGGGCATCTAAGGCCTAAAATCGCATAGCAAAGTCTCAATATTGAGTGAAGGTTTTTAAAAAAAATAAAAAATAAACAGAGGTTGCGTTTGACCTCAATCTTGCCTGATAGAAGGCAATGATTATGTCAAAGAGGTACACTCCTTACTCTGTAAAGAGGAAACTACCACATCAACAAGAAATCGATGCAGTGATCCCCCGAAGATGGCCAAAGAACATTACAAGAACACAACCCCACAACACAAAAAAAGGAAGAACATTTTTTTTATCTAACGTTTGTCATTTCATTTGAAAGTTAAATGAAAGAAAATATTAGATACTAACTCTTTTCCAATTTATATTTAAATGTGTGCGAGCAATACTATATATATAAAATAATTTGTGATAAAATAGATAAATTACTACTTTTCCCTTCTTAAAATGTTCTAACTATACAGCTATATTCGTGAGCATTAATTGAAATAATATTTCCTCTCACTTTTTGTTGTGGTTTTGTATGGCGGGTGGCCATCTTCTGTTTCATATTTTTATTGTTATTATTATTTGGAAAGACGATTTATCTTAGGACACATCCCTAAATATTTTAAGAATAATTGAAGCATGCGATTAAACTTACAAAATTTTAACCGCACGTCCCTATTGAATTATTATGTCACATAATCACAATATATAAATAATAAGACGGAAACCAATATTTTAAAAGTAGGATAAGAATTGAGATCGTTGTGGCAAGAAGCCCTTATTTTTCGCCTTTAGGCGTCAAAATTCACGTTTCTACAAAAAGCAAAGTCGTATGTCTGTGTTTATTTCATGGCGATATAATGGAAGTGTCCATGGCTCTTAAATCGCCTACCCAGTTTTAAGAACAGAAGATGGCCGCCGCCATACAAATAAAAATAAAAAAAGCAATCCGTGAGTGTTGATATTTCGTTTTATAGGCCATTTAAGGGTAAATTTAACGTGCAATTTATAATAGATATGTATTGTTTATATTAGCCGAGTGGTTGCAATTTCTGTCCAGAAAGTCGGAAAACGAAAAGCTTTTTTTATTCGCTTAACCGTTTCATTATGTAAGTAAACGACCTACGAAGTAGTTATATTAAAAAAATCGCGACACCAAATAGGTATCTATAAAAGTATTATAGATAAATCACAATAACAAATTATTTAATTAAAAAAAAGAGAAATAATTATTTAGGTAAAGAACTGTAGAACCTTTTAGCTACAAATATAAACCCTTTTCAAAATAAACGGTTTCATCTGTATAAGTACCTTATAAAGGTATTTTTTTGCTTTTATAGTGCTATTTGAATAAATCGTTTACGCGATAATGTAAGTGGAACATTGCGGCCCGGCTAATTAAACATTTAATTTGCATGATAATTGTTGTCATATTTATACATGTCTACTAGCATACCTGGCTCAATTCCTGATTTAAAGGTCGCAGTGAATTTGTTTGTATGTTGCAGTTTTAACTTTAAGTTAGAGTGCTGCTACGAAATACGTATAGTCAAAAGGGAGTGCTTAGCTTAAATTAGAATTAATAGACTATGTCCTAATACACGTAAGAGATTGCGCATATAATCACATAAAAATAATTTATGACAAAAGGCGATTTTCTTTAAAACTAAAGGGGTTGACAAACGTACGAGCTTTAAAATCGTTTTAAAGTTCGCGTACCTACTCGGCTCGACTTCGCGGTGACACACGTGCAAGCTTTGTAACGAGAATTTTTCATAAAAAAATGCATCGGTTAAAAATTACTAAGAAACTGTATCCTTGGCATTTAGCCAAGGATACAGTTTCGGCCTAAAGATATCACAGAAATATTATGGAGAAAGAAATGGCGATATCATAGCCAACCAAGAGAAAGATTACATATGGAGTACTAAAACAATAACAAACCAAGAAATCAAGAAGATAATTTTAGTACTCTGAATCTGTGAGAAACATTAATATAAATATATTTGTTATTGGCTGAATTATCGAATCAAGATAAGCGATAGAAAAAGCCAGAAAAATAAATAAATAAATAAATAAATAAATGCTAAATAGGAAATATATGCTACTCTACAAACAACTCCATGGTTTACCAAATCAAAAGAATATAAAAACAGAAAATTCTACACAATTCTATCACGTTTAAGACTTGGACATTGCCTTTTTAACAATCACCTTTATAGAATGAAAATAATAGAATCTCCAATATGCCCTAATTGCAATAGCTACGATTTTCACACCCTAGACCCGCGGTCGTCAAACTGCGGCCCGCGGGCCGCATGCGGCCCGCGTTTGATATTTGTGCGGCCCGCGACAAAGCAAGTAATTTCAATAGTCAACCACCTACTAAGGCAAATTTTGCATACAAATGTAACTAAATAGGCACCGATGCGAGAGTTAATAAGGGAATAAACAGAGACCGCGGTCGGTTTGGCTAATGTTTTTGTTACAGTTGCCATTAAACATTGATGGTTTTCTATTACTTAAATAATTTATTTTGAAAAACGTGCAATAGAAACTTGTTATACATTCTGCCAAGAAAGTACTGGAATTCTATAAATTAAAAAGCTCTCATGGTGAAATTATTTTTGCCGCTAGGTTGGCACATTGCGATTTTTACAATGGATACAAATTTGGATCAATCTGTTTAAATTGCTATGTGCATTATAAATAGAATTTCTTTTGCTTAAGCGCTGAAATTGTTACATAAGTCAATCGAATTTATTGAAAACCGGTCGCGATGTGGTGGAAGGTTTGCTTCAATATTGAAGCAAACCTTAAATCAATATTGAAGCAACCACATCATTAAAGTAAAAGAACTGGTGACTGAAAATGGTCGTATAACTCTGAAAGAGATTTAAAATGTCTGTGTCTCACGAATCAATTTATCACGTTTTCAACAATTTTGCGCATGAAACGAGTACCGAAATACCTGAAATTTCTGCAAAAAAATAATTGCGAAAATCTATAAATATTTAATAAAACATATTAATTCCATGCCCACATTCATAAATATACGTGGTGGCCTAGTTGGTTAGACCTTGGACTTAAAAACACTTAGTTAGGTCCCTGGTTCGAATCCCGGTGTGTACCAATGAGTTTTTAATGAAAAAAATTATGTACAACACCGCTATAGTGCCTCGGAGAGCACGTTAAGCTGTCGGTCCCGGTTTCACTATACCAACTTGTGAAACTGTTTATAGATGGGTTATTGAGTCTATTCAAAACATCGCGACGAGCTAGCCACTTGTTCGGTGTAGACTCATACCATCGGCTATGACAAGGTGGGATTAAAAACCCCTCCGCTGGGTACCCTGGGGCCGTCTAAACGGTCTCGGGCGCCGTAAGGCACCCGTGATGATATATATGTAATACAAATTTGCCTGTCGATGCCTTTTTCGTAACCGCAAATATATATTTCTCATAGTGGGAGCGACCAATGCTGTTAAACAACAATGTATTGGTCGACTCCATTCATGGATTTTGTAAATCTGCTTACCATCAGGTGGATACAAAGTATTGCCGAAAAAAAATAAACGAACAGGTGTGCGGCCCGACCGTGATACCCACATTGTCACCTGTGGCCCTTGGCCGGAAAAGTGTGACGACCGCTGCCCTAGACCATATTATTATATTCTTTGAATGCTCAGCATACAATATACAACGCCTGATTTTTATAGACAAATTACTGACTGTTTACAAGAAACCATAACTTATTCCGCGCGCCATTGATGAACTTTTAAAGAACTTCTCAACATATATTCCCATCTATGAATTTATTACAACAACTGTAAATAAAATATGATGCATGGTGCATCATATTTTATTATTAACTATGTAAATAACTAAGAATGTGATATATTGTGTAAATAATTAATAAAGAAAAAGAACACCCAGATTACTGTACATATTTTGAAGAAAAGGCGAAAGAGGATATTTTATTGAAGTATATAGAAGGAGGATACCGGCATTTACGATTAACTTGACGAGACTGATATTTTATGGACTGACTAAGGAAGACTTGGCTATGGCCTTAATTACCTAATATTACTGAAATGAACAATGAAGAAAGAAATGGCTATAGCCTTATAAATAACGAAGTGAACGACGAAGAAAGACTTGCCTTTACATTTTAGTAATAAATAACATCAGATAAGGCTGCATGGTCGAAAGATCTTTGCCTTCCACACTGTGGAAAAAAAAAAGAAGGAAATATATGCTTCTACGCTTTCCTTTTTCTATAATATCTTAAAAAAAAACAAAATCGAAATATTTAACTTAATGTAATTTATTTAATTAAATTTTATCGGTAGGTACTTGCCTTATTGTCGTTGTCTGTTAATAAAAAAATATATATAGGTACCTATCTATCTATAGTTATAATATTACTAGTGTAAAAAAAAAAAACTATTAGAATAACCCATAATATTGTAGGTAGAGAATAATGACAAACAAATTCCGCCACTTCCTCTTAAAAATAATAAACCACGCACGGGTCACCAATTTATTAGTAATCACGTAAATAACCCGGAAACTCAATATGCTATCAATAAAAGTGGGTACGTAATTTGTCAAACGCAATACAAAATATAACAGAAAATTTATTGCGTGTGGCAACAAATAATAATACAATAGAAAAGCGAAATTAATATTACCTATATTCGATCATTTATAAGTCAAAATATCAATTATGTTACCCTACAGTTTATTATTTATTGTTTCCATAGGAAATCGTTTTTTTTAGTTAATTATATACCTACTCAAGTAGCACGTGCAATATTAGCAATATAAATTGAATGTTTGATTGTATGGAATTTTGTGGGGTCATTTTATAGGTAGAACAAAATTATTATTTGATCCTCTCCGTGGTTTAGTGGTTGCGCCGTTGTATCTGAAGGTCGTGGATTCTATGGCAAAATATTATTAGTAAGTATTTTTTTGTACAGTTTAGGTACAGGGTCTGGGTGTTTATAAAATATAATGTATTAGTGTCGTTGTGTCTGGTACACATAGTACAAGTCTAAATCTTAGTTTGTGACAAGAGCAATATGTGTGCAATTTTCTAAATTCTTATTACTAATAGAATATTTTTTTTACTGATAAGTGATACCGGAAGTTTTATTAAACTATTTTTCAAGTTGTAATATATTTGTAAATTAGTGAGTCTATGAAAAAATATAATACAAGCAGACAATGGTAAATCACAAATGAACCAAAGACGAAATGTGCAAAATTTTAAGTTTTCAAAATTCGTCTCGCGAGAAGGAACATAAAGTGGCGGAAACGAAGACAATAAGTACTTACGTGTTACCAACTTCCGGTACCGATAGCAGATTTTTTTTTTTAATTTAATTTATTAAGGCTTTGGAGTCAAAGTGCACAAGCCTAAAAGATATTACAATCATATTTTTACATAAACATTTTAAAATAAGTAACAACGAAATTACAATCTATGTAACCTAATATATATCTAAAAGCGCACTTAGAGCAAACAATAAGAAACCTAATACAACAAACTGAAATTAATTTTATACAAATTTCTGAAAATAAAATAACAATAAAATTGGGAAAGCTAAATCCATTGACTTTACAATAGTTTACAAATAAGTCAATGGCTAAATCCTTTAAAAAATAACACAATAAAATAGAATAGGGAATATGCATGTTTTTTATTTTATTTCATTAATTGATAGAGTAACTAACTACATTAGACTCTAAAAACAAATATTAAACATTTTTTAAAGGGTAAAACACAAAAATAAAAGGGTTCAAATTTTATCTGCCACTACCGCAGTAAAAAACGGTACATCAATAGTCGCCATTTTGTGACATCATTCGTGCTCAAAAAGCATATTAGTTTAATGTTATTGCACGTCAAAAGTTAGTCAAAAGGTTTGTTTATCACAAATTATCGTAATAAAGGACAATAAATACCTGAGAAAACAAGAAACTGTAGACTACAGAACACAGGTTGACATTTGTTTTTGCACGAATGACGTCACATCGCAGTGTTTGCTAATGTCGGAGCGTTTAGAAATGCGTTCCGTTTCTACGAAAAAATGGATTTTTTAATTCGTAT
Organism: Monopis laevigella; assembly: GCA_947458855.1. Classification (NCBI taxonomy): domain Eukaryota; kingdom Metazoa; phylum Arthropoda; class Insecta; order Lepidoptera; family Tineidae; genus Monopis; species Monopis laevigella. Next base: position 10,289,288 of record OX381594.1, on the reverse strand, counting down.
TTATAAAAAAAGAGCTTAATCAAAATAAAATAGATTACTGTAAAAATGTTCAAAGACATAAAAGGAACATTATATATTAAAATAATAATAATTGGCGTTACATGCATATTCCCTATTATTTCATAAAAGTTAAAAACAAATTCATATACCTACACTTATTGAGTCTATTCAAAACATCGCAACGAGCTAGCCACTTGTTCGGTGTAGACTCATACCATCGGCTACGACGAGATGGGATTAAAACCCCTCCGCTGGGTACCCTGGGGCCGTCTAGGCGGTCTCGGGCGCCGTAAGGCCCCCGTGATGATACATACATATATATACCTACAATTCTTTACATTCAGCTATGTTTACAACTGAAAAAGGAATTGACTTACTGTTTAAAATATTATTGCATGAAGTAACAAATGAAAGGGGTTGTAATGAAAATGTTGATCATGAAAAGAATAAAATCTAAATCACAATAATCAGATGAACAATATTCACAACGAGGACTGACCCCCATATTCTAAGTCGTGTTTTCTACTCCAATTTTACTCAAGGAATGTCTGTCTCTTTCCACCAAATATCAAATCAAGAAAGATAGAATGAGACACACTACCCTTGAGTGGAAAGTGGAGTGAAAAACTTGACTTAGAATATGGGGGTAAGAGGCAGAAAATCACAGAGCACGGAATCGCCGCTCGCTGCAGCGGCGCGCGTGGATTCCGTGCTCTGTGCAGAAAATCATACTTGTCGCATGTTTTTTTTAAATAAGCGTTGGCTTTTGTACCCAGGTAGGTACTATTTTTACTTGTACTTTTTTTGAGAACTAGTTTATATTTTTTATGTTTAATGAATCAGTGGCGTGTCTATCAGTGGCGTGTCTTGGGAGAGGCCTATGTCCAGCAGTGGACTGCGATAGGCTGATGATGATGTTTAATGATTACTTTTGTCTTGTAGGTTTTTATTAATTAGTATATGTATATGTTACTACTTATTCAACCATTTATTCAGTCGGTTTCTCGAAAATTATAAGTATTACAGCTGTGAAATTGTAAATGGCGCATTTTACCAACAGTTCCCACAGGTCCTATGAAAATCCGCCATTTATTATTATTATTTATCAATAAAAAAAAACTATTTTATAGATTTTTTATTCTATTTATTTTGCTAACCGTACCAACAAAGTTTACCTGCAAAGACCGCTGTAGGAAGTAAGTGCCCACGTAGACCCATTGTCTCACTTCTGTGTCCCGCAAATATAATGCATTTTTTATGACTACCACTCGATTTTAGAAATGGAATATAAAACTTATGCCACTTTGTTAGCGGTGCGACAGTAAAAATATAATTGTACGATTGTAAGAGAAACCGAGGGTTTTATTATTTGTAATTTGCAGTCGTAATAAATCTTTTTTTATGAGTTAACTAGCTGACACTAACTTAACCGTTTACGCAGCGCACTCAACGGAAGCTCTCAAAAGGAACAAATTTTCCCCGTTTTCCCAACATTTTTCATTAATGCTCCGCTCCTATTGGTTGTAGCTTTATGTTATATAGCCTTCCTAGATAAATGGGCTATCGAACACTAAAATAATTTTCAAAATCGGTTCAGTAGATCCAGAGATTACCTCACAAACTTTACCTCTTTAATATATTAATAGGTAGCTACATTATTAGATACAATAGTGTTGGTATTTCATGTGCCATCTTTAAAACTGCTTTCTACATAAAATAATATTAAAATTTAAAAAGCATGTTTAAAATTTACTTAGGTAGGTATGTTTTTGATACAAGTTTAATTGGATACCTTATTTAATCCTTTGTTTATAAAAGGATTAACAAAATAACACGAATAAAAATAGATTATTATTTACTTATACGCATTAGTGTGTTTAATTTTTACTAAGATTAAATAGTACAAAATGGTACCTACCTATATTAATAAAGATCGGGTTCAAACCGTCTAATTTTTTGTATGAGATTTCATTAATAAGATGCTAATCCCAAATATTAAAATTACTAAAATAAACATCTTATAAATTCCCAATATTCCCTATATAAAATGCGTTCGCGCAAATAATAGCCAGGGGCTTTATTCCGAGTTTTAACACGTTCACCGTCGCGCATTTTGCGTAAACTATAAATATTGAAATATAAGTTCTATCCTATTAAATATAGAGTTGAAATTCCAATGCTCATCAGATGTTCAAACTTGCGAAGATTTCGCGTATTTCAAGATGGCCGCATTATTATAGCCAACCTAATACAGACTATTACAATATAGACTACATACTATACATATATAATACAGACTATTGTATCCATTGAAATAGAACTTATATTTCAATATTTATACTTTACGCAACGTCTTGTCGTCTTTAGCGGTTGCAAACTCGGAATAAGGCCCCAGCCAGGTTTTTAAATTTCGAATACTCTTTCTACATCTATCGTTATAATAAATAATTTATTAAGCACGAAATCGGTGATATTGATTTGAGTGAAGCGTAAATTATTCTGTGGGGTTATTACAGAAATAAAGAAGTATAATCCTAAGTATCTATAGTATTTAAAACATCTAGTATTAGAAACGGACTTCTAACTTCACTCGTATAGAGTTATTAGAAGAAAGCTAATAGAGGGCGAGGTTCGTGGGTTCGAGTCCAGGATTTTTTTCATTGCATTTTTATCTTTAAAAATTTAATATAAGATTATCCTAATAAGGAATTTATAAAAATGCATAGTATTTAAAACACTATTCTTATTGGCCCTCATTTTGGATCGTAAATTATATAGAAGTACCGTATCTTCCCCTTATTTGTCAGTCATTTATGTGTACATTTCTGAATATAATTTATAAGCATCTTTCCTTTGCAATATAATGCGCAAAGCATACAATGCAGACATGAAATTTTATGGGCCATTTTACGTTCAAATCGATTGAATGATCGTTCAATATATTTGCAGATGTATTTAGATTTATTTTACACCTTTACTGCTTAAGTGCTCACCTATATTGAGTGCAGTAATTTGTTATAAGTATTATTGTTAAGCTGCAGTAAGCCCTGACTTATTATAAGATTTGTAAACCATCTGGTAAACCGGATGGTGTTTTTTTATCTTTCGTACGTTTTAAAAAAACAACACTTAAGGGTTTACTCAGTCTACCGTCTGTCTATTCGGATCCCGACCTATAGGTACATTCCAATATTTAGCGACTTCCTTGGAAGTATGAATAATACGGAAGGGCCTTAAAAATGCCGCTATACAGAAACCCAAAACAAAGAGTGAGAACAAATATATTTAAACCAATTTGAAAATACTGATCCGTATATCTTTAATAATGCGATTGGTCACTTACAATATGCTTATATCGTTGATTCTAGTACACATTGTACAAGCCTAGAGCTTAGTTTGTGGTCAGAGCAATATGTGTAAATTGTCCTACATATTACTATTATTATAGTTGGCAGGTCAATTGGAATCAGCTAACCACCTAGTCTTACACTAGTTGGTTATGTAGCGTACGTTCGGCGGAGTAGTATTTTTTTATATTATAATGAAAATGTATCGATTCATTTTGATGATGAATAGTAACCTCAATATTATTTCGAGATCTTAGGGCCCGTTCGTTTTGGGACAAAAACATGTTCACAACGACCACGATGTATATTTATGCGTTTTTTTTGAGATTTCGGTGGCAAAAGTGGCGTTGTGATCATATTTTGACATTTGTGGATGTTGACAGTTGTTGTTGTTTTAAACTGCTGCCGCCGTCTTATATTTTTAGATTCAAATTTATAATATTTGAAATCGAAATGATTTTAGAAAGATTTCGCAAATAAATCTAGAGGATTGTACGACTTAACCTATATTTTACTTGACAAGTGACAGTTGGCAGATTCGTGATAAAAATTCCGTTCGATTTGGATAGTGGTAATTGTGGCATTGTGAATGAAACTAACCAAAATATTTGTGATCATATTTCATTCCCAATACGAACGGTGCCTTAAAATGCCTTATTGTTATTAAACAATTTTTTGACTGCATATAGGTATATAAACATGTATCGATTTACGTGAAATAAATGATTTGACAATCAATGCTTTAAAAGGTTAGAACATGTAACCATCCATTTCGCACCCTATTAAATATAAAGCGTGACAGTGGTTAGTGGACAGGATGTATAAAGCACCACCACACACATACAGACAGGCATAGTGGTGATTAACTATTAATTTTACAAAAAATGCCCGCACGGTAATGATAGTCGCACACCCAACAGCTGTGTTACTTGTGGAATAGGGTGACAATACAAAAATTAAAATCAGGACAGTTAGGGTGATTGATTACACGGGTTGCCATTAACAGTTTCTCGACAACTCTCACAATATAAGAATATAGGCAATTAGTACGAGTAGAACTATTAAATACTTATTCTTTGCAATTAGGTACTAATCTTATCTGAGTAGACCCCGTTTAGTGTAAACCAGTAAACCTCTGTATGTCTAAAGAATAGGAAGGAGTAAAGAAGAATAGACATTTCAAATATATCTGTCTCGCTCGCATTCAATTAACCCTCGCTATGGAAAAGAGATAACTTTTGTATCATTTTTTTTTTAATTAATTTTCGTATGAAATGTCAAACGTGTCCATCTTATTTTGTTATTATATCCAACCAATCGTTGCATTATATGATAATATTCTCAATTTTAGATTAGGGTTTGTATGGCGGAATTATTCGGTTCTTAATTTTACACAGGCGATTTTAGGCCATAAAGATACGCATAAATTTAATTTTTATTTTATAAAATAAATAATTATATTAACCATGAAGCTAAAAAAACGCGCCCCGCGCCAATGGAGTAAGCATAATACATAAATTGTTTCATAATAGTGCGTTACCGGTGTCGCCAATTTCCGAGGCGAACAAATGAAGAACGGGGAAAAAGGTGTGGCTTTAAATGGCAGCTCAACGCTTCTGACACTTAAAAAACTGCTTGAGAAAAAAAGAGATACAAGCAAACACGAATGTGTGCTCGTGTCTATGAAGTGTATTGTTTTTTTATTATAAAAAGCTAAATATTTAATTGCATACTTAATAGTTTCGATAGTGTTGCCACCGACAACAAATATTATTACTTATCGATATAAACCAAATATTTTGGGATTTATAGCGATCATCAAAGATTAATAATTATTTATCGATATACAATTGTAATACACACACATATCATCACGGTAACCAGCGGAGGGGTTTTAATCCCACCTCGTTGTAGCCGATGGTATGAGTCTACACCGAACAAGTGGCTAGCTCGTCGCGATGTTTTGAATAGACTCAATAACTTTGAAAAATATACTTTGGGCTAATATGATCAAATCAAACAACTTTTCCATGGAACCATGTATCGCAAAAGAAAAAAAAATGGCCTTCTCCATACAAACTTACTACGTTAAAATGACCAATTTGTATGGGGAAGTACATTTTTTTTTCATTTGCGACATATGGTTCCATAGGAAAAATTGTTGGATTTTATCAGCAGAACCTCATATTAGCCCAAAGTACATCCTTTCAAATCCACCCTGATAGACACTTTCGCATTTTATTTTTATTTTTTTTTAATTTTTTTATGAGAGCTCAACATGTGACCTTGCATCCACCTGATGTTAAGCAGTATGCAATACCCATGAATGATAGCAACAAGCGGATGCATACAGGTGCACCGCTGGTTGCCATCATTATGCCGGCTTAAGATGCCTATTCACGCTTCGTTTAAAGGACTCTAGGTTATAAGAGGAAGGAAACACGCAAGCTGGTAGAGCATTCCACATTTTAATAGTACGGCAGATGTATGAATCGCCAAAACGTTTAGTACGAGTTGGTACATCCGCCACGGTATACATATGCATTTTGCAACCAGTGCGTGTTGTCCTGTAACGGAAAGGGGAAAGGGGAATAATGTTAAAAAGCTCTTCAGAGCACTGTCCATAGTATAGGCGGTAAAATACGCTCAGCAATGCCACATCCCTGCGAAGCTGCAACGGCTCCAAGGTTTTATTGAGATTTTCGTCTCCAATAATTCTAGTCGCTCGCTTCTGCAGGGTATCGAGAGCAGATAACAGATACTTGGCAGATCCGTCCCAAAGATGCGAACAGTATTCCACACAAGGTCGAATTTGAGCCTTATATAGCATTATTCTTAACCTGGGTGTGAAAAACCGACACACTTTATTTATGATGCCAAGTTTTTTTGAAGCTGTTTTTGCAATGCTCTCGATATAATTACGGTGGTTAAGATCGGAACGTATGTCTAAACCAAGGACATTGAGGGATAGTAAAAGCATTTATAATACTAGTGGATTTAAAAAATGTAGGTATATAATAATATAACAATAAGTTAAAATATTTTATTAAATTAAATTATTTATTAAATTAAAACATATGCACAACTAACTACATGTACCTACTAAACTCAATCTCAACATTTTTGACCAAGGGGAAGTTATACTCAAACTACAAAAGGCGAAAAACAATTAAATCGTAGCTTGATTCGTCAAAATGTACTGAACATACACGGGTATCCTCTACCCATTTACGTTTTAATGCCGGATCTTTCGGGAAACTGTAACATGTATAGAAAATATAATTAGTTATATTTAAAAAAAAACAATAATTGTATAATATCTCATAACCCTGAAAGTATTTACAAAAATCGAGTTTATCAACTGTAAAATCACATCACTAAATAGTAACTGACAAACCTCGTTGGACGGTTCTGTTGTCGCCATACCTTTTGATTAAATTACATTGAAAAGATTATAAATTATTTTAAAGTATCGAAATTCTTATTAAAAATAAAAACACATCACTAGTTCTTCAACTTCTAACTGTTGCACATAGTTTGACAGTTACCGTCAGATTTTGATATTTTAATTATGGGTTTTATTATTATTTTTTATTAAGGTTTAATATAAGAAAAACATGATAAATACATACTTGAAATACGTGACACTATTAACTTTTTTTTAATAGTAGTTTCTACACAGCTTTAATGCACAATTAACCATTTTTCCGACAATAAAAGCGGAGCTCTTTTCGACTTTCTCCGCCGAACGCACAAATCAGACTGAGGATGTAAAAAATGTGAAAGTGTGTGTGAGTGACAAATTTGTCACTCGCGCGGCACCCTGCAAATTGAATGATGCTTACTCCAGTAGGGGCGCGCGGACGGGCACGGTTTTTACCTTCATGATATTAACTCTTATGCAATTATAGTAACTCTTGGCAGATTAATTTATAACCAGTGCTTTATAAAAGTAAAAAAAAGAAACTCTTTTCATAATGAGTACCTACGCGGCGAGATATTATGTAGTACAGGTAGATCCTGTAAGTTATAATAAATTAACAAAATTTATGGCTAGCAATAAAACATTAAAAAAACCCTTTTAGTTTTATTATTACTCTAATAATATTTTTCTAGTTGACAATTATTTATTACCTAGTAACCTAACTGCACAAATTTATTCACTTTCAGTTTTTTTTTTATATTTAGTTTAGGGCATTATCTACTCATCTTTTGTACGTCAAACTACAATTAGATTTTTTATATAAACTGTGTCGAGGAAATCATATTGTTTATACTTACACTAACCTATTCGGTTTGTTGTTTTGGTTTTTCGAGCCGGTTAAGTTACTGGACAAACTGAAACTGTACATCGACATTTTTCCTGCAAGACGCAATATAAAGATTGGTTAACCTCTGGATCTTCGTGTGTTAAATAAAGTGGGATAAATAAATATAAATATAATCACGGGTGCCTTACGGCGCCCGAGACCGCCTTGACGGCTTCAGGGACAAAACAAAGTAGGATATTATATAAATAATTACTTAAGCTCCTACACAACACGGAAAGGCACAAGGCCATAGAGCCATGCTTTTAACCCGATAGACATACAGGGTGAATTTGAAAGGATGTACTTTGGGCTAATATGAGGTTTTGCTGATCAAATCGAACAACTTTTCCCATAGTACCATGTGTGAAATGAAAAAAAAAAATTGGCTTCCCCATACAAATTGGTCATTTTAACATTACTAGTTTGTATGGAGAAGGCATTTTTTTTTTCATTTGCGGCACATGGTTCTATGGTAAAAGTTGTTCGTATTGTTCAGTAGAACCTCATATTAGCCCAAAGTACATCCTTTCAAAGTCACCATGTATATCAATGGCATAATGCATTTACCACATTCGTACACAGTAAATTTCAGATTCAATACAAGTCGTGTCTGTATTTATCAAACAATTTACATAATATATTTGTGCACTATGCCATCGAATATAGAACTTACCAAAATGGTTTTTTTTATCGAATAATAATTTGGCAACCGAAAACTCCCTCCCTTTATCTAAGTGGTAACACGAGAACATGTGATGCGCGCACGCAACCCCTTTGGTCATGTTGTGAGATGACAGATGCATGCCCAATGCACAATGGACGCATGTCCACGCTTTGTAATTCAATATTGGAATGCATAGCGAAAGCATAGTATGGACAGGTCTAAAAGATAATATATAAATGAATCTCAATTCTTTGGATTGTTTCTTTAAAATAAAAAGTTTATAGTTTGCAAATTTTAATTAAATATAAAACAGCATATTTTTTTAGTTTATACCTAATTTTGAATACTTACCTATATATTTTTTAAACTGCGTCGTCATATCACCTATCTTGGTTTTTTAAATAATACCGTTTTAAATAAAATCAAAATGATTTATCTTGTTGATCTACGTAAATAAATAACTATATAAGCACCTAAACATACAATGAAAAATAATGCACATTAACAGTATAAATATGCTATTAAATATTTAATTAGGTGCTGTAGGTGTGTTCAGGAGATGGCGCAGATAGTGCTATTTGCTGATGATACATCTCTACTGTTTAAAGTTAGTAGAAAAGATAATATATTATCATCAGCAAATGACACTCTGGAAATGGTTTCGAAGTGGTTCACCGCGAATAATTTAGTTTTAAATGCTAAGAAAACTAAGTGTCTAAAATTTACGCTCCCCAACGTAACTGGTATTAATTCCACAGTGAAGTTAGGTGGTACTAATCTGGAATTTGTTGACTCCACTGTGTTTTTAGGGATCACAGTCGATTCCAAACTACAGTGGAAAGCTCACATAAATACTCTATCCAACAGATTGAGCTCTGCTGCATATGCAGTCAGAAAAATCAGACAATTAACTGATGTTGCAACAGCCAGACTAGTGTACTTCGCCTATTTTCACAGTATAATGACGTATGGTCTTATAATGTGGGGATCCGCGGCAGATTTTGATAGTATATTTATTTTACAAAAGAGGGCTATTCGGGCAATGTATGGCATGAAAGCTCGTGATTCTCTCCGGGAAACATTTCCTATGATTGATGTATTGACACTACCATCTCAATATATTTATGAGAATTTATTGTACGTCAAAAAAAACTTAAGTATGTTTAGTAAAAATGGCGACAGGCATAATTTAAACTTAAGAAATATAGATAAAATTGATATTCCAAAGTTTAGACTGCAAAAAACTAATAAATGTTTTGTCATTAACAGTATAAGGTTATTTAATAAATTACCTAAAAGTATTATAGATTTAAGTGAAATAAAGTTTAAAAATTGTATAAAACAAACATTAATCCATAGGGCTTACTATAGAGTTAATGACTATATTAATGATAAAGATGTCTGGACCCGTTCTGATCTGCAATTGAGGTCTCACAACTAGTATTGCCTTTTCAAATGAGTACCCTAGTAGGTATGTTAAATCTGATATTGTAATAACTTATTATTACTTAATTTATTTTTTATTATATTTAAATTTTATCTTTGGATGAGGTATATCTTATGATTACTTATTAATATTTACATTATGCAGGTACTCTGTTATTATATATTATTATTTAGTAAAGTGCCTGTACTCTTTAGTATTTGCAGTTCTGTACATTGGTACAGCAACCAATTGCTAAACTGTTAAATAATCTGCCATAGGGTGTTTTGCGCATGCTTTTAGTAGGGTTAGAGCATTTAATGTATGCTGCGATATGCATATCGGTAACTCAATGGCTATATTCCTCTGTTAGTTTGTGTGAAGCACCAGAGTTTTTTACTTGCTGGTACCTTTTTCTCCGGGGTGTCTCCGGAGGGATCGACTTTACAACTAGTGTTTACGCCCTTAAAGATACCGATCCATATAACTATGTTAATGCAATTGATGGTCATTTAAAAATATCTACAGCCAATATAATGATAATATAAGAACTAATATTTAAGGCGTGGATACGGTTGGTGAGGTCGGTCGCCTCGGTGGCACCCTTGTATGGCAGATGATAATCGGAAGGTCAATGGAATCAGCTAACCACCTAGTCTTACACTAGTTGGTTATGTAGCGTGCGTTCGGTTGGTTGGTTTTTTCAATACTTTTATTTATGACACCTTTTATTAATTAATCTATAATGGTTATATATATATATAGCAGCCTAACCAAACGCACTCTAGACCTTATTGTTAAAACTTTTTTTTTTTTTTGACTATTCATAAATATCTGTAAAGATTTACATGAAATAAATAAGATTTGATTTGTTAAAACATTATTAATGGTTTAATCCCTGAAAAAAAAAATTTCGCCCGGTATAGAACAGAAATTATTTACCAATCGAAAGACTTTTTACTAGTTTCAAAATGGCACATCCCTACTATTCTTTTGTAAGTTGGACAGGTGTTTTTACAAAAGAATGGAATCAAAAGAGATTTGAAAACGGTATCTCAACGGTTTTGGCAAAATATAATTATTAGAAAAATGTGCACAATTGTTTCTTAAATCTAATAGGTATATAAAATTCTAGTGTCACAGTGTTTGTAACCAAATTCCTCCGAAACGGCTTGACCTATATGTTTTTCTTTGTGTATATTCGTTAGGTCTGAGAATAGGTTGTAAACCCTAAGTGATAAGGGTGATCCAAAAAAAAAATTGGACATAATTTTTTTTTTTGTTTCATGATTTGCCGTAAATAAATACATATAACCCACTTAATTTTCACGATAAAATGGTTTTTGGACGAGTTATAAACTCTGCTTTTCACTTCGATTGCGAGGAAATAAAACAGTAGTACTTATATAACATAACATTTATTTAATTAAAATTCAAAGTAAAATTAGTACAGTTTTGAATACTGAATGAAATTGTTTTTATGTAAATAAAAACAATTTCAAGTGTAAATAATAAGTGGATTGAAGAAGTATTTGTTAAAGCATAGTACACAGCCTTTCTATTACATGATTAACTGGATATAAAAATCTGAGATAGATAGAAAATATAGTAAAAACGGCCCAAGGGTGCGATTTTTGATTGTCACCGATGAGTTTGATATCACCAGTGAGAAAAATATCACCGATGACTAGAAAATCACGATTTATCAAAAGTCCTATTTTTGAAAGTCATATGTGTCAAATAATTTCTCATTCACTAAAGCTACTTGCGTTTCGTTACACGAAGAATACATTGTTTGTCATTCTTGTTTCTCATAATAATTGACATGTCTATGATGGAAAAAAATTCAATGGTGGAACGGAACTTAACATACATTATTTGTGTAATATCTGTCATCGAGTGGTAGGAGGCACTCGTATTGATATCATAGGTATGATATTTTTGTCACCCGATGAGATTAAAAAACACGAACTTTGGAAATCGATGCCTTTTGTGACATTTCAGTGATATTTAGTCATCCGCTGATATTAAAAAATCGCACCCAGGCAAGAATGTACATAATAATATAATATATGTTTATAAGCGAGAATGTAATATAGGTTCAGACACACTATTTATTACAAAATACCAATTCATGTGAACGAGTATCAAAATTGAAATAACTTAATTATTCATTATAGCTGCAATATCGAGTTGAAATTTCAATTATGCGAGAGCCCCGCTTGCTATCAGCAACCAAATAAAATATTCACCAAACAATTTGCTTGAATATTTTTAACGAGAAACAAATTAAAAGCTATTTTATGCATAATTTTTAGACTAGCAAGGCCTTGCTTTGCGGTTTTACCCGCTGTTTCATTTAAAATAAATCGAATTATTACTTTGTTTTTGCTTTGCGTTCTTTTTTTTGTTGTTTTTAATTGGTGTAACCCTTGGAGGCTGAATTAGATTATTTTTTTTATTGCACAAATTTGTACATAGGCGAGTTTAATGTGTTTGAGTGTTGAGTGAAATATGTTTAGGGTGCAGGGTTACGATTTTTGAATGTCAGCCATGACTAGACTAGGAAATCACGATTTATCAAAACACCTATTTTTGTAAGTCATATGTGCCAACTTGCAAATATTTTTTCATTCGTAAAGCTACTTGCGTTTCGTTACACAAAGAAAATATTGTTTGTCATTCTCATAATAATTAACATGTATTGTCTATGCTAAAACATAATAATTTGAATGGTGGAACGGAACATTATACCTACATTTTCTGTGATGATTATTATCTGTCATCGGTGACTTTATTTACGAGTGGTAGGAGCATAGTTTTCTCTGTCTACGGGTAGGTGGCACTCGTATGAGGAGTTTTCTTTTTGCCGGTTCCAAAATATTCCACTAGATGGCTGCAGGAGAGATATCCACAAAAAATGTCAAAAAAGGCAGTTTCTATACTTGAGTAGTCTATATAAAAATATAGACTACTCAAATATAGACTCTATGAATTAAAACTAAATTTTGGTATTGCAAGACATGTTATATTTTTACCATATTTTGTCACTTTTATATGTATCTACTTACTCGTTATTCTTGCTCTCTATAATCTTTAGTAGATACCCTGTCAAGAAAAACTTCGTAAAAAAGACTATGGTACCTTAGAAATTCAAATTTAATTATTAATATGATGATATTTAAAAGAAAAAATATTGCTTAAGTTGGTGCCGTAAGGCAAAGTGCTCAGGATATTAGTGTATATGTTAAACAAAGTTAAGTAAATTTTATAAATTATTCATATAAAGGTATTTGTTTTCCTATTTACCCTAAATTTTGGGTGTATTTTATATATTACCGCTATCTATTTTGACAGTTTTTGTAGATAGCGACTAAATGCCATCTGTTGCGTTAAATAATAACTACTGGAAAACTCCTCATTGTAATCATAGGTAAGATATTTTAGTCACCCAATGATATTCAAAAATACGAACTATAGAAAACCCAAGGGGTGCGATTTTTGAATATCAGCGGATGACAAAATATCTCTTAATGTCAAAAAGTCATCGATTTATAAAGTTTACTTTTTGAATACTTTTACTCATAATAAATATTATTGCCTATGAAATTCCGCCATTTAGAATAGGGAATATGCATATAACGCCAATTATTATTATTTTAATATATAATGTTCCTTTTATATCTTTGAACATATTTACAGTAATCTATTTTATTTTGTATAGTTATTTTTTTATAAATACGATTTTAAAATTTTTTTTTTTTGTAGAAACGGAACGCATTTCTAAACGCTACTACATACATGTGACGTTATTCGCGCACAAACAAATGTCAACGTGTGTTCTGAGGCTCTACCATGGGTTTGTGCATTGTAGAAACATAACGTAAAGTTTGTAAACGTAACACGATAAAGTTTAAACCCTTTTATTTTGGTGTTATTACCCTTTAAAAAAATGTTTAATATTTGTTTTTAGGTTCTAATGTAGTTACTCTATCAAGTAATGAAATACAATAAAAATATACATATACCCTATTATGTATTAGTTTAGAGAGAGAGACAATGCTCTTAGTTATCCATGGATTCTATTTGTGGGAGTCGGGTCCATCCAAGGAAATAAAGATAGAGAGACGCCTTTGGGCCTTAAATCGCCTTTCCAGTCATGAGAACCGAAGATGGCCGCCGCCATATAATTTAAAAAAAAAGTGAGAATATTATAAGCAATCACTGAGCGTTGATTGGTTGAAGTGAGAACTTAATATAGCGGCAACGCATTCGTTTTATAGGCCATTTAGGCATTAGGCCGGTTACATATATTATTATAAAATTCATGGGTCCATCGCGTGGTTGGGAGTCAGGGGGGTGAACTGCAGCTTTCCCGGGCTTGAGACCGCGAAGTAAGTTTAAATAACTTTAACTCTCACCTGCGCTGTGTTCACTACCCTCTCTACTCAACCAAATACTATATGATCCTGTTAGCGCCATCTTGGAAACACGTTGCATAAAAGTTCCGACAGCTAATCTCGGAAGGCCAAGATTCTTCAACAGACGATGCAATGACTTTGCAGGAATTCCTCTTGCACCAACTTCCACTGCATAAAGTTTCTAGTAATTTCATTTGTGAGATCAAAGTATTTGCTTGACTGATGGTGTGGTCTTTAGGAATTTACTTACATTAAAATGTATACTTATTTTTAAATTTCGAAAAATCGGCCTTTCCTTTTGTTTAGGGTAATAAAAGTATAATAAAAATAATAAATTAACAACAGTGTATTTTTTATTAAATATCTTTATTAACTTTATTTTATTTACATTTTATTCGAATAATGAAACATTTTTATACAGTTTTGTATAGAAATCATACATACGAAGAACAAATAATTTTATTGTATTTATTATTACCTAGAGTAAACATAAAATTGAACTTTAAATTTTTAATAATTTTCATTCATTAAAAAAAAATCTAATAACACTAAAAACGATTTATTTAGACGTTCGCGACGACGTGCGACGAGTATATAGATTACATAGTCCTATGTGCGAGTGAGATATAAATACTATGATTGAATGCTTATGCCGCGTAGATAACCAGTATTAAAACAAGAAAATTATTCTTGTTTGATAACCCGGTTATCTAAGAAGACTTTTTTGATAACTGGGTTATCTATGAAGAATTTTAATTCCTGTTTGTGAACCGCGAGGGCGTCATTTTATAACCAGTCATCTAGGAGGAATAAACATTATTGATTCAGAACCGCAGTTCTCAACAAAAAAAAACCTTGTTACACACTTGCATAACCATGACATTATTATGACAATGTCACAGAATGGTTATGTAACAAGAATATTTTTTTTCTTTCATATCTAGTTATAAAATTATGTCCTAGCGGTTCACAAACAGGAATTCAAATTCTTCGTAGATAACCCAGTTATCAAAAAAATCTTCTTAAATAACTGGGTTATCAAACAAGAATTATTTTCCTATTTCAATACTGGTTATCAAACTCTAGTTATCTACGCGGTATAAGCGGATTGAAAGTCTTACAATCGACAAAATAATAGCCGTAATCTAAAAATTACACTTGTGAAACCGCACATAGCTAGTGTTTAATAAAATAAATAATATTTTTTATAATATATGGCATAAATTTGCCATTTTTTTATTATTAATAACAATACAGAATTAACTCTTCCCCATTCTTACTCTTAATTTATAAAACGTTGATCAAATAAAATTAGCTAACAAGGCATATGATTGGTGTAATTTTTTTATGACATTGCTATAAATAAATATAAATTAGTTTGTGACCAAAGCAACATGTGTAAAATGTCCTACATATTGAATATATATATTATCTATTGACACATTTGGGCTATGTTCCTGTATGTCAATGATCTACTTATATAAAAAAGCTAAAATTAAAACAACTATTTAAGAAGCCAGGAAATGGATTCGCGAACTAGAACGTCGCTTAACTTTTGAAAATACATATAAAAATCTTACTTTAGTTGTAATTTCAAAAGTTAATCGATTTTTTTATAAAGAGACTATGTAATTAGGATCGAGTAAGTAATATTGGCATCTCCACGTTATTATTTTTTACAAAAAATCTTTAATATTACTGAAAGCAGAGTTTAGACTTTTTTAGACGATTTTTCGAGTTCGCGAATTCATTTCCTGGACTTTTAACTAATCAATATAGAACTTATTCTTTCATTATGTATAATTTTTACATTAGTTTAATAATTTGTTAAAACTGTATAATATTAGTATTGCAATGTGTATGCCTGTAATGCTTTAATAATATGTGGGACAAATTACACATATTGCTCTGGTCACAAACTAAGCTTAAGTTTGTACTATGTGTACCAGAAACAACGATATAGTACATATTATATTTTATAAACACCCAGACCATGACAAACTGTACAGAAAAAACATACAATTTTTTTTAGCCATGGGTAAGAATCGAACCCACGACCTCTGGATACAACGCAAAGGCGTACCCACTAGTCTACGGAGACGGTCGAGGTTATTGGACATGGATAATAAAAAAAAATGGATTCCATGGGAAAAGTTTCATATAAATCTTTTCACCACTTACTTTTGAATTAACTATAACGCATTTTTAGTTCTCAAAATTTCCGCTTGGGGCGCTGTACTATTTCCCATACAAATTTTAGTTAACTCACACTAGTATTGCTATAGTTTTATTATTGATCACACTTTTTTTTTTATTTCATTATAATTATATGTTTTTAGTTAGGGCCGTTATATAACAATAGAATATTTGCAGTTTTCCTTTACGCAGCACCTATTTGCAGTATTGGTAGGGCCAACTGAAATGCATTTTGAATGTATGTGGAACTGTTGCCAGACTGAAAAAATAAAAAACAAAAACATAATTAAATATATTTTATATAAAAAATAACAACAGGCTACCTACTTAATTATCATCCATTTTATATATCACATATATATATATATTAAACCCCGCTGTGTACCATTGAGTTTTTAATCTAAAAAATTATGTACATTTTTTTACATTGTAAATTATATACCACAGTTTCACTATTCCAACTTAGAAAACTATTTATAGGTGGGTTATTGAGTCTATCCAAACATCGCGACGAGCTAGCCACTTGTTCGGTGTTGACTCATACCATCGGCTACGAGGAAGGATTATAATCCCTTTACTGTACCACGGTACCCTGAGGCCGTCTACGCGGTCTAGGTGTTGCCTCCGAATACCATCGGCGAATTGAGGACGGGTTAATCCCTCCGCTGGGCACCCTGAGGCAGTTTAAACGGTTCTCGGAAGCCAAAAAGGCACCCGTAATGGTATTTATTAATTAATACGAACGAAGGCAAAAGCTATATATTAATAATAATAGGTAGGACATTTCACACATATAGATAGACTTGATCACAAACTAAGCTCTAGGCTTGTACTATGTGTACCAGAAACAATGATACTAATACATATTATATTTTATAAACACCCAGACCATGACAAGCTTCAGAAAAATATACCAATATTATATGCATGGGAATCGAACCCACAGCCTCCAGATAACCATTGGACCACGCAGGAGATTAAATATCATGATATAAAACATAGTTTACCTCCAAAAAGACGTTAGTAATATACGTATTTATTTGTTCCTTATTCTCAGAGGGCAGAGAGTTCAATCTTTCAGTAAATCTTGTGGCGAGATCACTCAAATGCCTTGTCAGTACCACTGTCATTCTGGAAAATTAACAAAAAATACAGTTATAAAAAGAAACTATTTAGTATAACTATATGTATACATATAGTTAAATAATATTGACCTTGGACTTTGGTCCCTGGTTCCAATCCCGGTGTGTACCAATGAGTTTTTAAAAAAATAACTATGTACATTTGTTTGACAACACCACAATAGTGCCCCGGAGAAAAACGGAACTACTCAGGTTTGAATCCCGGTGTGTACCAATGAGTTTTTTATTAAAATAACTATGTACATTTGTTTGACAACACCACTATAGTGCCCCGGAGAAAAACGGAACTACTCAGGTTTGAATCCCGGTGTGTACCAATGAGTTTTTTATTAAAATAACTATGTCCATTTGTTTGCAAACACCACTATAGTGCCCCGGAGAAAAACGGAACTACTCAGGTTTGAATCCCGGTGTGTACCAATGAGTTTTTTATTAAAATAATTATGTACATTTGCTTGACAACACCACTATACCTCGAAGAGCACGTTAAGCTGTCAGCCCCGGTGTCACTATACCAACTTGTGAAAAGGTTTATTTCGGACCTGGTATTTGTTTTTTAAAGAGCCTCTAAGGAAAAGTTTTAAATACACCAGTAGCTCTACCACAGGTTTGTATACTAAGGGCTGATTTTTCAATCCTCTGATAAAGTTATCCAACAGATAACTTGTATGGAGAAAGAATAAGTTTGGCAGTTCTTCATACAAGTTAGTTAACTTGTCAGATAACTTTATCTGACGATTGAAAAATCAGCCCTAAAAAGGGCTATATTCCGCAGTTAGTTAAGTTTTAACTATACAACATAACTGTCAAGTGAGCTATTTAGGTTGCCATCTTGGATCTATAATTATCTCTTTCTATAATACAGCAAAAAAGAAGACAGAAATATTTTATTAGTTTTTTCTTAAATAGATTTCTTATATTTAATCTAATCAGGCGTTATTTTGTGAATGTTCATTATATAAATGATAGTAAAATTATAATATTAGTTTGCAATTATTCCGCTTTTGATGTACTAATTATGTGTTACATGTAACAAAGAAATATCACCAACAAACGAACACCTTTTTCGGCACGTGTTTCACCTTTCAATGAGGGATCTTCAAGGGCCTTATTCCAAGTTTGCAACCGCTAAACACGACGAGACGTTGCGTAAACTATTAATGTTGAAATATAAGTTCTATCCTGATAATTTTAGAGTTGAAATTACAATGCTCCAAACACGTTCATACTTGCGACTAATTCGTGTATTTCAAGATGATAATAAATTATAATAATAAAAATCGTTTATTTGCAAAAATATGTCACAATAAGCTGGTAGGTAGTTTTGACAAGTTTAACATATTTTACCGCTAGCGGTGTGCAAATATTTTACACATTTTTTAAGAGTGATAATAGTATATATATTTACACTATAACAATAATCCTACTTTTCCACAGTATAAATTATTCAAAATTCATGGTATAACAATAATAACAGTTAGAAATAATTTACAAATAAAATTTAATAATCATTTAA
The DNA here is from genome assembly GCA_947458855.1 of Monopis laevigella. Taxonomy (NCBI): domain Eukaryota; kingdom Metazoa; phylum Arthropoda; class Insecta; order Lepidoptera; family Tineidae; genus Monopis; species Monopis laevigella. The sequence goes on along the minus strand of OX381594.1, from coordinate 10,270,269 downwards.
AATTCACATTCAGCATTTAAAGCAATAAATAGGCTTTAAATTTATTTAAATATTTGACAGTTATTTATTTGATATACCTATATAGTTGTATATATTATATATTTATAGTTGGTATGGCATTAATAGGTATAACAAGTATAATCTCAAGTATATATAATATGCTTGAGATTATTTCACAAATTTCATTCCATAAATTAATTTATACAATTCATATTCAATATTTGTTAGTCATAATTATTGTTTGTATTATTATAACATTTATATTTTATTATTATTTATAAAGAAAACGATGGCAGCATTATTATAGCCAACCTACCTAATACAGACCATTGGAATAGAACTTATATTTCCATATTTATAGTTTACGCAACGGCTTGTCGTGTTTAGCGGTTGCAATCTTGGAATAAGGCTCCAGGACAAAATATTCTATGATGACAATGTTATATGGATTGGCTTGAACAAATTTAGTATAGGGCAGCTGGAAATATTAATTTGATCATTAAGTAATGTTGGAGAGGAATTTTTAATTATTTTAATATGTTTAAATGCAAAATTTTATTTTTATTGACGTGAAGCATTTTGAATTTATTTATTGTGTCAATAGATTTCTTGTCAAAGTGCTATCCCTTCAGGTTGCGTTTACGAAACGTGCAGTTAAATTGTTGATCTATTAACTCATAATGTAGGTGTATCTAATAAATATTTTATATCAATATAACAACTTACTGGGTCATAGCATCAGCTTCGTCAGCCGTAGATCTTCTGTCTTTAACCAGTAGCATTTCACCAGTCTTATGGTAAAGTTCTACGCACAGGGCTGTGCTTTGTGCTAGACCGCTTACTGCTTTCTTATAAAGCGCTTTATGCGTTATTTTACTATCTTCGGTAGTATTATCTAACCATTCTAGAGTTTCTGTAAATTGTCTGTAAAGAAAATTAATAAGGTGTAATGAATTTGTATGGCGGCCATCTTTTTTCTCATATTTGAAAATGCGATTTAGGCTTTAGGGCACTTAACTATATCCAGGGTGACTTTGAAAGGTGGTACTTTGGGGTAATATGAGGCTTTACTGATTAAATCAGTACCATGTGTCGAAAATAATAAATAATGCTTTCTTCATACATACAAACTAGTAATGTTAGAATAACCAATTTGTATGGGGAAGCCATTTTTTTTTTACATTTGAATATATGGATCCATAGGGAAAGTTGTGAGATTTGATCAGTAGAGCCTCATATTAGCACAAAGTACATAAAATTCATCCTGGATATAGTTAAGTACCATAAGGCCTAAATCGCATTTTCAAACATGAGAAAAAATATGGCCGCCATACAAAACCATAACATAAAGTGAGAACAAAAAAATATGTAAAGAGAAAATATTCGATTGTTTGTTTGTTCTGGGTACTCCAAACTGCTAACCCGATTTAAAAAAAATATCTCAGCCATAGAAAGCTTTATTATTAGCGAGTAAAATGTAATATATTTTATTATCGATCCGATTTATTTTAAATTAAACTCGGATAAAACAGCTGGGCTCTGCTATGATAATACCTATTATAATACTATAATGCCTATGTGCCTGAATGAAAAATAGTTCAGGCACAGGCAAAGTTAGGTTCTTAGCCTTATTTTGCCCACCGCCCACTTTGAGGTTTTTTTTTCTAGCGCCCCCCATTTTTTTTATCTTCTGTCGCAAATGTAAAACAGCAATTGCCACGATTATAGTTTAATATGTATTAAAAGTGTAATATTATATAGTCATAAGAAAGGATAATATGATTCCTATCCTATTGCTGAGTTTAATAAACATCATAGGTTTCTTGGTATTGACCAGGTTAGAATGGAATCAGCTAACCACCTAGTCTTACATCAGTTGATTATTTAGCGTGCGTTCGGTTTATTTATATTAGTAATTATCATATTAAAATTTTCATTCTAATGAGCGTTTAATTTCTAAATCTCAGCATGATATTGCTAATAAAAAATACTCCTCGTTCTTTTGGTAATGAATAGCAAACTAACCACACGTACTCTAAGACCTCATTGATTGAAACTTTGACTATTCATAAATATCTGTAAAGATTTACATGAAATAAATCATTTGAATTAAAAGAAGAATGTTTCATCGAGAACAATTAATATACATATTTAATTACATCGAGAAGATTTATTATTAACATTGAAATTTGCTTTACTTTAACGTGCCCTCGCTTTTATTGTGTCATCTCAACGCCCCCTAATTTTATACTGCCCCCCTCAAATGCACACAAGGGGGCGTTATCGCCCACGATATACGAGCCATCTTTTGAAAATTATTAAAAAATAATTATATATATTAGTATTTAAAAAAAAAACTTACTGTACTAAAGGTTGGAACTGTAGTTTCAATCCAAGATCCTGTGTCGCTTCCTGCAGTCTCTGTAGAAATATATCCGGGTTGGTACAACTCTCGCATTCCTCTTCATCCTCGTCGGGCATCTCACACAGTTCTACGAGAAAATACACCTAACCGTTACTTAGAGCAATAAATCATTATTAAGGCAAGAAATTTTGTGAAATAATTTATGGATATTCCAGTCATCCCTCACGAAATTTGTCATTGCTTTATTTTCTCATTACAGAAACATCAATACAATGAAATAAATAGTACAGAATCTGTGTGAGGCTTAGGTTTTGTATCTCCAAGAACCCACCCATTACAAAAATATAATAAACAGTTAACAAATTATTTCTTTATAGAGCAATAACATGTTTTTAGCTTATAGTTATCAGGGGCTGATCCAGAAGTTGTTAATTAATAAAATGTAGTTAAAACAAATAATTCTTATAAAAACAAACCTATTAGAATAAATAATAGGTAACAATTGACTGCCTCCGTAGACTAGTCGCGTTGTATCCGGAGGTTGTGTGTTCAATTCCCACCCACAACAAAAAAATATTAGGACATTGTTTTGTACATTTTGTTATGGTCTGGGTGTTTATAAAATATAATATGTATTATATTGTTGCTTCTGGTACACACAGTACCAAGCCAAGAGCTTAGTTTGTGACCAGAGCAATATGTGTAAATTGTCTACATATTAACATTATTATTAATTTATTAAATTAAATAAATCTAATATTGAAGATCAGGCCGAATAATCATCACCTGTAAATTTGTTTGCATTGTTTAACAGTTTTATAAAAACATATTATTTACTTATTTCATTGATTAGTCTCACCTGCAACCTGCTGAAGAGTTTCTTTGATTTCCTGTCGTTTCTCAACATCCACGCTCCGCAGCCTTTCTTCTATCCTCATACTGACTTGTTTTGATAGCATCTCCAAAGCTTCTAAATGGACAAGACCTGGAAAATACATACTAATATATATCAATGCTGAAATGGATATGTCTGTTTGTTTGTTTGGGACACAACATCAAAACTATTAATTAAATATTATTAAATTAAATTAATTAAAACTAAATACCATGGGATCGACATAGGGTATGTTACATTTCGACATACCTACCTGAGGTGCAGACATCAGGGTGTTTGTGTATTAAAAGCCTCTTAGGAAAGGTTTTAAAATACATGAGTTAAAAAAGGTGACTTTGAAGCACCTTTTTTTCTTGACCTACGAGTATATTAAAATGGTGATAAAACTGCATTAAAATATTATCAAATTTATATTTACTGTTTGACATTTTATGTCAACATGGTACAACATACTTCAATGATTGGGTAGGAAAATTGAAAATGATATTACACACTTAGGGGTTCCATACCAAAAATTGGAGAATAGAAGGTGAAGGTATTTGTTAGAAATATTAACTTGATGTGTAACAAGTGATTCCTCAGAGAAGAAGATCAGCGTTTTCCCTTCCCACACAAATCTAACCGTATTATTACTAAAAAAAAACGCTTTAAAAGACTTATACTGCAGGAAAATATAAAAACCAATTTATATAGGGTGAATCTTATAAAAATATTATGTTATTTATAAAATTAAATTGATCATTTCAGAGATTAATTTTGAAAACATTTATGCATTCTGTGGCATCAAAGGTTAATAATTGATGTCTGATAGGAGTTTGAACAAGGAAAAATAAAATCAGTACACTTACCTTCAAAATCATCAAACAAAGTCTCATAATGCACTTCCTTAGCTTCCCTTTTGTCTTCCCTAATCTTATCCTCTTCATCTGCCCGGGTCTTGGCTTCCCTCAACACTTGTGATAACACTATCTTCTCCCCAGAATCAAGTCCAAGCATAGCCCGTTTTTTTGCTAACCCAGGGTCACCATCTTGTAGTACCTCCATTGTTTTTTTGCCTATAGTCTCTAGAGTACCTAAACCACCTGCTAGTACTTTTGTACCTGGAAACAAAATAAAAAATATTTATGTAGGATATAAAAGATGATAAATGCTGGATAAATATAAAAACCAACAGATGAACCAGTCATTTTTCAGAATTAGTTTGTGGGTTCTCCAGAGACATCCATCTATTTCTTGTTTAGGTGGTAAATATCTTAACAGGATGTGGTTAAAAAACAAGTTAAGTTTTTTGGCTCGGGCGACATACCTACTTTGAATCCCCAGCTATGTTGAGGATACTACTAAAAAATCCCTCGTCGCTCGGGATTTTCCCTGACCGTCTAGCGTTTTCCCTGACTTTTCCAGTCTCCGAAAATACGCTGACTTTTCCCGGTTTTCCACGTTTTCCAGAAAGTGTCCATCTCATTAATACATATCCATATGTGTATAAACATCCATATTGAGAGCTCAGGGATTTATGTTAATCCCAAAAATAATAATTAAAACAGTACTTTATCCGTGATTCTCCCACAAACTCACTGTTACAATAATTTATAATATCAGTATAAATAATGGCATGAAAATAACAAAAGTAAAAAAAAAATACTCACCAGTGTTCTCAACAAATTTGGTGACACCAGAAAACAAATTGCCAAAAGGAAAAGCAGCATCACCAGCATTCTTGACTTGACTTTGTTCTAGGTTAACATCTGGAGTATTTTCTTTAACATTATTAGTTTTTTTTCCTTCTGTTTCAGTATTGTTGGCTTCTAGTTTAGAAATATTGGCTTCTAGTTTAGAATTATCGGCTTCTATTCTATCTTTATTGGCTTTTAGTTCAGCATCTTGAGCATTTTGTCTGCGAGCTAATTCAAAGGGATCTGGTGCTCCTATACCACTTTCCAGAACTGTAGAAAGTCCCTGAAATTTATCAAGTTTATAAACATTTTATAATAAAAACATATGAAATGTAAAAAGTTATGTTATATTACAGCACATTTATTTGGTGACTTAAGGTTTGATTCTAAATCAATGTAAAGGTAAGCAGTATTTCTAAAATATGTGGTGAACAAGATAAAAAATTAGACTAAATCACACTACATCTTGTAGCTGCCCAGCCAGTGTCTTGGAAATTAAGGTGCAATGGGTTTTATAGGCAAAATATATATTTTCGCATTCAGATTATTTATTTGTAATGAAGGTGTAGGGTGTTTATATATTACTGGTGTGTTTATTACAAGAGTTTTAGGATTATAAACTTTTTAGACAAATACCCCCAAAATATAATAAAAATAATATTTTATACTCTTTGTCTACTACAAAATAAGAGAAATATTTTAACATTGATTGTTTTGTTATTTTTTTTATCTTCATCTTTACACAGACATCAAGTCAACCAGTATAAAAAGAAAGAAATACATTTATTAACTAGAATACAATTACAAAACAGCCGACTTTAGCGTTGTACCCAGAAAGTGGTGGGTTCAATTCTCACCCATGACAAAATCAGAAAATATTAGTATGTTTTTCTGTACAATTTGTCAAGGTCTGGGTGTTTATAAATTATAATATGTATTATGTTGTTGTTTCTGGTACACATAGTACAAGCCTAGAGTTTAGTTTGTGACCCAGAGCAATGTGTAAAATTGGACTACATATTATTAATTACCCAAAAGGTCTGGGGCCTTAATCTACTAAATGAATTAGATATCAACTGCATATCAAAGTTAAATTTGATATACTTCCCATACAAATTGCCAGAGCAATATCTTTAAATAACATTACTATGTTATTTGATTAGTATCCACATTAACTTATTATAATGTTTGCAAACATTATAATAATATGTAAGACATTTCACACAAATTGCCCTAGTTACAAACTAAGCTCTAGGCTTGTAATATGTGTACTAGAAACAACAATACTAATAAATATTGTATTTTATAAACATCCAGACCATGACAAACTGAACAAAAAAACATTTTGGTTTTGTCATGGGTCATTGAACCCACGACCTCCGGATACAATAGTCTCAAACCACTTCAATGAAGACGGTCAATTAGACATTTGTTTATTATACCTATTTTCTATATCAATTAATGAAAATTTTATTGCATAGACTATCTACAAGAACATAAAAGATATAAAATAAAATGAATTAAACCTGTGAAACATGGCTAGTAATAGAAGTAATTCCAGCTGTAGCCGTATTAAGGAGGGAGTCTACCCCCCATCCACTCCAGCCCCAACCACTGGATTTTGTCTCGGTAACTGTAGTTGCTGATAAACGATCAGCTAAGGTCTTTATGCTGTCTTCTTGAAGTGAACTCTGAGATTTTGGTGGTGTTGTTTCCTGAAAAATTTACAAAAATATATTTGATTTTTGTGTGTAAATTGTGGCCTTAACATTTATTAATGTAACTTGGAAATATATTTGTATGTTTCTAAGCTACATTAATAAAGGAGGGTAAAGTCTATTGTATTAAGCAAAGCCAGCTAATCAAAACTATATAGGTAGGTTTACCTAAATAGTTTTATTTATTTTTTAAATAAAAATTAATATTTAAATTAAAAAAAACAAAAAGATAGGTGCCCTGAATCTACTAAATGGTTATGAACTGTATATAAAAGTTAAAATTTGACATATTTCCTATGCAACATATATGTCAAATTTTGACATTGATATGCACTGGATCCAGAATCGCCAACTTAAGTGGCAGTGGGCAAAGCCACATAGCTCGCAGAACGGACGGCTGTTGGGGCTTTAAGGTTCTCGAGTGGCAACCGCATGCTGGAGGATGCAGCAGAGGCAGGCCCCCTACAAGATGGACTGATGACCCGAAAAAAGCCGCGGGAAGCCGATGGATACAGGCAGCTCAGAACCGGTCGTTGTGGCGATCCTTGGGGGAGGCCTATGACCAGCAGTGGACTTGTGAAAGGCTGGCATGATGATGATGATGCACTGGATATCCAATTAATTTATTAGAATAGGGCCCCAGACCTTTTTGTATGAGTCTCTTGACTAAACTAGGAAGTAAGCAGAAGTAAATAGAATAAGCCAGCTAATTAATAACCTTTTCAATATTTACAAATCCAGAATCACTTTGTCCCCAGTCATCAAAATCATCCCAACCAGTATCTTCTTTCTTCTTAGATTCTATTATATCCTTTTGTTTATTGGTTATTTGATCCAGGTTTGGTTCAGTGATTTTTGAATCTTTTGGGATGTCATCATCAATATTAAAGTCATCCCATCCATCTGTTTCAGCAGCCTGTAAAAGTTAAGCACTATAGTATAGTTGAATAGAGCCACTTATAGTAAAGGCCATAAGTAGAACTAGTTAATTGTCAATAAAAGGAAAACTACACCTTCTTCAAAATACCAATTATTTTTATTCTTGAAATATTGGGAAAAAGATTTTTAAATATCATATTATTTATCTTAGACCTTACAATAGAGTTCAGGAAGACACCCTTTTGTGTATAAGGACAGTGAATGCACTTTATTATGAAAGCTATCACTGACGTGGACTAATATACATGGTGGCCGAGTTGGTTAGACCTTGGACTTAAAAACACTTAGGTCCCTGGTTTGAATCTCGGTGTGTACCAATGAGTTTTTAATTAAAAAAATTATGTAGTGAGTCTATTCAAAACATCGCGACGAGCTAGCCACTTGTTCGGTGTAGACTCATACCATCGGCTACGACGAGGTGGGATTAAAACCCCTCCGCTGGGTACACTGGGGCCGCCTAGGCGGTCTCGGGCGCCGTAAGGCACCCGTGAAGATATGTATGTATGTGTGTACTATCACTGACACTAAAATATAACCATAGTCTATATTATCAATAATATAATAATAAACTTCTAAAATTAGCATGCTGTTAATACCCTCGCTGCTTTTTGTCAAATTAAACCCTGAAAGGACACACAACAAACAAAATATGTACAGTAGTCTCCTGAAAATGGTGAACCCACAGACTAAAACTAATTAATCTTCTAGCCCCCCTAGAAAAACATCCAAGCTATGACAATAGTAATCATATGTGGCACAATTTACACATATTGCTATGGTCATAAACTAAACTCTAGGCTTGTACTATGTGTACCAGATATAATATATATTATATTTTTTAAACACCATAACAAACTGTACAGAAAATTTTATTTGCCATGGGTGGGAATTGAACCCAAAACCTCTGTATACAACATCAAAGGCACAATCACTAATATACAGAGGCGGTCACAAACTTTTCTGCCAATGAATTATTAAAATATATTAAAAACTCAGTATAATGTCTCAATAATATCTACAAAAACCACTAGAAACCAACCGCTATAAACTCAAGTATTAGCAGGCTTACTATTTGTGGTATTCTATAATCTTAACAAAAGTATCGATATTAAACTTACGTTTTTAGTAATCACTTTCGTTTGCACAGTAGATTTCTTTTCTTCTTCCAGGCAATCACTGTAGTTTGATGAAGATAATCGTTTTTTACGTTCTTTTCTTAGGTTTACATCATTTAGACCTTCGTCTGCACTTTCAAAGTCTTCACTGTCACTGGTATGCATTTTTTAAATATTTCTAAGAATGCCTACAATTTTAGTTTATGTTTTGTAACGCACTGTAAAATTATTTTAGAAAAATCACCCAACGTGTCAAAATTAGTCAAAAAGTTGTTGACATATTTGCCAACTTGACATTTGGTAGTAGTAGTAGTAGTATTCTTTTAGGAAAGCAAAGAGCATGTGCCCATATAGCCTAGTCGTAGATTATTCTTCAGTTTTAGACTTGATATTTGGATTTTTGAAACTCACGAGTGCAGTGCGTTCCAAACATGAATATCTATTCCTAAGTTCCAAATTACTTCACTGTTCCAAATCAAAATGTATGCTGTCTTAGGATAAAGAATGAGATAGAATATACAGAAATTACATATTTTCGACAATTTTTTTTTCCGAGAGATCGCGTAGGTAAATTATTACAATTTATTTGTAACAGTGTAACAACACCTAGTGTATAATTAAAATATTCACATATTAGATATATTAAACTCTCGTAGAATATTAAGTAATAGAATTAATACGAAAGCCTAAGGCTGTCTTTAGAACAAAATGTCAAAGATGTTTGTCACAGATGATATAGGAGTTTTGATGTTGATGTTTGTTACCGCCATATTTTGTTTTTACTTGTTTAGCATTGTTTATAACATTAGCATGTCGTTATAATAATGTCTTAAAATAGTAAATAGGTACTTACAGAGTATGCGTGCTCCACATTCGATCGCATCGTTCCTTTCCATGAAGCATGAGGTCAAACGTATCGTTATAAAAAAAAAACCGTCAACCGTTAATTGAATATAAGTATAGATACCCTATATATTCAACAACAACGTACCTATTTTATATTCAAACTTTCCATCTTATGTGTTTATTTATTTTTTAGTTTTTTTTTTTTCAGCTGTATTTTATGTTTTTCATTTCTAAGTCTTTGTAGTTTGGTGGATGAAAGGGAATGCAAACATTATAATGTTAGTTTGTTCTGCCAGCTCCTTCCACCTTGCTTTACTTTATTATTATTATTATTTATTTGTTTAATTACTAATGAAATTGTGAAATGTAATTTGACGGAAGTGCGGGATCTCCTGTTACACAGGTCTCTTGACTTAGCACAGGGGTCCCAACATCCAAACAATGTAATATTTTGGTAAATATTACATTGTTTGGATATTTTACGAGGCTTAATGGCGAAATGGTTAAATTTTGGTATTGCAAGATGTATTATACTTTTTACCATAAAATGTCAGTTTTGTATGTTTCTACTTACTCTATATTCTATCTTTCTATAATCTTTATTGGATACTCGTAAAAAAGACCAAGATACATAGAAATTCAAATTTAATTATGTGATCTTTAAAAGAAGAAAAAAAACGCCACCTATTGAGTCAAATAATAACTATTGGAAAACACCTCATTTATTTAGTAGAATATGACCCCACGTTATGAAACATTTAATCTTGTTTTAGTAAGTTGTCTTATTTGTAAAATATTTTTGGCATCCATCCCCATACAAATTGGTTATTTTAACATTACTAGTTTGTATCATGATAGATAACATAGGGAGGTACCCATGGGCCTTAAATCGCTTTTCCAGTTTAGAGAACAGAAGATGGCCGCCGCCATACTAATAAAAAAAAAGAGAATAAAAGCAATCACTGAGTGTTGAATGGTTGAAGTGAGAACAGAATATGGCCGCAACGAACTCGTTTGTCATTTCATATTATAGACCATTTAAGGCGCTATGGCGGTGTCATATACTATTATTAGTTTCATGGTTTGTATGGAGAAGGACATTTTTTTATTATTTGCGACTCATGGTTCCATAGGGAAAGTTGTTCGATTTGATCAGTAGAACCTCATATTAGCCCAAAGTAGAACCTTTCAAAGTATCTATGGTGCGATGTTATTACAATACACCTATATTCCAATCCGTTTAGAAAAGGTTTGCACGAATGTTTATGCGCGCATGTGAGACACCCAGACATCAGGTAAGATTTTGTTTCGGGATCAGTGTTTGGGTAATTTTAACTATCAGGAGATTAAGGGTTTATGGAATGGAACTACTGCAAACAATCCAAATGGTGCAAGAGTGAATTTTCCATGAATATGTATATAGCTATATATTTATGCATTTTTAATAAATTCCTTCATAGGATAATCTTATATTAAATTTTTAAAGATAAAAATGCAATGAAAAAAATCCTGGTGGCGGGACTCGAAGCCACGAACCTCGCTATCGCGGCAAGGCGCTCAACCGCTGAGCCAACCAGTGGCTCTACCATGGGTTTGCGCATTGTAGAAACGTAACGTATTCATTTACGTATACGTGAGCATCAACCAATAGGATCGCTTTATTTTTGGTAACAGGATTGAATAAAGCGATCTTATTGGTTGTTGCTCACGTAAACGTAAATAAATACGTAACGTTTCTACAATGCGTAAACCCATGGTAGAGCCTCTGGTTCCAGTCAGCCCTCACGAATTTTGTCATTGCTTGTTATGGTGGCGGGATTCGAAGGATAATCTAAAAATCCTATAAAGGAATTTATAAAAAATGCATAAATATAAAATACTGAAAAAAAGTAAAAACAAAAAACTGACTCTGCCATCTAGTATTAGAAACTAGGACTTCTAACTTCACTCGTATAAGAGTTATTAGAAGAAAGCTAATAGAGGGCGTCTGTGTATAAATAGATAACAAGCAATGACAAAATTCGTGAGGGAATTTAATTAATCTTATGATCATCTTTAAAAAAAAAATGGTGCCGTAAGGCAAAGTGCCCAGTAATGTTACCCCTAGAATTTTATTTATTTAAAATTCTCTATTATACTAAGAAGGTTTGTACAAAAGCGAGCTTAATGCCTTAGGCATTATCTACCAGCTAACCTTTTGGAGAGTGAAAATTGTAATATAGGGTGCACAGATTAGTGTAAACAGAAATCAAAATACAGAAACTGCATAGATACAACTACATAAAATACGTAAATAATATAGCAAAAATAAATACATAAATATATGCATAAACCTAACCTAAATTATGATAGTGCGAAATGAGTAATTTCTTGAAAATGGCAAGAGACGGAGACTGTCTGATGTTCAGGGGGAGCAAGTTCCACTGGCGAGCAGCTAATATAATAATAGTTGACTATTGTATTAATTATTATTATAAAGTATTTATTTTCCTATTTACCCTTAATTTTGGGTATTTTTTTTTATTACCAATATCTGTTTGACAGTTTTTGTAGATAGCGACTAAACGCCACCTATTGCGTAAAATAATAACTGCTGAAAATCTCCTCATTGTATAGAAAATATGGATTTTTTGTTGCTACGACAAAAAAAAAAGTATTTTTGAAAGCTTTATTCCCTTTAAAACTTATATTGTAAATAAAGCTATCCTTATCTATAAAAAACGTGATTCACATTTTCTTACATTAAAGCCTTGATTGTGAAAATTGAGGAAGACTATAATTTCGTAGCAAAATATATATACTTTAACTTAGCATAAAATTTATTGATTTTGAACATTATTATAACTCGTTAGACAAAATAAAATTAAGGCATTGTTAAGCAACTGTAAATGTATAAAAACATATTGATTTTTTTGCTAGAACTAATTCGGCTGCTTTATTTACTATTAAATATAAAAGCATGTTAGACAGCTTCAGGGGGAATTTAGAAAAGAGTTTTTTTTATTAAATATGTTAATTTAATGACGGACAAAGTGTCAAACTGAGTTACTTTTATTTTATATTATAGGTAAGTTTAAAATCTATAATAAATAATTTATCGACATTAGCAATAGGTATCTCTTGCTTTAATGATCAGAGTTTGATTTGGTAAAATATAAAATGAACCAATGCTAAGCGCCAACTATAGCAATATGACTTATGATGGCCAAAAAGGTGGAATAATAATAACATAGTTATTAAAAATACTAAGAAAAAGTGTAGAAAAACATAATATTGCTTCTGTAACCATCATACCTAAACCATATTCTGAGCTCAAATTTTTTTGATAGTATATACCTACTTATTATAGCAAATGATTACTTACGTTATATTGATTTAAAATAAATAAAACAAAATAAATAAATACCATCACGGGTGCCTATTTGGCTCATCCTCATGATGATTAATCCTCATTTCGCCGATGGTATTCGGAGGCTACACCTAACAAGTGGCGAGCTTGTTGCGGTGTTTATGATGAAATAGCCTCGTTGTATAAAGCGGTCACCCATCCCAGGCCGGCTTTGTTGTCATCTGCTTAACCTTGTTATCAGTTGCGCAGTGACTTAACCACTAGGCTGAGGCCGCTTTTTATTTAAAATACAACAAAAAGAAAGTTTTTTTAAATTTATTGGAAGAATTTAACTAACATTGGAACGCTATTGTAATGTAAGACTGTGAGACGGTTTGCTTTTGCAGTCTTTAGATTTCACAATAATATAATCTTTCACCATCATGCTTAAATTGTTTTATTTAATAAATCTCATCTTATGTGTTAGTCCTGTCACACTTCTTTTTATTTTGTATAACTTTCTGTGAATAAGCTGTTGTCACATATGTATGTATTTTGTTAAAAATCTGTTTTCTGTACCCCTAGTGTGAGTTTTCTAACTATTGCTTTGCGTTTGAGTTAACTAAAACTTGTATGGGAAATAGTTCAGCGCTCCAAGCGGAAATTTTAAGAACTAAAAATGCGATCGTGTGATTGGTCAAAATGTTAACGCAGTAGTAAAGTTAACGCGAAAATAAATGTTACAAAACTCACACTAGGGCTACTGTTAATATCTGTATGTGTCGTTTGTATTCAATAAATCTTTAAAATAAAATTTACATACTTTTTTAGCTACAATAGATTAACGCCCTAGATTAAAATTTTACATAAACATTATCATTTTTTTATAGATTAACGCCCTTGATTAAAATTTTACATAAACATTATCAATTTTTAGGACAATAAAGGACAGTGTAAACACTTTTTTTTTGGCGTAAAGTACATGCTATCTCCGCTATTATTAAACTAGGAGGAGTACTCATGATAATACCACGCGAATCTCCTAAAACATATAAGAATTTTGTTCCTAGACCATATTTATGTAGCTCTAAAAATAAAAGAGATAATTATTTTTGTTTTTTTTTTTATTTTTCCTTTATAGTATCGTCGCTCAACGCCCTTATTTATAAATTGTTATTGTATTAAAATACTGGTGTTTATTAATTTTTATAATGTTACTGGCGATAAATAAAGTATTTCTTTCTTTCTAATAGGGAGCCGTATTTTCAGTTCCATATACCTGACTGAATTATCGCATTAAAATAAACGATAGAAAATCACATGACAATCGGTGAACCTTAGACCGAAACATGAGTAGATCACTTGATGGTTTGTAGGTATATTTGCATGGGTTAGCTACTTCACTTCACTACAACCACTCCATTCTACTTCACTTCCCTTAACGTTAAAGAGTTCAACTATTTGCCCTACTAGTTTTAGCTGCAAAAATATTATGTATCTAGCTTGGGTAACTTGTCCAACAATGAGCCACATAAAATTCAAAGTATTATAACTCCTTATATTTATTTCATATAGTAATGCGTCTCAATATAGTAACAGTAAATTTTATTGAGGATGGTTTGTATTTAATAGTTTTTTTAAACAATTTTTTGTTTGTATTATATGTAAAATGCGGCCCCAGCCTTGTGGTTAAGTCACTGCGCAACTGATAACATGGTTAAGCAGATGTCAACAAGGCCGGCCTGGGATGGGTGATCGCTTTATACAACGAGGCTATTTCATCATAAACACCGCAACAAGCTCGCCACTTGTAAGATGTCGCCTCCGAATTATTTTCGCGTTATAGTGAATAATAATAATATAAATAATTTTTTTACAAAATCTTTTATTGAAAGTTTTTATTAATAAATGCTGTGGGGTTGGGTTCTAGCTGGGAATATTTCCCGCTGCCAGGTCCCGCTGCAGGATCACCGGCCGGAGTATGGACCGGGCAGCTTTGGCTTGATTGCCAAATGCTCGGCCATAGCGCCCATGCGGAGGGGCAGGTCGATGATACACCCCAAGTATTTAACTAGGAATTTCAGATTCGAGATTTTTTAGTTTCTTTGCATTTTCTAAGAACATTTACCATAGTAAAGTTTTATTTTTTTCACCATCAGAAAGTAGAGATTTCTACGAACAAAAAGCTCACCAACTTTTAAAATAAAGCATATGTTGACAAGAGTATTTTTGGTTTAAAATTAGGGTGCTTTTTCAATATTAAGTCACAATAAGGTGAAAAAAAAAAATTAATCAATAAAATTACAATATGTTTGGGACATAAAAAGATAAGTTTTCACAAAATTTCATGTGCATCTGGATTGAGAGATCTTATCCAAAGCAAACAAAATGACTATGTTGGCATTTCGTAGCATAATGTAGAAACTTATATATGAAATATTTTAATTTGTAAAGGCGAGGAAAAAAAGTTAGTGTCCAAAAATAGGAGCTCTCGATCCTGACGTTTTTGAAAAATTATAAAAAAATATTTTTAGAAGTATTTACTCTATGTTATATTTTTTTGTACTAACATTCAGTAGCCCTAGTGTGAGTTTTTTAACATTTACTTTCGCGGTAACTTTACTACCGCGTTAACATTTTGACCAATCACACGCTCGCATTTTTAGTTCTCAATATTTCCGCTTGGAGCGCTGAACTATTTCCCATACAAATTTTAGTTAACTCAAACGCAAAGTAATAGTTAGAAAACTCACACTGGGGGTACTGTACACACATCGTAAGAAATAATCATAAGAATTAAAAATATTTGGAGGTAAAATGAAGAAGATATAAGGCAAAACATGGATCTCTCAATCCAGACGTTCCAGAGTGATCCTTTGAAACACCATGTTAGGCTGAGTAGAAGCAAAAGTTGATTATCCCAACATTTAATAGTACTTCTTAACATTATCGCAAAAAATAAATAAATATCCAAATGACAACTGTTAAAAAGTTATAGCAACTTCGTCATTTTTAAGATCTATATTTTCACATATATCTACTTTTACTTTCATCGCACGGAAAATCTAAAATTCTACGAATTATTAAAAAAACATCTTCTAAATCCTGGCATTTAAACAATTTGTGTAAAGATTGCACTTTATTATATTTATACATTCCAAATTTACCGATACAGCAGTCGTGTAGGGTGACCATGTTTTGTTTTTAATTTTTATGAAGCATGTCATATTATTCTGTAAATATGTATAGTTTAACTTTCATTTTAATGCAGTAAAATTACAAGTTGTGTGTAAATCAATGCTAAAAAAATACATAATAATAATTTTCACAAAGTACAAATTATTTGTTAAACGTTTCTCTGTGTAGTAATCCATTTTGGATTATCACTTTTTGAGCATTGAATGATTATAATCACTTGTGTTCTAATTAGGGTTACGAAATTATTTATTTGTTCAAAAAAAGAACTCTTATTAGGTGTCTGTTTGTTTGTCGGCATGAATATCTCGAGAACCGCTGGTTCGATATACTTGAAATTTGTGGTACTTATATATATATATATATATATTTAGTAAAATATCTCCTAATAAGTATAGATGTAAAAGGGTTTAAGTCAAAGATAAGCGCACGTTAGGCTGTCGGTCTTAGTTTCACTATATAAACTTGTGAAACTGTTTACCGATGGGTGATTAAGTCTAAACAAATACCGCTATGAGTTCGCCACTTGTTCAGTGTAGTGTAGACTCACAATTTGCTACGAGGTGGAAATAAAACCCCTCCGCTACCTTCGGAACACTCCGCGGGCGAGTTTTCGCACTTGTCATTTTTTTGTATTGACTTTGTGTCGCGGGTGGCTATATTGTGTTCTCATTTTTAGACAGGCTATTTTGGGGCTTAGGGTACTTCCTGGTATTTATAATATCTTTTTTTTTTAAACATTACCGTTTTAAAGAAATTTAAAATGACTAGTTTGTCACGTTACACCCGCTCCATATTATATTTATGTATTTTATTTTATTTGTCTTCATATCATTTCATACATTTTTTTAAAATGACCACCAAATGTATCATAATACACCATTTTCAGGGAAAATTCCAGGTAGTAAAAACGTGGTTAAATTGGTTAATATTTGTATGTAATACTCCAGAATTTTGACAGCTAGAAATTTCCCTTCTGTGAACGTTCCAAATTTTTCATTTAGTTTTCACGAAAAGTTAGGCTTTGGTTATGAAATCAGATTCCTAACATTTTAAATTTAAATTTTAATTATATAAACTATGTATTAGGTAATATTGTAAATTAAAACATATTCTTTAGGTATTTTTACATTTTTAGACACTTAAAACACCAAATCTTAGCGTCTCCTCTGACCGCTAGGTAGCTTCAAAAGTTCCCATACTAACCCAAAAAAAATACTGGCACTCTATAAATTAAAACTAAATATGAATTTTAATCGTAGAGCTCTAAAATCGTCTTTAAATATCTCGGACCGGCGATTTTTCGTCAGTCTCGAGGAAGCTTAAGAAAGAAGAAGAAGTCTAGCTACAGTGGCAGTGATCGACTGGTTCTCATCCTTGAAACCTTGAACCTGCTACGTCGAGAACCAGGCCCGATCCTGTCACACTTCCTTGAAGACTCCGGATTCTGGAGTTGCGGCCTCCGGGATTTGCCTAAACTCCACTTCGCTCGGGCGTCTGCTCTGAGGGTTGGAGAACCTCCTTGTGCTGCAGGACCTCGCCTCGGGCTTCGAGCCTTGAGTGACGAGGCCATCTGACTTCTCGTCTCAGGCATTGGCCTGAGAGACGGGAATTCACCACATCGTGTACGGCTGCCTCTACAGCCGTGCCGCCCGCTGTCTGCGTGCTGCCGTCGTGCCGCCGCCTTCCCCTTGCTGCCGTCATCGTGCCGCAAGCCTTTGCTTCACGGACCTCATCTCAGGCCTAGAGCCTTGAGAGTCGAGGCCATCTGAGTCCTCGTCTCAGGCTTCAGCCTGAGAGACGAGGCCTCGCCTCATCGTGTGCGGCTGCTACAGTCGTGCGTGCTTGCTGCTGCTGCCATCGTGCCGCCGCCTTCCTGCTTGCCTGCCTACATCTGCTGCCGTCGCCTGTCTACGTGCCAGTCTGCGTGCCAGTCGACGTGCCAGTCCTCGAGCCTGTCCCTCGTCAGTCCTTCCAATCTTCCCATACTATACGGTCAGAGTTTTAGTTTATAATAGGCATATCCATTGTAGGCAGGGCCAACATTTATTAGGTAGGTCTCTTACATAGTTACTGTACTCAAAACCAACTTTAATTGTAAATATATCTTATACTTTAAATAAACTTGTATTAAACCAACTTAATCTTTCATTTTAATTATTCTTTAAAACACCCCCCGCTACATTGGCGCCCAACGTGGTTGAGTACAGTTCCTATAACTACACTTTTCACCTAGGTACACACCTTCTTTATATTTTTAACTTAGGAATTTCTTTATTATTTAAAACTGTAAATATATGTTTTTTATATATTCTGAAACAAAAAACTTAATTTTCCAATTTATTATTTGGAATTTTCTTTAAAAAAAAAAAATCTTAATTTGATTTTCTTTTAGTAATTTTCTTTTAAAATTAATTTTCTTTAATTTACTTAAGCCAAATGGATATTAAAATAATAAAATTTCATTTTATTAATAAATCAGAATTAACTTACGAAGTCTATATCAGATATCGTGAATCTTATAATAACTTAATTATGAAACTATAGAAATCTTAACCTTGATTTTTTTAAAATAAATAAGTCATTTTCTAAATTCTAAAATGACTTATAACGTCTATGACTTATAACGTCCTGTTTATTTTCGCTTTAATTTGGCTATAAAATCTTTAAAAAAAAACACTACTTAATAATAATAATAATATAATTATTTTGCTTAAAAATAATTTTCTAAACGACTATTATGTCATAAATATTTTTATCGATTCTTTTTAAATCTCTTCATATAAACTTAGAAACCTATTCCTTAAAATTGATTTTTTTTAATATAAAAAGAAAACTCGTAAATCGTAAGTTTAAATAATTTTGTTTTTAATTATAACTCTTTAATATTTTTATATGTACATTTGTAAATAATTTTATCTCATCTAGAAATCTTTATTAAGTTTTTTAAACTGTACATATATTTTAAACTTGAGTCCAAGTTACTTATTTACTACTACTTTATTTTATAGACACATCCTAGAACATAATCTTAAACTTATACCTAGAACTTAAATAAATTGTTCTTAGGATTGTTTATTTTAAACTTTTAATGATTTGAAACTTGAATTAACTTATAAAATGTTAATTTTTATAGTTTTTTTGAGAACTATGAGTCAAATACTTGTTCTAACGTGGTCGTAGACCATAAAAACATTTCTTAAACTTTATTTGCTTAATCTAAAAAGAAAACTTTTGGCTTAAGTAAAGATTTTTTTTTTAACTTAAATAATTCATAATATTTTATGTTTTAACTAATAAACCTTGAACCTAGAACCTTTGACTGCTACAAACTTTTAAAACATAAAATATTTTCATTTTCATGATTCATTAACCTCATTAAATCTATATATTTCTTATTTTTGGCACTATTTCTATCTTAATTTATGTATGTCTATATTTATTTTCTACGGAGTGGAACGACAACTCCTTAAATATGCCTTACGTCGTCAATTATATTATTATTTTATGTATATTTGTTCGATCACCCTTATATTTATGTATTATATTATATTATATTTTTTAAAGAGCGGATGACAACGACTCTATAAATAAGCCTACGTTGGTATTGTGTTTCTTACCTTCTTTGAGTAACACAATATTCTGAATTTCTTAATGTACTTCTATCAAGACCTATGCTACAACCTTGATAGAAAGTACCCTTCTCCTAGAAAAACTCCCACCAGGCCGTTTGCTACAAACCTGGTGAGGGGTAATTTCCTTGAAAAACTCCCACCAGGCCGTTTGCTACAAACCTGGTGAGGGGTATTATACTTTGCGCCTGGGAACTAAACCCAGGGCGGGGTATTTGACTTTGCGCCTGGGGACTAAACCCAGGGCGGGGTGCTATAATTACAGGAGCGGATACGGTAACTCCTTTATCAAATAAGCCTAGCCGACAACTACTGTGTCAAGAACTTTTCTTGTACCATATCTATCTAAATTATTTATTATCTTTTATATCTTCTTGAAAAATTTTTCGGGAAGCCTAAAAATTTTATGGGGAAATGGGGGTATATGTCACGTTACACCCGCTCCATATTATATTTATGTATTTTATTTTATTTGTCTTCATATCATTTCATACATTTTTTTAAAATGACCACCAAATGTATCATAATACACCATTTTCAGGGAAAATTCCAGGTAGTAAAAACGTGGTTAAATTGGTTAATATTTGTATGTAATACTCCAGAATTTTGACAGCTAGAAATTTCCCTTCTGTGAACGTTCCAAATTTTTCATTTAGTTTTCACGAAAAGTTAGGCTTTGGTTATGAAATCAGATTCCTAACATTTTAAATTTAAATTTAAATTATATAAACTATGTATTAGGTAATATTGTAAATTAAAACATATTCTTTAGGTATTTTCACATTTTTAGACACTTAAAACACCAAATCTTAGCGTCTCCTCTGACCGCTAGGTAGCTTCAAAAGTTCCCATACTAACCCAAAAAAAATACTGGCACTCTATAAATTAAAACTAAATATGAATTTTAATCGTAGAGCTCTAAAATCGTCTTTAAATATCTCGGACCGGCGATTTTTCGTCAGTCTCGAGGAAGCTTAAGAAAGAAGAAGAAGTCTAGCTACAGTGGCAGCGATCGACTGGTTCTCATCCTTGAAACCTTGAACCTGCTACGTCGAGAACCAGGCCCGATCCTGTCACACTTCCTTGAAGACTCCGGATTCTGGAGTTGCGGCCTCCGGGATTTGCCTAGACTCCACTTCGCTCGGGCGTCTGCTCTGAGGGTTGGAGAACCTCCTTGTGCTGCAGGACCTCGCCTCGGGCTTCGAGCCTTGAGTGACGAGGCCATCTGACTTCTCGTCTCAGGCATTGGCCTGAGAAACGGGAATTCACCACATCGTGTACGGCTGCCTCTACAGCCGTGCCGCCCGCTGTCTGCGTGCTGCCGTCGTGCCGCCGCCTTCCCCTTGCTGCCGTCATCGTGCCGCAAGCCTTTGCTTCACGGACCTCATCTCAGGCCTAGAGCCTTGAGAGTCGAGGCCATCTGAGTCCTCGTCTCAGGCTTCAGCCTGAGAGACGAGGCCTCGCCTCATCGTGTGCGGCTGCTACAGTCGTGCGTGCTTGCTGCTGCTGCCATCGTGCCGCCGCCTTCCTGCTTGCCTGCCTACATCTGCTGCCGTCGCCTGTCTACGTGCCAGTCTGCGTGCCAGTCGACGTGCCAGTCCTCGAGCCTGTCCCTCGTCAGTCCTTCCAATCTTCCCATACTATACGGTCAGAGTTTTAGTTTATAATAGGCATATCCATTGTAGGCAGGGCCAACATTTATTAGGTAGGTCTCTTACATAGTTACTGTACTCAAAACCAACTTTAATTGTAAATATATCTTATACTTTAAATAAACTTGTATTAAACCAACTTAATCTTTCATTTTAATTATTCTTTAAAACTCCCCCGCTACAATGTATGTGGTTTAAAAAAAGTTTTTTAACACATTATTAGTGTTTACGGGTTTCAGGAGATTCGACGGTTATGTTACGGGATTAGTCTGAGTTTAGGTACCGCTTTTCAGGTAGCTCGAAAATTTGAGATCAGTCGTAATTATAACGGTACCCAGATTTATTTTTAAGGCATCAATCTATGGGTTTACCGTTTTTCAACATTAGTCTATGGATTTACTGGTATTAGTAAACACTAAAATTTGTTTCGGAATCAATCTGAATTTGTATGGTTTGGCATGTGTTCATACCGAGTGCCAACAAAAAAAAAAACATGGTCACCCTACACGACTTGCTGTATGGGTAAAATTGAAATCTAAAAATATAATAAAGTGCAATCTTTACACAAATAGTTTAAATGCCAGGATTTAGAAGATGATTTTTTAATTATTCGTAGAATTTTAGATTTTCTGTGCGATGAAAGTAAAAGTACATATATGTAAAAATATAGATCACTCAGTCCTGATGTTTTAAAAATGACGAAGTTGCTATAACTTTTTAACGGTTATCATATGGATATTTATTTATTTTTTGCGATAATGTCGAGAAGTACTATTAAATGCTCGCATAGTCAACTTTTGCTTCTGCTTAGCCTAACATGGTGTTTCAAAGGATCACTCAATCTAAAACGTCTGGATTGAGAGATCCATGTTTTGCCTTATATCTTCTTCATTTTATTTATTTATTTATTTATTTATTTATTTATTTAATTGTTATTAGGGATACATACAGAATATAATCAGATTAACAATCATCTTAGAATAACAAAAACCAAAATAGCATCCACAAATTATGACACAAAAACATCTTACACAAAACAAATACAAAATTTATAGAAATATAAAATGAATAAAATAAGTCAATCAATATAATAATAACAAATAATCAAAAATTATTAAATAAGTGTTAGATAAACAAGGCCCGGTCAGGGTAAACAGCAATTAATCAATAAATTGTATTTCATGTATTAGTTTTTTAAATTGAGCTAACGAAATATTGAAAATATCAACATTTGTAAGCCTTTCGTTATGTATCTTACATGACCTATATATAAAAGAATTAGCTACATAATTACTTCTTGCTGCTTCTGGGAAACTGAATAAGCATTGGTTGCGTGAACCTACACGAGAGTCTACGTGATTTTTTATTAATTTAAACAAAAATACCTGATCCCTTTCTATACGACGAACCTGAAGAGAGGTAGGTTTTTCGGGATTTTCGCCTCCGTTTATCCTACAAGTATAATGCAAATATTTAAAAAACTTCTTTTGTATCCTTTCAATATTATCTACGTGTATCCTATATTGTGGGCTCCAAACAGTAGACGCATAATCAAGGATAGACCTCACCAGGGAGTTAAAAAGCAATGTGAACGTAGAGCCTTTTTTAAAGTCCCTGCATGTTCTTAGTACAAAGCCTAGCATGCGATAGGCCTTGGCTACGATACTATTTACGTGAGGAATGAAGGTTAGGCCAGTGTCCAGAAGTACTCCCAGATCTCTCACCATGGACACACGACAGATAGGCTCATCATTCAAGAAATATGTACTAATAATAGGCTTTGACTTTCTTGTAAAACTTATTACGTTACACTTCTTTATATTGAGACATAAATGATTTCGATCACAATATCTTGAAAGTCTATCAAGATCTTTTTGTAATAATTTACAGTCATTGATTGATCTGATACTTCTAAATATTTTCATGTCATCGGCATAAAGGAGAACATTGAACATTTTTACTTCCAAATATTTTTAATTCTTATGATTATTTCTTACGATGTGTGTACTGAATGTTAGTACAAAAAAATATAACATAGAGTAAAAAAACTTCTAAAAATATTTTTTATAATTTTTCAAAAACGTCAGGATTGAGAGGTCCTATTTTTGGACGCTAACATTTTTTCCTCGCCTTTCCAAATTAAAATATTTCATATATAAGTTTCTACATTATGCTACGAAATGCCAACATAGCCATTTTGCTTGGTTTTGATTAGATCTCTCAATCCGGATGCACATCAAAATTTCGTGATAAAAATAAATTTTGTAAAAGATAAGAAACCAAAAACTTGGTTATTTCAAATTTTCACATACGTTTTGAGGTTATGTGAAAAATGTGTAAATACAAAAGTTGTAGTTCTTTTTATCACCTACAACTTTGCCATTTAACTTTTTTCTATAGCACTTGTAGTTTTGGCGGAAATCGAGATAAACCATTTTTTACCCTTAAAAACCCATTACCATATTTTTGTATTACCTATATCACTAAATAAGTATTTTTTTAAATCAAAAAATAAAAGCAACCCAGAAAGATTAATAGGTATACAGTGAATTTTTCAAGTGTGCCTTCAAGGCCAAATCCTAAACTAGTACAAGAAATAACAAAAATACTCAAAGGAGCCTCAGGAGCAATTTTTTGATAAAAACTAAAACTGCATCATTAGAATTTAAAAAAAGTGTTCTCTTGCCCGGGAATCGAACGTGTGAATTTTATTTAAAAAAAAACTGCTGCTGACACTTATCAGCTGGTTATAAAGATCAAATTCTGTTAAGTAATATTTAGCGGCAAATTAAGGAAACAGCAATTTTTTTATTAAAAATATATTTCAAATAAAATAATACCACTGTTTACTTTACCAACTAATCAAATTATTTAAAACTAGCTGTGCTCGCGACTTCGTCCGCGTGGAATAGTTATTTTTTTATCATATAAACTTTCATCCCCTATTTTATCCCCTTGGGGGTAGAATTTATCAAAATCCTTTCTTAGCGGATGCCTACGTCATAACATCTACCTGCATGCCAAATTTCAGCCCGATCCGTCTAGTGGTTTGGGCTGTGCGTTGATAGATCACTATGTCAGTCAGTCACCTTTGAGTTATATATATTTAGATTATTCTTTAATACATATTTTTTGTGTATCTTGAACCGTTTTCACGGCGCACGCAACGGAAGGCTTCAAAGATGAAATAATTTCTCCCGTTTTTTACACATTTACCACTATATCTTTGCTCCTATTGATCGTAGCGTGATGTTATATAGCCTATAGCCTTCCTCGATAACTGGACTATCCAACACAAAAAGAATTATTCAATTCGAACCAGTAGTTTCGGAGATTAGCGCGTTCAAACAAACAAACAAACAAACAAACTCTTTAGCTTTATAATATTAGTATAGATATAGATAACGCTCTTTAAAACCCATCTACAATGAAAACATACAGATGAAAGTGACCTAGTGATGTTTCGGTTTTAGTCTAGAGGTTTACAGGTTTTCAGGAGATTACATCGATTTCTTGCTGTTGTAGATTGGGATTTAGCCTTGAATTTAAGGCACACTTGAAGAATTTATCCTGTATACAATGATCGACAAAAATATTATTTTAATTAACTAGGTATGCGACAAAAAATAAAGCAGTATTTCTGGAAGTGCGAAAGCTCATTTTGTATGGAGAACTTACGCGATTACGAATGCTAAGGTACTTTGAGTAATCTAAAAAAACAAATATAAATCATGTTTTTACAAATAATGAGACAAAACATAAAATTCTTTATTGCAATCGAAATTCATACCATTTTACATTTTGTGACTAAATTTTCTGTTCTCAAAATGTCCGAACTTTTATTGACTTTTGGTCAGAGGCTCTACCATGGGTTTGCGCATTGTAGAAACGTAACGTATTCATTTACTTATACGTGAGCAACAACCAATAGGATCGCTTTATTCAATCCTGTTACCAAAATTAAAGCGATCCTATTGGTTGTTGCTCACGTATACGTAAATGAATACGTTACGTTTTTAAAATGCGCAAACCCATGGTAGAACCTCAGGACTTTTCAAATATCTAATTACAAAATATTTGTGACATCATGGTATGAATAATTTTATGTTGAAACCTAATTTCGCAAAAAATTACACCGCCCTAATTACCTATTTTGATTTAAGGCCCATTCACACGAGATGTTATTCTAGTTTTACCGATTCGAAACCTTTGTTTACGGTTCGGGCATAAATTAAATTAAATAACAATATAGGTAATGAATAATAGATATGGTTTTAATTTAATTATACCTATATAGGATCTACTTAATTTAAAACCTATATTAGTAATATTACAGTGAGCACTATAATATTACAATTATAGTGCTCACTGTTGCCACAACTATAGATTTTTATTTACTGTGAGTTACTTTATATATGTAACTAAATACTTTACTTTAGGGTTTTTAAATTAAAAAAATACACAATTAGCTCTTCAACAAAACCAATAAACTGCAAGTAACTAGCCCATAATCTTATAATAAAATTTAGGGCAGTATTTACTATCTTCTTACATCATAGTTAGATACCTACTAACTAACCAGCTATGATAGTTTGTATGTATGTACTTATGTATGTACCGACATACGCTGTGGAATGCGCGCTACCATACGTATAGAGAGAGGAATCGTAAATAGATTGAATGAGTTGATACCTATCAACAAACCGCAGTGGCCCTTGGGATTAAACTTTTGACATGATGAAGAATAGTTGAATAATAAAACTATTCGTTATCTTATTAAATATCTGAATAAAAAATGCATTTAGAAACAATTTAGTCTAGTCAATATTATCATGAGCGCTGATAACGTGACGGTAGCAAGCTTTGGTTCAGCAGTACACGACGCGGGGTCGCGTCGAGCGGTCGTTCGTGTGTATTGTAAATAGATTCTCAACAACTACTGTGACGTGCGGAACCGCTCCGTGAGTTCGCGTACGCGCCGCATTCCACCGTGGAGGCCCTTCGCTCCCATTGGTCGATTTCGAGTGACGTCAGCCCTCGTAATGAGGTATTCAACATGGCCGTATAGCTAGTTCGCGAGGTGCTTCGTTATTCGCTTGAATGGATTTAATCAGTGAAATATGCCAAGGAAAAGAAACGGTGAGATACCCTTGCCCGAAGGATGGGATTTCGCGAGGGACTTTGACGGAAAATTGTACTTCATCGACCACATCAACCGTAAAACGACGTGGATCGACCCGAGAGACAGGTAAATTTTACGAAGTAGTGGTAACCCCTATAAGCCCCTTGTCAACTTCACATTCCTATGCAATTTATTAGATATTTTTAATGTAAATTTAACTTTAGTGTACGATAAAGGTAGATATTATAGTGTTTTTATGATTTTACCGGTTTTAGTTAGAGTAAAGCGCTTAGGAAAGACAAAAATTGATCAAAAACAAACTGACAGTCTCTGCGACGGTGCTGCACTCTGTATCAAAATATTTGAAACTGCTTCGATTTCACACGACATTCCACAATTGTGACAACAAATTGGGCTATACACAAATGATTATTATCGTCGTATATGTTATACTTTGGAATGTGCATTCAATGACTTTTGTCTTTTGTTATTATTAACAGTGTACGAGTAAATGTAATTGTTTCCATAATGCGAGGTTTTATTTCATTATTGAGGCCATGAAACTGGTTTAATATATTTCAAAGTAGTTAGTACCCTTTAGAATATCATATTCAACAAAATTTCGAGTGTTTTGAATTAAAATAACGTTGTCGGTTGGCTACATTGACTAGAGAGAGCAGTTGAAGATGGAATGCGTATAGGCAAGTTGCACAGTGTGAATGACAAGAAGAATGCGGTTCGAGCCTAAGGCGATAGTCGCGCCTTTCTAAAGCTACACAGGCCAACTACTCGTCCCCCCTCCCACTGCCAGTTGCACCTGCACCTTCTCCAACCCTTTAAAATACAGCTCATACTTTGTCTACTACATTTAGCATAAATATTGCACCTGCAGAACACTAACAACTATGAAACTGGAAATTAAATTGTGACACTAATTCACCTATTATCTGTTTTAAAATAAAGAGAAAGAACTTCTTGCAAATGGTAAAAAAATACTAAAAAATGCTACTTATTTCTTTAAGTTAACAGAATATATAAAAAATCTTGTGTAATATTATTGACAGAGGAATTATAAGGTGACCGTCATCGAATAGACCATTTTCTACCTCTAATAAATTGTCTAGATGCAGAAATCAAATACTTCCCTATATACCTAAATGATGCAAATCTAAGAACAAAACAAGACTATCTATATTAATCATTAAATAAGGTATAATAAGCTTAGTAGGGACAGTATATCTAATTACTAATCATCACTAAACATCGTCATTAAATAATGTTTAAATATAATGCAGAAAGATGGCAGTCAGAGCAATGACACCACAGTAAACGGTCACAAAAAAACAGGAAATATAAAATTGAATTTTTATTGAACCTTTTGCCAAACTGCACATACCACATGATCGGTATTCGAATAAAAAAAAATATATAAACATTCAACTGAAAAGCTTCTCGTTAGACTGGTAAATTTATTTCAGAATTAAATTAATATTTTACCTTGTTAATGGTGAAGTAATAATAATTTTAATTAATTTTAAAACCTGTAAACAAACAGTAAATTCCTACATGACAATCAATATTGTACTTTGATGATTTATTATATTAAACATCAAAGTACAATATCGAAATGCCTTTCCTAATGAAAGATGTTTGACAAAATATATTTTGATAAATAGTTTAATTAACCAAGTACTTACTTATTTATGAATTCGTCGCCTTCTAACTCTGATGGGTTCAAGGGCTATAAAGAAATTAAAATACATTGGACAGGCTTACTCGGACCTGGAAAGCTACCGGCTCCTCATCCTAAATGATATCCTCAAATATGTCAACAACCTATTTGAGGACAGGCTTAAAGTGAACAGGGAACGGAGAAACATAAAAGACTCCATAGGGTCGAAGTGCTTTGACTGATGGCATCCTTAATCCAAACAATATAAGACTTTTTCTATAACCCAATGTCAATAACTTTAAGAAATTTCATAAATTTAACCATTAAAAAAAACAACCAATACTCAATATTTATTCGTAAGGGAATAATGTATAATTAACCGAATTCATTAATTCAAGTACAATAACTTATTCGAAATGAAAGACATATGTTCTCTGCCTATTGACTCGAACCTTCGGCAAGGGTTAGCACAATGAGTTGACCCACAATTCAGGGCTACAGTAAATTACTCCGAGATCAACTCGTACAAAACGCTCACTCACAATAAACCAAGCCACTAAGCCCATTTATTAATGCTAAAAATAACCCGGCCATGTCTCGTACATGACGCTATTAACCTTATACGCTGAAGCGGTATGTTATGAAAAATGTTCTTCATCGTAAGTTATGTAGACTCCACATACTTCTGTCAGAATGTAATTATTTACTACCAAGAATGTCGCCGACCGGTTTATATTTTTATGAGCAGATGCTGCGAACAGATTATAAAAATAATTAAGACCTCTTGGAACCTAAACACAAGGCAAAGTACGATTCCTCCGATATAAAATTCATAATATTATATTTTTAATTGCGTAACTGTGCGTTGCGTGCGAATTATACCTCTGATCATGTACCAGACTTTAATACACTATACACTATAAGTAAAATGTACAGTAAGAAAACTATTAACTTTACGCATTTTAAGTTTGGGAAAAGTTTTTCATTGTCTTGACACTGAGGAAGCGTTCAGACAATGCAGCTGCCGACTATGATGTGAACCTATACCTGTATTTATCGATAATATATTACAATAATTGTATCGGTGTAATGCAGCTTTACTGTATTGTGTTATGTCGATACTAATATTGGAGGGTTGTGTTTAATGTATGCGTCCTCGGTGAAATCAGCGTCAAGTTGTCTGTTAACAATACGTGCGGTTTGGTCGAGGCGCACTCAAATGAGACGTGGGAATTATAGGATGGAATGTCTCAATGTACATTAGCATTTTTATGGACGCTAAAGTACTTTCATGCCTACATAAGGGATATATAATTGAATTATATTACTCCTCGCAAATTAATGTGTTGTCCTATTAGCCATTGGGTGTAAAATTGATGTTTATTCGCCGATGTTGTTTTGTAATGAATAAGGTATACTTACTATTTAAGGTGCAAATCCTCGTAATACACAGTAATGAATGATACCCTAAATTTAGAATTTATAGAAGAATATAATATATGTAATATTATTAAAGAAGTAACTTCAAACTTTATTGGAATGGTTACCTAAAACAACAATAAGAATATAAATTTTATTCAAAATGTCTACTGAGTACTGACTACGCTAGCATTCTCTTGCATGGTCTATCTAGACTTTAAATCTGCAATACTACAGACAAGCCATGTCGGAATAACTAAGGCGTAAAATTGTACTTTATAGCCCTACCAAGAGATAAGTCCTCTGCTACATTTCAAAATTGTTAAACGATGGATTCATTAATACGATTGCTTTCGCTGCAGCATTAATAGTAATTTATATGGCCGTCTACCCAACATTGTGTAACCGAAGTATGCGTAAAGAATCTTGCGGAGACTTCTTCCCACGCAGAACATGCATTCCTTGAAGCGTGACGACGAGGGGCTGGCCATTAAGTACTCTTCTTGCTGTCGTATGTAATTGAAGCGAAAACAACATTGTTATTCAAAAAATTCCATTGAATTTCGGATTTTGGTTAATGCTCAGGACTTGTGTATGGTCCTTCGAAAATATATATATATATATATATATATCAAAAAAGTTGATCTGTTTTCTAATGATGATGATGCTAATTAATAATTAGTAGAGTTCAATGAATTTGATCTTATAGAAGTGTTTCCTGTTTCAGATTTTATACTTAAATTTGCTAATTTAAAGAATAACGTTAAACAAAATTTATTGTTTAGATATTGAAAGAGGTAAACGTTACCATTACCTTGTTTTGTGAAGTCATTAAAAAGAATTGATTGGTAAAAAAGGTCAGCCTAACTACTGATAGGGATCAGTAGTTAGGTTGACCTTTTTTACCAAGAGCTATAAATTACAGTTTGCTGACAAAACTGTTGCATAAACAGTATGGCTAAGCGATTCAGAGTATTTGACAGTGACCAATATTGTTGTACAATAGTTGCATATTTGTACTAAACTCATTTATAGCTCAAAACCTTACATGCCATGAAGACTGACTTTTACCGACACCTTGAATAATATGTTTGTATGTATGTATCATCACGGGTTCCTTATGGCGCCCGAGACCGCCTAGACGGCCCCAGGGTACCCAGCGGAGAGGGTTTTAATCCAACCTCGTCGTAGCCGATGGTATGAGTCTACACCGAACAAGTGGCTAGCTCGTAGCGATGTTTTGAATAGACTCAATACCCATCTATAAACAGTTTCACAAGTTGGTATAGTGAAACCGGGACCTGCTGCTTAACGTGCTCTCCGAGGCACTATAGTGAGTCAAACAAATGTACATAAATTTATAAATTAAAAGCTCATTGGTACACACCGGGATTCGAACCAGGGATCTAAGTGTTTTTAAGTCCAAGGTCTAACCAACTAGGCCACCACATATATGATAATAATAATATTTTAAATATTATTGAAGAAATTGAAAGCATAAACGATTAAAGAATTAACAAGGTCAAATTTATTGAGTTAGATTAAAAAATATGTCAATTAATAACTTAAAGACTACTTTAAAGTCAAAATACACAAGTAAATACTGTGTCATGGCAGTATAAACAGAAATTACTATACTCTTTTCGTCTAAACTAGCTTTTATTTAATTCTACCATCATTATACTTATGTATAATAAACTAAAAGCAAATTGTTGCTATTATTATTCTTAAATGCTTATTGGCACCATTTGTCTGGTCTACATACAATTTTAATTTACTCTATTCGATTGTTGAGAAAAGGTGGATTTTTAAATAGTTTCTAGTTGATTTTTCCTCAACAATTAGTGCGTTGTTTAATAACTTCTTGTTAAATAGTATTTAAATTATTGCAACATTTTTAACGTTTTAATAACATTTTGCAGATACAAAATAATAATATCTTCTCAATATACTCTGATTATAAATAATTGGCAAGTAGGTACTTCGTTCGTTCGTTTTAAGAACTGTAATGTACGCTGCATGATTCGACTGAACTAGCGTGTTTCGCATTGTTTATACTACACATTCCATTCAGATAAAGATGTCCTTGGCCATTTTATACTCAGCGACGACTACGTGGTTTGCCATCACACTCTTATTTCATATTCAAATTAAGTAAGTATCAAATTAATATCTGTATTGATCATTTAGTTAGTAACAGATAGTAATTAAATGATGGTATTTTTACCTACTTTAAACTTCATTTAAATTAAAACATAAATTTATTTTAAATTCAGTTTGTTTTATAGCCAAACATATACTTTACGCCAAATATAAGAAGCAAATGCTCAAGTTAGTATGTTAAAATTAATAAAGAATATGCTATTTGGGGTTTGAATACCTATTAAATTTTATGCTTATCTTCTTTATCCAACTGATTATATCTCGGTTCAAAAGAAACATCTAAAGTGTTATACAAATTGAATTCAATTAACAACTCCACACAAACAAACTAAAAATATAAGAATTAAAAATGGCACTGTATTAAAGTTATAAATGTCGACATGTGTTGCTTGGTATTTGCAAGCTAAATGGAAATTTCTGCTATGTTTATCTTACCATATAGGGATTGTAGATAAATCGACGATAGTTCTCCGCTCATAAAACAGAAAAGTTACCAACTATTTGCTTGATTTGCATAAAACTATTTGATTAACGTATCGCCATAATAGGACGCATCGACGTCGTCTCTTAAAGAATGTTGCTATTTAATGTTTCCTCTATAAACATTTTATTTAATGTCCACCGTAAAATACGATACTAATCTGCTTGAGAGAACGAAAGTCATTTACCGCTATTTGGCTCGAAAAGAATCGTGTAAAGGGTGCCTAATTTACATGTATACTATGTTAAATATTTAAAAATTTTAATTACTGATAATAATAGTTTTTTAAAGCAATTTAATTTAATTATTTCTTACTAACTGCCCGCAACTTCGTGTGCTTGTTATTTATTATAAATAATAAAAAAACAGCGCTAAAATCGTTTCCGAGCAAGCATCACGTCTATGAGGTTTCTAACTATTTTTTTTTCCAATTCTGCAGTTGATACATAATTCATAAAATAAACGTCAAATTTTGCACATAATCGCTTATTATTTTTGAGTAATTTAATTTTGAATTCAATGACGTGATGCTTCAAACGTTCGGTTCTACGATTTTATTATATCTATACATACATTGAAAGCCAGTTTTATATTATTCGCGAAAGGATAAAATTGTTTGCCCCGTATAAGGCTAGAGAGGCGAACGGCCACAATCCTTGGTTTTGAATAAATTGTTGACACGCAGTTTGGGCGTAGGCGATTTTAAGTACTGGCGTAAACGGTTTGGTATGCACAAACTTAAAACCACCTGCGGATTGGTAGTTGTTCAGCCAGTTGAACAACTCAACTACCAAATGTGTTTATCGATAGGACCTATATAGTTCTACATAAGCATTATAATATAGGCTTATTATTAAATTATCTCTATATATGTAGTAGGTAAGACTATAGGGTTTTTATACGTGGTCGAGTTGTTAGACCTTATTGACTAAAAAAATACTACAGTTATGGCGCAAAGCTATTATGTGTTTACTAATGAGTTTTAATGATATATAAAAAAATGTAAATTTGTTTAGACAACACCACTAAAGTGCCTCGGGCTGTCGGTCCCAGTTTTACTATACCAACTTATAAAACTGTTTTTAGATGGATTATTAAGACTATCCAAACACCGCGATATACTGGCCACTTGTTCGGTGTAGTAATAATCATTTTGTTATCTTCACTACGTATTGTCAGGGGAACTAAGGACCTGGCAAATACAAAAACAAAATCTACCTACCTAACTATTAATATTTCAGTCAGACAGTAATTCATACTGAATACCTTATTCGTTTATATTACGCCAAGTCGCTACAAGTATAAATCAAATATAAGTACAGGATCGTATAGTATTTGGTTGAGTAGGAAGGGTACTGAACCACAGTGTAGGGGAGAGTTGAGTTCGGAAAGGCTTTCAACCCTGCTTCGTGGTCTTAAATCTGGGAACACTGCAGTTCCCCTGCCTCCCACGCGAAGGACTCGGGCACGGTAAATTCATGGATAATAGCTAAGAAGTTTCGCAAGTTATCATAATAATAAGAATTAAAAATCTAAATGTCAGCCAAAATTGTTAACCCTTCAAATTCTGAGGCCATTCTTGCATCATTGAATTTAACCTGTAAATCACAAAGATGCAACGAAACGAGGCTATTGTTTATAAGAACAAAGCAACACGGTGTCACCAAACGGGACATATTTCCCAGAATCGAGTGCAACGGTCTCATTCACTAGCAACTGCATTGATAGGTTGTATGAACATAGTGTAAGTTCACTTTTCGATACGCCCCTGTCTGTCTATAATATACAGAATATGTAGATAGTAGTGATGTGACATGTGTATAGCATAGACTAACAAAATACCGGTTTCTTTTTGCTGGAGTTGGAATTATTTAAATTTGTTAGAAATATCGTTTTGTTGACCTAAAAGTCTTTTGTCGTGTATGCTAGATCCTAGATCCTAGACCTTTTTATTTACGAGAAAAAACGTAATCAGCACTCTATGCGAACAAGATTTCGCACATGCCGTATACTTGGCAACTTTGAAAGGTTGTACTTTGGGCTAAGAGGCTCTACTGGTCAAATCGAACAATTGTTCCCATGAAACTATGTGTCGCAAATGAAATAAAGGCTTTTCCATAAAACTAGCAATGTTAAAATACCATTTAGTTTTTTTACATTTGTATTTCATTTGTGCCATATGGTACCATGAGAAAAGTGGATTAATTTGATTAATAGTATTCTTTCAAATTCTCCTTGTATAAACGCAGTTGTCAATTTTTGCCATTTATTTGAAATGAAATGAAAAATCTTTATTACCAAATATGTACACTGCAGAATATTATTTCACAGGTATACTTCGCTCGTTTTTGAGATTTAACCGCTACCACGCTTCCAGAATCTCGGCCTTAAAAATTACCTACTTGGTATATCAAGGTTATTTATTACAAATAATATACGTGGTGGCCTAGTTGGTTAGACCTTGGACTTAAAAACACTTAGGTCCCTGGTTCGAATCCCGGTGTGTACCAATGAGTTTTTAATTTAAAAAAATGATGTACATTTGTTTGACAACACCACTATAGTGCCTCGGAGAGCACGTTAAGCTGTCGGTCCCGGTTTCACTATACCAACTTGTGAAACTGTTTATAGATGGGTTATTGAGTCTATTCAAAACATCGCAACGAGCTAGCCACTTGTTCGGTGTAGACTCATACCATCGGCTACGACGAGGTGGGATTAAAACCCCTACGCTGGGTACCCTGGGGCCGTCTAGGCGGTCTCGGGCGCTGTATGGCACCCGTGATGATACATATTATTACAGATAAAATATGTAAAAACCGGTTTTCAAATGTATTTGAAAAACCGGTTTTTGCTTCCAACCAAGATAATAACACAGTGTGATGGCACCTTAATGACGATTACTATTACTAATGTTTGACTTTCTAGCAATATGAAAGTGTAATTTGTGAAATGGTTAGCTTGGAAAGGTCTCGATTATAGATCTGTTAAAGTTTATAGTCGTTTGTATGAATGTGCGTCATTGGTCTCTTGGATTACCTATCTACCTATAAAATATATCCTACCTATATTGGATGGGTTGCATAAAGAGGAGCGTCTGATCAAACATTTCCCACACATTCACGACCTTTTGGTCTTAACTGACCCCCCCCCCCTCCAAGCATTCATAGATTTTTTGGAGGAGTTATAAATATTACCGATAACTAGGCCCGTACGTTTTTTTTATTATTTAGATATAGGAAAAAAATATCAACACCTAAAATCCGACAAAAATCGCAAAAAAATCCCTCATATAAAAATAATTTCTATAAAATATCAAGACAAAAAATATAAAAAAGAAAACGCACCTACAGTCATCGTTTCATTCCTTATCTGTTTGGTTTTACTCACTTTGTAACATCCTATGCATACTAGGTACTATAGGTACCTACGCAAAACATATTTTGCGAAAATTCTATATTTTATTCTATGATAAAAATAACGTAATACGCATTTTTTCCTTTACGTCTTAACTCATAACGCAAAGAAGAAATCTAGATCTCCGATTATGAGAATACTTTAAATCCAAAAAAAAAAAAAACATAGGGTGACGGATCCAGATGCCGACACTGCACCAAATTATCAGCACTTCGGTGAAAAATTAAAATTTTAAGGTTTTTTTATGGTTTCTAAAATGCCAAGTTATTAAAAAGTTTAAAAGGATTCTTAACTTCAAATCTAGCAACATTATACAATAGTGTCGCTTGTAGATCGTCGTGTAAATTACTGTAAATTTGAGTGGCAAAATTTTCGTTTGAAATACTCTTCATCAAGTATTCGCCGGTAAGTTTGTCGTTTAGTGATTCATATAACAAAATTTGGTTAAGATTTGAAATCGTTGCTTTCTTTATAACATCTATCCAAAGAGTTTAGTATAAACTAGGAATAGTTTTTTATTTTATAAGAGCCTATATAGGTAATTTAAGAAGTATATAATTAAACACATCAGAAATTCAAAAAAACACTTGATTTTGACTCTGTGCTGATAATTGGTTACACGACTGCTAATAATTGGCTATGGCGGTGCTAATATTTGGACATAGGGTAATATTTCCGAAAAATATTTTCTATGTATCATAGCTTACACTTAGTTATATAATACTATATAAATAAACAATATTTAATGTCTATTGCATCCCCTTGACACTGCAAATATGACATAAATTGTAGCCTTTAATGAAATACCTACTTGTAATTAAAACTTCTTGTCCTATTAAAGTGCTGATAATTAGGACCGTCACCTAGTTACTTATTATATACACGATATTTAGAAGTAACTGGCTCTTTGAAAAACGTAATAGCATAAAGTTTTTTATCGATATTTTATATTATATTAATATGGAGCAGATTTTTAAGCCATGTTTTTTATAAGTTATGTATATGTATAAGATCTAGTTCATGGCCTAGCATTTGTGTAAAATATACCCTAGCTAAGGCGAGTCGCATTGCATAAACAGAGCTGGGTATGCTTACCTACCTATATACCTATAGGGTTCCCCTTTGAATCACTGCACATTCCGTCAGTATTGGTCACGGCGCACGCGCTGATTTCTGTATCGTGATTATGCTATGAATTGTTTCTAGGTTACTTCCTATCCATTTGGTACTTTTTTTAATGGAGCACGATATGTGAATTTGTAGAGATCCGCCACTGTTCCATTGTAAAGAGGTATTTATTAAGGCACTAACGACCTTTACTAGATCACCCAAATTAGAGAAAACTGACCCGCAAAAAACAGCGACTTATTTGTCCACATTTATGCTTTGTAAGCAGATCGAATTTCATGCTGCCTTCCAATAAAAAAATATGAAACCATTGTTTTTGTTTCCCAATTGAAAAACTACATAAAAGCGGAGAAGTAAAATAACTTTTAGTTTGTAGTTTAAAAAGTATCTAACTAACATTGCTATAAAATAGTAGGTACTGTAGGAAGAATCAATTAAGTACTAAAATGATAAAAATAAGAAATGCCCGCAAAAGCACATACCTATTTATCTACACATAATGAGCCTCAGAAATAAAAGGATGTAAGTAAATCATCAGTCCACATACAAGAAGCTAAAAGACCTTGGTCTATTGAAGTGACGCGTCAACACTTGGAATGTCGTTTGTCAATGATCGTATAACGCGTGACGTCACAAAAACACATTAGCTTGTGTATGCAGCCTTTACTGATATCATTAACACTTAAAACACTAAAGTATTGCGTCAAGTTAGGCAATATATTTAGTTTGTAAGTTGTCTTAAACTTCTAACCTGTCGCCATTTGCAATCTTGGATGTGCCTAGTTGTTTTGGGTATTCTTAATCTAGAAATCTTATGTTAGGATTAATAGTCGTTGCTTAGCCCTAAGACTTAACACATTGCTTTGGACTGTCAAACTATATATTAAAAAACTAAATTTTGACAGTTGAAAGCAATGCCTTGGGCTCTTGAGACAACTATTAATAAACCTGACATTAAAGTCAAGCTGACCAAATAAAAGTAAAAAATAAGTTAGTAGAGTCCAAGAATGTGAACGACAAATAATCGTAATTAAATACAAACACAAATAGTTGTCCCACTATCCTTGAGATGCCGATACATAAAATAAAAGATCTTAAACATTTTATACCTCAGCCATAATCATAAAGGCGACACATAAAATTTTAAATTCAAGACCTATCATCCGGTTGTTTTGTCTTTCGTTTGTCTTTGTTAATTCGTCGGTGATTGAGACGTGAGTAACTGACGTGTCCATAGCAATCTTATCACAATAATAGCAGTATAGAAACGACGGGCGTGGTCGTAATACGATGGAGGAATCAGACTTTCTAATTATTCATGCAAATTGTTTCGTTTTTAAGCCTATTAAAAATGTAACTCTTACCCCCGTATTCTAAGACGTTTCCTTAACTCCACTCTTCACTCAAGGAGCGTCTGTCTCAACTTGCTTTTTATAGTTGACATTTGGTGGAAAGAGACAGACGTTCCTTGAGTGTAAAGTGGAGTTAAGGATACGTCTTAGAATACGGGGGTTAGACTCTATTCTATAGAGTGAACAACAAAAAAACAAAGAAACCAAAAACATGTTTATTTTTGAAATACAACTACACTTAAATCTCTTATAATAAAGCTGATATTGTCATACCATTCAACAGCGCGAAGTTTGCCCACGAGGATCGTTTATATGTATGTATTTCGTAATGGGCCTTTTAGATTTAACTATATATGTATATAATAGCACCTAGTAAACTTTTGTCCCGGTTTCACTATACCAACTTGTGAAACTGTTTATAGATGGGTTATTGAGTCTATTCAAAACATCGCGACGAGCTAGCCACTTGTTCGGTGTAGACTCATACCATCGGCTACGACGAGGT
Organism: Monopis laevigella; assembly: GCA_947458855.1. NCBI lineage: Eukaryota > Metazoa > Arthropoda > Insecta > Lepidoptera > Tineidae > Monopis > Monopis laevigella. Next base: position 10,231,649 of record OX381594.1, on the reverse strand, counting down.
GGGATTAAAAAACCCCTCCGCTGGGTACCCTGGGGCCGTCTAGGCGGTCTCGGGCGCCGTAAGGCACCCGTGAAGATATATATATAGTAAACTTTTATTTAAAATTCTTTTTGGAATGCCCCTACGACACAAATGAAGATGAATGAATGGTACAGAAGTCAGAGTGAATGGCACCCAAACACCTGATAATGTATAACTTAAGCGGCTGAATCTAGTTTCGAAAGGAAGACGCAATTACAAAAATGTAGCTGGGTTTAAGCTCTGGATAAAGGTTGGAAGTACAGAGGAGAAAAGGCCAATAGCCCAGGCTTATATATTTATAAGGGCACACGAGCTAAGAAAGAATGTCGTTTAAACAGTAGCAACAAATGCAGTGAACAAAGGAATTTCTTTTGATTGTTAAGTACTAGATAATTGTTAATAAACCGGCGTCAAGTAGTAGTTAGCAAAAACAAGGCACTTACGATTTCTACTTGAGACCATACACTCCGCATATCTATTGATTCAGGTGAATTTATAGCTCTGTGGACGTGACAGTGTGTCAGCATTTCGGAATGCGGAGAAGTCCGTCTTTATATGGTAACGTACCTACTTCTTCAAGTTGACCTTTCGTATTTATTTTAGGCCACATCTCAAAATGGTGACCATTTTAGTTTTTTATTCTTAATTTAAATGCCAGTTTAATTTTATTTTTAGTCTTTTTTTCTTAGTTCCTTTCTTACTCAGTATTAGGTAGTCGGACTTGTCTTTTAGATACCTTTTTTATTGGAGCACGGCATGTGACACAAATTGTATCTACCTGATGGTAAGCACAAAGTCGAATGGGGAAGATCTAATCTTCCCCATTCGACTTTGTGCTTTTTTGAATTGTTGCTCCTACTATTAACGACTAAATTATGTGGTTACGAAATGCCCAGCATATTTTGCATTACTTTTTTTATATCCAATCTAAAAATGAAAAGAATAAGGACTTTAATTTTAAATAGTAAAAGTTTAAATAGTATTTTTATTAAAAAGTAGTTACATACAAAATATGCAGGGACCAAGATATATTATATTAATGGAGTTTGTGACGTCTTCGCGTGTTTATCTCATTGACTAAGCATCCCTAAGGACGTATTAATAAAACAAACAAACAAACAAAATTCTTTATTTGCAGGAATATAGGTTACAAAATAGGTGTTACAATATGATAAGACGCTCTCTATATTCAGCCATATTGGCGTACAAATTACAAATCAATAATTATGAATTAATTCATTATAGGTACATTAAAATCTAATACTACTATAAATTATCATCTAAATATTCCCTTAAAGTGTAATATGTCTTATCTGATAACCATTTATATAATATTTAATATATTTTGTAAAATGCCGAGAAATAACACGAATTAAGCTAAACAATATCTACCTATGTTTTAGTATATACTAACCAAAAGTACCTATAAAGTAGTAGTATACCATACTTGTTATTTTTGCTTGTCAGATTTGTATAGCCAATATCATTGACGGCTATTAGCGCCTTAAATTATCCAATTACCGTTATTTAAGGTATAAATCCGAGTTAACTATAAAAAAAGTTAATATTATTATTCTAACTAAAGCGAGCGAAGGAATGTGTAGGTACCTACGCACCAAACGAGCATCGAGATTAAAATATTTCTTGGACACGGTTATTTATAAATAGACCATTAGGCATGTTCGTCTGTTGGTATGGTGAGACAGCGTGGCACCACGTCTTACTGACGAATCCATGTATTTAGAATAGAATTCACGATAATTTATATTTATACAAGGGCTAGTTCTGCTGACTGCCTGACTTACTCATCGTCGCCGAGCCGAAATTACCCACTGAAGCTAGGAATATAAAATTTTAAAAGTATCTTCCATTTGTAAATAACTAATGATAAATTCATGTATATAGAATAGAATTCACGATAATTTATATCTATATAAGGGCTAGTTCTGACTGACTGACTTACTCATCATCGCTCAGCCGAAATTACTTAAACTAGGATTATAAATTTTTAATAGTATCTTCCATTTGTATAAGACTAATGATAAACTCATGTATTTGGACTAGAATTCACGATAATTTATATATATATATATAAAAGGGCTAGTTCTGACTGACTGATTTACTCATCATCGCCGAGCCGAAATTACTTAAGCTAGGAATATAAAAAAAATAATAGTAAATCTTCCATTTGTATAAAATTAATGATAAATTCATGTATTTAGACTAAATTTCACGATAATTTATATCTATATAAGGGCTAGTTCTGACTGACTAACTCAACATCGCATCGCCCAGCCGAAACTGCTGAAGATAGGAATATAAAATTTTAATAGTATCTTCCATTTGTATTAGAATAATGATAAATAGATACACGTATTTGGACTATATAATTCACGAGTCCTTGGAGAACACATTAGTTAAAATTGGTTTTGTCTCTTTTGCGCATATTAATTTTTTATGCTACAAAAAGAGGCAAAACCATCTTATACCTTCTATAACTAAAGTGTATTTCAAGGGTTCAATAAGTTTTTTGGAATAACGCTGTTAGTCTTTAGATTAAGATAAGAAAATAGACCAAAGCGGGTAGTAACCTTCGAATTGCTATTTGCGTATATCGACTCCAGTAGCCCTAGTGTGAGTTTTTTAAACGTTTATTTTCGCGTTAACTATACTACCGCGTTAACATTTTGACCAATCACACGACCGCATTTCTAGTTCTTAAAATTTCCGCTTGGAGCGCTGAACCATTTCCTATACAAATTTTAGTTAACTCAAACGCAAAGTAATAGTTAGAAAACTCACACTAGGGGTACTGTTCAGTACATTGGCCTTCTGAAGATCCACCATGAGATTTTGTTAAACAAGTGTTTATGAGATATAGTTACCTTACCTTAACATGAGTTTTCGTTAACCAATCTTTCAATTATAGTACAGTTTAAACTGTAGGGATCCACCAATAGGATTGCTTATTTTTTTTCGACAGTGCAAATAAATCCTTCCTATTGGTACCTACAGTTTAAACTGTACTGTAACTGAATGAGTACTTTACGAAAACTCATGTTATATACGGTAAGGTAACTATAGTTCTGAGGCTCTACTTAATCCGCTTTATTCAATCTTGTTACCAAAAATAAAACAATCCTATTGGTTGTAGCTCACGTATACGTAAATTAATACGTTACGTTTCTACAATGCGCAAACCCATGGTAAGGCCTCTGCTCTCAACTAAAAATTACATACCTATAGGTAGGTACTACATATTGGTAATTTGCTACTTATTAAGTGCATACTTCATTGTCACTTAATTAAAAAAAAAAAAAAAAAAATATAGACCAATGATCTCATTTAATCTATACTAATATTATAAAGCTGAAGAGTTTGTTTGTTTGTTTGTTTGTTTGTTTGAACGCGCTAATCTCAGGAACTACTGATTCGAATTGAAAAAATATTTTCGTGTTGGATAATCCATTTATCGAGAAAGGCTATAGGCTATATAACATCACGCTACGACTAATAGGAGCGGAGTAACAAAGAAAAATGTTGCAAAAACGGGGAAAAATTATTCCTTTTAAGAGCGTACGCTGCGTAAACGGTTAAATTTAAACGCGCAGACAAAGTTGCGCGGGTCAGCTAGTCTAATATACACATCTTACAGTAAGAATTCTGGTAGTATGATCAAAAGACGTTTAGGATTAGGAATAAGACCAAAAAAAGGAATCATTTGCGATGATGTTTATTAAACTTGTAATTTTGTGGTTTGTTTTTGGTAAAACAAAATATATAAAAATTTGTTTAAAAATGAGCAAAGTTAAAAAAACTCAAGAATGATTACAAATTCCAAATAACTATTACCTACTAATAATCATACCTATATCATACATAAACAACCATTGTAAAATTTATATTGTTTATTATTATCACTACTTTTAAAACGTTAAAAAAAAGACAAAACTATAAAAGTTTACCTACCCATTCTTACTTATCATGAATAAACTTATTAAAATTCTGTCACGACCATATTATTTCGAGTGATTTCGGGTCAAATTTTTGTTATATGTGGGCGTTTATATGTGAAAGTGTATCCATGTGTGAAGCTCGGGATTCCGTGACACGGGTCACCGTTTCTTGGAACGCATTTTAACCACAGTATAGAAAAGTAACAGAATTACGTCTTTATACAAAACGGCTTAAAATACGCGCTTCGAAATTTCGGTATACTTCGGTACCTCTACCACAAGTGTTTGCAAACAATTTCACACTAACTATCTTACCTATGTTATTGGTTGAAGTTTATTTATAAAATAAGGCGAGATCCTATTGGTTGATTCCTATCTATAGTTAGTGGCGACTATACCTAGTAGAAACTGTTTGCAAAAACTTGTGGTAGAGCTACAGTATACAATTTGTTAGGCGAGGGTGCCGTAGTTACGTTTACGCGGATGGTGCGAGACGCTCCTGTACTTTTCATTTTATTTACCTACTTCCGTAAAATATGGCACAAAGTTGAATTTATTCTATTTGATTTACTGATGTAAGACAAAAAAAAATGCATATTAGTTCTATGAGCATTTCCTAATCAATAATCAATTTTAATACTGAACAGTTGTAGAAATAAAAAATACCTATGACTAATTTAAGGCATTATTAAATTCCTTATATTTAAGCCCCATTTCATAATCGCATCATTTAGCCGGCATTTAGCTAAGTGGGAGCGATCTTTTTTTTTTAAGAACAATTATTAATTTCCCCATTCATGGACTTTGTAGGTCTGCTCACCACCAGGTAGATACAAAGTCACATGTCGTGCTCCAATAAAAAAAACGCAACCTTAGAAACACGTCAGAGGCAGCCCTAGTGCGTGTTTATCTAGCCTCACAGAAACGGCTTCTGTAGAGTAGTAGTTGCACCTTTAAAGTTGTATCCGGAGGTCGTGGGTTCGATTCCCACACATGGCAAAAAAATTTTAGTACGTTTTTCCGTACCTACAGTTTGTCATGGTCTGGGTGTTTATAAAATATAAATGTATATTCGTACCTAAGAGCGTATGGAATCACCGCATGCACTCTGTGATTCTGACCAGGGGCCTATTTCATAAACGTGACAATTGTAATTTACCATGACAATTTATAATACATTGCGTGTTTTAGTTCTAAGTAAATAATCCCAACTAAACGAAGCAATGTATTATGAATTGTCGTAGTGAATTAAAATTGTCACGTTTTTGAAATAGGCCTCTGGGCATTGTGTGTGTAATTTACTTCATATTATTATTACGTGCTGAGACAACATACTGTTTCTTTTCTATACTGTGTCTTGAACTCTTGACGTTCTGCTGACAGTACAGGTTTTACCTTTCTCGCATTTCCTCTGGAAAACCTGTCATCTCTTTCTAACCCGTTTGAAGGTGAATCTGCTATCGATACTGTAGCTCTTTCTCCCTCGACTTTATAATATAAAAGTGATCATGTTTTGAAATGGACGCTCGCGCCTCTTTCGGTAGCAGTACGGAAGATACCTATTAACGAATTTTTAATGGGGATTAAGCATTATTCACTGATATGTATACACACTGGCATTGTGAGTACGTGCGAATTTAATAAAAGTCGAATGTAAAATTATAGTACGTTTACAAAAGTCCGTAGTATGGACTAATGACTATTGTTTGTAAGGCAGTATGGATTATATAAAACCGCCAAGTGAATAAAAAAAAAAAAAAAAAACCATCACGGTTTAAACGGCCTCAGGCACCCAGCGGAGGGATTAACCCGTCCTCATTTCGCCAATGGTATTCGGAGGCAACATCTAACAAGTGGCGAGCTTGTTGCGTTGTTTATGATGAAATAGCCTCGTTGTATAAAGCGGTCACCCATCCCAGGCCGGCCTTATTGTCATCTGCTTAACCTTGTTATCAGTTGCGCAGTGACATGACCACTACTTGTTATCATGCTGCTTTTTTGTTGTATTCATGTTTCGGGTTTATCTGTGGGTTTACCGGTTTTCAGGAGAGTTGTTTCGGTCGAGGTGGTATTATCCTTTCAGTGTGCGGTTATGAATCGGGCAGTTGATTTGACGATAAAGAGAAAAATAAGAAGTGAGAAAAATATGGGATGCCATCACAAGAGTTAATTAATGTTGTTAATATGTAATCATGTAATTCATGGACTTTCTAGATTTGTTTACCACTAGGTACATAAACACACGTGGTCCAATAAAAAAAAAGTAAGGTCTCCTTATGACAGATTTTAGTATTCTAGACAATAAATGCGTTGTTCTTGTAATTGCTTATGAAATTGTGTCGAATGCCGAATTGTCTGTTTTTTATAATATTATAATAATAATAAATAAATACCATCACGGATGCCTATTTGGCTCCCGAGAACCGTTTAAACGGCCTCAGGGTACCCAGCGGAGGGATTCACCCGTCCTCATTTCTTTTTCTTTTCTTTCGTTTTAATTTAACGTTATTTTTCAAACTTTTTAAATAAATCCTATAGTCATTGACATAAGTAGTTGTTAAAGCCTTAATTACGCAGTTAAACCGAAAAACGAAAAAATTGGTATTAATGACCTTTTATCTGGGTCTGTCAAAAAACATAAATGTCACATATAGTGAAACGTTACATTAGTGGGAAAGTAATAAATACTTACATTAAAACTCGAGATGACATTAAAAAGTTTGACCGCAGAATTTCCAAAATATTGTTTTTGGGTACCAAACCATCAATTTTAGGCGTTATTAAGAGCACGCAAGCATTCAAAAAGTTGACGCAAAACATCCAATTAAATCCGAAACCTATTTAAAATCGACTACTGTATAAACGGAGTTATAAGGCTCTATTAGTCGTCAATAACCTTGGTCATACGTGTTTATTTTTTTTTCTTAAAAAAATTAAAGGAGAATTTTAGGGTGCAATTTCAGAACAGCGCTTCTAAACTTATTTTTGTTTACTTAATAATAATAATAATAATAATATGTCGGACAAATTACACATATTGCTTTGGTCACAAACTAAGCTCTAGGCTTGTACTATGTGTACCAGAAGCAACGATATAATACATATTATATTTTATAAACACCCAGACCATGACAAACTGTACGGAAAAATCGTACTAATATTTTTTGCCATGGGTAGGAATCGAACCCACGACCTCCGGATACAACGCCAAAGGCGCAACCACTAGTTTACGGAGGCTGTCAAATCTCGTAATGCAAAATCGCCTTTGTCGCCGTCTATTTCGTAACTGCACCATTTAGCACCGATTATTTATTTATTTATATCTTTATTGCATAAAATACAAAGGCGGTTAATAAGTGAGGTAGGTGCAATACAGTAACTGAGTATAAAGTAATAGATATTGATGCAAAAATGAAAATACAACGATTTCATCGACCTCATATATGGACTTTGTAGTTGTGCTTACCAATAGGTAGATATAAAGACACATAAATATACTAGCCGTATTTTAACCTATAGATTCTAGGCCGTAATTTTGTGAAAAAAAGCTACAACAAAGTAAGGTTTTAAGGTGTTGTTATCCCCTTAAATTCGTAATTACACTTTCAAGAAACCGTAAGATGAGCTCCTGCGTTTGAGTCGATTTCGTCACTATCGGAATTTCGGCTCGTTTTGTAACTTTCGCAGGAGGTGGACTGGTTGGTAGGTTCTTTTATGAATCATCTTTAAGTTAGAAGAAGTGGTTCAGTTTGCGGAAACTTTGTACCTCAACTTCCTGCGTTTACTTTTAATTACCTACTTTTTGTATACGTGGTGTTATATACGTGGTGGCCGAGTTGGTTAGACCTTGGACTTAAAAACGCTTAGGTCCCTGGTTCGAAACCCGTTATGTACCAATGAGTTTGCGATTTAAAAAAATATGTACATTTGTTTGACAACACCACTATAGTGCCTCGGAGAGCACGTTAAGCTGTCGGTCCCGGTTTCACTATACCAACTTGTGAAACTGTTTATAGATGGGTTATTGAGTCTATTCAAAACATCGCGACGAACTAGCCACTTGTAGACTCATACCATCGGCTACGAAGAGGTGGGATTAAAACCCCTCCGCTGGGTACCCTGGGGCCGTCTAGGCGGTCTCGGGCGCCGTAAGGCACCCGTGATGATATGTATGTATTATTAAATTCATAAAAAATAAAAAAAAGTAGTGTAATTATATTTAAAAATGAAATTGAGACCCCTTTTCACCTGAGCCCATAAATATTTTTTGACTTCTTTTTGAATGGGTCAATACATTAGTATCTCGGATCTAACGATTTTGTTAACATTTTATATTTATATAAGGTTTTGCTTTTCAAGTTAAAATATTTACTAGGTATTTTAAGCAAAAACCACAATATTACCCAAAAAACAATAATATTTTATAGCGCCATCTCATGTATTTTTGATGTACCTATTGGTGCCTCAAAATTCTGAGAGATGGCGTTATAAAAAAAATGTATAACCACAGAGATATAGGAAGTTTATAATATTATACAAATATTTTTTGTATAATTTTTTTTTTTTTTATGACGAAAATGATCAAATTTTCTATTAAGATAAGGATTTGTTTTTAAAGTTGAACAATAATAAATAACAGCCGAGAATACTAAACCTAAATAATTAACAAGAGAAATTAAAACCAAACTTACAAGATCTTATTCAGTATCATTATTTTTAAAAATCCAACCATAAACTTACATGAGACGAAAATAATTGACAAAACTATTTTATGGTGCTTGCCTCTCAGTATCAAATCAACGATCTAGCCGTACCAGGTTTTATTGAGCGATCGTGTTACGAAATACCAGGTAGGTAAAAATTACCCGATTCCTAAAGCTAAAATAATAACAGAGGCCAAGTTATTTTTATTTTTCCTTAATGATATAGTAATATGCGGGTTTAATAGGTTAGCCCCTATACGGATCCGTGGGAAGGCGATCATAGCTATGATGTAATATTTAATAGTGATGATCTTTGGGAAAGATTTATAAATTAATTTTGCCTGGAAAGTGATTTATAGCTTCGATCCGTAATTAGTTATTAATTCTCTTACTTTTGTCGTGTATTACCTATGTTTTCTCAAGAGCTTTTTATCTGTTAGGACAATTATTTATGTTTCGATATTTCTGTAAGTTTTAACTAGACTTTCTAATTTACTTCTATTATCGCCAATATCATAATATCCTTTATTAGCATTAACGTGTGCGTCCTCTGCTACAAAATTACTTAGGGTAAAATTCGAATTACATGTTAATCTAATTAAATCTTCTGTCTAAGTACCTATGAATTTATCCAAATTAAAATCTGATAATAGTTTTACGCTCCTTGACTTTAATATAACTTGCTTTTTCCGTCTATAAAACCAATGGAGCTGGGTTCCATTTCCAGTCATGTCAAATAATACCTATGAGTTCATTTTTTATACATCTTGCCATGGTCAGGTTGTTTATAAAATATAAGCCTAGAGTTTATGATCAGAGCAATTGGTGTGATATGATTAAAGCCTATATTTTTTGCACCGTTACCCAGTGTAGTATTAATAAATATGTTATCATCTTGTTTCAGATATACAAAGCCTCAATCTTTTGCTGACTGTATTGGCAATGAACTCCCACTTGGTTGGGAAGAGGCCTATGATGCCCAGATCGGCCCCTACTACATTAACCATGTTAACCGTAAGTATCTTCTTAACATGTGCATGCATTTTTTTATTGGAGTACGGCATGTGACTTTGTATCTACTCGATGGTAAGCAGACCTTTATAATCCATGAATAGGGTCGATCAATACATTGTTGTTTAACAATATTTTTTTTATGAAACTGGTGGTTGATTTAATAGTAAATTCGTATATATGACGTCATCACCTTCTGTCAGATTTCACAAAAAAATGTTTGAGATTATTTCTTCAATTTATTTTAACTGTGGACAGTTGAGCCCAAAAGTCACTCTGTTGAAATATTATTGTATTGAGTGTGAGTAAGCGCAGTCACATGGATTTATTGTTTTAGATATCTACTTTTAAAAACTTACTATTTTATTTAAAGTAATGTTTTGTCGAAATAGTCAAGAAATGTCATTTAATATGCGAGGATTTAATGTTTTAATAAAATTGATTTATTACTAAAATTTCTAGACAAGTATACAAAGTGTGATACGAGTATAACCGCTATATTTTGTTTCTGGTGCACATAGTACGAGCCTAGGCTTAGTTTGTGACCAGAGCAATGTGTGTAAAATGTCCTACATATTATTATTATTAATATATATTAATATTATCAGTTTGAATTTATTATAAGGCATTGGTGACACATGGTTCCATGGAAAAAGTTGTTCAAAGTCACCATGTATATAAATATTTTTTACAACAATTGTTATATGTATAAGTAACATGAGTTTAGGTGCCAGAGTAGCCCCAAACCACACAGCCACACTCCTTTATTGTACATAGTGCTTTGGTTCATTGTGTACTTTTATTACTAAGGCTTTTTCGCTGAAATAAATACTTTATTATTATATTATTATTATTATGACTAGTAATATACAGATATTTATTTCTTTAAAATGGCAAAAGCGAGGCCAAATTAATTCATTTGTTTTTGCATTCCCAAAGCTGATAACGACAAATACTGATAGTCTTGCTTGATAATATTTTTTAATAGGGCCTATACCAAAATTTAAATGATGTTCTTCCAATAAACACTTTTATAAACCTACAACAGCCTTTAGAGCCTTTGGTTTATTCAATAAGGGGGATAATGAAATATGTACTGCGCGGGGGGTTGAGGCGACGTTTTCTTGAAACTATGAATAATTGAAAAGCTCGATTCAGCCTTAGCAGCAGTGGCAGGTATGTGGCGTCTAGATCTTTTTGCCGTTTCTTACGATCTTGGTTATGAATGAAAAGATTATAAATAGTTTATTTACGCAAATGCTACTGTTCTTAGAGGATTGTTTATTTCGTTTTATGATGGCAATTTCTATTCAGAGCAAATACGTGATGTTGTTAAGGAGCTTTGTGTAGGGTAACTTATGAAATATATTGTTTCCTTTTCTTAGATGTGTTAAATTTCTAGTAGTTTCTAAAATTTCAAGACGATATAGTAAGTATGGCCACGTTAAAGTCTAAAATCATTAATATTCTATAATTTGGTCAGTAAAGTTTTAATTTACTGAACCATTAGTACTTTTACTAATTAGTCTTCCCTTAGAAATTCTGGAAACCCCGAACCTTTTATACTCAAACATTTCAATGAAATTTAGTAGATGCAAATAAGTAATGTGGGGTATCTTATTTATAAAAATCTCTAAAGTTTGCTCATTTTAAATCTATTATATATTATCATTCCATCCTATGTTGTTGTTGTTTCTAAAGAGCTAAGTAAACCCAGTTATAAAGATAATTTGAAATTAAATACAGTGTTTACTTTTATAGGCATGTAAGCACTAGTTTAACCATCCAAGTCATCTATCAAGATTCAAGAATCCTTGCGGTAGAGGAAAAGTTGTAATTAACGCTAAGGGTATCTATCATATAATCCAGATCAAGTTATTATCTATGCATGCATGTAGCATATATTATTTCAATTCAAAAGTGTTTCAACAACTTAATCCGCTAGATCTGCTAATTCCTCTAGAGCTGCCAAACTTCTGTTCGATCCTTATCCTTTAAAAACCAGTAGCTGAAACTGCGTAGATAATAGCCATTTGTCCTTAAATTTAAAATTTGGACTATCATAACTCCTAATTCTAATGCAAAAATAGCTGTACTTTTTGCCTTTCATAATTTGACTACAGCTTGATTACGCCAACTTCTGCAAGTCTTTGTCTTAACCATCTCATGCATGCCACCGACTTCGATGACTTTTCATCATCACCATCATCTTCATCGTCTTTAAATGCCGTTCCAACTTGGTTATAATACTTTGGCATCCCATGGCAACCCTTCGCCTCACTATCTCTTCTAATATTTATTTAAGCTATTGCAGGTTTGTTTCTAAAGTAATTCAATGATACAGAACCTTATTCAGCTAGTAAGACTAGAGACTTGACTATTTTTTCATGAGTGGGTTACACCCCACAAGAGCATAACGGTTAAGAGACGCAAGCCATTTTTGCACGCAGAGGTACCGCATGCCATATAAATTATTTATAGGGTCCTCACACAACGGTTTCTGGTATTTTCTACTTTTTTTCTAAGGTTTAGACCACCTTGATCTAACTTGTGCTTACGTTGTAGTTTTATGTTTAGAATTCTGATTTCTTAGTTTGTAATGTTTATTTATTTTATTCTTGCAATTATGAATTAATTGTTGTTATATCTAAAAGTGCCGTGGAAGTGATTCAAGTCACATTTTTTTTGGTATCTATTTCCCGTTTTGTTTAAAAAAATGTTTTTTCATATCTACATTTACAGAATAATAAAATGTTTACCCTGTATAATAAATAGGACTCTTCTGAGAGCTGGCAAACCCACAGGATGAATCTGAAACAGTACTAGGTCACCAATGAGTGAACTTTACTAATGAGGAAAGTTTCAGAAACTTCAGCAAAAGGGCAAGTAGCTCAAGTACGATTGACTAATCGTCTCTCGGTATACGATTGACTAATCGGGACTAATAATTCGGTCGCGTTCAAACTAAAAAAAAACAATGAATGGTTTTAAAATAATAAAAGATAAAAATATAACTTTCTTTCGTTTCCCACTCGAATTTTAACTTATACCCTCTTGCTATCCAATATCTATAACTATTCTAATTTAAAAGTAAATAGAAGCAGTAGCACAGAAGAAATAATAGTACAAGTAGCAGTAGGTAGTTCAAGACATTCATGCAGCACCTGAGTTTCAAATAGTAGTCATAGTAGTAATAATATTTCGGGAACCCTAAAAATAAGACTCACTTCTAAAGTAAACGCTGAAAGGCAAAAACTAGTAGTAAATAAAACCACAATCATATTTATTCATCACAATATATTGTTATTAACATACCACAAGCCACATTCCATATTTCTAATCTACAATCTTTACTTACAATTCTTTAATAAATTATAAATAAAATAGGACCTAGCACGTGTTATTTATTCACAATCACTGTTTCAACATCTTACAGTGCATTAAGCTTATAAATAGTCTGGTCCTTTTCCATTTATACCCGGTTTCCAAGTAATTTAGATTAAATCTTGATAGCTTTCATTCAAATAGTACCTCTATGTCTTATTTTGCAGAGATGCATGTGCGCATATAATTTTATATAAAACAATGGCAAGTTTTAATCATACAATTTTAGTCCATAGTTTAATTATAGTATTTAAAAATATACTTTTGAAGTACTAATTTAAATTCGATTACATTACATGAATTTTTATTATACTGGATTATATTTATTATCACAATCAAAATCTTCTTTTACAGTTTTCTTTTGTCAATACTAATAGAATGTTTTGTTTGTTTTGAGTATTCTAAACTACATTAAACTTCCATTATTATTATTTTAAGATTTACGTCAACAATAATTATATTGCTAAATAAAAAACATCTTAAACACTAACCATCTCACTCACCACATTATCGTCGTCTTAAAATAAAACATGAATAAATTATTGCAAACAAAAGCAACCCTATTATTTACTTATTATATAATTATCTGAAACAAGTCTCCTATCGTAATTGCAGTCTAGAAAACATAGCTTTTTACAGCAAAGTTTAAAATACAATTTTAGCTAAGATAATTACCCTATCCAGTCTTACAAGAAATGCTTCTCTGCTCCTTGGGCTGTGCTATCAAGACGAAGATCTCCCTAACTATATTCTGCGCATGCACTACGTTATTTATAAGCAATGCCTTAACAAAGCTCGCTTTTGCATCATTCTTTTGAAAAATGTGCAATTCTTAATGATGTTGGTTATTTTTTTATTTCTTTAACGTTTATATCGGAGATGTTTAGTTTTCTTTTTGTAGATCAAGAATTCTCTCCACAATGTAAATTATTTTTAGTGTCATCTTCTTGCGAGGATTTAGCATTTTAATCCTGAATTAATATTACATTAGCGAATAGTTATAAATAAGAAAGGGTACAATACCGACTGTAGTAAGGAATTTTGTCAGCAAATTCCTACACTTTGATTTTAAATTTGTATGTTTTATTAATACTGTAAGGTTTTTTTACTATTAATGTTCTTCTAGAAAGCAATTGATCGATAAATAGATATATAATCAAGGATAATATGAAATCATTATCGTGAATACTTTATAGCTGGACTGGATTTTCGGTGTAGGAATTTAATTTCTGCAAGCTACCTTTTTATCTTATCTTTGTATGTGGGGCTGATAATAATTTGATATTATAGGATATCTACTGCACATTCCAATCATTTTTATCATTTATCCCTTACTTACCTAAACCTTAAACATCATCATTATTAGGTATATATAGGTCTTTCCTAACGCTATGTTTCCAATCCTGAGTAATTTCAGCCACATTCACCAAACCCTCCCTTTAGATTTTGGCTATGGTTCTTGAGCACGTCACGATCATGTAAAGGAACTACTATTCCTAGAAGTTTGTTTTATGTTTTTAGCTTCCTAATAACATAAACAATTTTTGTTTCTTGTCTTTTCTCCAATTAAATTAAGTTTGCCAGTTTTCCTAAAAGCTGGTCTTTTAACTTTACATACTATGAAAGATCCGATCTAATGCATGTATCATTTCCGTCGCTTTATTATTCTGTACTATTGCCTTAAATTTTAATGGAATTAATTGTCTTTTTCTCTTATATACGTGGTTGCCGAGTTGGTTAGACCTTGGATTTAAAAACACTTAGGTGCCTGATTCGAATCCCGGTGTGTACCAATGAGTTTTTAATTAAAAAATGTATGTTCCCTTGTTTGACAACACCATTATAGTGCCTAGGAGAGCACGTTAACGTAACTAACTTGTGAAGCTATATACATAGATGGGTATATTGAGTCTATTCAAAACACCGCGACGAGCTAGCCACTTGTTCGGTGTAGATTCATACCATCGGCTACGAGGAGGGATTAAAAACCTCTCCGCTAGTGATGTATGTGAATGTGTATGTATTGTCTTCTGTATCTTACTATTAATTGTATCTTACATAACCAATATCAACCATAGCTACCCCATTTGTATGATTACGACCTTGCGCTGGCTAGTTAAGAATTGAGAGTAATTGAATGATGACTCGCGTGTACATTGCTCATCACGTTGTTGATGGCTGACTGACTGAAGAATGCACTGGAATTTATTGTCTATTTTGTTTACTTAGGCTTAATCGGGAACATAGATTCTCTTTGTTTTGTTTTTTTTCCTTTACTATGTTATGCTGTAATTTCAAGCTTTTGTACATAATTTTATTCTTTGTTTATTTTGTAACTTTAAAGCACTTTAAAAAAAAAGTTTAATTTTTGATGAAATTAATCAAAAATAAAATCGGTAAAGTTTAGGGTGTTACGGTTTTAGTATGTGGGTTCGCCGGTTTATAGAGACTATTGCATGGACTTCTTGTCGAGGTGGTAGTCTTCTTTCAGGGTGCTATTACGAAACGGGCTGTTGATTTAACAATAAAGCAGCGAGGATTTTTATGTATGTATATAGATTCGTAATGCAAGTTCGTCTTTGTCGTAACCGCATTGTAACCGTATGTTTTACAACAGTATTTTATAGGACTGCTTACCAACATGTAGATACAAAGTCACATGCCGTGTTAAATATCATAAAAAAAATACCTGCTTTAAACCTAAAATTATGCTGTTGTTGAGCATTTGAATGCGCATTATTTTTTATTTTACATCATTTAACAAATCTTCACGCTATAATAAATTGTTAACAAGCAAGGTAAATTATAATAAATTATATTGGAGAATTTTATCGAAATAGCTGTTGTAGGTATAATCTGTAAGATTAAAAATTATATTATTATTTTTGTTATCTTTATACCCTTTAATTTTTTCGTTAATCAAATAAACATTTTGATTAGTTTTATTTTGTGATTATCGCATTTTTTCACGTATTCGCTTTTGCTATCGGTTATTTGTATTGATATGTCTGGACTGAGTGTTGTTTGGTTCTGAATTATACTTTGTTGAAATTTTAAATATAAGATGTTTTCTATCTAATTTTAGTATTTAAGCCAGATTCATCGTCTATGCCCTAACATCTTTTAAAAAAAAAGTTTATATATATGTATACTTTTTTAGATTATAATGCTGAAAAAAAAGTTTATACCTATATTATTTGAATTGAATAGTGATTATTTTAAAGTTTTTAAAATAATAAAAATATAATTCAGCGCCATTTTGTAACTAGCCATAAATTTCGTTATTTTTTTACTAAAAATAATCATAGTAGTTTGATACTTTAAACTTTTAAAGTGTTCCTTTAACACTCTCAAGTAGAATTATGATTACTGGTTTTCAGGAGACTACTGCATCGATTTCTTGTCGAGGTGTTAGTCTCCTTTCAGGGTACGGTTACGAAATGGGTAGTTGAATTGACGATAAGGCAGCGAGTATATTAAAATATAGGTACTCGTAATGCAATTCATCTTTGTCGCCGCCCATTTCGTAATCGCATCATTTAGCCATAGTGCGAGCGATCAAAATTGTTTAAGAACAATAAAATTATTGATTGACCCCATTCATGGACTTTGTAGGTCTGCTCACAAGGTAGATACAATGTCACGTCTCGTGCTCCAATAAAAAACAAAAAGAAAAAAAAGATGAATATTTGTAGTAGTAACAATGAATATAAGGCCATAAAAGATCAAGACACTCGTTAACAAAATGTAGGTGTAAATAATAATTCTTTAAAAAAATTACACTGACACTTAGATAACAAAACAAACCTTATTATATTAATTTATATTAAATTTTTAAAGATAAAAATGCAATGAAAAAATTCCTGGTGGCGGGACTCGAACGCACAAACCTCGCTATCGCGGCAAGGCGCTCAACCGCTGAGCCAACCAGGTTCCAGTCAACCTTCACGAATTTAGTCTTATTATAAAACATCCTAAATGTAAAGTTTCGTCAGTATCATTAGGTAGTTTAGCTGTTATGGCACTAGACACAAGCAAAGCATACACTGCGCCTACTAAGTTGGTTCGCATAGAATGCAGTTGTATTATGCAAGCTCGGTCAATTCACAATCCACTCGATTAACTTTCGACCCAACTATGCGATTCAAGGTTTGAGCACTATGTCTTTATGTGCGTTTTCTCTTTTAAATAATTTGTATTTAGTTACTTTATCATATTTAGCTTCTTGTTAAAGGGTTTGATCACTACAAACGTTATTAGCTTTCTTATTATTTGCTACTTATTCATTTATAGCTTCACATTTAGGAGAAATATCTCCATAATATCGTTAGGCCGATCTGCTTACCATCAGGTTGATACAAAGTTACAGGCACTGCACCAATAACTAAACTTCTAGGTACCTTATTTCTAAGAATATATATACCATTTTGAATGATTTTCTCTTTATTAAAGTCACTAATTTGGTATAATTATAGAATTTTATCATTTTGTGGTAGTTTATAAGTATTATTAATTGATTTGATATTATAACACCATGGCTGACAGAAGTAACATTTTTTTATATATTAAATTGCATTGTCTTTTAAATTCTTATTAATTTTATTGTAGTACGCGTGTCTTGATATTTCTTGGTCATGTTTTTAATTAATGTTTTCGTTATATATTAGGGTGCCTGGTTTATTTATCTGTAAAATGTTCTTCCGTTTTTAGAGAGTAATGTAACCAAGACACGATTTTTAAAACATATGATAAATCTATTAAAGAATGCTTGATAAAGAGTACCTAATTATTATTATGTTATATATTCTCTGTCCAAATACAAAATATCAATCAAACTAATTCATTTGTTTCCTGCGATAATAGCCATATTATGTTTCAAGATAAAATTTTGATATAAAAACTTTAATATATACCTATATACTCAAATAAAAAATATATCAGAGATCGAGGTATAGTAAAGAATTTTACCTCATTGTTTTGGCAACGGGCATTGTTTTTTTTTTATTAAAAATTTTCGTTGTTTTTGGTAGGAAACTTAAAAGCTATTGCGTATATGTTTATTTTTCCGGTCATGGCCGAACTAACTACATTTAACACATCAAAACATATTAATTATAAGAAACAAACTCAAGAATTGGACATTCATATTTCTTGGTTACATCGATAATCCTAAATTATTTAAAAAAACTTGGTAAACACAAATTGGTAAATTATACTAATATAAACTTTTTTATTACAGAGGTGACGCAGCTGGAAGATCCAAGGTTAGAATGGTCGAGCATTCAGGAGGCTATGCTGAAGGAGTACCTGCTAACAGCACAGGAGGCATTAGAGGTCAGTTACTAATTTCAGTTATTGAAATAGATACAAGTAAATAAGATCGTAAAAGTAAAATACATCTTAGAATAAAAACATTTATATAGGAGATAGATAAAACATTTTTTTTAACCTGTAGTGTCCCACTGCTGGGCAAAGATCTCCCTCTCTCCTTCCATGTTGTGGGCTATTCGCATCCTAGAGCGCAGTATGCTGTTCCAGTTCCATATCTTACCTATACATTTAACGCCTAGCATACTGCGCTCCATGGCTCGTTGGAAAACCCCACTTTTGAACTTCTGCTGAACAGTCAAAGACCAAGTCTGTGCTCCATAAGATGAAAAGAATGCACATGTCCATAAGTCTACGTTTTAGGGTTAATAACAGGTTCATCAATTCTTCTAAGTTTTTCAACCAATAGCTCTTCCAGGCATTTTCTTTGTATGTCTCTATAGATAAAATAAATGAACTATAACTTAAAAAATAATAATAATGAATATTAATAATTTAATTTTTTTTTTATCTTAACCGGAATGTATTATTCATTAACTTACGGTTGAGATTATTTTTTCTTAAAACGTTTTAATCCTATGAGGTCTTCTGTATACTATCCTATTGCTGGTTATATGGAACCCTATAAAATCCTTATGGTTATCATCATGATTTATCCTTATGGTTTTCATAATTTATTATTACACATTATTAGATTAATAATAATCTCTGGATTATCATTCACTTTATACATTAAATACATCTTCTTAACTGTGTAAGTCTATTTTATCCAAAACTAAAAATTGTTCCGACAAAAGTGCGTTCTAAAAATTACTCATTGTACTATTAAGTGGGCCAGAGAGACACGCGGTGTCTACTTTCATTACTTGCATTGTTATGAAGAGATCCATTACCTAAAATAGCTTCCTTATCCGAAGCAATCTTGGCACCGGCGTATCTGAAGTGGCATCATCTAGATGTAGATATGAACCAGCTACTGTAGCGGTCTCTGTATTATTTTGTTTGAAATTTGTTATAGGTTTCTTGCCGTTTGTAAGTTCTGTTTTTGGTGTTATGTTTAAAATAGATAAAATATTATTAGTTTCAATGAAGTGTTATTTTTATTATTAAAACAGTTTAGGCATAGAATTAATTTATTACTAAACAGTGTTTTGACTGAATGAGCATTAATCGCTATCGCTCTGCCGGCTAATTGATGCGGTTACCAAATGGGTTGCTTTAAAGACGGATTTCGAGTATATATTCTTGCTGCGTCATCGCCAAATCAACCGTCAGTTTCGTAACCGCTCCTTAAAAGGAGATTACCATCTCGGCAAGAAATCGATGCAGTAGTCTCTAGAAAAACGATAAACCACAGACTAAAACTGAAACTGTCATTTGACGGTTTTTACATCTGTATAGGCGGTGGTATTAAACCCTACCAAGCTGGCTTGTATTACATTCAATACATACTAATTTTTTATATCTAATTAATAACAACAAATGGGAAGTTGAAAAACTGTACTGTCATCTTTAAACAAGTTTCTATATTTAGAAACAAAGGACCTTCTTTAATATCCCTTCATTGTTTAAATATAAGTGAGCATTTGTTTGCTTATTTTTGATCGCAGTCTGGTATCCCAAGATAACATTGGAATGCGATGTGTTGTAGATAACCGATAAGTGCTGCCTTATCTAAGTGTAATTGGTCGAATTAGAACACGCTTTTGTTTTGCTGCGAAGAACCTATTAATTTAATAAATGGCTTAAATGGTTTCTATAAACCAGTTACGAGTTAAGCAATAATTATTAACTATTTAAACTATACATTGTTTGTGTGCCATTGTTATTTGGGTGTATGATAACTTCTATTATTTTATTCGTAGATTGAGTGTGTTTTCGTATATTTTCTTTGTCACTAAAATTGTTATTTACAAAAATTATAACAAAATAAAAATGCTACTAAAACTAGTACCCAAAATGTTTTTTTTAATACATTACCTATTAGATATTTTGAACGGTAGACAATGGGCCTAGTGTGCCCGAGGACAAGCATCGTTGCTTCACTGAATAACATCCTGATCCTCTCAACTAGGTACCGACTTCTTACTAAGACGATTATTAGTTGTAATTTTTTATTTTCATCATTAGCCTGCTTAGTCCACTGCTGGAAACATGCCTTGCTAAAGGTACAAAATTATTCCCTGTACAGTTTTCCTTATTCATAGCCTTTTATCAATATACCACAGGTTTTCCTTCTTCCATAAAATTATTATTACCTACAATTGTATTTACAAAATTGTAGTCAAAGCTATGAAGAGTATTAAAAGCTATAACATATAGAATTTCATTTGTTTATAGTACATGCGCCGTATTGCCAACCTGTATAAAAGTATGGAATTCCAATATAAAACCCAAACGTTTATTATTCAGTGTGGGTGTTAACGCGGTTTGAATGCTATGCAGTTATCAAGGTAACCATCTGCATTGTATGGACGTGCTAATTCATATAGCACATTGAAACTAGACTTTTTTGTAGATACCGCATCGTCTCAATCTTTAGGTTCTACAATTGCTACTTGTGATCCTTCTTAATTGTTAGTTTCTATTGTATTATGACCATTAAAAAAAACAAAAATGTTTGACATCTGTACTTATTACTATAGCCTTTACTTTAGCTTCAATGTTTTACTTAGACAATTATTTATTTATATCATTTAAAAAACTATGTTGATGTCTCCTATAGCTTTCTTTTAATGATACCTATTGTTTTTTTTTTTCGTAATTAGGTAAGTCAGAAATCTGCGCCTACGAATAAATCAAATATTTTAATGATACCTATTGTTTTTTTTTTCGTAATTAGGTAAGTCAGAAATCTGCGCCTACGAATAAATCAAATATTGTTTTATTGTTCTATTCGGTTCTCAAATCCTGTGAATGAAACAGTTATTGCTGATATTGCAGCCTTTTGTTTTAATTTCAATTTTCCGCCAATGATACAATTATAATTAAGCAGGTAGATATTTATTCATTATGGCATCATCATATTATTATGTTTTACATAATATTGTGGATTTAAGGGTTTTTTATAATAATGTTATTTTAAAATTCATATGACGTAGCAATGTTCGCTGCACTGGTATGTCAGCTATTATTCACTGGGCACGTTCATCGTACCTCGTGAGAAACTAACTTACTATCAGAGCTCATATCACAATTTTCAGACGTGCTAATACTCCTATGGATTATAATGACCTTATTATTTAGTGTTATTAAAGTCCTTTATCTTTATTGCTTTTAGCTTTTGCCTTATTTGGGATAGTACGTCTTTTTATTTTTTTGAGAATACCTACTCTATTATTATTAACTTTAGGCATATCTCCTTAAAGAAATTGTATTTTTTTAGTTATATCTACAGGTATATTATTTGTTTTTAAAGATTAACTAATCATTTCCCTTTTGAACTCACAAAACTTAAATTTGGTTAGTGAAAGTTTAGTCAAAACTTAAATTCTAACCTACTTCACCTGTATGATCTTTATCGCGTAATTGAGAATTCAGATCACATTTCTAAATTGACACAAAATCATCTAAGAGTATTTTAAGTGACAGAAGTCAAGGGTCTACAACTGTACAAGATAACTCTTTGAAAATAACCTCAATGACTTTAATAGATTAAAGTTTTGACGTCATGTGATTGATTGGAAGAGTTGAAGTATGAAAATCTACGTCAAATTTAACCTCTGATGACCTGACATACTTAACCTGCGTAATCTAATTTTAATCTTTTGGTTTATTTATTATTAATAGGCATCCAGAATGTTTTTGAATTATACATCCGACTAAGAAGCATAAAATCTGCAAAGCATATTTTATTATTTTTATCTTATGTCATATAGTAGTAATCTAAGGAAGCCAACATAAGAGGTGATCATACCTAACTAGACTTACTTATTTGCATTACTTAAAGTACATACATTGGTTCTGGTAAATACTTCAAATTAATAAGTACATGCACCTATCTGGTGATTCAAGTGATAGTATAATAATAGATTCTGTTTAGATCAAATACCATTTATCTTCTCCATATTTTTTATCATCTCCATTATCCTACCTACCATAATTCTCCCAAAACACGTCACCAATTTTAAAATAACATTTCCTTAGCCAAATTGCATAACATTTAAGTTTGTAGACTATAAATTAACCACTCGCCAGTCCACAGCCATTTACAACATTGCAATGTAAATAAAAATAAGAAATATTGCCCATATTTTGATCTTTGACCTGCTTATGGTTTTTAATATTTCATGGATTTAAATATTTTAAAACTAGTTTTGTATCCACTATTTATGATAAACCAGTACATAAATATGTTGTAGTTTTTATATTCCATTTAAATTTAAGCCATAAAGTTTTTATTACGATTTTTAAAATTCTTCCAACAATTCGTATAACTTTATGTTCGTTTATGCATTGTCAATCTTGACAAAGTCTAGTGCACTTCACTCCACCTAGTTAATTCGAATAATGAAGGTATAATTGCTTCTCACACCTTTGCACGAATACCTCTTTAAAGGTGGGCGTTCAGCGTGAGTTTATTGACAATTTAAATGTTACACCTTTGGAATTACAACTTTAGCTGTTCTCTCGGCTAGTTGTTAACATACTGCCTAAAATATGAAGGTATAAAGAGCTTAATTGATAAATTGATATTGCTACAATGTCTTTATTGTTTTGGTTTTGAGTAAGTTTTTTTTCTTTGCCAAGCCAATATCATTATAATTTCGATAAACTATTAAGTATATAGACTTACTCTATGCTAGGAACATTTTTATTACCATCATAAGTTATTCACTGCTTAACGAAGGCCTCATCTAAATCCATAATTCGATCATTAATTCATCAGCCTTCAACAGATAACCGGTCGATGGCGCTGAAGGACGTCTTTTACCATATTTACCTAGCTATAGTTTCCATTCAAAATTTGGTTGTTCTAGCGATTAACATCCTCGTTCTAGTCTGGTGGTTGCGTCTTT
Source organism: Monopis laevigella (assembly GCA_947458855.1). Lineage (NCBI taxonomy): Eukaryota > Metazoa > Arthropoda > Insecta > Lepidoptera > Tineidae > Monopis > Monopis laevigella. Next base: position 10,208,228 of record OX381594.1, on the reverse strand, counting down.
GGGGTTGTATCCGGAGGTTGTGGGTTCATTTCGCACTCATCTGGGTGTTTATAAAGTATAGTATGTATTAGAAACGCTATTTCTTGTACACATTGTACTAGCTTTGCCTAGTTTGTTAGAATTGTCCTACATTTATCATTATTAATTATATGAGTAGCAATCTAATGGAATTTCACCTTGCTAATATTTATAGCTATAACGATTTCTTTACTGTTCGTTGTAAGATTGTTGCATTTCTGTTCCCATCCATCAAGGTTACTCCAGTAATTTATAGATTCATAACATTGCTTTAGAGTTTATAAAAACATAATTTTTAAAATTTAATTCTGTTTTTACAATGATGGTACCTAGTTCAGCAAGTTATCGGTCACCGGAAATCATTTGCATTCCAACTTTATTATATTTTATTTACTTCCAAATTTCACAGTTATTACTGTTTATCTAACGCGTAATGGTGACGCACGCACACTATTGGTAGAAGTATTAAATATATTATATCTCAAAATGAGGATTTTGAGTGTCTTTGGTTTGTTCAAGTTTGTTTGCATATAGAAGTTAGATCAAAAATATATAGGTACATATGCGTATTTCATACTAAATTTTTAAGTTTGTTGTATTTTTGATATTTTTATGTGCATAGGTTTAGATTTAATTCCTTTGGAATTAATAAACTTATTAATAACGAAAGGAAGTGAGTTCTACATAATATCAATTAATTCTATTGTCAATATTAAATAACGTTATTAATAGTAGAACCGGATAAATAAAAAAGTAGGTATGCTACTACAAAAAAATATTAATAAATATTTTTTATTGTATTTAAACAATTAACTTACTATTGGTAAAATAATAAAAAAAAATTGGTGACCAAGAAGAAATTAAGGATTTTTTAATAAAGTACCCATAGTACTAGCTGCGATGAACGCTATTGCTAAAATAGACCATAACTTCGGATTCCCAATCACTATTAGAGTGGTAGAATATTCTATGATATTACTAAAACCTTATTCACAATATTAGTAACTGAATTATCAGTTTTTTCCAAGCACGTTGCTATGTGCACATAAGTATAAACATTTCCCTAATCGCGTGTTATTAAAAACGTCCGATGTAACATTCCTAAGCGTGAGTCAATCACGCGATAAATGGCCCAATTCCGTGTAGTGATGTTCTGCGAATAGACTGGCCGTCTGCATGCGCTTGCGCCGATCCAAACCGATCACTAGCTGTGCACGCACTAGCTATTGTATTGAGTAATCCTTTGCTACGAGTATTTACACTTTTTATATATTTAGTGTCTTTACGATGATCTTGCACATTAAAAACAAAACGCTTTTTGTAAATTAATAATGAATTTGTACGTATGAATTAATTTCAGTCACTTTAGTTTATATGTTATTATGCTCGTGTATTTAAATTTTATTTAACACATGTCTAGGCTACCAGTTCAAAAATAAGTAGGCCATTTTACATATATTACCTGGGGCCTATTCTATTAAATAAATTGAATAGAAACTGCATATCAAAGTTGAATTTTGACATACTTTGCTTGAGAAATACTTGTAATCAAATTTTAACATTGATACCATGCAGCTAATATCCTATGGTTACAAACTAAGAAACAACTATACGAATTAATCTTTAACAACATATAAAAAGCAAAGCTACTGCGCCGTGCTTGCACTGCATATTTACTAATATTTTGCCTTGAGTAGCATTCTTACTAACCACATCTGTATTAAGACAAACCGCGCAACCACTAGATCACGTAGGTGGTAAAAAGTTTTCATCGCCATGTAATAGAGAATTTACAGCAATTTTCAAGTACATCTGTTGACTGCATGCGACGCCACTAAATTAACATATCACAACACACTTGCGGCACCTAGTTGACCCAACAGTAAATTGTCGTTACATTGTAAATTGTAAGGAATATCCATAATGTATAGCTTACAAAGGTGCTGGTGTATATCATCCAACGTCTTTTACGCTTAACCGATAAAGGATTAGTTAACGAGCGAAATCCTTTGAACACCGAAGCTAAATCTTCCTAAGCCAGGATGGATAAGACAGCAAGGTTTTGTACCGTAAATACAAAGGAAATAGGAGGTGCAAAGGTCAATATGTATTTTTTAGAATGCTGCTCACTGCCTTTTATAAAATTCTAGGCATAGCTTAGCTAGATCGACCGCTATGTGGATTTCATCTGGAGGTAGTGGGTTCACTGGCAAAAACATTATTAGTACGTTTTTCTGTGCAGTTTGTCATGGTCTGGGTGTTTATTAATTATATTATAATATACTAGTTGTTACTAGTATACATAGTATAAGCCTAGAGCTTAATTTGTGATCAGGGCATATATGTGAAATTTTCTACATATAAAAAAAAATAAACTGTAAGATTTTAAATGCTGGTAAAATACTTCGTTTTGGTTTTAAAAGAAGAAATAACGAGTTTTGCTAGGGTTCACTTAGAATTCAGTACAGAATATCTTCATCATCAATTATAGACTTAAATATTTTATGGACTATAGGTCGGATTGAGGGAGGTCTCTATAACTTGCTAAGTCGTGTGGGAAGAATAGTTAAGTATTTTAACTTTTAAGCAATTTCAATTAGCTTCCTTACATATCTAAAGGCGTCTTAATTTTGGTTCATAAAACACCGGCCCTAAGTCAGTCAAGGATGCTTTCTCATACTCTTACGGTAAAGGGAATTCTTAACCCACGAGTACTTGCTTAGCCAATTGTAAACACTTACCAAGGTATACTTGGGGTACGTGCTAAGAACGCCTAGTTGATATGTATTTAGATGTATTTGACATTAATGATGACTATTGACTGGTCTTCTAGTGGGGCTTAGATTACCTATGCTCATTTGTTTGTTGTTTTAACTTTGTCTTCAGTTAGTAATATCTTTGCTTTGTAAGAATTGTGTTGAATTTTAGCTAAAAAAGTAAGTACTTACTTACTACTAAAGCTATGATTTTTGAGTGAATGCTTGTACATTACTATGCCATTTTTTTTCGGTGTTAGTATGCCTGACATCAGTGTATCATTAGCTACGACTAGGTGGAAATAAAACCCCTCTGTTGGGTACTCTTTTTTAGATTTTTCAGATCTCATCTCTATTTATTATATTTAGCTAAATTCTTGGAAATAATTAACTGCTAAAACCTATTGTAGATTGTTGCAAAATTGCAAAACAAGTTAATAAAAAAAAATATCCTTGACTTACATCCAAATATAGTAAACTAAGTAAATTCTAAAATAAAAATGCATAAGCATACCTTAAATCTGTCGGTATACATATATGTACCTAAAAAAAACAAAAGTGGATTTAGCTGACGAAGACACCTAAATCTGATGTAACTTCTGAAAATATAAATACAAAAAGGCAATTGAATTGATAAGACGAAATGATTAATGTGACAGCGAAGGAATAAAGTGGCAGATTGGTTGATTCCTGGAAATTTAGTTAAAGGGCCTTCCAAGATATTTTTTTCTAAGAACCGCGCGTGCCTGTTGATAGTATAGTAGTCATTAGTACTATCAGGTTACATAAATATATACCTAATATGTGCGGCTTTTTATGGTTTTCTTTAATAAAAAGTACAAAGCAAAGATATTTAAAAACCTAACTATATGAAATAAGACTTTATATAAAATATATTTTTGAGAAATATTATATACGTGGTGGCCTAGTTGGTTAGACCTTGGACTTAAAAACACTTAGGTCTCTGGTTCGAATCCCGGTGTGTACCAATGAGTTTTTAATTAAAAAAATTATGTACATTTGTTTGACAACACCACTATAGTGCCTCGGAGAGCACGTTAAGCTGTCGGTCCCGGTTTCACTATACCAACTTGTGAAACTGTGTATAGATGGGTTATTGAGTCCAATCAAAACATCGCGACGAGCTAGCCACTTGTTTGGTGTAGACTCATACCATCGGCTTCGACGAGGTGGGATTAAAAACCCCTCCGCTGGGTACCCTGGGGCCGTCTAGGCGGTCTCGAACGCCGTATGGCACCCGTGATGATACATACATATTTTTGAGAAAGTAATAATATCAGTAGTAGTAATAATAATGACTGTAATAAATATTTATTTTTAATCTACTATCAATTGTATTACTGTCATATAATTTTTTGCTCCCTTTTTGTGTCTTGAGCCAAAACTGAATTGTCTGCTATTATATTTAGAATAGTGCCAAGAAAAAACAAAAGGACAGACCTTCCAAGGATCACGTCCAACAAACCCATTCCAAGAATATCTCCAGGCCATGAAATAATAACAGCTTCCATTCAGCCCCCAACCCACAATTATGCTCCATCAGTGGAAGAGTATCAAAATACTACAAATTACCCTTTTTGGATATTTCGATTTGAAACTGTGCCCATCTTCGGACCGGTTGTTGGCTCCGGATTATCATTTAAATATGTTCTTATTGTAGAATTGCAATTAAATGTATCTTAGAAAGAAAAATCATCTTCTTTTAGATTTGTATCAAGACACTTTGACCCATTTGTTATAGGTTTTATAAGGTTTAGTACTAGAAGTCTATAATCTTTCAGGGGAGTATTTCTGTGCTAGAAAGTCCGTTATTTGTTTGGCTGTGTATTGAAACTTTTAAAGATAAATGCAATGAAAAAATCCCGGTGGGTGGGACTCAAACTACATGAAAATTTTCACTGCTTGTATCTACTTATACACTCTATGTGCTTTCTTCCACTTACTTTATATTAGAGTGAAGTTAGAAGTCCTAGTTTCTAATACTAGATGGCAGAGAAGTCTGTTTTTGAATACGAAAGCGAGGATCGTGATTTCGGGTCCAGTCCGCCAGAATTTGTTCATTGCATTTTATGTTTAAAATAATTTCCTACATAACATTTTCAATACAAAGACAAGACAAATAACGGACTTTCTAGCATAAGCAAAAAAACATACCTACTGTAAGAAAAAAAATCGCCAATTCGTAGCGCGGAAACTGAAGACCATTACTCCAGAATTACCGTTTTGGACGGTTTATACTCCAAGAGTGGAGTATAAGTATAAGGACTGCTAATGATGATGCTAAGAAGAGGAATCCTGTACTCAGGTCATTATGGCTTTTTGTCTAATGATTATAGCGGAAGCATTCTCTCAATTGCTGGTCGTGGAACATTTTAGATGTTTTTCTGTTTAAGGGGATAATAACATCTAATGCTTGCATTTCGTAGCTTGAACTACAGAATATTAATAATTATTACCTTGGACTAAGATTAAGAAAAATATTATACCTAACAATTTACGTAGAAGGTTTTTTTGTTGATAGGTAAGTTTTCTTTAAGCCGAATCTCTTAGTAATTTTTATATTTAACAAAAATCTTTAAGACATCCTATTATCACTATTGAGCATCAAGCATGTACTGTATATCGAACAAAATACAGTACATGCTTAATAGTATGATTATGATAGAACCCCTTGGAATAACTTTGTTCAAACGATTTGTCGTCATTACAAATTAACTACCTACCTAACACAGTTTTTGTAGGTTATATTTTTATACTATCAGTGTGTCTATGATCAAAGTTATAGGCAACTATTAGTACCTTAAGAAACACCTTCTCGGTACTCGAGATTGCAGTCATTAGGTACAAATGTCACTGCACAATACAATGCTAGGAGAGTATCTAAGTATGTAATTATTTGCACCGACCTGTAAATATTATTCTTAAGAGCCTATTTACTACCGTTATATACAAAGTCCTAGCATTCCTAAGTAATAATATAACTTGCTTTTCCATATTGTAAGCTTCCTTGAACCAGAACGGCTAAAAGTTGAAAATTCCCGTGATACTCTTTTGAATATCCGAATGCCTAACATTAAATTTTAGTGTCAAATTACTCATTCGAATTCACAAATTCGAAAACTTGCGGTCCGAATTGCTATCCTATATATAAAATTACCATAAAAAATCGATCTATATTAAGAAACTATAATTAAAAATTGAATGCAATGGACCAATTTAAAATCAGTCCAAAGCACTTCATTATAGACTAAACCATTACACCACCCACAGGCCCAATGGCGATTCATATTCCATCCAAGAACCAAAAGTGACAATAAAGAGCAAAGTTCAATTAAATTTATGCCTCTTGCAGTTGTAGGCGGTGCTTTAAATTAAGTTTAAAAACAAAAAATCCATTAAGTGTGAGCACCGAGGTCGTAAAAGAAAAGACATCGTCCACAATGCTTTGAATGTCCACCAATAAATCGGATTCCGACAGTGAGAGAGTAACATTGTTCAAAGTTTTAGTAACTTAACTTTGGATTGTATAGACAACGCCGTAGTCAGAAGCTAACATCTTATAAATGATAATAAATCTCATATTAATTCACATGATATTTAAATTTATTGAATAGACTGTAATGGTGCTAATTATAAACTTAAAATGCATTTTAGATCCTATATATTAACGCAAACTCATCTGGATGATCCATAGCTGGACCTTACAAATTTGGCCATTCTGTAAATTAACATTTTTATGTATACATGTTTAGATTATTTACACCAGAAGATGTTTTAATAGTAAGTAATATACAGTACAGAACTATAGATAATGATAACTCGAAACTGAACATTTTGTGCGCTGTCTACTCCAAAATTAATACTAAACTCCCAGTTGTTAAATGTTGAGGGTTTACTGCGGAGCTGCCGGCTATTAAGGTGAGCCGTGTTCCGCGGCCCGGGAGCCAAGAATCATCATTACACTAAATTTAAAACGAAAGAAACCGTTCATAAATATTAGTTATGATCCCGCCACCAAGTTACGCTGCGGGCAAAAAGAAAGACGATGTAAGAAAGAACGTTCGACGCACCGCCCGAGGCCGTCGGTCGTCCCCAGTAACCGACAAATCTTAGGATTTGTACACAAGCTGGGCTTAAATTTAGAATTATATTGGGGTATTTTTATTTGGATTGTATTGAAGATAGGTAATTATTTATTATTTATGTAATCTACCTTGGATGTAGCAAGTCTTGTTGTTTATTTTTTATCAATTAAATGTTAAAATTAGAAGGATCAAAATGAGAGTTATGAATTTTGTTGGTAGCCTTTAGCTTAGCTTTAGATATTTTTTAGTTGCTTTAGATGCTTGTACCTATAAATGGTTTATTTATTGATTCCTGCAAAGAAAGGAAGTAAATTATTAAAGATGATAAAATCAATTAGTGGTAAAAATAGAAATAATAATGCCTAGTAGCATTTTAAAAGAAAAAGTACATCAAGCTGTGCATATACAGACTTAAATATTTGCAACACAAATTTATAATGCCAAAACAAGGACTGCAAAAGAAAAGATCTATAACAAAAAAGTAACGCGTAAAACAAATAATTTAATAACCCTTTCTAAAAGACTAAACATTTAGGTATAAGTGTTTGATATAAAGTGAAACTAATATGCAGAGATGGGTTCAAGATAATCCGATCCACTCACGTTGCCAGGCATCGGATGACATGCTTGCATAATGGTTAATATGTACTTAAATTAATAAAATTAATATTATCATTGGTACCTATTTCAAACCTTATCTGGTAATAGGATATGAATTATGCGATGGTAATAAAAAGTTGTTTTCAAATGGCATAATCTTGTGGTTAGATTTTTATGACACGTTACATAACAATTTTAATAATGAATCACAAAACATTGAAGTAGGTTAAAAGACTAAATCGATATGGCTTCTGTTTTTAAATTGGGATCTTTGATCAATTTTGTTACTTCAAATGCACTCTAAAAAGTATATTTCTATTTTCTACGAATAAAACATACATACGAAATGTTGTATTCCGTAAAATCCGACAAAACCGCTTCGAAGTATTTAATTTTCGTTATTGGTAATAAAATTGATGATTGCTAATAATATCAAGTTGTTATTTATAAATCATATTTGACGCAATTGCTAATATATTTTAATAAAGAAGACTAACAGAAAACTGGTCTGTATAATTATAAATTACTTATTATAACATATTAGGTATGTGTTAGATATTGGTTTAATGGCCGCGGTAAATTGAATTTCAAAAATTAAACATATTTCCAATATAATTTGATAAATTAACTTATTTGTATTTTAAAAAACATGCAACTGTTTTTTATTACAAATTTTAAATTTAATTAAGCATAAATTTACTGTTTAATATGCAGCAACTCTTTTTATAAATTTTCAGATTTTTTCTTCTTTAGAATAAATTATATTGTGTTAATGCAGTATCTTGTTAGAATACTAGTTGAACTGCAAATCCCTGCAGGCTCTAATTTAATTATGTTAGCACTACATACAGTCATGCATACAACATTAGATTTAAACTGTAGTTCAATACCTAAGTCTGAATATAGCACCTCTTTAACATTTAAAGCGTCTAGATTTTCTTTGAAAACTGATATAATAGGTATTCATTTTATCATTATTAAATTCTTGAATTTCCTCATGTTTTAAATACTATAGAAAGCAACAATAAACGTTACGTAATAACATAGCTGGCTATCTACAATCAACCGTAGAAGGGATATTTCGAATGCCAGTGTTGGTATGCGATAAAATACTCTGGTTTGACCCTAGCGACCTGGTCTACGGCGCTTGAGCCACAATTTCTTGGATTTACAAAAGATGACGGTCCGATTTTGAATGGCCGGATAAAATAACAATACGTGATTATTGTTTTTAAGCAGTGGTGCGTGTTGAGTTTTTGTTGTTTATTTGTGTCGTCTTCATAACATTATACCTAGTCAGCCAAGTCTAGTTAAATTGGTTTGTTTAGTCATTTTATTTTGGACAATATTCAACAAAGCAGAGTGGTTTAAAAATATATTCTGTAAGCTAAAAAAAGTTTAGTAATGAAGCACCTATATTCCAACTCTAGTAGACACATAAAACAACTTCTATAAAATTATATAATAATATTATATTATCTTTGTTGACTACACTGTGTCAAGGGGAAAAACGGTTCAGTCAACTTGATTATGTCTCTCTATGAAATACTTGTCTCCTTTGTTTTACTCTCTTCATTCACAAAGATGTGAAGGAAGCTAGTATAGGGATCGTGAATAGTAGCAAACATAACTTTCTACTTACTCCTTAATACATAGCTATATATACCATTGTATGTATGTATAAATATAGTTTATTTTTAACAAAAGTCGTTACACGTTCACCATAATGTAATCGCTATCTCCGCTGCATACATCATGTACATTTTTCTTCTTTCTCATACCAAACTGACATGGCAAATGAGCCTTCATTACTGAATGAGAGAACATATTGTACGAATCTTGCATACAAAATGCATGATATATAATGTCATCTGTTTTCTAACCTTTTGAGTTATTTTTAAATATAGCATCTATGACTGCTGTTTCGTTAAATTTACTAGTTCTATTATGTTGTATAACATTTGTACTCATTATATTTTGTATTATATTATCTTTTTAGGTTACTTCATAAAATAATCATGCAATTTAAAAATATACTACATGTTGGAATAAAGAAACAGTAATTTAATCTCCAAACTGATACCCAGAAGTATAACATTATTTATTTATATCCTATCTATTAACATTCGAAGTCGTTTGTTGGACATGCATTACTTATTATACCAGCCAGACCCTTTAAATTGCTACCGGTCGAATTCGTGACTGTATTGAAAAGGGTTTTAACATTAATCTCCTTCGGACGAGATAACACTGTTAACAGTCCCCGTTTTACTTTGACAACGGACATCAATCTTTATTTTATGGGATCCATCAACGACCATGGATCTTCCTTTCTCTTATTTATAGTGGATAAAATTAAACTTGGCACTTATCCTGGCGTTTGCTGTACGGTTTATTGGAGTAATAGTAATAGGTTTGATGGGAATTGATAGTCTATTGATGATGGGTTATTTACTGTCTTTTATATTTGTTATCTGGTACTAATCTATTATCATATCTATTTAATTCAAAATCAATATCAACGTAACCTGCTAGCTAGGACTATGGGATTAGCTACTTTTAAATGCCTGTAAATTGTATTTTATTGTTTAAAACTTTATTATCACGTGTAAGATGTCTATTAATAGTTAAAACGATGACAAAACAATGTTCAAAATAAATTACCAATTTAAAAAATTAACGCTGGTATTCATAATAACTTTTTGAGTTCTTGAAGACAAACAAAAATAAATTTGCGCAAAAGAGATCAAGACTTTTTAAACTACAGTATTCTACAAGGATTCAATATTTTTGTTTATGAATAAGGGCATTAATGTCTTACCAAAACACTATCGGATTAATTTCAAATTCAATAATAATTAAAACATTAAAAAAAAACTGATCCTCACAAAATTTAAAAGTAAATTTGCGAAGTTTTTAAAGATTTAATATCTACAAAGTCCTACCAAAAAACTATATCTGAATAATGCTCGAATTAATAACAAAAGTTTTTGCAGGCACCTCAAATCGAATAAAAAACATTAAGTCGAAAAAGAAACCAACCTCAAAATCGCTACGGTTCGTAACACAAACGCATATAAAACATTCTTCATCGAGTAATGGTGCTTTGACCAATAATTTCAAATAAGATTTTTCAATCCGATATTTTGAAGTTGAAACGCCTTCGTAATTACCACTCCGATGCATTCCAAACCAATAAGTTTGGTGATGGCAGAGGTTAAAATAACGTATGGAATGTTTATCATATGGAATATGCGGTTTTATGACCGTGCGTGGTTGTCGGTTAAAAGACTCTGTGAAATTGGAATAATTCGTTTATGTGAATACTGTGATGGGTTTGAACTGATGGCCTGTTATGCACACGTTGACTTGCATTCCTTGATTTTAGTTTTAGATACATTTTACTTCGAAGTTTAATTATTATTGGTTAAGTATCTTTTAGATGTTCTGAAACAGTTACTACATTTTCTGTTTTGTTGGTATCTAGATCTTCACCATTAAATTTTGCTACTTCTTTGTTACTACAGTAGCTTTAATTGTATTTCCAATGATATTTATTTTCTTCTGTTATTGAGCAATTCCTTATTATATTTTTTTAAGAAATATTAAATAAATACTTTTGTTTATAAGATAACATTTATAAAATAAATTATGCATTTTATTGCCTTACAACCATATCTAGCACATGTAAAAATAAACATATTTCACCCTTACAACCACGCCTCAAATTCCAATGTTTATTAATAATGTCTTTTATGTTTGTGGAATGTATTTTAAGATGGATGTTTAGGGACGCTAACCAAGTAACTTCTTTCTTTATGCATACCAAATCGTTTAACGCTTTTTAATTTTACGACTACGATTTGGTTTTATCTTTTTTAATGTGATCTTCCATAACTAATGATATTTTATGTCCTTTTTCAACAATTTTGTAGCTAACGACTAGATTGAAGTGTAGCGAAGAGTAGTTATGATGTACTAGACAATCATCATGACGAAAGATTTTTTCCAAAATCTTGATGCAAGGCCTATTTTGGTTTTGTTTAAACTAGGTATTTAAAAATCAATAGAGCAGCATTAATTTAAAACTTCAAATACTTACCTAATTTATTTTTGAAAAAAATCTTGAAGAAGAATACATCACCATGGGCCACATGATACAACCTCAAAATGGGTATTTTTTCTAATTGAATTTTCAGTGTTTGTAGGAATAAAATGAATAAAAAGGATCCAATTGATAAAAAACGATAAACAATGAGGAAACCCTACCCTAACAACAATACCCAAGAATCACGACCAAAGTGACCTTTAACTCGTTCTTGAAGGTAAGAAAAACTTATAAGACCACAAAACAAAATCTGCATTTGTACATAAAAAGGCTATACGACCTCGACCCTCAGGGCTCCGACCTCCACGTCCTTTGTTCACTGAGGAGCTAATGTAGCATTTGCCGTCATAAAGTAACCCTTACGACGTAACCTGAGAATGTTTTTACTAACAATAAGTGCCGGCGCGTGCGCGAACGACCTACGCCGAGAGACCTTGTCGGTGACACGCACGGCCACGAGACGAATAAACCACTCGCCATTTGACCATAGACATTCAAGGGTTGACTTTATTCATTTTCATTTGTTTAACCTTTTGTGCCTGTATCAGGTACCCCTAGTTTCTAGACGTTCATCAAATTAAAGTCAGAATTTACAGAATTGGTGAAAATAATACGTGACTTTCCTTAATCATATGCATTATAATTAATTAATTATTATTAAAGAATAATTTTAACATTCAAGAAACTGAAGTTAGTAAATTTCTAACGTATAGATTCTATCTGTACTCTAAGTCTAATGACGATCGTCATTCAAGTGGTTCAGAAGGATTTTTATACGAGGCATTAATAATTTCTCATGGACCATAAATTTTGTTGATTGATCTATTTAATCCATTGTTGTGAGTAACTGGGTTAGCAAATTCCTCAGCAAATCACATCCACAAATCCTCTTCCACAGCAAATCTATGATCCTTAAGAGTGTACTAAGTTATGAATGCTGCCTGTTCTTAAGATCTAATTTATGATCCTTCAATTGATTTAGTAGCATTTTCAACGGACGCATCCTTAATTTCTCTAGGTCAACTAGTAATCACCGGTCTCAAATGCATATAACGCAAAGTCATTTAGTAATTATTAATTATCACGAGACTACTACATGGATTGGTTATGAAGGTGGTAGTCTTCTATCCCTTCTCGATTTGTATATAGTAAAGCAAGCATAGTTTAAGTAAGCAATACTGTAGTTAAACATAATAAAGTTAATCGATATGTAAAGTCAGATGCCCAGATTTAAATAATAATATCATTTAAATTATGTGAACTAGTCTACTATATTAATGAGCATTATTTAATTTCTGACTGGAATGTTATGTTTAATTTAATAGCTAAGAAGATGACTATAATCATTTAAATGCTATGATAGAAAAATATTTAAATATGGTCGTTGTCGGCAAATGACCTTCATGGCTTCGCTACGCTGTGGCCTCGACGTTAGCACTGTATGCGTTTAATATGCTACTTAACGCATTCCATCTCATCCCAAGAGCATCACCCTAGCTAGGACTTAAATATTTATCGCGTTCAAAAGCGGTAAATTTTATATTTCTTTAGAAGTAGTTTTATTAAACTATTTTTGTATTGGTACACATAGATTTGGATGAATATTACTAACCAGAAGTTGATTGTGTAGATAAGTATTTTTTTATTTTTAAAAGTGCTAATTCTAAAGAATTAGAAAACGGTCCTGTAGATTAGAATGATAAATTTAGAAGATTCCAAATATAAGGCCTTGTTTACATTCAAATTTATGGAAGGTTTCTAGGCAAAAAAAAACTGTCTCCACATAAAACAAGATTAGGTACACATTAAAATCTTAAAATAGGTACCTATGGTCTTTATATATAATTTTTAATACAATACGTTCATTATTTTGAGTAGGTAGGTACATATAATTTATTGACTCTCGGACTTAAATCAACTGATTCGACTGTTCAAGTTTCTATAAAAAAGTGTCGAATATAATCGACTAAAATTTTGTAATCGTGATGATTTCCTTAAGTAAATTCAAAGAAGAAACGAAGAATTGTTTCTTTTTAACAACAACTTAGATAACATTATCTTTTGTAACAAAAATAAGTTATTTAACATTAACTAGAATCACGCCTTTCTAACAATACCCTGTCTTGAGCTATCATTATTAAAAAATATTTGCCATTCGAGTGGCACGCGAATTCCAAGAACACCAAATTCCCATCCCTTACGTTAGATAGAAAAATAAATAAAAAAACCCGAGAGGATAGTTTTTTCTCAACATTTCTCACGAGGGTGTTTGCCTTGGCTTTGTGTGTGTTTTTTTTTCGAACATTCCTACAAGTTTTGAAGGTCGCAGGTAGTTTGCTATTGAGGGATTCCCAGTTACTTACTATAATATTTCCTGTACCCATTTTTTTCATTAAACAAGTTTACTATTACGATGGTGAATTTTATAATCTTCTAGTTGTTTTGTTCCTTAATAAAATTGTATAAGTTATAAAGGAATGTGAAATTTCTTATCTCTTCAATTTAATTTTGAATAATCTTTCAAGTATATTATTACTTCGTTGATATCTCAAAACCACCATCTTTTAACTTGAAGCCTTTAAAAATTATAGAGAGCTATGACAAAATACGTTCCAAATCATTAAAGTAAGATTTGAATTTGCTTCCTAGAATTTAACTTGTGATATATTCAACTATTTTAATAGTCTAAATTCAACTTTAATGCTTTTGAATAAAGTTGCTTTGTTAAGCCTTTAGTTAATCTGTGGCTAACTGTACAAAACCCTCAATTACACATTTAATAACAGCCGATCAACATGCCTTTCTGTCAGGTTGATTACTAGAAAAATATTTATGGAATTATTCAACGACTTGATATATTGCGGTTAGGAAAGCTATTATGATTCATATATCACTACTGATTTATGGCTTTCAATCGGCTTTAACGGTTTATTTGAAAGTGATGTTTTTAGAATTAATGCCGGCTCTGGTTTTATGCTAGTCTGTAGTGCATTCCTCGCCCGTAACACCGGGAGCGGCCAGCCTTAATAATAAGAATATGAGTATAAAAAACGAAAACTTAAAAACTTGCAGCGTTTGTACGCCCGTCCGTCCCAGTCTTCTGTCATTCGTTTTTTACGACCTCTTTTTTTCCTTGCTTTTTTTTAAACATATTTTCTTCGGACATAATCGTGTGTAACGCTAGATGGGTTTGAAATGGTGTTTATTAAAATCTTATGTAGGTATATCATATTTGATTTTAAATTTAGAATTTGTTTGCGTTGATATCGTAATGTAAATATTATACCTATTAAAAATAGGCGTGTAAACATATTGTTTGATTTTAACGTTATCCAATAAAATATTATATTTATTTAACCAATAAAATGAGTGACTAAGTTCGATTAACTACCTACTATATATAATATATAATCAGGGTTCCTCAATACGTAATACACAAATATCTGTGTTAAGTTCACTTATTAAAAAAAAAACTTTATTGAGTGTTTTAGTTTAAATCGTTCTTAGTCTCTTTATTGACAGCCTCCGTAGACTAGTGGTTGCGCCTTTGGCGTTGTATCCGGAGGTCGTGGGTTCCATTCCCACCCATGGCAAAAAACATTAGTACGTTTTTTTCTGTACAGTTTGTCATGGTCTGGGTGTTTATAAAATAGAATATGTGTTATATCGTTGCTACTGGTACACATAGTACAAGCCTAGAGCTTAGTTTGTGACCAGAGCAATATGTGTAATTTGTCCTACATATTATTATTACTAATAAAAAACCTCTTTGGCAGAAAACATAAGTTTAGAATAGAATATACCTAAGATGTAAATTTCTGTGATAATTATTAGTTCTGTATTAACTTAGACTAAAAAGATTTATATTACTACGATATGTTTTAGATATATATTACTTACTTACAGAACCCTAAAAAAACAATAGTTCATATTATTATAATTTTATTAAAAAATGTAGTTATAGTATAGATACTGAGGTACTACTAATACTATATTAATTTAGTCTGTGGCATAGTCGCATTATTGTTATGTAATCGGTAATTTCGAGAGCTCCGCATGTGGAGTCGGTGGCCGCGCGGTTTGAGCGTCAAATCTCGCAACCGGTATTCCTTGGTTCAATTCCTTAATAGTCCGATGGGTTTTTTAATAATAAAAAAATCTATATTTGTGTGCATGGTTCCACAGTCAGTGTACTTTCTATAGTCTCAGACTTCTAAGAACATGCTAAATTAGTACTGAATGTTTCCCAAATTGTTAAAATCGCTTTCTGTGGTCTTAACTAAGAGGAGATATTAGTAACATTATTTTTATGTTAATTTTTTTTTTAATTATTCCACCATTGTGGAAAGGCAAAGATCTTTCGACCATACATCCATTTTTAATGTTTAAATTTTTACAAAAAAATATCGCACATGAGTTAATCGTTCTAGTAATTTACTAAGGTTTTTTTGTTGTAAATATCCATAGCATGGAATATTTCTTAATTCTATTATTATATTTGAATTTCATTAGCATAGGTAATAGGTTTAACATATTTTAATAACAACATAATATATCTATTTATTTATTTATAAACTTTATTGCACAAAATTGTACAAAGTTAGGCATTCTCTACCAGTCAACCTTTGTTAATAAAATACATTTATAGTAAACCTTACCTATTACATAATTTTAATTTTTAGTTATTTAAAAAAGTTAAAACAGAATTAAATATAAAAAAATGGCAAACCATATTTTATAAATTGCTTTCAAATACAGAATGTTGTATTTTATAGTTTTTTATAACTAATATGGTAAAACGGTTGAAGCTAAGATCCCGGCTTTTTCTCCTTCAAGATTACTTCAATACATCCATATGCTTATTAAATATACTTACCCAGATAGAGCCCGCAACAAAACAAAATATAATAAAAGTTTTTTTTTTGATTTTTGAATAACTATACTTGGGTACCTTACCCAAGTATAGTTATAGGTAGAAAGTAGGTATTATTTTATGGAAAATATTAAAGAAGAATTCTTATTTTAACAATAGCACCGGGTCTCAAAATATTTAATTTTTTAACTTTATAGATAATAAAAAATAATAACAAGTTCTTTAAATTTATGCAAATAGTGGTATGAACTGTCCACATAAAAATTAAAATGTTCATAATCAGACTATGAACATTTAAATTTTTATGTGGCATTTTAAAGTAAAAAAAAACTTTTATAGGTAGGTATATTGTTACCTGCTAAGGGATTTATAAAAAAATATACAACAAAAAAAAATGCCGGGTCTATACTTTGTAAACCAATTCGGACAGAGGCGAGAGGCATCTCAGGAATTTTAATCGCATCCAAGCCGCCAGCCTTGCTGCTTGGCCTGCCTTAAAAAAAAAAAACAAATCCTAACCACAGAACAGGTTGAATTTTGGATACAGCCAACCATTATCTAGCATGTCATAACGGCCTTGGCCTCTGGCTATTGTTTTTAATAAAGCCTGAATCGGTTCTTAATTTAAAATTTTGATTTTGGAATAGTTTTGTTAGGTAGAGAAAGGAGATGTGGAATTTTATAATTTGTTTGTTATTAATATAAAATTTAATTTATTTTAAGTAGGTCACTACTTAAATTAAACTGAGATAAAAGCATAGTAGAAGGAACTAATATTTTTATTAAATATAACGATACTAATCGACTTACTATTGGTAAAGATAGAGTTAAAAGCCATCCTCCTAAAAACCTTATAATAAAAGAAAAAACTACTACCAACTGTAATTTCTCGTGTCATCATCAAAAATATAAGCAACAGATTAGGAGTACCCAAACAAAATTCAACTACACAATTTAGGAGGGAAAGGCACTCGGACGGGCCACTCGTACGTATCCAACCAACGGAAAGAAAAAGAAGTAAAATTAGTTACGAGAAAGAGACAGAAGATGAAAAAACTCCTAAGTAAAACAGAGAGGAGAATATAACAGGTTCGAGGGAGGCAGATGTGCTCGGTTGAAACCCCCACGGCTAAATACAGCCTCCGAAGAAAATAATTATTAAAAACATTTCCAAGGAAACTTTGGCTCTGCACTTCCAGAAGCTTATTTTGTGTTAAAGACCTGGGAAGTCAAGTAGAAGTACACTCCCATTGTTGAGAAAATACTGGCATTATGCAATGCTAATCTAGCAGCTAGAAATCATTGACTGTTTCGGTAGCCTCTATAATATTAATTAATTCAAACTATCTTTTTAAAAATCATATTTCTACTGCAAAACTCTTGCCTGGAGAGTTAAACAGGAAGTGCGTAAGTATTCTTAGAACTGTAGGTGCGTCAGGAACTAGACAATTATTTTACCTTTAATTATTGCCGTATTTTTTTTAATACATTATCCTTTTCTTTGTTAATTGTATTCTAAATACTCACAAGACTGCATCTAATAACAATACCAACTTTTATTCAAGTAAAAATGTGGGTCAATAATTAGTATTATGTATGTATGTATCATCAGGGGTGCCTTATGGCGCCCGAGACCGCCTAGACGGCCCCAGGGTACCCAGCGGAGGGGTTTTAATCCCACCTCATCGTAGCCGATGGTATGAGTCTACACCGAACAAGTGGCTAGCTCGTTGCGATGTTTTGAATAGACTCAATAACCCATCTATAAACAGTTTCACAAGTTGGTATAGTGAAACCGGGACCGACAGCTTAACGTGCTCTCCGAGGCACTAAAGTGGTGTTGTCAAACAAATGTACATAATTTTTTCAATTAAAAACTCATTGGTACCCACCGGGATTCGAACCAGGGACCTAAGTGTTTTTAAGTCCAAGGTCTAACCAACTCGGCCACCACGTATATTTAGTAAATAATTAAAAATATCCCAGACCAAAATGTTATGTAACATCACAGGTGCCTTACCGCCTAGACGGCATCAGGGTAACCCGCTTTAATTTTATCTAACCATAAGTGTTATTTATGACTCTCAGAATTTGCTATGCCGCACTAGATTCACTAATACATAGGTAGTAAGAGCACTAAAGTAATACTTTTCTTTCACGGTTTAATCCTAATTAAAGTAGATTCGGAGATAAGGATGAGATTCAGCCATGATTTCTTGTGACAAAGCTTGATTTCTAACTTTTTTGATATAGAAGTCGATATATATGTAAATATTAGTTAAACCTAAAACTGAATAAAATTATATTGAATACTACGAGTTAATAATATTTTTTGCATAAGAAGTAATGTACCAAGTCGCATTGGAATCTGGAATATGGACACCCGTCCAAATGACTTGATAGTCGACTATGTGTAGTTAAAGATCCAATAAATTGTGGTTGTCCACTGGACCATATCGTAGAAAAAGTCTTGAGAAAATCGGTCTAGGAGGCCTCACAAGTATGGCGCGGAAAATATGCGACGGCAAGAAAAAATGTCGGGAATTCTCGAGCATAGAAGCTCATGCGTCTGTGTGAAGAAGCATTATCAACTATAGTGTTTAGTTGGGTATAGTGTGTTAATTAAACTAGGCGTAACGTAAAGGTATAAATCAAATAGATATAACGTGGGAAATAGTCACTTTTAAATTAAGTAGGTATCGTTATGGTTCACATTTTAAAACTCTGTACACTTTAAAAAAATGTTCAACATCAGAAAAGCGACTACAAAGTTGTACAAAAAATAAACAAGAATTGATTCAAAAGATATCGCCGAGTCTAGCACAGTGATTCTGCAGTCAGGCAAGATTGCAAATGCGTGTAAAGGAATTCCGGAACAAAAATGCGCACGTCTACCTGCGTAGTCGCACCCGACAGCTGCTTCCCTCCCCTCCCTCACACCACCGGCTCTTTTCATTCCACCATTAAAGCGCGTAAATTGATTACGTGGAAAATCTGAGAAAATCGCGCACGCCGTGCGTGTCTTATGCGAAACATTCTCCTATCTCCGTGTAAACGAGGATTTGCAGCCCTTTCGGGCTCCGACGCACTAATTTATGGACCCGCTCGAGTCCTGCCGGAAAGGCGATCGATCGCTTCGGAATTCGTATACATTGTTTAGCTTTTATTGTATTCGCTAAAGGTGCGAACGGAGGATGAATTGTATATGTGGAAGTATTTCTATCGGATTGGTCTCGTATCCTCTGAAATAATTTAATTACCTTTTCCTCGAATCTGAAATTTTATCTCGAGGCGTCCGTTACACGACGGTCCGCCTTAACACCTCGAGGCCCGCATGCGCTTCTACGAAGTTATTACGACAGATGTTCGCGGGTCCAGAGGCGGGATCGAGCCTCGGGCGAAGGGCCGGAGAGATCGACCTCCGAAATGCGCCCGAGATTGCATTCTTTCGGCGGCGCGGGCGCATTCCTCCGCGCGACGCTCCGAGCGCCCGAGCCAGTCGTCGCGCGCCCTTTTGGGGGTTAAGATGTGTCCGTCGGCGCGGCGGGAGCTCGCGATGTGGTCCCAACCCCCGCCCCCGAGCGAGCCCGAAGAGCCCAAGTTCCGATCCCGTGCGGCTACCACGTCCGGCGCCCAGCGATGGTGCCTGGCTCGCATGGTCCGCCGGGAACCTCCCGAGTACGGAGTGCGCGTCGAGCCTTCATCCCAGGGCCCGGTGGGTTTGCGCGTTCGGGACGAACCGCAGTACCAAAACCTGGACGAACTCCGCAAACTCCCGGAGTATGCCAATCTCGACGAGATAAGCCGCGAGTTCGGTTACCGCTTGTGCCCAGAAGGTCAGAACTTGGAAGACGAAGCGATATATGAGAACATTTTATCAGTGCGTCGGATCCGCTCAGCGGAAGTGCGATTGGTGCCGATGTCGGAAGTGCCATTTTACGAGGGTCAAGGGTACGTGGCTACACAGGTCCTGAGCCGCAGCGGTACCTTCCCACAATGTCCGCCGCACACATGGAGCAGACTGCAGCACGCTTTTCAACCGCATACTGGATCTTTGAGGATTTTTACTGTAAATTCAAATTTAAATTCTTTCATCTGCACATTAAAAAGTAGTTACACATAACCGACATAAAGTAATGTGACTTTTTATACGCATTCCTAATAATAACCACTAACCAGTTACCGACCGATGTTTTTTTAAGTGGGCAAAAACAGACTTATGGTATTCAGAGATGTGTTCTAATGATTAAGCAAGCAAATTTTGGTCGTGAGGAATTTAGCGAAGACGTGCGAGGTTTTCATTTTTATCATTGTTTTTCTTGCCATTATTGACTGAAGATTTGCTTTTTCCAAACAACCTTTTACAGCGTACCGTAATTTGTTTTAATCCCTTTTCGTATTCTTAGAACTTGTTAAGTAATTTATTGTTTATACTTAAGAATGTGAAGTTGGAAACTTAAAATCGATATTTTTAGTAAGACTTTTAATGTATCTACATATATTTATTTGGAATTTTCTTTTCACAGGCCAAGAAGGAAATGTACGATGTGAAAAAACAGAGATTATGTTTGGCTCAAGATGAATACAAACATCTTAACAAAGCTCTGTCTACATTAGCAGCCTCCCGTACAAGCTGTAAGTAATTTAAACTTGATTCAACACCTTTTGTATTACAATTACACTTTTATCTGCAGGCTCTTAATTTGTTTTATATTTGTATCGTTTTAAATTATCTAAATTAAAATTTTGTCCTTATACAGATTTCTTATCATTAGGAATATCTCTGATATTTACGAGTATAATCTTATAGTTTTACTAGTTTAGTAATATAATTAATACCATTTTCTTTTTAAATAATGATATTAATTCTATTCTGATTAAAATTATAATAATCAGACTTTTTATTAACAGTCGATGTTTTATCACAGTTAACTTTATTACTATCTATTGGTTAGTTATCAACTTTTGATCCACTATGTTTATTACCCTTTTAAAGGCAATATACACCTATTTATTTTATTTTCAATGTATAAATTGTTTTTTTTTTACAATTGCATTGAATATTATTATTATTCGATACACTTGAGAAGTTACGGTTAAACCTAAGTAGGTTTTTTAGATTTAAAATCGATTTTTTGGAAGAATTACATTATTTTCTTTTATAAAAAACGATTACATTGGTTTCTTAATAATATAAAAAATCAAAATGATATTTCTAAGCCTAATAACATTTGATGGATTAAAAAAACTACCTAATAATAAATGTTGTCACGATAATTCAGATTTGGTATCCTCGTTTTGAATGAATTATGATCCTACATTTATATAACTGTAAGACTGCATTGTTTAAAATCCTTTAAATTGATAAATCCATTTGAGCCCAAAAATTTTTGCTGGATGCATTCGAAAAGTTACATTATACTTATAATAAAATAAAGTTTGGAATAAATTGAAGCATTGAACCGACCGGTTTCAACCGAGTTTTTTTTTGTTTTGTTCAGTTTGTGATGCAGTAGCTGGACCGGTAACTCTAAAACAAATATCTTTGAGTACGATGAGTATAATATATCCACAAGAATTTACTGACACCTCTTTATAATATTTGGCAAATTACAGCGACATGAATAAATTTGTTTTTGTAGGCCGCTTTTACGATTTATTTTTTAACTTTATCGTTTTCTAAATTGATTTTTGTTCTTTTTTTTTATATAAATATGTTATTGGTGTAAATTTAATTAATTTTAGTATGTTGTAAATAGAGATAATAATTACTAAAATTTGCTCTTGGTTGTATTTAAAAATTTGCCTTTGATATTATTTGATTTAACAATTAAATATAAAGCAACGATTAAGGTCTTCCCATAATATAATTTGGACATATCATAGACTGTCCCCAAAAAATCATGAAGGTAAAAACCGTGGGGCGCGTTTTTTTAGCTTCATGCAAAAAATGCACCATAATTTTAATGAAACTAGGATCGGGATAGCACGGACGAACTTATCTAGTTGTAATCTATCCAATATATAGAAGTATATAGATCCGATTTTGATAAAATTTGGTAGGGAGGTAAATTGAATCCCAAAGGTCAACATATAGGGTGACCTACCTATATAGGTATATATAGGTATTTGTATTTTAAGAGCCTCTTAAGAAAAGTTTAGAAACTTAAAACCCTTCACAAAAGCAATATATTAAAATTTAAATAGAAATATAATGGAATTAATATATGCTTTATATAAGTTTTGTACTTATATAAATAATTTCCAAGTAAAGTTATATAAACAACGTCGTTGTACATTATTTACTTTCATGAGTTATAGAGGATGGTTGGAATGAGAAAATATTTGCACAATGACGGGACTGTTGGGCGGAGATAAACAAATTGATAGCAAAACTTGCTAATGGAGGAAATTACATAAATGATAAATAAGTATTCGTCCATACAAATTCTAGACTAGCTGACACGCGCAACTTCGTCTGCATAACTTGAAGAGGAGTGTCGATGAGGCTCTTTGATGCTCAAGCTGATTCAACTGCAAAGTATTTGTAAACGTCTTTCGGGCCAAAACTGTTTTCTACCCCTAAACTTTAATATATTTGAAAAAAAATGGTCTCATTTTATTAAAGAGAAAATAAACGATGACTGTACCGTTTTCCTTTTTTAAATTTTCTGTCTTGATATTTTATAGGAATAATTTTAATATTTATTTTAATGTTAAGTTATAAGAGATTTTTATGCGTTTTTTTTCGAATTTCAGGGTTTGATATTTTTTTTCCTATACCAAACGTTAAAAAAAGGAAAACGTACGAACCTAGATACAGATCATATTTATAACGCCCTCCAATAATCCTAAAAATATATGAATGTTTAAGGGGGGTAACAGACGCTGCTCTTAACCACAACGGAAGCTCTCAAAAGGAATAAATTTTCCCTTGTTTTCGCAGCATTTTTCATTGATGCTCCGCTGCTATTCGTAGAAGCGTGATGTTATATAGCCTGTAGCCTTCCTCTATAAATGAGCTTTCCAGCACTAATTTTTCAAGTCAAACCTTAGTTTGAAATCTGATTTAAATCTAGTTCCTGAGATTAGCGCATTCAATCATACTAACAAACCCTTCAGCTTTATTATATTTTATACTTGTTATTTGTTAGTATAACAGTTAGTTAAGCAGTGCTCACGGTGTCACAGGCCGTTTAATTAATAGTAAATCGGATCGAAAATAAATACACCCTGTTGAATGAACTGTAAATGTTCGCTCGCTGATAATAAGGCTTTATTGGTGAAAGGATTTAAAAAATCGGTTCAGTAGTTTTTGAGTTTATCCGCAACAAACAATCGATCAAATCGTTTTTCTTTTAATGTTAAGTAGTACCGAAAAAAAACTATAAAAGCAATTACTTGTCGAGGTTTTCCTTCAGAATGCGGTTGATTTGACGATATACCTAGTAGCGAGAATCTACTCGTATGCAAATTAGTCTTTGTCTTCGCCCAATTCGTAACCGCATCGCTTAGGCATTGTTAAACAACAATATTTTATTGACACCATTCATGGACTTTGTATATAGGTTTGCTTACTATTGGGTAGATACAACAACACATGGCATTAGGTATACATGGT
Organism: Monopis laevigella; assembly: GCA_947458855.1. Classification (NCBI taxonomy): domain Eukaryota; kingdom Metazoa; phylum Arthropoda; class Insecta; order Lepidoptera; family Tineidae; genus Monopis; species Monopis laevigella. Next base: position 10,184,146 of record OX381594.1, on the reverse strand, counting down.
GACTTTGAAAATTTGTACTTTGCGCTAATATGAGATTCTACTGATCAAATCTAACAACTTTTCCCATGGAACCATGTGAGGCATATGATAAAAAATAAAAAGTGTTGTGTTAAAATGACCAAATTGTATGGGGTAGCCAATTTGTTTTTAATTCCCTGTATAAAAAAAAACATAGATACTAAAGACAAAAATAAACACATACCTACTACTTTTAATTCTTGAATCTCTCTCTTTATTAGAAAATTCATTAGAATCAGCTTTTAAAAAGCTATAAGGATCGGCATCAAGACTAAAAAATAATACTATGTCAATAATAAATCAAATTTGAATAAAATACAGTTTAGTCAAATGAGAATTTCCATTACGTGATTCATCGAAAATATAATTAATATGAAAATTATACATACATACATGGTGACTTTGAAAGGCTGTACTTTGTGCTAATATGATGTTCTACTGATCAAATAGAACAACTTTTCCCATGGAACCATGTGTCTCAAATGAAAAAAAGTACATTCTCCATACAAACTGGTAATGTTAAAATGACCAATTTGTATGGGGAAGCCACATTTGTATTTTCATTTGCCATACATGGTTCCATGGATGAAGTTGTTCGGTACAAAGTACTACCTTTCAAATTCATCCCAAAAACAATAATCTTTAATTGCCTAACATATGTTTCGGGTTTAGTCTAGACTACTGCATCGTTTTCATGTTGTAGTCTCCTTTCAGGATGCGGTTAAGAAACGGGAGGTTGATTTGACGATAAAGCAGCAAGGATATTATCAAAATAATCTCGTAATGCAAATTCGTCCTTGTTTAGCCAGCATATTAGTGGGAACGATCAATATTGTTAAAGATTGATCGACCCCATTCATGGACTTTGTAGGTAAAATGTGCTCCTATAAAAAAAAAATACAGTTTGATTATCTTCAGTCGACGTCGATCAATGTAGTAGCTTTGGATGATCGACAGATATCGGACGATAAATCAATGATTAATCATCAATCGATGATGGAATGAAAAATCTATATCAATTTATAGATACTTTTTAATAGTAAGCTAATTGTTACGCGAGAACCATTCTATCATAGATTGATAACAAAGATATAACTATCTAACATCTATCGATCGAGCGACATCGCATTGTTAAAGTTATTTTGTTATTTGATACTGGAATATGTATGAAAAAAGTGTAAAATATGTAAAATTTGTCACAACTATAAACAAATTTATGAAATAAAAAACTGTCACTAGCAGCACCCTCTAGATTTTCATTTTGCGTTTACAACCTTTTACCTATACTTGAAAGAGTTGCGTTTGTACAAACGTATATCATTTATAAGTTACAATATATATCTTAAAATGTTCCTTCTGATTCTCATTAGGTAAATAAAATATATAAATTAAAGCTATAAAATATTATTGCCAAATATTTCGCCTCTCTATGGAGCGGCGTCATCAGTGACAGTGACTACGTAGTACTCTATATAATCTGTGACAGTGACTGAAGGTCGTTGTCATAAATTAAAAAAAAAACTTTTAGCACTAGTAAAAGATAATGCACTATACAGTTTTGTATTTATATTTTTAGAAAAATCATCACCTAGCCCATCATAGAAAACATCATCAGCATGTTATGCCTTGTTGGTTGCATGTTATGTATTGTTGGTTCGGTATGAATAAATTAATAAAACAAATTAGACAAAACCTAATGATTCTCTTAATGTACAGAAGAATCTAACATCATCTGTTTCTTCTATTACAGTATGCTCAACTACCACATCAGCGACTACCACCTCAACAACTTCTCGACATGATCCAGAAGTGTTAAGAGTAGAAGTGACACAGGCAAGGGGTCGAGTGGCTCGTCTTAGGAAGGAACTACGTCAAGCTAGAGCTGAAGTTGTATGTGCTAGACGCGGCGTGGATACTTTGGCTGAGTAAGTAAAATAAAATAAATATCATCACGGGTGCATTACGGCGCCCGAGACCACCTAGACAGCCTCAGGGTACCCAGGGTTTATAATCCCACCTCGTCGTAGCCGATGGTATGAATCTACACCGATAAAGTGGCTAGCTCGTCGCGATATTTTGAATAGAATTATTAACCCATCTATAAACCAACGATACTCGTATATGGATCATCAATTTATAAGTTAAACCACCTGGGGCCTATTGCATAAACGTGACAATTATATTTTACCATGACAATTCATAATACATTGCTTGATTTAGTTTGTTAAAAGTAAATACTTTAAAGTTAACTACGCAATGTATTATAAATTGTCATGGTAAATTACAATTGTCATGTTTATGCAATAGGCCCCAGGTGGTTTTACTTGTAAATTGATGATCCACACACGTGGATTGATATATTATATATTATAAAATACAATATGTATTATATAGCTGCTTCTGGTACACATAGTACAAGCCTAGAGCTTAGTTTTTGACCAGAGCAATATGTGTAATTTGTCCTACATATTATTATTATTATATAGGTATGCATTTTTATCTGTCTTGCTATTTGTACAAAAACACGTCCCACTTCCAAATTGTGAAATACTTGTGCATTATATTTTATTAGGGTATTTATTCTACATTCCGTATTTGATTATTTGAATTTGACGAAGGTTTTCCGACCCGAATTAGTTCTAAGTAATAAGGTTTAAAATCGTAAATCAATTAGCCGCTGTGGCTCAATATTTCACTATTATTATTATTAATAATAATAATATGTAGGACAATTTACACAAATTGCTCTGGTCACAAACTAAGCTCTAGGCTTGTACTATGTGTACCAGAAGCAACGATATAATACATATTATATTTTATATGTATTATAAAATATAATATGTATTATTAATATGTATTATATTTCGCCATTATAATAAAATATAATGCTACATTTTTTTAGTGAAAGATGTGTATTTTTATTTGGCATATTAGTATTGACGTAGTGGTCTAGGATTTATATAAACTTAAAAATGTGTTAAAAAGCACTGTCTTTGGATTTTTTTTGATCGAGCAAAGTAATATTAATTACGTTTTGAGTCCCACACAAATTCCAATAAAATGTTCTTGTATGAGATATATTTTGTTCACTATTTAAATGGTATTATTTTTGCGGTTAAAACTTAATTTTAAATCGGTAAAACTGGAAAACCTCCCTGAAACCCCTCGTTAACTTTTACAAAAACCTTAACCAAATTTAAAGAATTTTTTAATTGAAAATTTTAGTATCATTATTGCACAAGTGTTTATATAATTGTTTCTCTTTCCGTAATGATATTTCAAAAATATTGAAAAACTACATACAAAATTTTCTGTTTTCTACCTACTATCCTGAGATATAAAAGAATATCTAATACCATTTAACTCTTTTTTCGGCGCCACTTATTGAAATTTAAAAATAGTTAACTATAATATATTTATTTATTTATTTAAAAACTTTATTGCACAAATTTAGTACAGAGGCGGACTTAATGCCGCTAGGCATTCTCTACCAGTCAAACCTTTGGGACAAATTAAGCAGTAAGTAGGTAAAATAGGTGCAGTAAAATACATTTAAGAAATAGAGTATACAAATATTATACATACACACTAATGCTGACTACATATACATACATATCTTAAATTTATTAATAATATATATAATAACTATTTAATAATAGTTACTATCTAGTTAATTTATATCTTTCTATCCAATGTAAAAAAGTACTTAGCACCTTCCGTTACCAAGATATCAGCCAGTTAGTTGGTCAGTCAGGAAAAGATCTGGTAAAGTTTTAGAGCTAAACGGAAGGGAGGCTGACAGAAAAATGGCATAATTTTCGTGGTACTGACAAAACCATAAAGACAAGTTTATTATTTGTCCATAACACATAAAAATCTACTTTTAGTACAACAAATAATTTGCATTTATATGTCAGAGTCGCCAAATTGTGCCCATTTCAAGAATAAAAGCGTAAACAATACACTTGTTAAAATTCCTTATAAAGGTCACCACTCGTTAATGTCACCGCAATAATGAGATACAACGTGCTGGAGGTGATTAATTGAGTTATTTGTCGCCTTTATCAGATTCTTATATTAAACTCGTTTTTGTTTCAGAGTCGAACAAAAGTTGAACTCGCAGCAAGGATGCTACAATATAACCGAAGCCCAAGCGATTATGACCGAGTTGAAAAACATTCAGAAGTCGTTGACCTCTGGCGAGAAAGAGAAAGCTGATCTCATGCAATCTCTCGCAAAATTAAAAGATGATCTAACTAGATTACAACTAGGAGAAGTGTCTCCAGAGTTGTCAACCTTGAGCTTGCCGCAAGAGAAGCTGAGTACGGCTTCTCAGACTGACTTGTGTGCAGATTTGGTACCTATAGGTACTAGGTTAGCAGAAATGGCGCGGGTTCGCCTTCAGTATGACGAAGCTAGAAAAAGAATACAACAAATTCAGCAGCAATTAGCGGATTTGGAAGACAAAGTTCAGCCTGGTCAAGCTGAGTCTGATAAAGATAGACTATTATTATTCCAAGAGAAAGAGCAGCTGTTGAGAGAACTAAGGAGTATAACTCCTAGAATGCGATCTAAACAAGAAATGTGTGATATACAGATTGAATGTAAGAGGCTGGAGCAGGATCTTAAGAATGCCTTTGAGATGTCCAACAAATGTATAGCTGATAGGCTAAGGTTACATGAGGAGAAGCAGTTGCTGTTGCAGCAGCTAAAAGATGCTTTAACTTCTATGACGACTTTGGAGGGTCAATTGAAGACTTTATCAGCTAGTACTTTGTCTGTATCGAGTAGTTCTAGTTTAGGCTCCCTTTCTACTGCCAGCAGTAAAGGGTCTTTGAGTTCTGGGATTAGTTTTACGGATATTTATGGAGGACCTCAAATTGCTAGTGCGTTCCAGGCGGAGAAACCTATCGACATGGTCGATCTTCAAAGAAGAGTGGAGAGGTAAGATCACTGTACTTACTTACTTCTTTTTATACATTTTAGGTTTTGCCTTTTTGTTAGGTTACTGTTAAGGACATTTCTGATTAAAAAAAATTTTTGACACAGTCTTGGATATCTTAAAAAAGTCTTTAATGTTTTTTGTTTTTGTATTGAAGTCCGACATGGCATTTGACTTGTATCTATATGGTGGTAAGCAGACCTACAAAGACCTTGAGAGAAGTAGACCCATACAATATTGTTTGGGCGATCAAGACTTTTTCCATTACTTTAATATCCTTGCCATTTTATCGCCATAATTTTTTTTAAACAACTATCATCCTAAAAGAAGACAGGCTGTATCAGTCTTATGAAAACGTTTACCTGTTACTAAAAAAAATATTTTGCTTATATCATTAAAGTTCATAGATCATTTCATCAGTTTTGAAGATCTTAGAACATATATTTAGTTAAAATAATGATGTTTCTATAGGTTGCTTCGGGGTCCAAGTTCGAGTGTGGACAGCATCACTCCAGGAACAAACAGTTCTCCGTCACAGCCTTCTTTGTCTCCAAGAAGTAGTCTGTCTTCTGCGAGTCCTCCACCTCCCCCACCTTCCTATACTCAGGTAAGAAGATGTCAAACTGAATTATTAATATGCTTTCCAGCATCTGAAATCATCTAGACGGCCTCAGGGTGAAGTTGATGATCAATGCTATTCTCAGTCAACTAGTCAGCTCGGTTTTTTATAGACTTAGTAACCTACCTATAAACAGTCTCACATGTTGGTTTAAAGAAACGGGGAGCGACAGCTTAAGGTGCTCTCCGAGGAACTATAGAGGTGTTGTCAAACAAATTTTCATCTTTTTTAATTAATTAATGGCTCGTTCCTTGGACAGCGCATAAGTATCGCTATACAACGGGGTAACGCAGCCAGTCTTTTGGGAACCATCCATAATGATAGCGATATGGAAGAAATTTATTATTTAGCCTAATTTTTTATGTTAATTTTGTAGGATTTAATATTAGGTAGTTTGAATTTTATATTAGGTCGTTTATTTTATTAGTTTAATTTAATTATTTTATATACTTACATTAAATAAATTGATACATATTAGTCAAAATATACCTATAAGATTTGATCACTCTTTATCTACTAACTTTGTATCTACTTGATATTAAGCAGACCTACAAGTCCATGATTGGAGTCGATCAATGCATTGATATTTAACAATATTGATCGCCACTATGCTAGCTAAATGATGCGGTTATGAAATGGGCGGCGACAAAGACGTATTTGCATTACCTATTTTAATATCCTCGCTGCTCCATCGTCAAATCAATCGCCCGTTTCGTAACCATGTACCATGAAAACGTATATATTCTGAGGTCTAATCATTTTTTTTTATAATTGCAGGTTGAAAAACAAAGACGTCAACAAAGAGATCTAGAAGATAAATTTGCTGAAATGAGAATGGGACTAGCGACTGGTCTAAATGAAATTACTGGATTATCTACAAGTATGTTAAATATTATAAATCAAAATATTTTGTCCTAGGGTCACACTAAATTTCCTTACTAATTGTCTAAAGGACTTGTATCCAGATCCGTTAAATAAATAAAAAAAAAAAAATACTCATTGTCTTTATTATTATCTAATATTGATTTTTTTAAAGATAACGTGTAATAAAAAAAAAATCCTGGTGGGCGGGACTCAAACCCACGAGTCAGCTGCCCATTTCCCAACCGCATCATTTAGCTGGCATCGTGAGAGCTATCAATATTGTTAAACAACAATGTATTGTTCGAGCCCATTCATGGACTTTGTAGGACTGCTTACCATCGGTTAGATACAAAGACACATGCCGTGCTCCAATAAAAAAAGATAGTCTAAAGTACAACCTTCCAAGATTACCATTAAGTTAGGTCTATTAAACGAATATAGTGTTAAAATATACCATCACGGGTGCCTATTTGGCTCCCGAGAACCGTTTAAACGGCCTCAGGGTACCCAGCGGAGGGATTAACCCGTCCTCATTTCGCCGATAGTATTCGGAGGCAACAACTAACAAGTGGCGAGCTTGTTGCGGTGTTTATGATGAAATAGCCTCGTTGTATAAAGCGGTCACCCATCCCAGGCCGGTTATAATTTTTAAATGTATTTTTTTTTCAGTTCCAGTTCAATTGCAAGGACCAGGTCGGCCGGAGCCCCTGTCACCTATATCTGAGACGCCACCGTTATCACCCAGATCTCCTACATCTAGTGGTAAGTCCAAACCATAGAGGAAACCTGTTAACCTTGGCAGGTACAGGCTAATATGGGGCTCTACTGGGCCTGACCAAAGAACACGACCGCCAATCGAATCGCCGCATCGATCGATAAAAATGTATAGGAATTTCATTAGCCCAATAAGAGTTTTTTTTTATTTGCGACATGGTACACCCCTCCAAACTCACCATGTATAATAGGGAGGTGCCAACACCACTATAGTGCCTCAGAGAGCACATTAGGGACACTGCATTCGTAATCGCGAAGTCTGAATTCTCCTTACAAGACGAGCTTTCGCATTTCCAGTAATACTCGATTAATGTTATTGTGTTGGTTTATTTTTTCGAAATAAAAAATAATAATTTAATATTACAAAATATGTATTACCCCCAACAGAAAGATTTTTGCGTGTAGTCACTAACATAAAAATAATTGAACTTTGACCAACAGCCAAGTTGTAATATTGAAAGTACGTTTGTATGGGCGTCAAATCGACTACAGAGTCTGTTTCTAAACTTCAGCACGTTCACAACATTTGTTTTGTTTTCCAACAGGTACTAATACTAGATCTGTTTCGGCAGCAGTGAGTGATGAATCGGTGGCCGGAGACTCGGGAGTATTCGAGGCAGCACAAGCTAACGATGCGCATACAGGTAATATTAGAAATATTTACACAATAACAATCAGTCCATTGCTGGACATAGAAATCTTCCAAGCGCGGTCACAGATCGCCACTTTTGCTTTTGTAGGACATCAGTAGCGGATCCAGCGGGGTGAGAAGGAACTTTATTTAACACTTTCGCTTTCGTCAGGGGAATCGTTTTCGTCTTGTCTATGGCCAGAACCTGTATGAATAATATACGGAAGTGCTGTAACAGATCATGTAAATTATTAAAACTGTACCATAATTCTTTCAATTCAACTTTAGATAAATATTAATTATTCGTTTCTTTGAAGAATTCAATCGAAAAATTACCAACCTAATAATTTTAAAGATGCATTACAGCACTTCCGTATATTATTCATACAAGTTCTGACCATAGAAAAGACGAAAACGATTCCACTGACGAAAGCGAAAGTGTTAAATAAAGTTCCTTCTCACCCCGCAGAGAGATAAAACCCATCGAAATTTACCTAAAATCTATATATTTTTATAAGGTAGCTATGATTAGAAACTGCTACGCGTTAAACAAATTAGTAACGTTACAAATTAAGATATTTTCAGTAATAATTCTGAAAAAAAATCTTTACATTGAGCATCATTTAGGGGCCGTTCCAAAATTTAAATGCGCTCCCGCCCCCCATATACGCCCATGTATAAGTATAATGTAATAAAATTATGTTAATTTCAACAGTGAACAGTGCCCAAATTGAAATCAAATTGCGGTACTGTCCAGAAGAATCTGCGCTTCAAATAGGCATTCTCAGAGCAAGAAATCTACACGCCTTATTCGTAGACGTCAATACTGAATTGTAAGTATTTTATTTCCTTAAGCTAATGGCCTGTAAGCATTCAGCGTAATTTTGCCAATGTCTAATGTGTAAAATTAAAATTTAATTATGTAGGTACCTAAGTAATGAACAGAACTGGAAAAAGATAAAGAACTAGGAGGAAATAAGGAATGACAACATGACCGTATTCAATAATACGATATTTCTGTGAATGCCAGTGGGAAAGGGAAAGAATATCAACAACGAATTTATAGTAAATGGTGAAGTAAATAAATAATAAGAAGCGATTCCCTAATCCAATATGGCGGATATCTATCGCCATATAGTAATTCAATATGGCCGTCAACTGCCGCCGTGTTGGAGCCACAGAGTACTTATTATTTTCTCAGAACCTACGCTTAGAATATAGAAATTTCATAGTTATTAAATTTCATACAAGAGTGGATGTAAAAGTTAAACTTTACACAAAGCGTTCTGAAGATTATTTTAAAATGTATTAAAAACTTTGGCCTAATTATGAAATTGAGGATATTTAGATGATGTTTTTTTTTGTATCGCAGGGGCGTTAAAGGCGCATTGCTGGGTGGAGGTTGCGCGGCTGTGTTCAATGCGCCGCAAGCGCCTTGGCATGGTGGTACGCTTACATGGGGCGTTACTACGGCAGCTCGTGTGACGTCTCGGCGAGCCCTTGCCGCAGCTACTTTACAGCTCAATCTTAACGCTGGGGAAGAATGTTTGGTTAGTATTTTTTTTATTATATCCGGAATATTTGTTTGTAAAATAGAAACTGCGATCATGTAGTATAAATAATTTATACAATAATTTATATAACAAAGTTGACACCCTAAAATGGAGGCCAGCGAAACTTGAGAAAGTGTTGCCAATATTTTAAATATTATATTTTTCACTGATAAATCAAATCAAAATATAAAAACATTTTATACTGATAATTCAAAATGGCCGCCATAGACCATAAACTAAAATGCGTTTCGATGCACGCAGAATGTTTTAAATGTTATATTCGTGTAATAATATGTAAACACTTTCTATATTGTTTTTTTTTTACTGAAAATAAAGTTTAAAATGATGTAAACCAGCCAAATTCGAGTATTCGGTTTAAAAGCCTTGAGTGCCTTGTGATAACTTATCTAGGCGAGAGCGATTCAAATTTCTGACCTAAAATCATATAAAAACTAGGTAGCTACCTATATTTTGTTTTATAACTAAGTATTTTTTTTCTTTCCCAGGGTTGTGCCCAAGTAAGTTTAGCAGATTTTGATCCTGAACAAGAGTCGCAGAAGTGGTACAACGTGCTTAACTTCAGATTTATGAGACGAGAAGAGAGTTCCGATGAGTCTACTGTCATCTCCTCACAGACTTCTACTCTTACCAGAAACAATAGAGGTTAGTATATACATATAAGTATTATAGCCCTGCAAGTTAACAGAGAGCCTTAATTCTGAGTTCTCACGCACAATGTATGTGTATATGTGGGCGGATATTTTGCCTGTAACTGTAAGGTTGGCTAATGAGTTAATTAACATTTTTAGTACGACTTTAAGTAATGCCAACCTAGAAATGACAGCTGTCAGACGTTAAATAATTGGAAAACTAGGAAATATGAATAATGAGGAAGTGCCTATCAATAATTATAATAGTCATGAAAATGTATAATTTATATGTCATTCATTAGTTCATAACGCATTATGTTTATGTATCTAATAAAAACAATAAATACCATTGTTGGTACCTTTTTTGGCTCCCGAGAACCGTTTAAACGGCCTCAGGGTACTCAGCGGACAGATTAACCCGTCCTCATTTCGATGGTATGTTTATGTATAGATAGATCTATGTTGATGATATTTTGAGTGTATATAATATTTTCTTACAATAAAGGTAGTAGGTAGATATATATATCTACCTACCCTACTTAATATGAGCACACTGAAACCGCTAAAATATATTGTATCATTACAATTAAATAATTAAGTCTTTTTTATTTATTTAATGGGGCACGGTGACTCTTTATTCTACCTTATGGTAAGCAGATCTACAAAGTCCATAAATGGGGTCGATCAATACATCGTTGTTTAACAATACTCCGGCTAAATGATGCGAATACGAAGTGGGCGGCGACATGGACGTATTTGCATTACGGTCTATTTTAATATCCTCGTCTTTAGCGTCAAAAAAATCACCACTTCGACAAGAAAACCGGTGAATCCACAGACTAAAACCGAACATGACGTTTGTAACTGTATTTGAAAGCGAATAAAAAATTCATACATTCATTCATTCGACTGTCTAAAATATTAACACACAAAATGGCCGCCATACAATAAATATTCCATTCAATGGAATGCTTTACATGGTCTGCTTCCCATCAGATCCAAACTCACATACCGTATTCCTTTAAAAGTAATATCAACATACAAATACGGGTTATAATTTTGTTGGTATATTTTCAGCACCAGATATGACTGGAGCTGACATTGATTGTGGAGAGAATTCAGATTCTGATGATGAAGAAGCAAGGGAACCCCTTAATCAGGTAATTACTCCTATATTGGCATCACTTGAAAATCAGCGCTACGCAATTCAACTGATCGATTTTGTTATCAAAATGTCTTGGAATTCATTAGTAGGTAATTTGTGAATTATGTGTAATGTTGTGAATTTAAAATCTTTTGACATTATTAAAAAAAAAAGTTTCTATTTAGAGTATATTGAAAAAAAGTTTCTATTTTTGTGGGTAAAAACATCTCACCTGTGATGATTTGTTAAGAAGAATAACAGACAATATACTTATGTCCGGATTAATAATCGTTGCTAAGCCAGTACTTAGCACGAGCCACTGCTTAGAACTATCAAAGTGACAGTTGCTTCTATAATAGTCGGTGCTCCGAGCGGTGGCTCAGCCTAAAGCTTGAGCCGGCTAAGCATTAGTCACGATATTCCTTTACTTAAGTCATGCTCAGCGTTAGATTCTTCATGTTAGTCTGTTATTTCTTTAGTTTCTGTTGATTACATAATTATGAAATTTCTTGTCGTTTTAAAAATATTATTCCTAGTTTTCTAGTTTTCTTTTATTTCTTGTGTATTTTATAATTTAATCATACAAAATCTATGATTTCTTCTGTGCCAGTGCAAATTATAGATTTAATATTATAAAACTTCAACAGTAGAGGGTTATCTAACTCCATGGAAATGCAACTTCTCAATACTGAGGTTTTTTACACCAGGATTCCAAGTAATATACATATTTCAGCGAGCATTGGCTCGAGGCGTTGCTTGGTTTAGCTGCGTCAATTTACTCGACTATTATAGTGCGAAGTGGTTGCTCGGCTAAGCATCGTTTGAGTATTACTTTCGTGAGCACGACTTGAGTCAGTGCTTAGCCATGACTATTAATCTGGCAATTAGAAGACTTCAAAATCGTACTGCATGGTTAAAAAGTGTTATGACTGTAGACAGGGAAAAATAGTATACACATTTAGATAACTCATTGTAAATATTTTTATTTTATTTCAGATAGTAGAAGAAGATTCCTTCGACGAATTTATTCAGGAATTACACTTTGATGACCAAATTTATAATCCTGAAACTGCTGAAAAGGAAACAAATACAGAATGCAATTTCTGTCCTGAAGGAGCAAGACAGCAGCACAATAGGTAAGGAATTTTATAATAGGACGATTAAAATAATAAAATAAATATACAGGCAACATTTAATATAATTATTATCAGCTTTCGTTGGCTGAAGGACTTTGTATCCAAGCCTTCTCCAATCTTTAAAATAAAAGTTTTAATTTATATTGTGACAGCATCCGAAATAATTGAATATTGTCATAATTTAAATTAGGTTTACAGTACTTTGATAGCATGGAGGTATGAACAAATAGGAAATGGTTAAAATACAACTTTGAATAATCACAAATATAAAAAAAATATTCCGCTCGCACTCATTTCAATTTAAATTTAAAGCTTTAATAATAAAACGCTTTCTTACGTTTAATTTTCGATCGTCAAATTTTGATCTTCTTTGAATTCTGATTCTTAAGTATTGATTGGTTGTAATATTATTTGGTTTCACTTTTTTTTTTGTATTTTGTATGGCGGCCGTCTTTTATAATTTTTTTTAGACAGACGATTTTAGGCGCATATTCATACTTCCATGGTGTACAGTTATTTTACCTCTGACTCGATTTTTTTAACTCTCGCTAGATTGGCATTACGATTTATCAAAAATTACAACCTTTTAAAAGAAATAACTGCGAACGTAGTTACTGTAAATTTGAACAGAGCTTTAATGTTGCCAGCTATGTATATTTTCCCATAATTTAGCATATTTTTTATTAAGATAAGTATTAAATATAATATGTTTTACCAGATGTATAAAAAGGCGACAAGGTGGTGGGATATCTAGTAAATGCTCAATAAAATATTAAAACTTAACCTTAACTTATAAAACATGTAAATACAATTTATCTGGACAAAGAAGTAAATACACTTTTTTATTATAGGTATGTTTACATTGTGTCATTTTTATTATAATAATTATAATCAATGTTTATTATTATATTATTAATAAAATAAAGTATTATTTTTACGCATGAAATTTCACTTTAAAATTTGCATGAGGCACGATAATGGCACAATGTGAATGTTAAAAAAAGGTAATAATAATGTGCAAGCATAACAATAAATATTATACTTATTTATAATTAAGTTATATATAATTATTTAATATATACATTATTATACATACACTTTAAAATATATTGCGATGACATATTAATGCAGTCATTCCCACTAGTTAAACTACTTTGTTCAAACGTTAATTAAACGTTGTTTAAACTGAGCCTTAATTGACTGAACTGAGTAGAACTGACCGCAATTATTTTTGCAGTTGTAGTTGCAATTCACTTTTTTATTTTAGTTAAATTTTACATCTATTTTAGCCCGACTAGTTTAACTGCAAAAAAAATCGGTCTGTTGAACTAGAGGGGGAAAAGCTCCAGTAGGTAAAAGCTTATTACGATGGAACTAGCAAATCTGAGTTGATTATTGCATGGAATGTAACTCAAGGACTTAAAGTTTTTTTTTGTAAATTGATGGGTTATTTTTTATTTATAAATATTTAGCTTATTTTATTTTCTCTACTCTATATTTATCGAATCATATTTTTTATCGTTTTTGTTTTACTTAACCAAATACAGGTTGCCTTATACTAGCACTATTTTTAAAGTTTAAAATACTAACTATAAATTTTGTTACCAGAAAAAGTCAACAATCTTCAAGTGGCGATTCTGAAGAGTTACCATCTACCATTAAACGATCTCAGACATTCTCTCCGCGACCACAGAGTATTGGAAAAGGACAGTATATATGCAGGTATGTCTCTTTCTGCTATATTTTTAGGTACAAAGTATATTTGCTATTGCTTATATGCTTAAAATAGACCAATTAAAATATTCTAGTACAGTAATTATAGCGATTTTTTCTGCAATAGACATGTTTGCTGGCCATTTACATTTAGATTTTTTTTTAAATTCATGAACCTTTAATACAAATGTTTTATACGGTCCCACCAAATTTTTCTGAAAGTGTAAAAATAAACTATATTAAAAGCACCTAATCTGGATGAACTGGCAGATGTCATATGACAGATGAATACATGCTAGTGTTACATAACATAATAATTTAGTTCCAAAGTTATCCGCAATATGTCGCGATTTAAATATTACTATTCTTAGGATTAGCTTTTATTTTATAATTGTTTATTGAGATATCACAAATGCTAGTGTTACATTATTTATTTATTATAATCTAGGGATTTAGTTCCAAAGTTACCCGCAATATGGCGTGATTTTTTTATATTTAAGCTTTTACTTTATCATTATTTATTCTCTAGATTAAATCGCTCCGAGTCGGATTCATCGATGCCACAATACGCTCGGCGCGTACTGCCTCCACGAGCCAGCGGAATACCGTTTGACAGAAGTGTACGGGAAAGACGATCTCTTAGGTTAGTACATTTATTTTGTTGGTAATAAATGTTGTCGAATTATACCGCATGAAGCGCTGCTGTCGCTTAATCAAGTAGATCTCTAAAAGTAGGTAAAGAAACTGGGCTAACTGTACTCTTATTTTTTTTCCGTTGGCAATATTTTTTTAATTTATTCAGTATCAGTATTAATACTGATAATAATTCTTAATTCCAGATATATAATGAGCATAAGATATCATTAAATATTTAAACTATATTAGAAAAAAAAATCGAATAAAAAGAGATAGTACTCTTCTTAAAAAAAATACAAAAATAAATTATAATGAACGCCTATGATTAAAATAATTTCAATAAATTTACATTGTTTTCTTATCAACCTAATAAAATATGTGGGGAGGCCTTGTGTTTAGCATCAAAGTTATTAAAATACTTTTTTTGTACTCATTATATGTATTTTTTTTGGTATATTTGACACTAAAAGGAAAAACATAACGAGGCTATACCATTATAAACACCGCAATAAGCTCGCCACTTTAAACCGTTTAAAAAAACGGTTCTCGGGAGCCATAAAGGCACCCGTGATAGTATTTATTTATTATTTATGAAAAAAAAAACCTAGTTTTTTTTTCAGTTGGTTTTCTCAAAATAGTGAAGGTCTCTATAGACCATACAGCTAAGTAAACTGTTCCATTCTAAATTTAAATCTTCCGCCAGATGGGGCAGAGTAGGCGCAACACCTCGCACGGCCAGCGCTCGCAAGGCTCCTAGAACCTCGCTGGACCTCACTCTGGACCTCCACGCCCAGCATCACAGACTGGCTGACCTCAAGAATGAGATACTCTGCTTGGATGTGCTAAGGAAAAGGTACTTATACTTATACATACACTTAAATTCACTCATAAAACTCCGCGAAACTTGCTGGAACAGCATCACAGATTAGCTTTTCTCCCTTAATTTAATGGCTTGTAGGCATTGGACGAAATTTTGCCAATGTCAAGAGGATAGTTCTATATAGTTTTTTTTTGGATAATAAGTTTTTAAAGTGGGATATTAGGATTGAAAATAATTAGTAAAGGATAATGGCAACATGTTTTAAACATAAGGTATTTGTTAATGTTAGGGAAAATTAATAAACAATCACCGGTAAACCGCCATTTTATTTATTATTTCATATAAGGTATGACCGTCGTTTTAAATTAATTGGTTGTAGCCTACTGCCAAATTTCTTCTTGGCAAGATTAAAAAAAAATAATAATATGACGTTTCAACATGGCGGCTTTCCTATTGGGTTAGTTCCTATTTTCGCCACTTCACAAATAACTGGGTGGATCACCACATCAATGATTTTTACTATAGTTGTCTTACTATGTCTTTTTTAAATTGTACTTCTTTGATGACAGTAGAAATAGGGATTATATAACAAAATTAATTATGAAAGCATAAAAACTTTTGTAGAAAAATTTATCAACAATCGTATTTTGTGTCAAAAATCTAATAATTTATTCAAAAACCCCTAGGCTAGAAGAAGCATGTGAACGCGGAGACACAAACGTAGCGTCATGGGCAGCGGAAGACGATTCCCTTCGCAGACTGGTCTCCAGCGAACCCCCTTCGGACCGCGCCGCGAGGTTGCTGCAGCGTTCATGCAGAGACATCTATAGGCTGAGGAAATCACGACAGGGAGGACGAACCAAACCTGATCTTGTCACTTTTAAGTAAGTATGATGTGGAGAATAGCATGTAATATTACGGACAGTGCTCTGTTAAATGGATTCTGCCATTTAACTTACGATCACGATGAATGTTTATTTTACTATACATGGTGACTTTGAAAGGATGTACTTTTTTATAAGGAAACCATTTTTTTTTTCATTTGCGACACACGATTCTATGGGAAAAGTAGTTTTATTTGATCAGTAGACCCTCATATTAGCCCAAAGTATACCCTTTCAAAGTCACCGTGTATATAAATTAATAAATATTATGTTCATAAAATATATATTTGTATCGTTGTTCCCATATAAACAACGGTACAACAATATTTAACGAGCAATATTTCTTGGCTCCTATATTTACAAGGTATTATCAATTTTATACAAATATGCTTCGTAAAATTAAATTAAAGTAGTTGTAAGAAAAAGTCCCGCATCCCACAAGATGGCTGCCATTCACGAATTGAATCATGTAGATATGACATCTTTAAGAGACAATAAATGATATATATTAAAATGATATTTATCTGCAATTTAATGAAAAAGTGGCCCAGCCTAGTGGTTAAGTCACTGCGCAACTGATAACAAGGTTAAGCAGATGGGATAGGCTTTATACAACGAGGCTATACTATCATAAATACTACAACAAGCTCGCCTCTTGCCTCCGAATACCACCGGCGAAATGAAGACGGGTTCCCTCCGCCGGGTACCCTTTTAAAAGGTTTTCGGGAGCCCAAAAAGGGCACCCGTGATGGTATTTTTAATGTAAAATATACTAACAAAAACGCTTTGTCCGCAGAGAAAAGATGGCATTCTTTACAAGAACAAAATCCAATTTCCCTCTACCACCTGGGGAAGATGAAGTATTCTCAGAAAACGAATGGGAAGACGAACTCGAAGAAAGACGTACTCCTGACGGTAGATCATCCAAGACATCTTACGAAGTCCGCAGATCCCATAGAAGCACTAACATCGTACCAGAAATAACTAATACAGAAAAAACTGTAAATAATACTGACCTAAGTAATACAGAAACTGTTACAGAAGAAACGGTTTCGGTAATAACAGAAGAAAGTTTTAAAAATGAAGAAAATACAGAATTTAAAGAAGAAGAAGTAAAAGTAGAAGTTCAGGCAGAAGATAGGTATGAATTTATTGTCGATAGGGTCCTAGGTGTACAAGTTTAGAAAAAAATGTGTTCATTTATCTATGATAATGTTATGTTGAAAGTCTCAACGTGTTTTTTTTTACTATAAAAAATATAGTGGTAAATATAAAATCAATATAAATTTTGACTATGGCACCTTTATTTTAAAATCAATTACGGACTTTATATAAAATTTATATTAAAAGAAAAAAAAATATATATAGATTGACTAGTAAAATAAAAAACCTAATCTGAGTGCACTGTAATTTACAGTTGATGTTTTATGTTAGAGTTTCAAACACTAGGGTATTTAAATACATATTTAAGTATAAAGATGGCGTACTAGGGCTTGTCTATGACATGCTACCAGTTTATGAATATAATAATATTCATAAACTGGTAGCATATGGCTACGGTTTATGGTAGCCATTTTGTGGGACATTTTTAAGTTTAGGTATGCAGCTTTTTTTCTTAGTTAAGGCGGGTCTCTTATTTATTTAGTCATTGGTTAATTTAGTTTGAATATAATCCGCAATATGGCGAGGTATTTTATTTTACTGGTCAGCCTTTAACTGTGATTTTTATTCATTGAGATTTTTTGGCAGAAGACTGAATTTTTTGAAGCAGTTTTTTTTACTAATTTTATCTATTTAAAATTTCATTAAAAAAGGTATTTACGGACGTGCAAGCTTGAGTGCCATAGAGAAAAGAATTTTGTGTAAGGAATATTTATATCAGAGGCATACATCAATACGACATTGTAAGCGAAGGCGATTATCGTTTGTAAATTACGCGTTATTTTATAGTCTTCATAGAGTCGATATTTCTGTGCTTCTAGCAATAGTCACAATAGCGGTGATGCAAGTGCCTTGTTTGTTCGAAATTAAACTATAAATCTATCACATTAGAGTTGATGTTTCTATACCTGATCTAAAATAACGTATCTTCTAATTTATAACGTATTTTCGTTATTAAAGTACGTTATTTTATAGCTAAAAAACGCAACGAAAAACGTTATTCGCTTACCTACATTTCGAAAAGTCGCCTCATTTACAAAATAGTGCCTATAAAATTGGTGCCTTTATAATGATTAATATACAAATAATATATATTATACATAATGTAATGATATTAGCCTGCTTGTGCCATACATCGGCATAGCTTCTTATTAAATTAATTGTGTACAAAAGAAGAATGCTGTAAGTCACAAAAAAATGCCAAACGATTTCTATTATATGTATTTTTAATCGCTACAGTAAACCAAAACGACTATTTCAAAATGTATAAAAAAATGCATACGTAAATAATGTATAAAGTGCCCCACCGAAATAGTTGTTTTGACGATTTGGACCTTAATGTTAAGGCTTTAGGTTCGAAATGATTCCACCGAATATAGGACTTTCTTTGAGGCCAAAAATTGTATGAAGCTTTGTAAATATAAGCAACAATATGAAAGTAATTATAAATAAAATAATTCATAATAATTTAGTGCAATATTAAGGACTTTTAAAATGATTGTATTAACAAAAGATCTGAATAAAAACAAGTTTCGTTTTTTCTGTAAAAACGGAATTTGTTATCTGCAATTAAAGCTGTTTTGAAATCAATTTTTTATTGTAAATATTTTGTATTATATTAAGCTTTGTAAATAATTTTAAGTAAATCCTTTATGTGCATAAATAATATTAATTGAAGAAATATGAATTTAATATTAATATAATTGAATTAGTAATATTTAGGACGTATTTTTTTCTATTGTTATATAAGTAATGTGTCTTTCCTGAATTCTGATTTATTTTGCATTTATAGTTGTATTCAAAATGAGTATTGCTTCCTGTAAAAAAAAACTATTTTTTGTTTTAAATGTCTACAATTTATTTAACTAGAAAAAAAGGGATTTATCAGGCTTAGACATTTTAAATATTATTAAAGGAACACAGTGTAGTATTTTTTTCTAAAGATTTTTAGTAAATAGTTATACCTTTTTTCTACTCAAATAAATTTTAACCATTACATACAAACTATTTAAAACAAAATTATAATATCATTAAAAATCATTTTCTTAGTTTTTTTAAGTAATAAAATCTACACTTATTCTTACTCTATTTATTGATTTACATTACTCATATTAAATTACTTTTATCTACCTGCCGTAGAACTGTTTACCATTAGGTAATGACAGAGTTATGCTTATTTAAATAGTCTTTATTTAGAACTTGAGCTGTAAAATAAAAAAAATCCTAATCTGGGGCTAATTTCATGTGACATTTGTAATTTGCATTGATAATTTGCAAAATGATTTTCAATTTCTTGTAATTAATTTCTATTTAATATTTAAACTAAACAAAGCAATATACAATAAATAATAATAATTTACACATTACAAACTATGTCAAATTGTACAGAAAAACAGTACTATATTTTTATTTGCCACGGGTTGGAATAGAACCCACGACCTCCAGATACAACGCCAAAGGTGCAACCACTAGTCTACGGAGGCGATCAATAATTGACATTATAAATTACAAATGTCACGTTTATGAAATAGGGCCCAGATGGCGCTGAACTCAATAGATGACATAGTCCTCACAGTTATTTTACATTTATTAGTAGGTTGGCTAACCTGAATTAATGTAATTTTTAGCACATTATTTAGTTAATGCCAACCTAGTAATAGATGAAAAATTTCAGAATAACTGTAATCGGACTGTTTATTTATTTTATGAAATTAGTTCCAATGTTCTCCGCAATATGGCGAGGCTTTTTTATTTTACTGGTCAAACTGTATAAACTAAACTAAACTGGTCAGGCTAACTTTTGCTCCAATTTATATTAAAAATTTAATAACCCATTTGTATTGTCCAATTTTAATAATATTATTTAATTTAAGTCTCATAAAACACTGTTTATATAACTTTACAGGTGAATTTGGATTTGCCAAATTAAATTTAAGAGTTGTTTTTAAAATCTTCCATTAAGTTAAAGGAATATTATATTAATTGTATTTGTAAAAATGCCAATATGGACGAAAGATGGTTGAAAGGAATATGAAAAATAAATTCTTAAATTGTTATTTGTTTTGTTTGATTTACTTTATTCAAAAATATTTCTTCCCTGACAAAAAAAAAACAACTAGAGATATCATTGGAGAGGTTTTTTCCAACTCACCGTATAGCTGCTAGTATTCTTAATACTCTTATTCATAAAAACTTTATTAAGAATTTTAGTTAAAATGGTGTTTTGTCTTCAAAAATGATTTCCATCAGATTTTTTTTTTTTTTTTAAAACGCGCAATAAAGTATTTTTTATGAATAAGGAGGCTTTATAACAGTTCCTATAGAGAACTGGGACTCATAGGTTAAGGATACGGCATTTACGATCGCGAATTCCACGTCCATACAAAATGTACTTTCGAATTCCACTCTTTCTACTACCGTCGCAGATTTTTTTTGCTGTATTTCTGTTGTTTTTTTTTTAATCAGAATTTGTGTACACTCGAGGAACCCTAAAAACTATACAGATATAAAACACTCATCATCAAACAAATATCCTTGGAAAAGCTTTGGATGAAAGTTAGTACCTAATAAAACTAAATAGTAGATATAAAACTAAAAAAAGTAGGTATAAACAAAAACAGTAAAGTCCATTTTGAATGTGACTTATAGCAATATAAAGGTAGCTACAGACAGGGGGCGCTAGGGGGCGATACCAAGAAACCAGCACGCAACACAACCATCAGCCAATCTACTTCTACCATCTACACAGATTACGCTGACCCTTACCGTTCATTGTTTGTTTACTAAATTAAGGTGCACTGTTAATATTGGTCAAGTATATAATCTATCTATACTAATATTGTATAGGTAAAAAGTTTGTTAGAACGCGCTAATCTCAGGAACTACTGGTTCGAATTGAAAAATTATTTTAGTGTTGAATAGTCCATTTAAATTATAATAATAATAATAAATACCTAAAGAAATAAAAATTAAAACTATTAAATTAAATAAAAAATCGCCCAACCCGGACATAGCACAGATAGTCCCGAGAACGGAAGCGGCATTGCCAGACCAATCCTTTGGACCAAAAATGTTCGCGCCCGACTATCACCAAGTCTGAATCAACAATTGGCCAATAAGATCCACCAACTGCCGTGCGTCGTTACTCCAAGAACCCAGAGTCTCCACAGCAAAAGCTGAGAATACAAAATTATCTTTTAAATGAGAATATTTAATATGTTTTGCATTCTCAGCCTTTGCAGCGGCAGAACCCGCGATTCTTGAAGAACGGGTCATATTGGTGGGGGCAAGAGTGCTTGTGCACGTTGAATCCCAAACTAATCTTATTATTATATTTTATAAATTCCCAGATCGTACTAGAAAGATACAAATGCAAAAACCGGCGAGTGATCTAGCCATGTTTCGGTTTCAGTCTCTAGGTTCACCGGTTTTCAGGAGACTATTGCATCGATTTCTTGTCGAGGTGGTAATCTTCTTTCTGGGTGTGATTAAGAAACGTGCGGTTGATTTGACGATTAAACAACGAGGGTATAATAATATAGATTTGTAATGCAAGTCCGCCTTTGTCGCACCCATTTCGTAACCGTTTATTTAACCGGCTTAGTTAGAGCAATCAATGTATTTTTTGGGGCTGCTAAATCATGTTTCATGTCAAAGTCACATGCCGTGCTTCCAATAAAAAAAAAAAACATAAAAGGATAAAAATAGTTAAATATATCGCACTCTAATATAGAGAAGCAACTTTTCTTGAACTCTATCCACGCATATTATTACAGCGTACACGAATATCAAGCAGAACGCAATAGTGGCCGCTACGAAATGTTCTCATATTATTTTATTGTGCCACGTAAATGCATTCCTCTAGTGGGGTGGCACAAATCTGGAATTTGTACAAAAAACATGGTTGCTTTCTTGAATCACGCATACTTTTTGTTGGTAGCTATTTTTGGAGTGATTATTTTTTTGTACTCAATTAGGTACTTTTTATATTATTTATTGTATAACATGATTTTTATTATCCACTGCAGCTTTCGGGTTGTTAAGTGCACAGGAAAAGGATCCGCGAACGCAAACATTTAAATGTTGTTTTCAGTGATAATAAAGTCTTTTTAAAAAAAAAAAAAACATGGAGGTGTAGATTTTATTTACTTGATTCTAATTACATAATTTCTTTATATAAAATCTGTTAATTTTTAAAATAACAACTAAAGTCATATTTTTGGATAGATAAATCAAACTTTGGGTGTCTTTTCAAAAGGAAATAGATATTTTTTAAAAAGACTATCCAATTAGGATCGAGTAAGTAATATTTACACCTCTACGTTTTTTTTTCATTAAAAAAAAACTTTAATATTACTGAAACCAACATTTACACGTTTATAGACGTTCGAGATCGCGAATCTTTTTCCTGGCTTCATAAGGCGTAATAAGGGATTTTTTTAAATATCAAACCCATGGGATTGAAAAGGGGTGTTTTATTTAAAGTTACTCGGCAACAGTAGTTTTGTCTCTTTTACGCATATTCATTTTTGATACTAAACCTCTCTAACTAATGTGTTCTTTAAGGCAAAAGTTATTGTTTTAATTAAATACTTATAAAACTAAAAGACACGTGTTTATTTTTTTTTTTCGATGAGGCAGGTCAATTTGGGGTTTTATTTATTCTATCACGGCATATTAAGGTCCCTGGAGTCTACTTGACGCCCATACAAACGTACTTCCAATATTGCAACATGGCTGTTGGTCGAAGTTCAATTATTATTTTTATGTTCGTAATTGTACGTAAAAATATTTTTGTTGTGGGTTTTTTTTTTGGATTTTTTTTTTCTGATTTCGAACAAAAAAAAAAAAAAAACTCAACACAGAAAGATTAATAAATACAATGACCGACGAAAATATTATTTTGAATCGGTGACAAAAAATAATCGAGTATTATTGGAAGTGCGAAAGCTAATTTTGTATGGAGAACGCGGAGTTCGCGATTACGAACCTTAATACAGACTTAGGTGAGATGAGTATTTTGTACAAATAATAATACTCAGGAGGTCACTAGTATTGTCATATTTCAGTTAGTTTTTTTTTAATCAAAATAGTTTTTCATGCTTATTAAGTTGAGTTTTTACGGTTTACATAATAACATTATTTAGTACAGTGTTTTTCAACCTTTTTTGTAACACCAGTTTAGTATGTGGGTATAAAATCCGTACTACCTGCATGATTATTTATTATTATTATACCTGGTGACTTTTAAGATATGTACTTTGGACTAATATGAGGTTCTCTTGATCATATTGAACAACTTTTCCAATGGAACTATGTGTCGCAAATAAAAAAAAAAATTGGCTTCCCCATACAAATTGGTCATTTTAACATTACTAGTTTGTATGGGGAAGCCAAATTTTTTTTTCATTTGCGACACATGGTTCCATGGGAAAAGCTGTTCGATTTAATCAGGTGAACCTCATATTAGCACAAAGTACATCCTTTCAAATTCACCCTGGCTTAAATACATAACACATACTTTTAACCTAAATAATACTTTTTTACATAGAAAAAAAAACAAGTTAATAGTTAACACCCTAAAAAGGCAAATCAATCATTCCATTAAGCTTTATTTCCTTATTATTTATTTTCAAAGGAAACGTTACTCTGTTTTGACATAGTTTAGAAGTAGGTAGGTTGTGTAGGAAACGCTGTACAGCTCCAACGGTCAGCCATTAGCCTTTGGTCAGAATGAACACGCGTTTGTAGTCACGCTAGACTGACGCCGGAAGCCTGCCCCGATTGTACAGTTGGCCACAAATCTCTGTTATTTATTTTAAAGGCTGACCAGAAAATTTTATCGCTTTTCGGTGTTTTACGGGGTTTCAAGCTGAAAAAAGTGGTTAGAGAATTAAAAAACTAATGCTATCGTTGTTTTTTTTGATGATTTTTATAGTGTTTAATATAGTTTTCTTGATTTTAAATACTAGCTCAGTTGAAATCAGTCCGCTCCGCGCCAATGGAGTAAGCATGATACATAAATTGTTTCATAATAGTACGATACCGGTGTCGCCAATTTCTGAGGCGAAGAAAAAAAGAGATACAAGCAAACACGAATGTGTGCGCGTGTCTATGAAGTGTATTGTTTTTTTATTATAAAAAGCTAAATATTTAATTGCATACTTAATAGTTTCGATAGTGTTGCCACCGACAACAAATATTATTACTTATCGATATAAACCAAATATTTTGGGATTTATAGAGATCATCAAAGATTATGATTATTTATCGATATACAATTGTAATACACACACATATCATCAAGGTAACCAGCGGAGGGGTTTTAATCCCACCTCGTCGTAGCCGATGGTAGACTAGTCTACACCGAACAAGTGGCTAGCTCGTCGCGATGTTTTGAATAGACTCAATAACTTTGAAAAATATACTTTGGGCTAATATGATCAAATCAAACAACTTTCCCATGGAACCATGTATCGCAAAAGAAAAAAAAATGGCCTTCTCCATACAAACTAGTAACGTTAAAATGACCTATTTGTATGGGGAAGTACATTTATTTTTCATTTGCGACATATGGTTCCATAGGAAAAATTGTTAGATTTTATCAGCAGAACCTCATATTAGCCCAAAGTACATCCTTTCAAATCCACCCTGATAGACACTTTCACATTTATAATACTAGTGGATTTAAAAAAATTTAGGTATATAATAATATGACAATAAGTTAAAATACTTTATTAAATTAAATTATTTATTAAATTAAAACACATGCACAACTAACTACATGTACCTACTAAACTCAATCTCAACATTTTTGACCGACCTCGAAGAGGAAGTTATACTCAAACTACAAAAGGCGAAAAACAATTAAATCGTAGCTTGATTCGTCAAAATGTACTGAACATACACGGGTATTCATGTTGGTTACCAATTTTCTTCTCTTTTAATTGCCTCTACCCATTTACGTTTTAATGCCAGATCTTTCGGGAAACTGTGTCATGTATAGAAAATATAATTAGTATTATATAAAAAAAACAATAATTGTATAATATCTCATAACCATGAAAGTATTTACAAAAATCGAGTTTCTCAACTATAAAATCACATCACTAAATAGTAACTGACAAACCTCGTTGGAAGGTTCTATTGTCGCCATACCTTTTGATTAAATTAAATTGAAAAGATTATAAATTATTTTAAAGTATCGAAATTCTCATTAAAAATAAAAACACATCACTAGTTCTTCAACTTCTAACTGATGCACATAGTTTGACAGTTACCGTCAGATTTTGATATTTTAATTATGGGTTTTATTATTATTTTTTATTAAGGTTTAATATAAGAAAAACATGTTAATAAGGCAAAAAATAGCAAAAGTATTATTATTATATTGTGTTTTATTTATGTATCTTATTGAACGACCTATGAAAAATACTTGAAATACGTGACACTAGGTATTTTTCTTTAATAGTAGTTTCTACACAGCTTTAATGCACAATTAACCATTTTTCCGACAATAAAAGCGGAACTCTTTTCGACTTTCTCCGCCGAACGCACAAATCAGACTGAGGATGTAAAAAATGTAAGGGTGTATGTGAGTGACAAATTTGTCACTCGCGCGGCACCCTGCAAATTGAATGATGCTTACTCCTGGGGCTTTATTCCGAGTTTTGACACGTTCACCGTCGCGCATTTTGCGTAAACTATAAATATTGAAATATAAGTTCTATCATGTTAAATATAGAGTTGAAATTCCAATGCTCATCAGATGTTCAAACTTGCGAAGAATTCGCGTATTTCAAGATGGCGCATTATTATAGCCAACCTAATACAGACTATATATCCACTGAAATAGAACTTATATTTCAATATTTATACTTTACGCAACGTCTTGTCGTCTTTAGCGGTTGCAAACTCGGAATAAGGCCCCAGTAGGGGCGCGCGGACGGGCACGGTTTTTACCTTCATGGGTAGCATATTAAAGTTTAATTTTCTTTGAATTAAGAACATACATAGTGAACTTGACAAAACTTTGTAATGTAATTTATTTTCAGTGCATATCCAAGTATTCCATTAATATATTCTTAGTCGCTACACTCTTGGCAGAGTGGTCGTGGTCGTCACTTGAGTGTCAGTGGCACGCTTAACAAGCCGTCGCCACTCATCTCGAATCGCAGCCTTCCTGGTGCACTCATGTAGGGGGTGGTCCATAGCAGCCTTCACCTGGTCAGTCAATCTCATTGGAGACCTACCACGCATTATTTTGCCATCAACTTTGCCCTGAACTACCAAGCGCTCAATGGATGCATCTCCACGCCGCGACACGTGTCCAAAGAAAGTAAGAATGCGTGATTTTAGTCCAATTTCCATGGGATGCTTGGTTTCCTACATTGCCATGGCCGGTAACCAATTTCACACCGTCTGCCCCGGACGCAGTACGGCGCCGGTTGCTAAGCGGATCACATGGCCACTTCTTATTCTTTGATTGTACCTTCATGACGACTTTCTTGGGATAATAGTGCAGTTGTTTCCCCTTGCCTTCTGCACCAGAACTTTTAGGAGTTATTTTGACCCTCTCTATAGCCTCTTCCAAACGGTTGCCCGATCAGGGATATGGTTATACCGCCATGGCTTGGTCGCCAGAGCCTCGTTCATTGTCCAGCAGGGAGCACCACGTGCAGGCGAGGTGACTGTTTGGCCGGTTAAGATATTGGTACCGTTCTTCCCTTACTCCCTCATACGTACTCTATAATAAAGAGGTGAGTGAGTTTGCGAATTTGCGAGGTTGTAGGGGGTAATCTCTGGATCTACTGAACCGATTTTGAAAATTATTTTAGTGTTGGATAACCCATTTATCTAGGAAGGCTATAGGATATGACATCACGCTACGATCAATAGGAGAGGAGCATCAATGAAAAATGTTGGAAAACGGGAAAAATTTGTTCCTTTTGCGAGCTTCCGTTGCGCAGATGAAGTTGCGCGGGTCAGCTAGTTTAATAATAATTATGAAGGGGACAACCACTAAAGCTTAGAAGCTTATAGCATGATAACTGGCAGGTTAAAGCGCACGTTAAAATCAAAATTACCGAAGTTTATAAGTTAAATGAGTGGTAAAATTAACCGATAAATGGAGTTTGTAGAACTGCTTACCATTAGGTAGGTAGATACAAAGTTACATGCCGTGCTCCAACAAGAAAAAATAACCTTTTCTGTTGGTAAAATCCATGGAGATAAAAGAAAAGGAGAGGTGCTCATGGGAGAGCTTAAATCGCCGTTCCAGTTATAAGAACAGAAGATGGCCGCCGCCATACGAATTATAAAAAAAGTGAGAACAAAACCAATCACTGAGCATTGATTGGTTGAAGTGAAAACAGAATATAGTGGCAAACAACGCCTTTGACATTTGGTGTTACAGTCCATTTAAGGCATTAAGGCGGTTCCATATATTAGTTTCATGGTAAAATCTCATGCTAGAGTTACTTGCTGCCGACTGTACAAACGAAATAAAAGTATTATTATACCTAGGTACTTTTTTCATAACATAAAAAAAGGGGATCCGTAGCACGAATTATGTTTAGCTTATTATATGGAAAAAAAATTTATTTTCGAGAACTTGCAGAATAAAATAAATGTTAGTATTTGGACGTACCATCACGTCACGAGTGCCATACGAATGGCGACCGACACGGCCTAGAGGACCGAATGATGGGTTTATTCCCCACCTTATCGAAGTCGGCACAAGTATACTTACTTAAGGGCTCTGCAGTCGCCGTGACACTCGCATTTTTTTTTTTTTATTGGGCACGGCATAGACTTTGTCTTCACACCCATGTTAAGCATACCTACAAAGTCAATGAATGAAGTCGATCAATACATTGTTGTTTAACAATATTGTTGCTCTCACTATGGCGGCTTAATGATGCGGTTACGATATGGGTGGCGACATAGACATATATGCATTACGAGTCTATTTTAGTATCCTCGCTGCTTTATCGTCAAGTAAATCGCCCGCTTCCGACACTACCCCTTCGATAAGAAACCAATGCAGTACAGTAGTCTCCGGAAAACCGGTAAACCCACAGACTAAAACCGAAACATGATTAGGTCACTTGAAGGTTATTGCGTCTGCGGTAACGACTCCAATAACTTGGCTGTTAGTCGAATTTCAATTATTAGGTATTTTTATGTTGAAAATTGTATTTTTAACACATTTTTTCTTTATTAAAAAAAAAACAAACCATTTTAATTCTGCGACAAACAAAAGTCGAGTATTACTGGAAGTGTAAAAGCTCATTTTGTATGGGGAACGCAGATTTGCGATTGATGCAGTGTCCTTAAAATAAGGATTAAAATAATAGATGCTGTTACGTGCGAGTAAAAACCGAAAAAAAAACTCGTTCGGAAATCTTGGATAAATACAATTTCACTACTCTTTAAATACATTTTAAATTATACTAAAACGATAGGGCCATGTCCTAGATATTTTACATAAACAAAACTTATTAAAAAAAAGCCTTTATAATTTGACCCATATTGTATAGGAAATATCTAAAAGAAAAGGAGGTAAATTTACGTATTTTTTCTATCGAGGAAACTTAATGCTATAAGTATTTACACCGGTATTCATAAAAACTTTTTGAGTCCTTGAAGAATACTTAGTTATGGAAGGTTTTGTCTCTTTTTATTAACAACAAAAATTATTATGCGTAAGAGAGAAAACCTTCTTAACAAAAGTGTTCTTCAAGGCCTCAATAAGTTTTTATTAGCAACAAAAATTATTATGCGTAAGAGAGAAAACCTTCTTAACAAAAGTGTTCTTCGAGGCCTTAATAAGTTTTTATTAGCAACAAAAATTATTATGCGTAAGAGAGAAAACCTTCTTAACAAAAGTGTTCTTCAAGGCCTCAATAAGTTTTTATTAGCAACAAAAATTATTATGCGTAAGAGAGAAAACGTTCTTAACAAAAGTGTTCTCCAAGGCCTCAATAAGTTTTTATTAGCAACAAAAATTATTATGCGTAAGAGAGAAAACCTTCTTAACAAAAGTGTTCTTCAAGGCCTCAATAAGTTTTTATTAGCAACAAAAATTATTATGCGTAAGAGAGAAAACCTTCTTAACAAAAGTGTTCTTCAAGGCCTTAATAAGTTTTTATTAGCAACAAAAATTATTATGCGTAAGAGAGAAAACCTTCTTAACAAAAGTGTTCTTCAAGGCCTCAATAAGTTTTTATTAGCAACAAAAATTATTATGCGTAAGAGAGAAAACCTTCTTAACAAAAGTGTTCTTCAAGGCCTTAATAAGTTTTTATTAGCAACAAAAATTATTATGCGTAAGAGAGAAAACCTTCTTAACAAAAGTGTTCTTCAAGGCCTTAATAAGTTTTTATTAGCAACAAAAATTATTATGCGTAAGAGAAAAAACCTTCTTAACAAAAGTGTTCTTCAAGGCCTTAATAAGTTTTTATTAGTAACAAAAATTATTATGCGTAAGAGAGAAAACCTTCTTAACAAAAGTGTTCTTCAAGGCCTTAACAAGTTTTTATTAGTAACAAAAATTATTATGCGTAAGAGAGAAAACCTTCTTAACAAAAGTGTTCTTCAAGGCCTTAACAAGTTTTTATTAGCAACAAAAATTATTATGCGTAAGAGAGAAAACCTTCTTAACAAAAGTGTTCTTCAAGGCCTTAATAAGTTTTTATTAGCAATAAAAATTATTATGCGTAAGAGAGAAAACCTTCTTAACAAAAGTGTTCTTCAAGGCCTCAATAAGTTTTTATTAGCAACAAAAATTATTATGCGTAAGAGAGAAAACCTTCTTAACAAAAGTGTTCTTCAAGGCCTTAATAAGTTTTTATTAGCAACAAAAATTATTATGCGTAAGAGAGAAAACCTTCTTAACAAAAGTGTTCTTCAAGGCCTTAATAAGTTTTTATTAGCAACAAAAATTATTATGCGTAAGAGAGAAAACCTTCTTAACAAAAGTGTTCTTCAAGGCCTTAATAAGTTTTTATTAGCAACAAAAATTATTATGCGTAAGAGAGAAAACCTTCTTAACAAAAGTGTTCTTCAAGGCCTCAATAAGTTTTTATTAGCAACAAAAATTATTATGCGTAAGAGAGAAAACCTTCTTAACAAAAGTGTTCTTCAAGGCCTTAATAAGTTTTTATTAGCAACAAAAATTATTATGCGTAAGAGAGAAAACCTTCTTAACAAAAGTGTTCTTCAAGGCCTCAATAAGTTTTTATTAGCAACAAAAATTATTATGCGTAAGAGAGAAAACCTTCTTAACAAAAGTGTTCTTCAAGGCCTTAATAAGTTTTTATTAGCAAAAAAAATTATTATGCGTAAGAGAGAAAACCTTCTTAACAAAAGTGTTCTTCAAGGCCTCTTAATAAGTTTTTATTAGCAACAAAAATTATTATGCGTAAGAGAGAAAACCTTCTTAACAAAAGTGTTCTTCAAGGCCTTAATAAGTTTTTATTAGCAACAAAAATTATTATGAGTAAGAGAGAAAACCTTCTTAACAAAAGTGTTCTTCAAGGCCTCAATAAGTTTTTATTAGCAACAAAAATTATTATGCGTAAGAGAGAAAACCTTCTTAACAAAAGTGTTCTTCAAGGCCTTAATAAGTTTTTATTAGCAATAAAAATTATTATGCGTAAGAGAGAAAACCTTCTTAACAAAAGTGTTCTTCAAGGCCTCAATAAGTTTTTATTAGCAACAAAAATTATTATGCGTAAGAGAGAAAACCTTCTTAACAAAAGTGTTCTTCAAGGCCTTAATAAGTTTTTATTAGCAACAAAAATTATTATGCGTAAGAGAGAAAACCTTCTTAACAAAAGTGTTCTTCAAGGCCTTAATAAGTTTTTATTAGCAACAAAAATTATTATGAGTAAGAGAGAAAACCTTCTTAACAAAAGTGTTCTTCAAAGCCTCAATAAGTTTTTATTAGCAACAAAAATTATTATGCGTAAGAGAGAAAACCTTCTTAACAAAAGTGTTCTTCAAGGCCTTAATAAGTTTTTATTAGCAATAAAAATTATTATGCGTAAGAGAGAAAACCTTCTTAACAAAAGTGTTCTTCAAGGCCTCAATAAGTTTTTATTAGCAACAAAAATTATTATGCGTAAGAGAGAAAACCTTCTTAACAAAAGTGTTCTTCAAGGCCTTAATAAGTTTTTATTAGCAACAAAAATTATTATGCGTAAGAGAGAAAACCTTCTTAACAAAAGTGTTCTTCAAGGCCTTAATAAGTTTTTATTAGCAACAAAAATTATTATGCGTAAGAGAGAAAACCTTCTTAACAAAAGTGTTCTTCAAGGCCTTAATAAGTTTTTATTAGTAACAAAAATTATTATGCGTAAGAGAGAAAACCTTCTTAACAAAAGTGTTCTTCAAGGCCTCAATAAGTTTTTATTAGCAACAAAAATTATTATGCGTAAGAGAGAAAACCTTCTTAACAAAAGTGTTCTTCAAGGCCTCAATAAGTTTTTATTAGCAACAAAAATTATTATGCGTAAGAGAGAAAACCTTCTTAACAAAAGTGTTCTTCAAGGCCTTAATAAGTTTTTATTAGCAATAAAAATTATTATGCGTAAGAGAGAAAACCTTCTTAACAAAAGTGTTCTTCAAGGCCTCAATAAGTTTTTATTAGCAACAAAAATTATTATGCGTAAGAGAGAAAACCTTCTTAATAAAAGTGTTCTTCAAGGCCTTAATAAGTTTTTATTAGCAACAAAAATTATTATGCGTAAGAGAGAAAACCTTCTTAACAAAAGTGTTCTTCAAGGCCTCAATAAGTTTTTATAAATAAGGCCTTTAATGGATTAAAAATGCAGCCCCTTCTCTCTTCTTGTATTATTTTTATTAATAAATAGGTAGATTTTTAAATATATTTCTTGTTTTAGAAGTATTTTCATAATAGGTTATCAAGATTGCTGATTTGATATATGCTCCCTCCGTTGGAGAAACTACGTATTATTAAATACATATGGCCTTATTCACAAAAATTTATTTAGGCCTTGAAGAACACTTTGGTTATGGAATGTTTTGTCTCTTTTACGCATAATATTTTTTGTTTCTAAATAAAAGAGACGAAACCTTCTATAACTAAAGTGTTCTTAAAGGACTCAATAAGTTTTTATGAATAAGGCCAATATTAATATATAATAAAACAAATAATAATTCGACTCAATTTTAATTTAACTTGCCACTTACCTAGATACCTGCTTTTTATGCTAAACTTAATCTTAATTTTCACACAGAATTTTTATTAATACAACTACTAATTAGATATTTATGCTAATTATTGTAGAATTTGGTACATTAGATGTTTTTTTGTTTATAAAGATATAACAAAAATAGTATTTGTACCAGGGCCAATGATACTAACATTATATATATATATATTAAAAATACCCAGAATATGGCAAACTGTATCGAAAAATATACCTAATAATTTGATTATTTTGCCATGATTAGAAATCAAAATCGAACCCATGAAATTCAGATTACCAACGAAAATCAGAACACCGAGGCGGTCATATAATAGGTATATCTAATAATACCCTGATGTACCATTTTTTTATATTGGAGCACGGGGTGTGATGCTTTGTATCTACCTGGTGGTGAGCAGACCCACAGCGTCCATGAATGGGGCCAATCAATAATTGTTTTTAAACAACATTGATTGCTGTTCAAGAACTGCACTATGCCGGCTAAATGATGCGATTACGAAATGGGCGGCGACAAAGACGAAATTGATTTACGGGTATATTTTAATATACTTGCTGCCTTATCGTCAATTCAATCATCCATTTCGTAACCGCACCATGAAAGGAGACTACCACCTCCACAAGATATCGATGCAGTAATCTCCTAAAAACCGGTGTACCCAAAGACTAAAACCGAAACATGACTAGGTCCTTGACGGTTTTTGCATCTGTATGGGCGGTGGTAACGAGAGTGGTCTAACGAAGAACGAAACTAATTTATATAAAGAATAGAATATTATTATTATTAATACATATAAAATGCTAAATCCCGTCTGTCATCATATTATTACTTATTTATAACTTTAACAGATTTGATTTTTATGATTATTTTTTAAAACATAGTTTTTTATTCTCTGGCTAGTTAGATATAGAATATTGTTATTTTATGGAAAAAGTTTCGCATATATTTTAATTTAATTCCCTTAAAACAGAATTTGGTGAATATAAAGTTGGTGATAGAAATCGGACATTTTACAAACAATCAATAGTTGTTTTTTTTAATATTTAGATTGAGAACTAGGTAAACAGTACTACGATAACAAGACGTGTAACACCTGCATATAATGCACCTGTCGGAACACAGAAGATCGCTTGGTTGCGCGGGCGATGACTGGAACGTCCCTATCTATTGGCAACTGGCAACTATTTAACTATTCGAATTTTGAATTTGTTTTTTTATTTATTTTAACATAGCACTGGATCCATCGGCCTTTTAATTTGTTGATTATTAAGTAGCAAGTTTTTTTTTATCTTAACGCCACGCACGGGTCCCTTATGTGGTAGGGTGAGAAAACCAAGTTTCATGTTTATATCAGTCTTAACTACTCATGGAGAAATTATGACAGTATTTAACAATACAATTTTAGGCAGTTTCCGTATTCAAAAAAATATTTTATATAATTATATAAAAAAAAATGCCAAAATAATGATTGTCCTTGGAAAGAAAAACTATAAACATAAAAAGTTACAGAAACTACATCATCTATATTTTTTTCGGGTAGTAGTCTTCTATTCGAGTGCAGTTATTAAACAGCCTGTTAGTTTCAATAAAGCATAATTTTGTAAAAGGCAATTTTCTTGCAAATATTATTGTGTTGCCATGTTTTTTTCCTTATTTTTATAAACTTTAGAGTTTGACCTTTTTTCTGTTTATTAAGTGCTTAAAATACAAAGTCGCATACTGTGATTCATACTGGTTCGGTTCCGAATTATCACGGGTACCTTACGACGCCCGAGACCGTCTATACGGCCTCAGGGTTCCCATCAGTGAGATTTAATTACTATTGTACCTCGTCGTAACCGACGGTATTAGGAGTCCACACCGAACAAGTGTTGAGCTCGTCGCAGTGTTTGGATAGACTCAAAAAGTCATCTATATACATTTCCACAAGTTGGTATAATGAAACAGAGACGGAGACAGCTTAAGGACACTGCACTCGTAAAGCGAGTTCCATACAAAATCAGTCTTCGTACTTCCAGTATTTCTTGCATACTGTTTGTCAAATAATATTTTAGTCGGGCATTGTATTTATTAATTTTTCTTTTGTAGGGTTTTTTTTAATTCAGAAAAAAAACTATTTCTTACTATATTACAAAAATATTTATTAACCACAACTTTCAATTACCAACATAAAAATAATAACTGAACTTCGACTAACGGCCAAGTTATAATACGTTTGTATGGGCGTCAAGACGACTTATTTTATTATTATTTTTAATATGTAGGACAATTTTATTTACACAAATTGCTCTGGTCACAAACTAAGCTCTAGGCTTGTACTATGTGTACCAGAAACAATGATACATATTATATTTTATAGACACCCAGACCATGACAAACTGTATAGAAAAAAAACGTACCATGGGTGGGAATCGAACCGTTGCCGTTGGGTCCCTGGTTAAAACCCCGGTGTGTACCAATGAGTTTTTAATCTAAAAATTTATGTAGGTACATTTGTTTAACAACACTATAGTGCATAGGAGAGCACGTTAAGCTGTCGGTCGCAGTTTCACTATACCAACTTGTTAATCTGTTTATAGATGGGCTATTGAGTCTATCCAAAAATCGCGACGAGCTGGCTACTTGTTCGGTGTAGATTTTAACCATCGGCTACGAGAAAGTGGGATTAAAAGCCCATCCTCTGGGTACCCTAGGCGGTCTCGGTCGCCGTAAAGCACCCGTGATTATATATATACCTACTGGGTATTTTTTTAACAATGATAATATTATTTGATGCCTCCAGTATCACTTTTAGAACCCATTTTTAAAATAAAAAAGGAGAGGAAAGTATTTTTTTTCTTAAAAAAAAAAAGACCGAAAAATAAATTATTATATGAACAAACGTCTAAATGCTTAAAATTACTCCTACAAATACAAAATAAGTCTTCGAATCTAACAAGTAAAACACAGAAGTGATAGGCTTTAATTCGTGAGTTTAGTATGAAAGTTAACGTGATTTGTAGTACTTTTTTGTACTTTAAGTTATTTATCTTTGTGTTTTTGTATAGGCGATAGTAAAAGGAAAAAATACGTGAAAATAATAAAACTATTTTCATCATAAAACAAAATATAAAATTTTTATCACCGTGACCAAAAACATACAGTATATATTATGTAGAAGTAGGTATAATAATAACTATATTGTGCCAGATATTTTTTAGCACAAGTAGGCCTACCTAGCACAAGCTGATAGAGAAATCGTGAAACATCTCCGAGTTAATTTGACGCGTTGAAACCAACAAATTGTCGGGGCCATTACAGATTTTCTTGCCAATTTCCCGGGAATTGTCGTCACGTTTAAAATCACATTATACTCGTAGTTCTGTTATTGTAGGTGCCTCTATTATATAGTCTGTGCGACTTTCTTTCTTACAAGTACTTTTTCTATAAAAAATTGGTGTATAACTATAGTTAAGAGCGGAGTCAGAGGCTCTACCATGGGTTTGCGCATTGTAGAAACGTAACGTATTAATTTACGTATACGTGAGCAACAACCAATAGGGCCACTTTATTTTTGGTAACAGGATTGAATAAAGCGATCCTATTGGTTGTTGCTCACGTATACGTAAATTAATACGTTACGTTTCTACAATGCGCAAACCCATGGTAGAGCCTCTGATCAAATATTTCCCATACATTCACGACCTTTTGGTCCTAACTGTTACCCCCCACTAAACATTCATAGATATTTATGAGTTTTGGAGGCGTTATAAATAAGTACGTCCGTTTTCCTTTTTTTTAAAGTTTAGTAGAGAAAAATGATGAAATTCGAAAAAATCGCAAAAAAATCCCTCGCATTATCATAATTCCTATAAAATATCAAGGCAGAAAATTAAAAAAAGGAAAACGTAAGTCATTGTTAATTTTCTTTCTAATATAATGAGACCATTTTTTTTCAAATCCATTAAAGTTTAGGGGTAGAAAACAGTTATGGCCCGAAAGTCATTTTGCTGTCTAAATTGTAGGTATAATCTCATACGTGCTCCGTACCGACTCACCGTCATGCGCGGGGATAGGTAATACTTTGCAGTTGAATCAGCATGAGCATCGACGAGCCTCATCCGTCTTTGCACTAATGAATAAAATCATTCCTTTATAGTATAATCATATAATAAAATAAAATGCCATATAAATAATTTCTATCATAAATAAATTATTACAATAATAATAATGATATAAATAATAATAATAATGAATAATCTTTTTCCTGTGCATTTGTATTTTTTTTACAACAGGTCAGGGTTAAAATACGATACGATAATGAGTTCGAAAAAAAAAAAAAATTATGCATATTATTAAAAACCTCGGAAAAAACGTTAAGGGCTCCTCAGTCGTCTTAACGCCCATACAAACGTACTTCCAATATTACAACTTGGCTGTTAGTCGAAGTTTAATTATTATTTGTATGTTGGTAATTATACACAAAAATATTTTTGTTATGGGAAATAAATATTTTTGTATTATAATATTTAAATAGTTTTTATTCTGATTTCGAAAAAAAAAATTCAAAACACAGAGAGATTAAGAAATACCTACTAAAATAATATTTTAATTCTGCGACAAACAGTATTCGAGTATTACCTACAAGAAGTGCGAAAGCTCATTTTGTATGGAGAACGCAGACTTCGTGATTACGAATGGAGTGTCCTTAATTAATACAATCACAGACAAAAAAATGATTTCAATTCTGCGACAAACAGTAATCAAGTATTACTGGAAGTGCGAAACCTCTTTATATATTTTGTACGGAAAATGCAGAATTCCCTTAATCTATGGGTCCCGGTTTCACTATAACAATTAGTAAAACTGTATGTGAATTTTAATACCTCTATACCTTTAGATTTTCACCATGCTCAACACGTGCTTTATCAACTTTAAATCCAAAAAACAGCGTTTATTAAAGATGATTCTGAATCTAGAGCGAATTGAAATATTGCACACCATTTTTAAATGTTCTGAGAATTATTATCTTAAAATATTTATGGCGTTATGGTTGTAACATGAAATCGGTTAATATGATCTTTGCCCTGTTGTAGCGGTTAAATTGTTATTGTTACCTTTTAGAATTTTATTTTGTTTAAAATATTACCCTGACATATAATATATATATATATATATTGATGCGACGTAGAAGCATCAATTTGTTTTTTTTTAAAGCAATGTTTATGATGGGTTTTGTCTTTTTTAAACAGTGATAGAACTACAGTGAAATATTGCTATATTTAAAAATGATAAATTTTACAAACTACCTTTCAACCAACGACCAACTAAAATTGCAATGAAAAAATCTTCTGGAGAAATCGCAAGTTGAGCTCGTTGCCGCGAAAGTGAGGATTGTGGGTTCGAAACCCACTGAGTGTAAAAAAGATGTATAAAAACATAAAAAGTGATCTTAAGTGAAGAAAGATAATTTTATAAAAATGTAAGAACGTAAATAAATGTAATTCCAAAAAAGATAAAAAGACGAACCATTTTAATAAACATAAAATTTATAACAGAAACTGGAAATTATTTTAGTGTGATGAATTTTGTATTCGAGTATATACGTGGTGGCCGAGTTGGTTAGACCTTGGACTTAAAAACACTTAGGTCCCTGGTTCGAATCCCGGTGTGTACTAATGAGTTTTTAATTAATAAAAAAATATGTACATTTGTTTGACAACACCACTATAGTGCCTCGGAGAGCACGTTAAGCTGTCGGTCCCGGTTTCGCTATACCAACTTGTGAAACTGTTTATAGATGGGTTATTGAGTCTATTCAAAAACATCGCGACGAGCTAGCCACTTGTTCAGTGTAGACTCATACCATCGGCTACGACGAGGTGGGATTAAAACCCCTCCGCTGGGTACCCTGGGGCCGTCTAGACGGTCTTGGGCGCCGTAAGGCACCCGTGAAGATATGTTATGTAATTTTGTATATATTCTAAGATTTTCTGAGGTTTTTCTTGAGTTTCACTGTGTTAAAGTGCGTTTCATCGAGTTTATCCTGAAATTTTTCATCGTTTGTAAAGATCACCACAGTTTTTCGGAGAACACGTAAGTCTGTGAGTCCCAGTTTCACTACACCATCTTGTAAATATATAAGTTTACACAAACACCGCGACGAGCTTACCACGTGTTCGCCAACTACGAGGCGGAAATAACCCCTTCATTGGGTACTATTGGTTCCATGAAACCGTATTGACGTTCTGTATTTTTTTTTAGTTTAGTTTACGAGTATGTTATATGCTTGCCTAAGCATTAATTATGTAATGTCAAATAGCCATAATTTAATAATTTTTGGCTATTACTTTACCCAACTGAAGGTTAAACAATCTTTCACAAAATTTCATGTAAATCTTTACAGATATTTAATGAATAGTCAAAACAATATAAAAGAAGTTTAACAATGAGGTCTTAGGGTGCGTTTGGTTAGGCTGCAATTCATGAAGGCGACCAACTTCACTGACCATATTCACTATATCTATAGTGGTTTAAACTGTACGGATCCAACAATAGGATCTCTTTATTTTTTTCGACAGTACTGTAACCCCCTATTTCGAACGCAACAACTTATGGTACTGGCTAGAGAAAGCTAACCATAATCTTCTTAAATACTTTTCGTTATTTAAATAGTTTGAAGGTTCACGGACATGTAAACAGAGTCAGAGAGAAATAGTTTGGGATCGGATAGGTTACATACAACATATATTAATTTGTGTTAAATAATATATTATAATTTATTTTGGATGATAAACCAATAAAAGAAGTCCAAAATAAAGAATGTTTTTTAGTTATTTTCCAAAAGTTAGGTAGGTATTGTAACAGCAGCGGCTGAACAAAAGAGCTGTTACAGTACCTACAAACAAACCCTTCCTATTGGTGGGTTTCTATAATTTAAACTGTACGTAAGTGAAAGATTGTTTAACAAAAACTAATGGTAAAGCTACTGAAAAAAAAAAAAAAAAAGAATGTATGAGCCTTGTAATTAGATTTTAAAATGTTGGTCCTTCGAGCCGGATAGTGTTGGATCATACTAATAAATAATATCCCCTATACAACACTATAATTTTACAGGTTTTATATAAATAGTTTTTATACTTTTTATTATTATTTTAAAACGTCAGAACTCATTATACCAATAAATGAAGTTAATGAAAAACTGGGTATTCTAGTCTATTATAAGCTTTGCCCTATAGTTTATCGTAAACTATAGTTTTTTTACTATAGTATAGAAGTCGACAGGTGTATTCGACCCTCAATATTTGAATGATATGCTTTCAATATTCAATCGTTTAAGGTTGTAAATAGAGTTGAATTTTCTGTAGAGATTGTTCAGATCGATGATGAGTGGTGGGTGCTATACCTTCGAACACCAGTCACCAGTCTCTATACAGCCTGCGCTGGCGCAAGTCTTGTGCGCGTTTTTCTACTATCAGTGTAGTCACGTGAAAAAATACGCACTTATCGAATTAGAATTTTTAATTTTAGAACCATATTTTATAGTTTTTTTAATCAATAAAGTGTTATTCAATCAATTATTTGTAGTAAAAACTGTGTATAGTATTAGGTATAAAGATTTGCTTGTAGTGTCTAATTGAATGAAGTGTGAATTTTAAGTGTTTGTTAGAAGCAAAAGTATTTTGTTTTTTTTTGCAGTTTTCTAACAGTGGATTTATTAATTAAATTAATAATTAATTTAATATAAAAATTGATATTATAAAAGTGATTGGTGGTTTTTTTTTAAACGGTAAGTTCAGAGTTAAGTATTTTTTAATAGTCTGTGCTTTATTGTTGTTAGACTCAAAAGCTTTTTTTTTGGTTTTATAATAATAGAGCGGTTTGAGTCTGGGATTATTTAATTATATGTTTTGTAGGTATTTGTTGAAATATATAAACTGTAGAGTTAAATAATTAGGACGCGTTAAACAAATTAGCTTTAACGAAATAACGATTCATAATCCGCAGTCTAGTGGTTGCGCCTTTTGCGTTGTATACGGAGGTCGTGGGTTCGATTCCCAAAAAAAAGTACTTTTATTCTGTACAGTTTATCATGGCCGGGGTGTTTATAAAATATAATAAGTATTATATCGTTACTTCTGGTACACATAATACAAGCCTAGAGCTTAGTTTGTGGCCAGAGCAATATGTGTAATTTGTCCTACATATTATTATAAGTACATATATATAATGATAAATCTAATCACACATATGAAATGCCCAAAAGTGAGTCATTTTTTTTTTCATTTGCGACTCATGGTTATATTAGAAAAGTTCTTTGTTTTATTAGCCCAAAGTACAACCTTCTAAAGTAATCTGTAGGTAAACGGTAGAGTGATACAGCCTCCGTATAGTATAGTAGAGTATACATGGTGAATTTGTGTACTTTGGGCTAATATGAGGTTTTGCTGATCAAATCGAACAACTTTTCCCATGGAACTATGTGTCAAAAATGAAGAAAAATTTTGGCTTCCCCATAATAATTGGTTATTTTAACCTTACTAGTTAGTTGGTTAGTTTGTATGGAGAAGTCAATTTTTTTTTTCATTTACGACACATGGTTCCATGGGAAAAGTTGTTCGATTTGATCAGCAGAACCTCATATTAGCCCAAAGTACATCCTTTCAAATTCACCCAGTATATGACATAAAATACAAAGGCGGACTTAATGCGTTAGGTATTCTCTACCAGTCAAACCTCTGGGACAATCAAAGCAGTTAATAAGTGAGGTAGGTGCAATACAGAAACTAAGTGTAAAGCAATAGGTAGTAATTATTAAGTATTTAAAACACTTAAATTATAATCTAATGTTCTAATATATACTACTTAAATATATGTTCTTATATGTATATAAATACATAAACTATATACTTATACATACTATTACCAATTACAAAATGATCATTAAAACTAAAAGAAGTAGGTGGTAGCTAGGTAAAAAATGGAAAGAAATAGAATAATAAAAGAAGAATAAAAATTACCTATGTATTAATATTAAAAAAAAAGTTTTTTTTTTATATTACTTTAATTGGTGCATTTATCTATTACTAGCTGACCCGCGCTAGTAATAGATAAATGCGCGCATCTTCGTATGTGTAACTTAAAAAAAATCATCGTTCTTGCAACATTGTTCATTGATGCTCCGCTCCTATTGGTCGTAGCGTAATGTTAATATACACTTCTTCGATACATGGACTATCCAACACTAAATAATTTTTCAATTGGAACCAGTAGTTCCTGAGATACAAACTCTTTACCTTTTCTATATTAATATAGACGTACAGATAGATTAATATATATATATATATATATATATATATATTATGTAATAATATAACATTGTAATTAATATTGCATGCCTCTACTTTTTATGGTATCGCGTGTATAAAGATTTTATTACCTCACTTACGGCAACACAATATTAGTACGTTTTTCTGTACAGTTTGTCATGGTCTGGGTGTTTATAAAATATTATATGTATTAGTACAATTAGTGTGGCCAACAGGCAAGAAATACATATTATTTTTGGATTTAATATATTTAAGAAGACACCGACATAGCTTTGAAAGTTAGCAAACTGAAGTGGCAGTGGGCCGGTAACATTTGCCGCAGGACGGATAACCGTTGGAGCAGGCGGATATTGGAGTGGAGACCACGTCTTGGCGCACGTAACGTAGGACGCCCCGCAGCTAGATGGACTGATGACCTGCGGAGGGTGGCTGGCAGAGACTGGATGCGAAGAGCGGAGGATAGGGATCAGTGGCGTGTCTTGGGAGAGGCCTATGTCCAGCAGTGGGCTGCGATAGGCTGATGATGATATTTAAGAAAAAAAATCATTTATAATCATAATTTAAACGCAAGGGGTACATTTTCGTACGAACTTTGTGTATGAGTACTTGATTGCGCCATGTGATTTAAAAGACGATGTAGTGATAAAGATTGAGAAAGGAATGCTACGGTGGTTTGGGCACATTGAGAGGATGAATGAAAAGAGATTGACGAAAGAGATTTATAAATCAGAGGTGAATGAAAGGATAAGGCGGGGACGACCCAGAAGAATCTTCCTTGACCAAATCGGGGACATTCTCAAAAAAGCAGGGATCCGTAGTGCCCATAACCGTAGAGCTTGTATAAAGAGAGTGGTGGATGTGAAGGAAGCGAGAGAGTTATGCCAGGATCGTTGTAGGTGGCGCTTCCTTGTTTCTGCCTATCCCCGTGGGAAAAGGGCGTGACAATTTTATTATATTGCGCCGTAGCACGATTGACTTGGAGATAACAAACGTTTTTGGTACGGCTAAAATACGGGAGTCAGTCCCGGCGGGACATTTAGAAATACGCCCGAAATACGGGACGTCCCGTGAAATACGGGCGTCTGGCAACACTAATTAGTATCGTTGTTTCTGGTACACATAGTACAAGCCTAGAGCTTAGTTTGTGACTAGAGGCTCTACCATGGGTTTTACTTTGTAGCAACGTAACGTTAATACGTGAGGAACAACCAATAGGGTCGCTTTATTTTTGGTAACAGGATTGAATCAAGCGATCTTATTGTTTATCTTCACGTTTTAACGTTACCTTGCTACGAAGCGAAAACCCGCTATGGTAGAGTCTCAGGGCAGTATGTGTGATATATCTTATATATTATTAATATAAGTTATTACTTTTATTCGATATAAATAAAATAACATTTAAAACTAACATTTAAAAAAAAAAATACATATAAAACTTATATTAATAATAAAATAATA
This sequence comes from Monopis laevigella, assembly GCA_947458855.1. Taxonomy (NCBI): domain Eukaryota; kingdom Metazoa; phylum Arthropoda; class Insecta; order Lepidoptera; family Tineidae; genus Monopis; species Monopis laevigella. The sequence goes on along the minus strand of OX381594.1, from coordinate 10,140,601 downwards.
ATAATAAAAAAACAAAAATAGGAGGTTAGTAATATGAAAAATAATGACTATAAAGTAGTCCCTGAGATTATTTTATGTTGCCTTTTGGTAGTTATTTCTCCGTTAAATACTTATGTAAATAGAAATAAACTAATAGCCACATACAATTAGTATTCGCTCAATTAGAGATCCTAGTACTATTCATGCCTCGGTTAAACTCGGAGTTATAAAAAAAAACTATTTTATACATTATTACAATATTGTTAAACGTTGATGAAATTTATTTAGAATTAAAATGAGCCCAGGACATAACAATGTACACGATTGGTCTATCTGGTCTTGTTAGCTAATTTTGTATGTTTCATCACGGGTGCCTTACGGCGCCCGAGACCGCCTAGACGGCCCCAGGGTACCCAGCGGAGGGGTTTTTAATCCCACCTCGTCGTAGCCGATGGTATGAGTCTACACCGAACAAGTGGCTAGCTCGTCGCGATGTTTTGAATAGAACCCATCTATAAACAGTTTCACAAGTTGGTATAGTGAAACCGGGACCGATAGCTTAACGTGCTCTCCGAGGCACTATAGTGGTGTTGTCAAACAAATGTACATAATTTTTTTAATTAAAAACTCATTGGTACACACCGGGATTCGAACCATGGACCTAAGTGTTTTTAAGTCCAAGGTCTAACCAACTAGGCCACCACGTATATATAATATATATATATGTATATATAGCTAATTTTGATCAATGATTAATTTGATCAACGTTATAGAAACTAAGTATAGTAGGTATATTCTTGTCTTCGCATTGAATGTTCTCAAAAAAAAAAAAAAAAAAAATAAACTTTTTATCGGCTTCAAATTATTTTTTCTTTTGTTAAATCATATCTTCAAAAAACTAATATCTATAGAAATATCAAACATTTTGCAGTTATTGAATATGTAAATTTAGTTAAAGCCATTTTTATTTGGTACTCGCCTTAACAATTAATTTCACAGATAATTGCGTGCAAGAATAAGCATAGAAGACTTTTTAGGATAGAAGGGCTCATTGGCCACACATACTCGTACGTGACGATACTACGACATATCTATCAGGGAGGTAATTAGGTAGGAGGAAGTCTCTATAACTAGACCACAGTTTGGTTACCATCGTCCATACAGATGGAGAAACCGTCAAGCGACCTGGTCATGTTTCGGTTTTAGGCACCTTGACTTGGTCATGTTTTGGTAGTCTCTTTTCAGGGTGCACTTATAAAACGGTAAGTTGCTTGATAATAAAGCAGTGAAGTTGACTCGTATTGTAAATTCAACTTTGTCACCGCCTATCGTAACCGCATCATCTAAAAATATCAAACATCTTTGTTACCGCCTTATTCTGTTTTTATTTATTGAGCAATGGTTATAATAGTTTTTGTTGCAGTTTTAGTTTTAAGTTTGTATGGCGGCCATCTTTTTTCTCATGTATGGAAAGCGATTTTAGGCCTTAAAACACTTCTCTATTATTTATTTCCTTGGTCTATACATAATAGCTGACACACGCAACTTCGTCTGCGTAACTCAAAAGGTACAAATTTTCCCCGTTTTCCTAACATTTTCATTGATGCTCCGCTTCTATTGGTTGTAGCATGATATTTTATAAAGCCTATAAATGATAAATTCTCCTCGATAAATGAGCTATCCAACACTAAAAGATTTTTCAAAATCGGTTCAGTAGATCCAGAGATTGCCCCCTACAACCTCACAAACTTTACCTCTTTATCATATTAGTATAGATAATATATGCCTTTCTATACTTTTTATATTTCGATGCGTACAATGTATAAACCTTAGCACGAATAGGTACTCATATTAATTTTATATACACGAAAGATTTTTATCGACAAAGTATTTAAATCTTTCGTGCAAAAACATACTTTACAATAGGTAATATAATGATAACTTTGTTCGTACAATGTTTTATTTAAAATTATACAACTCATTTTTTATTCATGATTTTTCTAGCTTTTTTAGGGACCGTTTTTCAGTAACAGTTAGGTATATTATGATTACTTTGTCCGTACCTATAACTGTCAACATTTACTACAGTGAAAATAGTTATAGTTCTGCTCCCTTTCTCAAAGTTTTAAAGGCTATGTACATACTACAATTATGTCCAAAAAAGATTTTTTTGAATTAAGGGCTCTGCAGCCACACTGACGCTCATACAAACGTACTTCCAATATTACAACTTGGCGACTTGAACATCACGACAAGCTGGCTAGGTTGTTGGTGCAATATAATGTCACACCGATGGTGGGATTAAAAAGCTGGGTACCCAGAGGCCGTCTGGGCGGTCTCGAGCGCCATAAGGCACCCGTGATAATATTTATTTATTAAGGTATATTAAAAACGTATTTTTTTGCCATGGCTGAAAATCCAACTCACGATCTCAGGATGCAACGCCAAAAACGCAACCACTAGCCTACGCAGGCGGTCAAATATGAGACATACCATCACGTCTATATCTGTTGGTTTTAAGTAGTAGGCAGACTCATATTTGTAGATACTAAACAATACAAACGTAGATTATACGACCATGTACAGACGACCGCAAATATTTTACTAAATCTTATTTTATTTTAGGTCTAGTAAAGTTCACCAAGGATTTTGGATGATAAAGTTAAGTTTTAAAAATTTTGTAACATTTCCGGTATAGGCAGTGCTTAATGATCAGATTAAAAAAAAAAGATGTATGTATCATCACGGGTGCCTTACGGCGCCCGAGACCGCCTAGACGGCCCCAGGGTACCCAGCGGAGGGGTTTTAATCCCACCTCGTCGTAGCCGATGGTATGAGTCTACACCGAACAAGTGGCTAGCTCGTCGCGATGTTTTGAATAGACACAATAACCCATCTATAAACAGTTTCACAAGTTGGTATAGGGAAACCGGGACCGACAGCTTAACGTGCTATCCGAGGCACTATAGTGGAATGTACATAATTTTTTTAATTAAAAACTCATTGGTACACACCGGGATTCGAACCAGGGACCTAAGTGTTTTTAAGTCCAAGGTCTAACCAACTAGGCCACCACGTGTATAAAAAAAAATCTTGATAAAAAAAAAATACCAGATAAAAAAACAGAAATGCCTGTATGAATTTATGGTATGTATGGATGTGGAAACTAGGGAAGTATGTACCTATGTAGAAATCAGACGAAGTGGCGTACAGTACTTTGCTCTATGCTTACCACTTTACAATATAGGTGTGATTGTATGTACTCGAATGTACGAGTATCTAAATAAATAGTTTTCATAGCATAAATGAGATATGTAAGCTACCTATTATAAAAACTACTTATTATAAAAATATATAAAGGTAATTTCTAATAAAATTAATAATTAGTTACATATTAATAATATAATTAAGTAATATTTGATGTTTATGAATTTACAAAAAAAAAACGTAAAAAAATTCAAACTATACCAAATGGCTACTGATTTATTTTTTCTAATTTAATACTTTCCCCTATATTCTTCTCTTTTCTTCTTTATACGGAACCTAAAGTGTTTGAAATAGTATTCTCTCATGTTCTTCGTCGTCATTCGCCCAGACAATAAATCAGTCTAAATATAGTTCTCGACTAGTTCTTATATGGAATCTAGAGCAGGACTAACAGGATTATGTAATAAAAATTCTCACCTAAAACTTTTTGAAAGGACTTTTTATAAAAAAATACTGAAGACTAGGCTGTATGGTTCATAGAGACCCCTGCATTCTCTATATTTGAGAAAACCGAACAAAAAAAAAGGACTTGTTATTCCACTCCAACTAAATTAATCAACTAATTTTATTTATAGTAGAAATTAAATTAGTTGATTGAGGCTCTACATTGGTTTTTGTCATCGCTTTTTTTATATCATCACGGGTGCCTTATGACGCCTGAGACCTAGACGGCATCAGGGTACCTAGCAGAGGGAGCTTTGATCAGCCTCCGTAGACTAGTGTTGCGTCTTTGGCGTTGTATCCGGAGGTCGTGGGTTCGATTCCCACCTATGACAAAAAAATATTAGTACATTTTTTGTGCACAGTTTGTCATGGTCTGGGTGTTTATAAAATATTATATGTATTATATCGTTGCTTCTGTTACACGTAGTACAAGCCTAGAGCTTAGTTTGTGACCAGAGCAATATGCGTAAATTGTCCTACATATTATTATTATTATATAGACTTAAAATAAAATACCTATACTTTAGTTAAAATTCCAAATAAAATAACGCTAACGATACTCAAGAGTTTTTTAATTTAGATTTTTTTTTGTTTAACAGGATATTTTAGAACCTTTTCTATTTCTAATTTATTAATTTTACGTTAATACCATAGCAAAAACTCATCTGCTTCTGGTCAAATAAACGATATTGTTTTTTTTAAATTCAACTATAAATTTATAGTAACAAATATTTGTGTCGCCGACTGTACACTAAAAACAAAACATGCACGTGCACTTATGTTTCCTAGGACATCACGTATTTAGTAAGAATAAACGTGCTCTAACCGACAAACGAAACATTCTGACGTTCACAGAAGTAAAAGTACTATAGAAGTGGCAGGGGTAATTATTGATTTTTTTTATGAGCGTGGCATTTCTCTGTTTATCTACGTGATGGATAGCAGACCTACAAAGTCCATGAATGGGGTTAATCAATATTTTGTGGTTAAACAGCATTGATCGCTCCCACTATGTCGGCTAATTGATGCGGTTACCAAATGGGCAACTACGAACTTTGCATTACAACTCAAGATTCTGCGTTTATTCTATTGGGTAAAGTTAAATATTACTCTTATTTTAGAAAATTAAATTGCATAACTATTATACTTGTATAAACACGCCTTTATAGACAGCCTCACATATACATAAATAAATATAATCACATAATATGTATACTGAACCACAATCATATAACCACATTTATTTATTTATTTATAAAACACAATATTGTAATTGACAGTACATATTACTAAAACATTACAATATGAACAAAATATATTATTATGAAACAAAATACATGTTATGTTAGTTATAATGAGATAAGTACATATTATATCTACATTATTTATTATTATATTATTTATACATTCATCCTTCTAGCATTCTCTTACATTCTATCATCAGACACTCCACTCCATCCACAAACAGGTCACACTGTGGAGCTTCATCCAGCCAGGAGTTGAGTAGAGCATGTCCACGAGGCAGTGGGGAGTGCCGATACACGTTAGTCCGTGAGGATGGAGTCACAAGAAGACTATGACGCCTGCTTCTTGTGTAGTTGTCAGGCACATACAGTGTTAGAATCCTATTTACAAGTGACATGCAGTCTATTTTATTTCTAATAAGATTTAAAAGAAATTTTGCCAGAGCTAATTCTCTCCTTATAGCTATAGAATCGTAACCAAGTTGGCCCTGCAGAAAAAGCGTCGGATACATGTGTACACGGATACACGGATAATGGAAGTACTTCCTTTTGTACATATATCTTAAGAACCTTTTCTGTACTTGTTCTAAGAGTAAAATATATTTCTTTTCATATGGATTCCAAACTGTTGAGTTAGTTTCCAGTACACTGCGAACTAATCCAGCGTATAGTGCCCGAATGGCCACCTCCGAAAGATACTTAGAGTTGCGAAGTACAAATCCTAAGCGTTGGAACGCAGCTACGCTTACTTGCTGAGCATGAGCACGGAAATTGAGCCGGGGATCAAAAGTTATCCCAAGATCTCGTACCTGCGATACACGAGAAATCAGCACATCACCAACCATATACTTGTGATGCACTGGACATGTGGAACGAGTGAATGACATCACTTCACATTTGGAAGCATTGAAGTATAATTTATTATTGTTGCTCCAATTGTAAACTTCGTCAATGTCATGCTGGAGCTCATTTTTATTATGTTTTGAATTAATAACTTTAATCAGTTTTACATCATCAGCAAACAGCAGAACATTACACGAACTAACAACATCAGGTAAATCATTGATCAGGATTATGAAAAGGAAGGGCCCTAGGTTCGACCCTGTCCTATACCTGAGTTTGTAAAATATGTTTCAGATAGATGCGAACCATACTTTACAAACTGTTTCCTATCTCTGAGATAATTAGAAAATGTTTTTAGGAGTCCAGGAGCGAAACCCATGTAACTCATCTTTCGAAGCAGAATGTCATTATCGACCCTATCAAACGCCTTTTGGAAATCTAAATAGACAACATCTACCTGATTTCACATACATAAATACTCGTACAAACATACTCATTTAACTACTCACTCACCAATTCCTAGATAATAATTGTTAATTAAAAAAAACGGGTCTTTAACACACGTTTTGTAACTTAAATGAAAGGACTCGTTAAATTGTAGCTACACCTTTTAGTTAGAATATAAGAAAAATTTGTATTTGTAATGAATTTTAATATCAACGGCAAATTACATATTTTCGATACAAAATCAATGCATGCATGGTTTAGCAACAAAACGATGCTAAACACTAGTTAGGCTACTTCTATCATATATTTATATCTGTGTAAATATACAGTGTGCTTGTTTTGTCTTCATTACCTACTCGTTCATTCACGTATCTACTTACATACTTACTTGTCGTTAACAAACAACACAAAAACGTTATTATATCTCTGTAATAACGTAAATCTCGTACCACGTATATATAGGAACAAATTATAAGTGACTGATTTCACCAAACATATTTGCTATGACACAACTGTCAGTAACTGTCCCTTAACTTAGTTAGGGACTCCCTTAGAGTTGGTGAAATCGGGCATTAGTCAATATATATATATATATTATCACGGGTGCCTTACGGCGTCCGAGACCGCCTAGACAGCCCCAGGGTTCCCAGCGGAGGGGTTTTAATCCCACCTCGTTGTAGCCGATGGTATGAGTCTACACCGAACAAGTGGCTAGCTCGTCGCGATGTTTTGGATAGACTCAATAACCCATCTATAAACAGTTTCACAAGTTGGTATAGTGAAACCGGGACCGACAGCTTAAAGTGCTCTCCGAGGCACTATAGTGGCATTAGTCAAGCTAAGTCGTTATTTATAAATCTGTACCCGTGATGGTACTATTCATAAATAAAATAAAAATCGTATTTCGGTTCATTTTAGACACTCATTTCTCTTACAAATTTTTAAAGCTGATTTTGATTTTAAGTGCTCGTCAGTCGTGTTGATGCCCATACATACAAACGTACTTCCAATATTATAATTGGGCTGTTAGTCATATATATATTTTATTTATTGTAATTCAATTATTAATTGTATATCGGTAGTTGTACGTAAAAAACTTTCCTTTATAAAAAACACTTTTGTGTCATTAAGAATTAAAAAAATTAAGTGATAAAAAAAAAACCCGTAAACAGAAATATTAATAAATATAATGACCGACAAAAAGCATTTTAATTTTGCGACAAACAGTAATGGAAAAATACTGGAAGTGCGAAAGCTCATCATCGTGTGTGTTTTAAGGGGCCTGTAGTCGACTTGACATCCATACAAACGTACTTCTAATATTACAACGTGGCTATTAGTCGAAGTTCAATTATTATTTTTATGTTGGTTATTATACGCAAAAATCTATGTATCCATAACAGATAGCTGATTTCGAAAAAAAAAACCAACACAGAAAGATTAATAAATACAATGACCTACAAAAATAATATTTTAATTCTGCGACGAACAGTAATCGAGTATTACCACAGAAGAAGTAATAGTAACAATTATTACTGGAAAAAGCGGCCAGAGGTTAACCCCCGTATTCTAAGACGTTTCCTTAACTCCACTTTTCACTCAAGGAGCGTCTGTCTTAACTTGCTTTTTATAGTTGACATTTGGTGGAAAGAGACAGACGTTCCTTGAGTGTAAAGTGGAGTTAAAGATACGTCTTAGAATACGGGGGTAAGTCACTGCGCAACTGATAACAAGGTTAAGCAGATGACAACATGACCGGACCTGGGATGGGCGACCGCTTTATACAACGAGGCTATACTATCTTAAACACCGCAACAAGCTCGCCACTTGTTAGGTGCTGCCTCCGAAATACTCCGAATACCTTCGGCGAAATGAGGACGGGTTAATCCCTCCGCTGGGTGGGTACCCATTATGCCGTTTTAACAGTTAAAAAGGCACCCGTGATAGTAAAATAAAAATAAAACTGGAAGTGCGAAAGCTCATTTTGTATGAATGCAGAACGCGAATGGTCCTTAACGAACGATTTAACCAAAACTACGCTTTCAGCAACTCGGCCTTAGTGTGTATAAGTAACTTTATCGGGCTAGCATTACCTATATTATCGTTAGGTAGATCTCAGAATACAGTTTACACATTTACGTGTTTGCTATCGTTTGGTAGAATCATTTCCTGACGATACCTATAGTGGGGATTTGAAACGTGCTTTATTATTGAAATCGGGTAGATAGGGCAAGAATAATTTAACTTGTATCTTTGTTTCTTTCTGCGGCCTGACCAAATAACACGATCGCCAATCGAATCGCCGCATCGATCGATATAATAATATAATATAAAATGTATAGGAATTTTTCTCTCGGACGGACGAGGAACGTCAGATCCCATACATTTGGCTTTCGATGGGTATTTCGATTCAATTATCGATTGGCTCTTTGGTAAGGCTTCGGTACTCGCTGCTCAGTTTTCTGGTACTTAGCTTATGAATAGGGCCTAATTCTACTAAATCAATTGTATGCACAATTAAAACACAACCGCGTCGAATGAAAGTGAAAATTTGACACATTTTGTATGGGAAATATGTCAAATTTTAACTTCGACGTGTTGTTAATATCCAATTCATTTAGTAGAAGAGGCCCCCAGGTCAATATAGACCTATATTTTATTATAATTTTAAAATAATTTCGATATATGCAATTTTTGTAGAATTAAATACAATTTTCTTATAAATTGTGTAGGTTTTTTGATGTAAGGAAGAAATAGGTAAGCATTTTGATTCATGTTTCGACAGGCAACTAAAGGGACATATTTGTCAGGGATTTTTGTATTAGTAAATTGGTTATTTATTAATAAGATATGAAGAGTTTTATTTTTGTTTAATAAATTAAAATGTATCAGTCATTTCAACTAAGGCGGTCTCTAAAATATTATAAGGCCTAAGGATATATCAATTTCTACAACATCCGCTATAAAAACTGATAAAGGCTTATTTCTATTTGCAACTTTAACATTAATATAATTAGGTACAGTTAAATAATAATTAGCGGCCTATGTTTATACGCAATTAAGTTAATATTATCTTTATGTACCATTTTATTAATCTAGGTTTATCCGTTTAAAATTGTCAATAAAACTATGATACCTACTAATTTGTGTAATATTTTGTAGTTACAATATTATTAAATATTAATAGGCCAATGCAGATGCCTTTTTAAAAGGCAAAAAATCTTAATTAAATATAACAGCATCAAAACTGTTGGAAAAAGAAGGGAAAAGACGATGGGGTGAATTTTTAGGAGTGGTATTTAAATTATTTTTTCACGAATTTCAGTGAACCTTAGTTACCTCTACATTTAACTTTTTCGATAGAAAGTCTAGTTTAGCTGGAAATCGTGAAAAAAAAACAATCCCTTAAAATGGAGAATCCCTTAAAGTAAAAATATACAACAAGGTAATGTACCTAGTCTTGCAATAAATATTGTAACAAAGATTTTTTTTTCTATTGCAAATAACATTTATTACTTTTACAGTAGGTATATTAGTTTAATACATAAATATAAAACAATTTAAAACATAAAAAGCTTATTCGAAGTGGTCTACATTGGCTGCAATACAGTCTTTTAAACGTTGAGGCCAGTTATCAATAGAAGAACGCACTCATTCCATGGGAAAATTCTTCACTGCCAATCGTATGGATTGTTTTAGGGACTCCAAATTATCATGGCGTTTAGAGCAAGCCATACTCTCTAAAACTGACCATAAATCAAAATCCAGCGGATTAAGATCGGGACTAGACGACGGCCAGTCTTCAGCTCTGATGAAGTCCAAAACGTTCGCTTCCAACCAAGACTGCTTGGACCGAGCTTTATGACCCGGCGCCAAATCTTGTTGGAAGGACCATACTTGGTTATTGAACATGGTGTTGTTAAGGGGCTTAACTACCTTCTCAAGAATAGTATCTTGATACACTTGTGCCGATGTTTTGATACCCTTTTCACAAAAATATGGTTCAGTCACTCCTTCATAGCTAACACCATCACTGAACTCGGATAATACCCACGTTGCATTCTATCGACTAATTCCTTAGAGCTTTGAACAAAAATACGGTCATTTTGTTTGTTAAAATTGCATTTGGCCTTTGTGTAATGCAATCACAGAGATTCGGTTCTCTTTACCATCCCACTCCATATTAATATCGCAAAATATTGTTCAATGTATTGGCGCCAAAATGAGATAACACAATGAACAATCGTATAAAGAGTAAAAAAAATGTTTCCAAATTCAAATGTAGGTAATTTTTTTTATTTTTATTATTGTAACAGTATTTATGGCCAGACTATGTATATATTTTGTTAAAAGGCATCTACTACGGGTTCAATTTAATATTGACACCCATTATTAACCAGTCATCTATACATATCTTGCCGTCTACCGTACAACTTAAAACACTTAAGTTCCAAATGACATGTGACGAGTATAATAAACAAATAGAAAGTGTACTCGTACCTTACTCACTGTGTACATTCGTCACTCTATCAAGATATCATCAAGTAATGCTCAAATTACAATTTTGAGCGTAAATTACAGGAAATAATAAAACTTTCTTTATCTTTAACTATACTAATATTATAAAGACAAGGAGGTTAAGTTGTTTGTATGTTTGTAAGAGGTTACCTCAAAAGATACTAGTCCGATTTGATAAAAATATTTTTGCGTTAGATATATTTGCCCGTTTATTAAGTAAGGTTGTATAATATCACGTTACGCCTCAAAGGAGCGGAATACAATGTATTGATACAGCTCATTCTGGATTTTGTAGGTCTGCTTACCATTAGATAGTTACAAAGTCACATGCTGTGCTCCAGTATCTACAAATGGGTTATATAAACATACAAGTATAAGTAAATACCATGGAGATGAAATAGGAAGGACCCATGGCTCTTAAATCGCCTTTCCAGTTTTTAGAACAGAAGATGGCCGCCGCCATTAATATAAAAAAATATGAGAACACAAGCAATCACTGACCGTTGATTGGTTGAAGTGAGAACAGTAACCACAGACAACGAACTCGTTTGACATTTAGTTTTATGGCCATTTAAGGCATTAAGGCAGTTCCTTATAATACCTACTAGAGAAGTAAAAAAAATAGCAAACATGGACACATGTTTTTTCTATTTACTTTAATAAATAAAGGTAAATATGTAAAACACTACTACTACTACTGTTTATGCAATATAATTTCATAATTTAATTAATATTTTAAATGGTTACATATTAAAAGGATATAAATTTATCCATACAAATAATATAAATATGAATGTGCGTCTGCTTGCGCGAGGTCATTCCATGTATAAACTTTTTAATTAAATAAAAATAATTTCGATATAGAATAAAAAAAATGTGATCTCCCGGGAAAAAGAAAGAGATTAAGATGTAATTTGTGTATATTTTATCTCTTTATCTGCTTTTAGAACGTACCCCAGTATATCTTGGATATAGAGTTGGATTTACATTATACACCTTTTGTGGACCCTTCCAATTGGCAGCGATATGAAAGAACTTCACTATTTATTGTAATATTCCTATACATACATATGTAATTACTAGCTGATCCGCGCAATTGCGTAACTTTAACCGTTTAAGCTGCGTACGCTCTCAAAAGGAATATTTTTTCCCCGTTTTTGCAACATTTTTCATTTTTACTCTGGTCCTATTGGTCGTAACGTTATGTTATGTAGCCTATAGCCTTCCTCGATAAATGGGCTATCCAACACTAAAAGAGAATTATATCCAGAGATTAGCGCGTTCAACCGAACAAAGAAACTTTTTACCTTTATAGTATTAGTATAAATTTAAATATTGTGTTTACTATATAAACAACAAGTAGGTACCTATATAATCTATATTAATAATAATCTTATAATCTTAATATATAATTATAATCTTATATTTTCGATATAAGTACCTAATTTATTCTATGTATAAACTCTATACTATCCATCTGTTTGACAAAAGATAGTTTTTATAGAATAGATAGTTTTTTTTTTATTTTTACGTCAAACGCAAATAATTTATTTAAAAAACTTTATTTTAAATAAATTTTACAAGTAAAAAGAATTTCAAGTGCAATTTTAAAAATGGCATCTGGTTACAAATGAATAATGAAAATAAGCTGTAGGCAATAATTGTCTTGTAAGTGGGCGCGTTCAACAAATCAAGACAAAAGCAGTTTTCGGCTGGCAACATTCATATAAATTGTTTGGAGAAATCCACCGAAAACTCCAAGAATTCGGTCCAGTCACGATCGCAGCTTGTGGAAGAAACACGATAGGCCCGCGGCATCCCCTTGTCAGTGAGTAGGAACTTTAAAAAAACAGATATGACATAGTGAAATATTTAAACTATAAAACCAGTAAACTTAGGGCTAAAAGAAACACCTTTTGAAAACAAAAGAGCACAATTTTGCAAGGTTGTTTTTACATATTTAGGTTTCGTTTTAAATTTATTTGTGTAGGATATTCTCTGGATACCAACGGCGACGACTGCTTTGCTATAAGCAAAATATATTTATATACTAAACGCAAAATCAAAGAATGATTATTTTATTATAAAAGTATTAGAAAGGTGGAAATTAGGTCGTTTATTTATATTGCCTAAATTCACATTAATTTTGTCTATTAATCCAAACAGATTGTAAATATAATTAGTTTGATAACGAAAAGTTTTTAAATATATTTCTTTAAGATACAGAGTAGATTGTCAATGCTAAAGTTTTTCACTAATTTTATTTACCGTAGTTTAAGTCTGACACAGTAATAATAATAAAGCACGCCTAGTTCTTAGATAGGCACCTCTGTTTGGTAGAATACTCTTTGCCAATATCCTTAGGGTCAGTGGGCCACATGTCGTTCAGTCGGGATGTAAAATAAAGGCTTCAGTACAACGCCTGCCATATGGTAATGACGTATTATTAAAAAAAAAACACTGCTTTATAATCAAACAAACCGCCCTGTTTCGTAACCACTTCCTGGATGCCGTTTCAAAACTGTGTAATGGTTACTGTGACAGCTAAAACAAGGAATGTAACCCGTCTCAGATAATTATTTAGTATATATTATATTATTTTTTATATGGTATGGTAATTTTTATTTAAAATTACAAACAATTCTATTTCCTCAACAATTCAATGCAAAGTCTCCTAAATATATCTTAAATAAAGCCTCAGGCTGATCCTCTAAAATATAGCTATGATACTTGATAATGTTTATAAAGTATCATCTCAGGTGTTTAACGTTACGGTACCTGAAACCCAGCGGAGTTGTTGTTGCTGTCACGTCGTCCTCGTCGATATTCTGAATCTACACTGAACAAGTGGCGAACGCGACCCTATTTTAATAGACACAGTAAAAAAATAATAATAATACAACGGGCAAGCTTTTTTGTATTTTGAATATAAAATAATAATATAAAAAACGAAAGATTTTTAAAGATGAACAACTTGTGTCGCAAATGAATAAAAAATTGGCTTCCCCATACAAATTCATTTTATCATTTTTTTTTTTTTTTTCATTTCTGACAGGTTGTTCCATACGAAAGGTTATTCGATTTGATCAGTAGAACCTCATTTTAACCCAAAGTACAACCTTTCAAAGTAAACTAACGACTAACACATACAACCTCTTAATTTTTATATAGTAGATATTTATTATACCTTTACGAGATCTAAGTTAAACCTTGTTGTAATTAGGCATTTATATTTTAACGATGACGACCCCACTGTACCTTCTGCAGCCTTTCTAGGGGTCACGACCCCCAGGTTATGGAACGTTGGTTTTTTAAACAAACGTAAAAAAGAACTTCCATGTTACGGGTTTGCTTAAATAATTTATAAGGAGCGAAACAAACGCTAAAATATTTGTAGGTACGGCTCTGGTTGGTTTTGTTGGCCCAAAATTACAACAACATTTCTTATTTTACAATACTAAAACAATAAGCTAATGGAAAACATTCAATGTACGACATTTGATGATGTTTTCGGCAAAAATAGAGCAACCAAATCAAATACCCTAAGTATTGAGTTTTCACTAAAATATATCAAAATATAACATGCAATGTATCATGTTCTTGGATTTACTTTCGTATAAAAAGTTTTTTTTCTCGTACATACAAAGGCTTTAGAGGAGGTCGTAAGGCAACATTGACCTGTGACTCACGGTTGTCAAAGTGACTGGCTACTGCAACATATATACTTATACTTACATATACTCGTACATAATATAAAGCGAAGGAGATAGAAAGCCAAAGTGGATAGGACGAGTGGGACCGTACTACGATCTATAGAGCAGGGTTATTATTTAACACAGTTAACGAGTCTTTGGATATGAAGCTGCTGTGGCTCTTTAGTTTCATATGCAAATATATAATATATATAAATAAGTAATTATCTAATAATGCCATATATATATAATATATTATCTAATTTGTCAAAAAACTTTATTTATGCAAGTACTATTTATTGTTGGCAAGAAAAAAAAAATGTGGCTCTTTAAAAACTTCTAAATTGTGATTTTTGACTCTTCCTGCTCAATAGGTTGCCGACCCCTGCCTAAGGAAAAATCTGAAAGCTAAATAAATAAAAATACTATAGTAATTAAATATTTTTTAAAAGTCATAAAATACCTAAGTTTCTAGAGTATTGATCAAATTAATCAATAAGAGTAAGCCATTTGATTAGTGCAATATTTGTATTTTCCACCAATCGCGTGTCTAATTATTCAATTTTTAATATGTATTAAATTAATAGTGTTTCGAAACTTGGGTTACTTTCTTAAACACTATTTGTTATTAAACTTGTGTCTAATAGCGAAACAACAACTAAAGTACAGTTGCGAATATGGAAGAATTTAGCACATTAACCCTCACTACTGTTTCTGTCACTTGCCCACTAATATTTAGCATTTTAAAGTACGAGCATAGAAAGTATCGTAGGTATCTTTTTTATACAAAAAATACTGCACGCAAGATTTCTACTTGGGCGGTATACTTTGCCTGTATCTATTTTTGTAGGTTTGTCTATGGGTACATACATCCTACTCTATGGTAGGTATGTAATAATATAGAATTACGTAATAGCTACTGTAGTGTAATATATGTATAGCTATTTTGTTTTGTACTAATGTTACTTTTAAAGATATTATTATTTTGTTTGAGTGCTTTTTACCTTAATAGCGGGTAACAATTTAAATAAAAAGGGTTTTTGTGTAGGTATTTATTTAACTATCCAACATATACATACTAAGATATTAAATATCAAAAACCCATAATCAAAATTAGCTAATGTTTAGTGGACAATTTAGGTGACACAGCCTTGTAAGGCAATTTTCAAATTAAATTTCAAATTATTTATTGAAGGTATTAATCAATGACATATTTTAGTGTGTTTTCTATCCATCACCAGCCAGCCTCCGTAGACTAATTTTCCCACCCATGGCAAAAAAATATTAGTACGTTTTTTTCTGTACAGTTGTCATGGTCTGGCTGTTTATAAAATATAATATGTATTCTATCGTTGCTTCTGGTGCACATAGTACAAGCCTTAAGCTTAGTTTGTGACCAGAGCAATATGTGTAAATTGTCCTAAATATTATTATTGTTATCACCAATAAAACATCTTTTCATTAGCTAGTTATTGGGTATAGAAATTAAACAAGATAATTTTAATTAACGTTTTTATAAAATAACTGGTGATTAGATGGTTTAGGTACAAGTACTAGGGCTTTACCAAAGAGCCAATCGATAATCGAATCGAAATACCCATCGAAAGCCAAATGTATGGGATTTGACGTTTCTCGTCCATCAGGCTCTACCCATAGAGTAAAATTCCTATAGATTTTTATCGATCGATGCGGCGATTCGATTGGCGATCGTGTTCTTTGGTCAGCCCCCTGAACAGACTGAATTAGGGTTGCCAGCTCCATTTTTGTGTTGTAGAGAAAATAAAGGACTAAGGCCTGATTTTTAAATCCTCTGATAAAGTTATCCAACAGATAACTTGTATGGAGAAAGAATAAATTTGACAGTTCTTCATACAAGTTAACTGTCGAATAAAAACTTTATCTGACGATTGAAAAATTGGCCCTAAGAATGGTAATAAAGAAAATGATGTTGTTTTCAATAAAACGCTGTGTTATAGTGTCAGTATAGGTATTTAATAATAAAAAATACTTTTTTAATACGCCATGCATGCGTTAATTTTTATTCAAAATGGCAAAGCTAGACTGAATCGTAGTTACAAGTCTGCTAAAATATTTAGAGAATACATTGCTGAAAGATTAAAAGCCTTATTCATAAAAACTTATTGAGTTCTTCAAGATCACTTAAGTTAAAAAAGGTTTTTTTCCTCTTTCTTTCTTTCTTCATATTAATTTTTGTTGCTAAAAAAAGAAACAAAACCTACTAATAACTAAAGTTTTCTTCAAGAACTTAATAAGATTTTTATGAATACCAGCGTTAAATTTTACTTCCAGATACACCTATAGAAAATGTAAATGTGTTTTATTATTTAATTGCCATCGTGTGAAATTAATAAATGTTTTTCTGTATAGAATCACTATTCAGAAAAACAATGAAAAATAAATACATAGGTAACTTTCGCTTACTTTTAATTACCTATTGTTTTGTAAACTATAGGTATGTATAGTAAATTTACACAACGATAAGTTAAACTTTAACTAAAACGACGTAGTTGTCTGTTAATTTTCAATGTCACCAGGGGCCTTATTCCGAGTTTGCAACCGCTAAAGACGACAAGACGTTGCGTATACTATAAATATTGAAATATAAGTTCTATTTCAATGGATATATAGTCTGTATTAGGTTGGCTATAATAATGTCGCCATCTTGAAATACGCGAATTCTTCGCAAGTTTGAACATCTGATGAGTATTGGAATTTCAACTCTATATTTAATAGGATAGAACTTATATTTCAATATTTATAGTTTACGCAAAATGCGCGACGGTGAACGTGTTAAAACTCGGAATAAAGCCCCAGGTTTGCATTACGTGCAGAATTGCATTGTATCGATTAAAGTTTAGTTTAGCGTTATGCGCGCTATTAAAAAAAAACCTTTAGCTGTGAACCAGGTGGATAAAACAAATTAGGATTTACCTAGACCGTCCCTTGTTTTACCGTTTTGTTCAATGTGTGAAAATTTCTGAAAAACGCTGACATGTATCAAAACTATATCTATACTAATAATAATAATAGGAGGTTGTAGGGGGTAATCTCTGGATCTACTGAACCGAATTTGAATTCTTTTAGTATTGGATAGTCCATATTTTGAGAAAGACTATAGGCTACATTACGCTAAGAGCAATAGGAACGGAGACCGCCTAGACGGCCTCAGGGTACCCAGCGGAGGGGCTTTTAATCCCACCTCGTCGTAGTCGATGGTATGAGTCTACACCGGACAAGTGGCTAGCTCGTCGCGATGTTTTGAATAGACTCAATAACCCATCTATAAACAGTTTCACAAGTTGGTATAGTGAAACCGGGACTGACAACTAAACGTGCTCTCCGAGGCACTATAGTAGTGTTGTTAAACAAATGTACATATTTTTTTTACTTAAAAAATCGTTGGTACATAACGGGTTTCGAACCAGGGATCTAAGTGTTTTTAAGTCCAAGCTCTAACCAACTCGGCACCACGTATGTGGCCACGTATGTGTTGTGTTTTCTTTATAAGCTTCTAATAAGACCTTACGCCTTAGACGCTATCTTGTCGCATTATTTTTTAGACCCAAAATTCATCTATAAACAGTTTCATAGGTTGATATAGTAAAACTGGGTCCGACAGCTTATCTCTCAAAGGCGTTAACAAAATAAAAATAAAGAAATAAAATTGTATGAACACTTAACAGGTGACTTTTACGTATTTAAAGTAGCACCTTACGAATGGCAACATTTTATTGTCGTTTTTTACAAGTTTTATGAGATATTTATACAATACTTTGTATAAACTCAGTTTATTATTAATTTATATATGTGGTGGCCGAGTTGGTTAGACTTAAAAAAACTTAGGTACTTGGTTCAAATCCCGGTGTGTACCAATGAGTTTATAAATCTAAAAATTTATGTAGCTACGTTTGTTTAACAACACTATATATAGTGCCTCGGAGAGCACGTTAAGCTATCGGTCCCAGTTTCACTATACCAATTTGTGAAACTGTATATAGATGGTTTATTAAGTCTATCCAAAACATCGACGAGGTGGGATTAAAACCCCTCCGCTGGGTACCCTGGGGCCGTCTAGGTGGTCTCGGGCGCTGTAAGGCACCCGTGATATATAGGTATTATTAATTTGTGAGTAAAATATATGTATATATTATCATGGATGCCTTACGGCGCCGGAGGCCTAGAAGGCCTTAGGGTAGGGACCATCGGAGGGGGTTTATTCTCACCTCACCGTAGCAGACTCAATGAGTCCAAACTGGTGAACGAGTCTCATTGTATTCATTAGTACTCGTTTTCATCATTCATTATTCTATTTCTTTCCAATTTGTACATAATATTAATAATAATATGTAGGACAATTTACACAAATTGCTCTGGTCACTTACTAGGCTTGTACTATGTGCACCAGAAACAACGATATAATACATATTATATTTTATAAACACCCAGACCATGACAAACTGTACAAAAATACTTATTAATATTTTTTTGCTATGGGTGGGAACTGGGAATCGAATCCACGAACTCCGTATACGACACCAAAGGCGTAACCACTAGTCTACGGAGATGATACATAGGTATTTAAATTTTATAGATCATTGTGTAGTTGGTAGTATTATGTATAGGTAGTTTATGTATATATAAGATATATTTATTAGATTGTAAGTAATTTATTTTAAAATCACTTTGTTTTAAACTTTGTTACTGTATTGCACCTACCTCACTTATTAACTGCTTTGATTGTCCCGAAGGTTTTAGAGGATTCAATTAGTAGAGAATCCGCCTTTGTATTTTGTTGGCAATAAAGATTTAAATAAATAAAGTTTATTTAATAAAGAAGCTGGGACGGGCAGCTTATTATAAGTCACATATTAAATCAGTATACCATATTTTCATTGAGCAAAGCGACCAGCCCAGACTCTTTCAAAACTAGTTGTCCTACCGTTTTTGAACCAATAGATAACTGGCAGATAACCCTAACTGACGGGGAAAGTGACAACTCAAGTCATGGGAGGTCGGCGCGGCAGGTCACTGCGACGTCACGGTCATTCGTCATTTGGTCACCTAAATATAAACCTGTTTTTAGGGTCCATCGATAGATGTCAAAGGTTTTTATATTTCTATTGATATACGAGAAGAGAGATGCTCAAGAAATATCTTGTTTTGTTTTGGTTACGATTAACTTGAGTAGTTTCCTAGGGGCGGTTATGGAATTGTAGCACTACCACAAGTTTTGCAAACAGTTTCTAGTATAGTCGATAGTAATCCTATTGGATGATCAAAATCAACCAATAGGATCGCTTTATTTTTCAATTAAACCTCTCTTCTCAGAGGCGAACTAGTAGTTTCAATGTTATATTTTTGCAGCGTAGATATATTTTATGAAAGAAATTGAAATTTGTTCTGTGTGAAAAACAACATTCGATAGGTACGGTACTTTTGTTTATTTATTTCGCCTGTCATCTAGGATGTTTAGGTTTGGGAGCAGATTGGCCGCCCCTGATATTTTGGCGCCCTTAGGCCTAATCGGCCTTAAGAAAAGTCCGCCACTGCATCTGCTGTTTTAATTAACAAGACGTTAAACGTTAGAAACGTTATGTTCTACCAATAGAAAAGGTTACTTATATTGTTTTATAAAAATAAGCAATTAAGACTGGAGGTGCCTTACGTATTAACTTTACGTTAATACGATAGTAAAATTCATGGTTACTCAGAAAATGACGAAAAGAGACATATTTGAAATTTAGTTCGAAAATTTAACAAAACAAGAGGTTAGAGAGTTGTTTATCTCTTTTCTTTATGTAGATTATATATAGATAGCAAGACGAATAAATATTTGTGATTTTTACTTTAGTTAGGGCACTTCGTTATATTATAGTTATGAAATCCAAAATACGCAAAAGCCTACGAACCCATTTAAAAGAGAAATGGGGCCTCATCAATAGTACAACGATTGTTACGATTGTGGTTATTCCATACAAAGGAAACTGCCGAAAACATAAAAAAAACGTCAAAATTCGTTGCCGTGATCGTGATCAGGCGTGAGAAAATAACACATTACTTGTAGATATCTACAAGTAATGTGTTATTTTCTATTTGTCCAATAGTATCTTCATTTACAGTCGTGTATTAATTTTTGTTTAACGTTTATTTCACTGTTCAGGACAAGTATAGACAAATACAACATTAGTTTCTTCATCTACATAGAGGTGCGTAGGTTTCATTCAAAGTTTGAACGTCTGTAATAGTGACTCAGACATTTAACACAACGCTAACTGTTGACGTAAAATCTACTGGTTTTTGTTTATTTAATAATTAACATTATTTTGGTGTGCACCTACAAACTTAACAGTGCATGCAAATGCAGAATGCATGTACAACATCTTTACATACAGGATCTTTAGGACACTTACTATGTTTTATGCCTAATAATACACGGAAGCGCTGTAACACATCTTGTAAAGTGAAAATCACTAATACTCAACTGTCTCAGTCCACTCGATAAATCTTCAGAAAAAGCGATATATAGCTGCTGTTGATTCTTAAAATTTTCGAAACCTAATGTCAAAACGTGTTCGTTTTGTTATCATTTCATTTGTTTTTAGTTTGTATGGCCATCTTCTGTTCTCATTTTTATAGACAGGCGATTTTAGGTATTAAGACTTTTCCATAATATTATACTTCTATGACTGAGTCAGTGATTTTCATTTTATTTCATAATACCTTGGTTTTCGATTTTATCTATGTAGTAGGTATAAGTTTGGACTATGTCTTAAGACTATATCTTTGGATTGAAAATATTATCTCTATTCTAGAAATAATATTTCTTAGCTTTAAGGAATGTCCTTCTTTATGGACAGAAATTTAAAGTATTTGAATATGCACTCAATATTGTGACTAGATTTTCGGATTGTATCATTAAAAAGGATCTCATGCATGATTTGTGCCCCTTATATCCTAGGAAGAATCTTAATGAGCTTTGAGCTCATGGAATGTCCATATTTACAGACAGAAAATTAAAGTATTTGAATATTTATAGAATATGGGAATTATGAGTGTAAGTTTTCGGATTGTAGGAATCTATAAAAAGGAGCTCATGCACGATTCTTGCCCCTTGTATCCTAGAAAGAATATTAATGAGCTTTGAGGTGATAGAATGTCCTTCTTTATGAACATAAACTGCGTGTCTAAGTAAACAAACACTATTATGAGTGTAGGTTTTTGTATTGTTCCATAAAAATTATCTTATGCATGATTTATGCCCCTTATATCCTAGAAAGAATATTAATGAGCTTTGGGCTCATGGAATGTCCTTATTTATAGACAGAAACTTAAAGTGTTTGAGTAAGCACACAATTTTGTGACTAGTATTTTGGATTGTATCTATAAAAAGGATACCATGCATGAGATATGCTCCTTATATCCTAGGAAGAATATTTCTGATCTTTAAGCTCACGGAATGCCCTTCTTCATAGGCAGAAACTTAGAGTGTCTGAGTAAGCACTCAATATTATGAGTGTAGGTAGTTATGTTTACTAAATGTTACATTACCATACAAGCAAAACTACTTATTTATGCTAAACTTACTTTAAACCTACTTTTGTAAAGAAAGTTTGTAAGTTGAGCACGTGCTGTGTTTAGGGTTGACAAAATGGTAGATAATAAAAAATTGGAGCATTGTACGAGTATATAACCTCCTGATGCAGACCTAGAAAAGTTTTATTTCGCCGCATAACCCTAGTAGTTCAGAGGTAAATGACTACTATACATCCCGTTTTCAATAGGACTATCCCTTTTTTCGCCACTCCGTCCCGGTGTCCCCGAGGAAAACTTCAGGACGACGTAATATCTCGTTTTGAGTTACCTATATATAAGCGTCAACACTATGTCTAAGAGTTTGAGATAGCGTCGAACTATTGAATAAATTGTAGAAACCTAAAAAAACTTTGCATCTGTTCTAAAAGATATTGATAACGAAAGAGAATATATAAAAAAAAACTTTCCAAGAATTTAATTCTTATTTAAAATCACCATAAAATTTTAGAACAAATATACCTACTTATCAGAACGTATAATAAAATTGGCCTTTTCTAGGTTTTGAATAATTATTCAGGTATTACGTATTTTTAATCTATACTAATATTATAAAGCTGAAGAGTTTGTTTGTTTGTTTGTTTGTTTGTTTGAACGCGCTAATCTCAGGAACTACTGATTCGAATTGAAAAAATATTTTCGTGTTGGATAATCCATTTATCGAGAAAGGCTATAGGCTATATAACATCACGCTACGACTAATAGGAGCGGAGTAACAAAGAAAAATGTTGCAAAAACGGGGAAAAATTATTCCTTTTAAGAGCGTACGCTGCGTAAACGGTTAAATTTAAACGCGCAGACAAAGTTGCGCGGGACAGCTAGTATATTTATATAGCAGTGTGAAGTTGGCGGCCAAAGTTAGCGGCCAATTATAACACGACCAATTTAAGAAGTCAGATTAAAACCATCCTTAGATTAACTATTATGTACATTTCAAAATATAATTTTGTACCTAAATCATATGTCTAGTTAGTAACTAGAGTGGCATGTCCTTAGGAAAGGATTAAGGGGGTGGGTTTGAAGTAAAACTCTACTTTTCCATATAATGAATAATTTTGTATGCATCGATGGCCTAGAAAAAAAGTATCAAGTACAGACTAGATTAATTATATACCTAGAGCATATACCTAGTTAGTAAATAGGGTGACATGCCCTTAGGAAGGGGTTAAGGGGGTGATTTTTAAGTAAAACCCTACTTATCTATATAATTATTAATTTTGTCTGTATCGATAGCCTAGAAAAAAAGTATCAAGTACAGAATAGGTTTATTTTATACCTAGAGCATATACCTAGTTGGTAAATAGGGTGACATGCCCTTAGGAAGGGGTTAAGGGGATGTTTTTAAGTAAAACTCTACTTACCCATATAATTATTAATTTTGTCTGTATCGATAGCCTAGAAAAAAAGTATCAAGTACAGACTAGGTTTATTTTGTACCTAGAGCATATACCTAGTTAGTAAATAGGGTGACATGCCCTTAGGAAGGGGTTAAGGGGGTAGTTTTTAAGTAAAACTCTACTTATACATATAATTATTAATTTTGTCTGTATCGATAGCCTAGAAAAAAGTATCAAGTACAGACTAGGTTTATTTTGTACTTAGAGCATATACCTAGTTAGTGAATAGGGTGACATGCCCTTAGCAAGGGGTTAAGGGGGTAGTTTTTAAGTAAAACTCTACTTACCCATATAATTATTAATTTTGTCTGTATCGATAGCCTAGAAAAAAAGTATCAAGTACAGACTAGGTTTATTTTGTACCTAGAGCATATACCTAGTTAGTAAATAGGGTGACATGCCCTTAGGAAGGGGTTAAGGGGGTGATTTTTAAGTAAAACTCTACTTATCTATATAATTATTAATTTTGTCTGTATCGATAGCCTAGAAAAAAAGTATCAAGTACAGACTAGGTTTATTTTGTACCTAGAGCATATACCTAGTTAGTAAATAGGGTGAGATGCCCTTAGCAAGGGGTTAAGGGGGTAGTTTTTAAGTAAAACTCTACTTATCCATATAATTATTAATTTTGTCTGTATCGATAGCCTAGAAAAAAAGTATGAAGTACAGACTAGGTTTATTTTGTACCTAGAGCATATACCTAGTTAGTAAATAGGGTGACATGCCCTTAGGAAGGGGTTACGGGGGTAGTTTTTAAGTAAAACTCTACTTATCCATATAATTATTAATTTTGTCTGTATAGATAGCCTAGAAAAAAAGTATGAAGTACAGACTAGGTTTATTTTGTACCTAGAGCATATACCTAGTTAGTAAATAGGGTGACATGCCCTTAGGAAGGGGTTACGGGGGTAGTTTTTAAGTAAAACTCTACTTATCCATATAATTATTAATTTTGTCTGTATCGATAGCCTAGAAAAAAAGTATCAAGTACAGACTAGGTTTATTTTGTACCTAGAGCATATACCTAGTTAGTAAATAGGGTGACATGCCCTTAGGAAAGGGTTAAGAGGGTAGTTTTTAAGTAAAACTTTACTTATCCATATAATTATTAATTTTATCTGTATCGATAGCCTAGAAAAAAAGTATCAAGTACAGACTAGGTTTATTTTGTACCTAGAGCATATACCTAGTTAGTAAATAGGATGACATGCCCTTAGAAAGGGGTTAAGGGGGTAGTTATTAAGTAAAACTCTACTTATCCATATAATTATTAATTTTATCTGTATCGATAGCCTAGAAAAAAAGTATCAAGTACAGACTAGGTTTATTTTGTACCTAGAGCATATACCTAGTTAGTAAAAAGGGTGACATGCCCTTAGGAAGGGGTTAAGGGGGTAGTATTTAAGTAAAACTCTACTTATCCATATAATTATTAATTTTGTCTGTATCGATAGCCTAGAAAAAAGTATCAAGTACAGACTAGGTTTATTTTGTACCTAGAGCATATACCTAGTTAGTAAATAGGGTGACATGCCCTTAGGAAGGGGATAAGGGGGTAGTTTTTAAGTAAAACTCTACTTATCCATATAATTATTAATTTTGTCTGTATCGATAGCCTAGAAAAAAAGTATCAAGTACAGACTAGGTTTATTTTGTACCTAGAGCATATACCTAGTTAGTAAATAGGGTGAGATGCCCTTAGCAAGGGGTTAAGGGGGTAGTTTTTAAGTAAAACTCTACTTATCCATATAATTATTAATTTTGTCTGTATCGATAGCCTAGAAAAAAGGTATGAAGTACAGACTAGGTTTATTTTGTACCTAGAACATATACCTAGTTAGTAAATAGGGTGACATGCCCTTAGGAAGGGGTTACGGGGGTAGTTTTTAAGTAAAACTCTACTTATCCATATAATTATTAATTTTGTCTGTATCGATAGCCTAGAAAAAAAGTATCAAGTACAGACTAGGTTTATTTTGTACCAAGAGCATATACCTAGTTAGTAAATAGGGTGACATGCCCTTAGGAAGGGGTTAAGGGGGTGATTTTTAAGTAAAACTCTACTTATCTATATAATTATTAATTTTGTCTGTATCGATAGCCTAGAAAAAAAGTATCAAGTACAGATTAGGTTTATTTTGTACCTAGAGCATATACCTAGTTAGTAAATAGGGTGAGATGCCCTTAGCAAGGGGTTAAGGGGGTAGTTTTTAAGTAAAACTCTACTTATCCATATAATTATTAATTTTGTCTGTATCGATAGCCTAGAAAAAAAGTATGAAGTACAGACTAGGTTTATTTTGTACCTAGAGCATATACCTAGTTTGTAAATAGGGTGACATGCCCTTAGGAAGGGGTTACGGGGGTAGTTTTTAAGTAAAACTCTACTTATCCATATAATTATTAATTTTGTCTGTATAGATAGCCTAGAAAAAAAGTATGAAGTACAGACTAGGTTTATTTTGTACCTAGAGCATATACCTAGTTAGTAAATAGGGTGACATGCCCTTAGGAAGGGGTTACGGGGGTAGTTTTTAAGTAAAACTCTACTTATCCATATAATTATTAATTTTGTCTGTATCGATAGCCTAGAAAAAAAGTATCAAGTACAGACTAGGTTTATTTTGTACCTAGAGCATATACCTAGTTAGTAAATAGGGTGACATGCCCTTAGGAAGGGGTTAAGGGGGTGATTTTTAACTAAAACTCTACTTATACATATAATTATTAGTTTTGTCTGTATCGATAGCCTAGAAAAAAAGTATCAAGTACAGACTAGGTTTATTTTGTACCTAGAGCATATACCTAGTTAGTAAATAGGATGACATGCCCTTAGAAAGGGGTTAAGGGAGTAGTTATTAAGTAAAACTCTACTTATCCATATAATTATTAATTTTGTCTGTATCGATAGCCTAGAAAAAAAGTATCAAGTACAGACTAGGTTTATTTTGTACCTAGAGCATATACCTAGTTAGTAAATAGGGTGACATGCCCTTAGGAAGGGGTTAAGGGGGTGATTTTTAAGTAAAACTCTACTTATCCATATAATTATTAATTTTGTCTGTATCGATAGCCTAGAAAAAAAGTATCAAGTACAGACTAGGTTTATTTTGTACCTAGAGCATATACCTAGTTAGTAAATAGGGTGACATACCCTTAGCAAGGGGTTAAGGGGGTAGTTTTTACGTAAAACTCTACTTATCCATATAATTATCAATTTTGTCTGTATCGATAGCCTAGAAAAAAAGTATCAAGAACAGACTAGGTTTATTTTGTACTTAGAGCATATACCTAGTTAGTGAATAGGGTGACATGCCCTTAGCAATGGGTTAAGGGGGTAGTTTTTAAGTAAAACTCTACTTATCCATATAATTATTAATTTTGTCTGTATCGATAGCCTAGAAAAAAAGTATCAAGTACAGACTAGGTTTATTTTGTACCAAGAGCATATACCTAGTTAGTAAATAGGGTGACATGCCCTTAGGAAGGGGTTAAGGGGGTGATTTTTAGGTAAAACTCTACTTATCTATATAATTATTAATTTTGTCTGTATCGATAGCCTAGAAAAAAAGTATCAAGTACAGACTAGGTTTATTTTGTACCTAGAGCATATACCTAGTTAGTAAATAGGGTGAGATGCCCTTAGCAAGGGGTTAAGGGGGTAGTTTTTAAGTAAAACTCTACTTATCCATATAATTATTAATTTTGTCTGTATCGATAGCCTAGAAAAAAAGTATGAAGTACAGACTAGGTTTATTTTGTACCTAGAGCATATACCTAGTTAGTAAATAGGGTGACATGCCCTTAGGAAGGGGTTACGGGGGTAGTTTTTAAGTAAAACTCTACTTATCCATATAATTATTAATTTTGTCTGTATAGATAGCCTAGAAAAAAAGTATCAAGTACAGACTAGGTTTATTTTGTACCTAGAGCATATACCTAGTTGGTAAATAGGGTGACATGCCCTTAGGAAGGGGTTAAGGGGATGTTTTTAAGTCAAACTCTACTTACCCATATAATTATTAATTTTGTCTGTATCGATAGCCTAGAAAAAAAGTATCAAGTACAGACTAGGTTTATTTTGTACCTAGAGCATATACCTAGTTAGTAAATAGGGTGACATGCCCTTAGGAAGGGGTTAAGAGGGTAGTTTTTAAGTAAAACTCTACTTATCCATATAATTATTAATTTTGTCTGTATCGATAGCCTAGAAAAAAGTATCAAGTACAGACTAGGTTTATTTTGTACCTAGAGCATATACCTAGTTGGTAAATAGGGTGACATGCCCTTAGGAAGGGGTTAAGGGGATGTTTTTAAGTAAAACTCTACTTACCCATATAATTATTAATTTTGTCTGTATCGATAGCCTAGAAAAAAAGTATCAAGTACAGACTAGGTTTATTTTGTACCTAGAGCATATACCTAGTTAGTAAATAGGGTGACATGCCCTTAGGAAGGGGTTAAAGGGGTGATTTTTAAGTAAAACTCTACTTATCTATATAATTATTAATTTTGTCTGTATCGATAGCCTAGAAAAAAAGTATCAAGTACAGACTAGGTTTATTTTGTACCTAGAGCATATACCTAGTTAGTAAATAGGGTGAGATGCCCTTAGCAAGGGGTTAAGGGGGTAGTTTTTAAGTAAAACTCTACTTATCCATATAATTATTAATTTTGTCTGTATCGATAGCCTAGAAAAAAGGTATGAAGTACAGACTAGGTTTATTTTGTACCTAGAACATATACCTAGTTAGTAAATAGGGTGACATGCCCTTAGGAAGGGGTTACGGGGGTAGTTTTTAAGTAAAACTCTACTTATCCATATAATTATTAATTTTGTCTGTATAGATAGCCTAGAAAAAAAGTATCAAGTACAGACTAGGTTTATTTTGTACCTAGAGCATATACCTAGTTAGTAAATAGGGTGACATGCCCTTAGGAAGGGGTTACGGGGGTAGTTTTTAAGTAAAACTCTACTTATCCATATAATTATTAATTTTGTCTGTATCGATAGCCTAGAAAAAAAGTATCAAGTACAGACTAGGTTTATTTTGTACCTAGAGCATATACCTAGTTAGTAAATAGGGTGACATACCCTTAGCAAGGGGTTAAGGGGGTAGTTTTTACGTAAAACTCTACTTATCCATATAATTATCAATTTTGTCTGTATCGATAGCCTAGAAAAAAAGTATCAAGTACAGACTAGGTTTATTTTGTACCTAGAGCAAATACCTAGTTAGTAAATAGGGTGACATGCCCTTAGGAAGGGGTTAAGGGGTAGTTTTTAACTAAAACTCTACTTATACATATAATTATTAGTTTTGTCTGTATCGATAGCCTAGAAAAAAAGTATCAAGTACAGACTAGGTTTATTTTGTACTTAGAGCATATACCTAGTTAGTGAATAGGGTGACATGCCCTTAGCAAGGGGTTAAGGGGGTAGTTTTTAAGTAAAACTCTACTTATCCATATAATTATTAATTTTGTCTGTATCGATAGCCTAGAAAAAAAGTATCAAGTACAGACTAGGTTTATTTTGTAACAAGAGCATATACCTAGTTATTAAAAAATAGGGTGACATGCCCTTAGGAAGGGGTTAAGGGGGTGATTTTTAAGTAAAACTCTACTTATCTATATAATTATTAATTTTGTCTGTATCGATAGCCTAGAAAAAAAGTATCAAGTACAGACTAGGTTTATTTTGTACCTAGAGCATATACCTAGTTAGTAAATAGGTTGAGATGCCCTTAGCAAGGGGTTAAGGGGGTAGTTTTTAAGTGAAACTCTACTTATCCATATAATTATTAATTTTGTCTGTATCGATAGCCTAGAAAAAAAGTATGAAGTACAGACTAGGTTTATTTTGTACCTAGAGCATATACCTAGTTAGTAAATAGGGTGACATGCCCTTAGGAAGGGGTTACGGGGGTAGTTTTTAAGTAAAACTCTACTTATCCATATAATTATTAATTTTGTCTGTATAGATAGCCTAGAAAAAAAGTATCAAGTACAGACTAGGTTTATTTTGTACCTAGAGCATATACCTAGTTGGTAAATAGGGTGACATGCCCTTAGGAAGGGGTTAAGGGGATGTTTTTAAGTCAAACTCTACTTACCCATATAATTATTAATTTTGTCTGTATCGATAGCCTAGAAAAAAAGTATCAAGTACAGACTAGGTTTATTTTGTACCTAGAGCATATACCTAGTTAGTAAATAGGGTGACATGCCCTTAGGAAGGGGTTAAGGGGGTAGTTTTTAAGTAAAACTCTACTTATCCATATAATTATTAATTTTGTCTGTATCGATAGCCTAGAAAAAAGTGTCAAGTACAGACTAGGTTTATTTTGTACCTAGAGCATATACCTAGTTGGTAAATAGGGTGACATGCCCTTAGGAAGGGGTTAAGGGGATGTTTTTAAGTAAAACTCTACTTACCCATATAATTATTAATTTTGTCTGTATCGATAGCCTAGAAAAAAAGTATCAAGTACAGACTAGGTTTATTTTGTACCTAGAGCATATACCTAGTTAGTAAATAGGGTGACATGCCCTTAGGAAGGGGTTAAGGGGGTGATTTTTAAGTAAAACTCTACTTATCTATATAATTATTAATTTTGTCTGTATCGATAGCCTAGAAAAAAAGTATCAAGTACAGACTAGGTTTATTTTGTACCTAGAGCATATACCTAGTTAGTAAATAGGGTGAGATGCCCTTAGGAAGGGGTTAAGGGGGTAGTTTTTAAGTAAAACTCTACTTATCCATATAATTATTAATTTTGTCTGTATCGATAGCCTAGAAAAAAAGTATGAAGTACAGACTAGGTTTATTGTGTACCTAGAGCATATACCTAGTTAGTAAATAGGGTGACATGCCCTTAGGAAGGGGTTACGGGGGTAGTTTTTAAGTAAAACTCTACTTATCCATATAATTATTAATTTTGTCTGTATAGATAGCCTAGAAAAAAAGTATCAAGTACAGACTAGGTTTATTTTGTACCTAGAGCATATACCTAGTTGGTAAATAGGGTGACATGCCCTTAGGAAGGGGTTAAGGGGATGTTTTTAAGTCAAACTCTACTTACCCATATAATTATTAATTTTGTCTGTATCGATAGCCTAGAAAAAAAGTATCAAGTACAGACTAGGTTTATTTTGTACCTAGAACATATACCTAGTTAGTAAATAGGGTGACATGCCCTTAGGAAGGGGTTAAGGGGGTAGTTTTTAAGTAAAACTCTACTTATCCATATAATTATTAATTTTGTCTGTATCGATAGCCTAGAAAAAAGTATCAAGTACAGACTAGGTTTATTTTGTACCTAGAGCATATACCTAGTTGGTAAATAGGGTGACATGCCCTTAGGAAGGGGTTAAGGGGATGTTTTTAAGTAAAACTCTACTTACCCATATAATTATTAATTTTGTCTGTATCGATAGCCTAGAAAAAAAGTATCAAGTACAGACTAGGTTTATTTTGTACCTAGAGCATATACCTAGTTAGTAAATAGGGTGACATGCCCTTAGGAAGGGGTTAAGGGGGTGATTTTTAAGTAAAACTCTACTTATCTATATAATTATTAATTTTGTCTGTATCGATAGCCTAGAAAAAAAGTATCAAGTACAGACTAGGTTTATTTTGTACCTAGAGCATATACCTAGTTAGTAAATAGGGTGAGATGCCCTTAGGAAGGGGTTAAGGGGGTAGTTTTTAAGTAAAACTCTACTTATCCATATAATTATTAATTTTGTCTGTATCGATAGCCTAGAAAAAAGGTATGAAGTACAGACTAGGTTTATTTTGTACCTAGAGCATATACCTAGTTAGTAAATAGGGTGACATGCCCTTAGGAAGGGGTTACGGGGGTAGTTTTTAAGTAAAACTCTACTTATCCATATAATTATTATTTTTTTCTGTATAGATAGCCTAGAAAAAAAGTATCAAGTACAGACTAGGTTTATTTTGTACCTAGAGCATATACCTAGTTAGTAAATAGGGTGACATGCCCTTAGGAAGGGGTTACGGCGGTAGTTTTTAAGTAAAACTCTACTTATCCATATAATTATTAATTTTATCTGTATCGATAGCCTAGAAAAAAAGTATCAAGTACAGACTAGGTTTATTTTGTACCTAGGGCATATACCTAGTTAGTAAATAGGGTGACATGCCCTTAGCAAGGGGTTAAGGGGGTAGTTTTTACGTAAAACTCTACTTATCCATATAATTATCAATTTTGTCTGTATCGATAGCCTAGAAAAAAAGTATCAAGTACAGACTAGGTTTATTTTGTACCTAGAGCATATACCTAGTTAGTAAATAGGGTGACATGCCCTTAGGAAGGGGTTAAGGGGGTAGTTATTAACTAAAACTCTACTTATACATATAATTATTAGTTTTGTCTGTATCGATAGCCTAGAAAAAAAGTATCAAGTACAGACTAGGTTTATTTTGTACCTAGAGCATATACCTAGTTAGTAAATAGGGTGACATGCCCTTAGGAAGGGGTTAAGGTGGTAGTTTTTAAGTAAAACTCTACTTATCCATATAATTATTAATTTTGTATGTATCGATAGCCTAGAAAAAAAGTATCAAGTACAGACTAGGTTTATTTTGTACCTAGAGCATATACCTAGTTAGTAAATAGGGTGACATGCCCTTAGGAAGGGGTTAAGGGGGTAGTTTTTAAGTAAAACTCTACTTATCCATATAATTACTAATTTTGTCTGTATCGATAGCCTAGAAAAAAAGTATCAAGTACAGAGTAGGTTTATTTTGTACCTAGAGCATATACCTAGTTAGTAAATAGGGTGACATGCCCTTAGCAAGGGGTTAAGGGGGTAGTTTTTAAGTAAAACTTTACTTATCCATATAATTATTAATTTTGTCTGTATCGATAGCCTAGAAAAAAAGTATCAAGTACAGACTAGGTTTATTTTGTACCTAGAGCATATACCTAGTTAGTAAATAGGGTGACATGCCCTTAGCAAGGGTTTAAGGGCGTAGTTTTTAAGTAAAACTCTACTTATCCATATAATTATTAATTTTGTATGTATCGATAGCCTAGAAAAAAAGTATCAAGTACAGACTAGGTTTATTTTGTACCTAGAGCATATACCTAGTTAGTAAATAGGGTGACAAGCCCTTAGGAAAGGGATAAGGGGGTAGTTTTTAAGTAAAACTCTACTTATCCATATAATTACTAATTTTGTCTGTATCGATAGCCTAGAAAAAAAGTATCAAGTACAGAGTAGGTTTATTTTGTACCTAGAGCATATACCTAGTTAGTAAATAGGGTGACATGCCCTTAGCAAGGGGTTAAGGGGGTAGTTTTTAAGTAAAACTTTACTTATCCATATAATTATTAATTTTGTCTGTATCGATAGCCTAGAAAAAAAGTATCAAGTACAGACTAGGTTTATTTTGTACCTAGAGCATATACCTAGTTAGTAAATATATTAAATTTTTAAAGATAATAATGCAATGAAAAAATTCCTGGTGGCGGGACTCGAACCCACGAACCTCGCTATCGCGGCAAGGCGCTCAACCGCTGAGCCAACCAGGTTCCAGTCAGCCCTCACGAATTTTGTCATTGCTTGTTATCTACTTATACACAGACGCCCTCTATTAGCTTTCTTCTAATAATTCTTATACGAGTGAAATTAAAAGTCCTAGTTTCTAATACTAGATGGCAGAGGAGTCTGTTTTTTGTTTTTACTTTTTTCAGTATTTTATATTTATGCATTTTTATAAATTCCTTTATAGGATAATCTTATATTAAATTTTTAAAGATAATAATGCAATGAAAAAATTCCTGGTGGCGGGACTCGAACCCACGAACCTCGCTATCGCGGCAAGGCGCTCAACCGCTGAGCCAACCAGGTTCCAGTCAGCCCTCACGAATTTTGTCATTGCTTGTTATCTACTTATACACAGACGCCCTCTATTAGCTTTCTTCTAATAACTCTTATACGAGTGAAATTAAAAGTCCTAGTTTCTAATACTAGATGGCAGAGGAGTCTGTTTTTTGTTTTTACTTTTTTCAGTATTTTATATTTATGCATTTTTATAAATTCCTTTAGCATATACCTAGTTAGTAAATAGGGTGACATGCCCTTAGGAAGGGGTTAAGGGGGTAGTTTTTAAGTAAAACTCTACTTATCCATATAATTATTAATTTTGCCTCTATCGATAGCCTAGAAAAAAAGTATCAAGTAAAGACTAGGTTTATTTTGTACCTAGAGCATATACCTAGTTAGTAAATAGGGTGACATGCCCTTAGGAAGGGGTTAAGGGGGTAGTTTTTAAGTAAAACTCTACTTATCCATATAATTACTAATTTTACAGACGCCCTCTATTAGCTTTCTTCTAATAACTCTTATACGAGTGAAATTAAAAGTCCTAGTTTCTAATACTAGATGGCAGAGGAGTCTGTTTTTTGTTTTTACTTTTTTCAGTATTTTATATTTATGCATTTTTATAAATTCCTTTATAGGATAATCTTATATTAAATTTTTAAAGATAATAATGCAATGAAAAAATTCCTGGTGGCGGGACTCGAACCCACGAACCTCGCTATCGCGGCAAGGCGCTCAACCGCTGAGCCAACCAGGTTCCAGTCAGCCCTCACGAATTTTGTCATTGCTTGTTATCTACTTATACACAGACGCCCTCTATTAGCTTTCTTCTAATAACTCTTATACGAGTGAAATTAAAAGTCCTAATTTCTAATACTAGATGGCAGAGGAGTCTGTTTTTTGTTTTTACTTTTTTCAGTATTTTATATTTATGCATTTTTATAAATTCCTTTATAGGATAAACTAGGACTTTTAATTTCACTCGTATAAGAGTTATTAGAAGAAAGCTAATAGAGGGCGTCTGTGTATAAGTAGATAACAAGCAATGACAAAATTCGTGAGGGCTGACTGGAACCTGGTTGGCTCAGCGGTTGAGCGCCTTGCCGCGATAGCGAGGTTCGTGGGTTCGAGTCCCGCCACCAGGAATTTTTTCATTGCATTATTATCTTTAAAAATTTAATATAAGATTATCCTATAAAGGAATTTATAAAAATGCATAAATATAAAATACTGAAAAAAGTAAAAACAAAAAACAGACTCCTCTGCCATCTAGTATTAGAAACTAGGACTTTTAATTTCACTCGTATAAGAGTTATTAGAAGAAAGCTAATAGAGGGCGTCTGTGTATAAGTAGATAACAAGCAATGGCAAAATTCGTGAGGGCTGACTGGAACCTGGTTGGCTCAGCGGTTGAGCGCCTTGCCGCGATAGCGAGGTTCGTAGGTTCGAGTCCCGCCACCAGGAATTTTTTCATTGCATTATTATCTTTAAAAATTTAATATATTTACTAACTAGGTATATGCTCTAGGTACAAAATAAACCTAGTCTGTACTTGATACTTTTTTTCTAGGCTATCGATACAGACAAAATTAATAATTATATGGATAAGTAAAGTTTTACTTAAAAACTACCCCCTTAACCCCTTGCTAAGGGCATGTCACCCTATTTACTAACTAGGTATATGCTCTAGGTACAAAATAAACCTACTCTGTACTTGATACTTTTTTTCTAGGCTATCGATACAGACAAAATTAGTAATTATATGGATAAGTAGAGTTTTACTTAAAAACTACCCCCTTATCCCTTTCCTAAGGGCTTGTCACCCTATTTACTAACTAGGTATATGCTCTAGGTACAAAATAAACCTAGTCTGTACTTGATACTTTTTTTCTAGGCTATCGATACATACAAAATTAATAATTATATGGATAAGTAGAGTTTTACTTAAAAACTACTCCCTTAACCCCTTGCTAAGGGCATGTCACCCTATTTACTAACTAGGTATATGCTCTAGGTACAAAATAAACCTAGTCTGTACTTGATACTTTTTTTCTAGGCTATCGATACAGACAAAATTAGTAATTATATGGATAAGTAGAGTTTTACTTAAAAACTACCCCCTTATCCCTTTCCTAAGGGCTTGTCACCCTATTTACTAACTAGGTATATGCTCTAGGTACAAAATAAACCTAGTCTGTACTTGATACTTTTTTTCTAGGCTATCGATACAGACAAAATTAGTAATTATATGGATAAGTAGAGTTTTACTTAAAAACTACCCCCTTAACCCCTTCCTAAGGGCATGTCACCCTATTTACTAACTAGGTATATGCTCTAGGTACAAAATAAACCTAGTCTGTACTTGATACTTTTTTTCTAGGCTATCGATACAGACAAAATTAATAATCATATGGATAAGTAAAGTTTTACTTAAAAACTACCCCCTTAACCCCTTGCTAAGGGCATGTCACCCTATTTACTAACTAGGTATATGCTCTAGGTACAAAATAAACCTAGTCTGTACTTGATACTTTTTTTCTAGGCTATCGATACAGACAAAATTAGTAATTATATGGATAAGTAGAGTTTTACTTAAAAACTACCCCCTTAACCCCTTCCTAAGGGCATGTCACCCTATTTACTAACTAGGTATATGCTCTAGGTACAAAATAAACCTAGTCTTTACTTGATACTTTTTTTCTAGGCTATCGATAGAGGCAAAATTAATAATTATATGGATAAGTAGAGTTTTACTTAAAAACTACCCTCTTAACCCCTTCCTAACGGCATGTCACCCTATTTACTATCTAGGTATATGCTCTAGGTACAAAATAAACCTAGTCTGTACTTGATACTTTTTTTCTAGGCTATCGATACAGACAAAATTAGTAATTATATGGATAAGTAGAGTTTTACTTAAAAACTACCCCCTTATCCCCTTCCTAAGGGCTTGTCACCCTATTTACTAACTAGGTATATGCTCTAGGTACAAAATAAACCTAGTCTGTACTTGATACTTTTTTTCTAGGCTATCGATACATACAAAATTAATAATTATATGGATAAGTAGAGTTTTACTTAAAAACTACCCCCTTAACCCCTTGCTAAGGGCATGTCACCCTATTTACTAACTAGGTATATGCTCTAGGTACAAAATAAACCTAGTCTGTACTTGATACTTTTTTTCTAGGCTATCGATACAGACAAAATTTGTAATTATATGGATAAGTAGAGTTTTACTTAAAAACTACCCCCTTAACCCCTTCCTAAGGGCATGTCACCCTATTTACTAACTAGGTATATGCTCTAGGTACAAAATAAACCTAGTCTGCACTTGATACTTTTTTTCTAGACTATCGATACAGACAAAATTAATAATTATATAGATAAGTAGAGTTTTATTTAAAAACTACTCCCTTAACCCCTTCCTAAGGGCATGTCACCCTATTTAATAACGAGGTATATACTCTAGGTACAAAATAAACCTAGTCTGTACTTGATACTTTTTTTCTAGGCTATCGATACAGACAAAATTAATAATTATATGGATAAGTAGAGTTTTACTTAAAAACTACCCTCTTAACCCCTTCCTAACGGCATGTCACCCTATTTACTAACTAGGTATATGCTCTAGGTACAAAATAAACCTAGTCTGTACTTGATACTTTTTTTCTAGGCTATCGATACAGACAAAATTAGTAATTATATGGATAAGTAGAGTTTTACTTAAAAACTACCCCCTTAACCCCTTCCTAAGGGCATGTCACCCTATTTACTAACTAGGTATATGCTCTAGGTACAAAATAAACCTAGTCTTTACTTGATACTTTTTTTCTAGGCTATCGATAGAGGCAAAATTAATAATTATATGGATAAGTAGAGTTTTACTTAAAAACTACCCCCTTAACCCCTTCCTAAGGGCATGTCACCCTATTTACTAACTAGGTATATGCTCTAGGTACAAAATAAACTTAGAGTCTGTACTTGATACTTTTTTTCTAGACTATCGATACAGACAAAATTAATAATTATATAGATAAGTAGAGTTTTATTTAAAAACTACTCCCTTAACCCCTTCCTAAGGGCATGTCACCCTATTTAATAACGAGGTATATACTCTAGGTACAAAATAAACCTAGTCTGTACTTGATACTTTTTTTCTAGGCTATCGATACAGACAAAATTAATAATTATATGGATAAGTAGAGTTTTACTTAAAAACTACCCTCTTAACCCCTTCCTAACGGCATGTCACCCTATTTACTAACTAGGTATATGCTCTAGGTACAAAATAAACCTAGTCTGTACTTGATACTTTTTTTCTAGGCTATCGATACAGACAAAATTAGTAATTATATGGATAAGTAGAGTTTTACCTAAAAACTATCCCCTTAACCCCTTCCTAAGGGCATGTCACCCTATTTACTAACTAGGTATATGCTCTAGGTACAAAATAAACCTAGTCTGTACTTGATACTTTTTTTCTAGGCTATCTATACAGACAAAATTAATAATTATATGGATAAGTAGAGTTTTACTTAAAAACTACCCCCTTAACCCCTTCCTAAGGGCATGTCACCCTATTTACTAACTAGGTATATGCTCTAGGTACAAAATAAACCTAGTCTGTACTTGATACTTTTTTTCTAAGCCATCGATACAGACAAAATGATTCATTATATGGAAAAGTAGAGTTGTACTTCAAACCCACCCCCTTAATCCTTTCCTAAGGACATGCCACTCTAGTTACTAACTAGACATATGATTTAGGTACAAAATTATATGTCAAAATGTACATAATAGTTAATCTAAGGATGGTTTTAATCTGACTTCTTAAATTGGTCAGGTTATAATTGGCCGCTAACTTTGGCCGCCAACTTCACACTGCTTATTTATATATTAAATATTATTATTTTTGAACAATTTTTTTTTTTTCATTATGGTGACTGGCGACCATTCATAATTTTAACAATGCTTTTTTAATGAGTTTTAGGTAAACCCAAAAATGGTCACGTTATCCAGATGGCTAATATAACTAGAATAAATCTAAAAACTTAACATGTAAGAAAAAAAGGAATGCAAAAAAATAACATTGATTTTTTTTTTCAGAGAGCCTAAAGATTTAAGCTACTCGATCTGCAGCTCCATCTCATCTTGGTAAGCCGTATATAAAGTATTATTTTAATAGGGTTAAAGGAAAATTGCCACTATTTTTGGGGGGATCCGTCACTGAGGCACTTTTGGAGGATTTACATTATATTTCCTGTAGTTAAGTTATTTATTATATTTATACCTAGTTGGTATTTATTGGCTATAATTTAAATAAAAATTTAACACTCTGACTACATACACCAATTTGAAATAAGAGTTAATTTTGCGAGTGGGCTTTTTATTTAGCGGGGCATTTTTTTGTGGGCTGACCCGTTGTTTGATGATCCATTTCTTTAAAGGGTCGATTGGTGCCAAATACGAAATATGTTAGACAATTGAAACATAACATATGATTAATTGGATTTAACAATAAAACAATTAAAATTTTGATTAATAATTCTAGGAGTGACAGCCCTATTTTTATTTTATTGTTCCTAGCACAATATCACGCCTACATCTTACTTAGGAGATGTGTTAAAGTGTATTTTATTGTAATTTACACTTTTTGCAACGGCAATAAAGTATATAATTTTATTCTGTAAGCTTCGAAACCGAGTTTCACTATAGCAACTTGTGAAACGGATTATATTTATTGTTTTATTTATATTAAATATAAATATATCCCAGGTAGCATTTTGAAGTCCCTATAACGTCAACTTAGTGTCATTCTCGACGTCATAGGGACGTCAAAATGCTACCTGGGTACACAAACAACCGACTAGATAGCCACTTGTTCGGTATAGACTCGAGATTTTTTTTCAAAATCAACCGGTTCGATTCCCGGCTAGGAGAATATTTTTTTCGAAACTCTAATGATGCGGTTTTAGTTTTTATCAAGATCGGCCCCGAGACTCCTTTGAGCATTTTTTGCTATTCCTTGTAGTTTAGGATTTGGCCTTGAAGGCACACTTGAAAAATTCACCCTGTATAATATTTTTTAATTTAACCGGAAACTAATAAAATCTAGAGAAATATAGTATAGAAAAATACAGCAATTTAATATATATAAATACTGCCTCCGTAGCCTAGTGGTTGCATCTTTGGCGTTGCTTCCAGAGTGTTTTATTCCCACCCATGGCTAACATATTAGTACGTTTTTTTTGTAGTTTGACATGGTCTGGGTGTTTATAAAATATTATATGTATTAATTTCGTTATTTATGGTACACATAGTACAAACCTAGAAGCTTTGTTTGTGACCAGAGCAATTTGTGTGAAATGATATAAAGATGTAATGTGTGAAAAAATAAGTAGTTCAAAATAAAAAATAATATAACTTTAACAAATAAAAAAATAAAATAAATAATTGTGGGTCTGAAGTAAGTAGGTGTATTTTTTTTTTATAAACCACCTTAGTATTGAGGCTAACATAAAACTAAATAATATTTAATTCGCTATCTAAAATAAATAGTGCCAGATGACAGATAATCAGTCACAAAATTATGGCTGTATGGTTAAAAGACCTTTCCACACTGGTGAAAGAAAGAAAAAGTGACAGATGAGATATCAAAATATATAATACACAATCGCGAAGTGTATCGGCCGTCTTTTCTCATATAAAAATGGATTTTCCCCATTATTATTCTTTTTAAACCACCCCTGTAGTAAAGTAAACAAAATAAAAAAATAAATTAAAAAAAATCAGCCTAGACGTTTTTGAGATTTAGCGTGACTAACGAAAGGCGATTCATTTTTATATACCTACAGGTTGAATTAAAAAAAGTTATACTTTGGGCTAATATGAGGTTCTACTGATCAAATCGTACAACTTCTGCCAAGGAGCCGTGTATCGCAAATGAAAAAAAAAATGCCTTCTCCATATAAACTAGTAATATTAAAATTAGCAATTTGTATGGGGTAGCCAAATTAAATTTTTCATTTGCAACAACATGGTTCCATAGGAAAAGTTGTCCGATTTGATCACCAGAACCTCATATTAGCCCAAAATACAACTTTTAAAATACACCCTGTATAAAGAACAAGAGATATGTTACACGCAATATATTTCACAAGATAACATATCACATTTAATTGTTTACCCCGTATTGGAAAAGTACCGTGAATATAATTTACTATCGGCCGTTAAAATATTAACTTTACGTTAACGACTTAACGGTGAAGACGCTACTCGCTCGGAGGCCATCGTTAATGTAAAACAAGATGAAATTTAGAATATTTAATCTCTATACGGTCTGTAACAAAAAACCTATAATTTTTGTAGTAGTTAGTATGTATTTTTAAATTGTACGTGGTGGCCGAGTTGGTTAGACCTTGGACTTAAAAACACTTAGGTCCCTGGTTCGAATCCCGGAAAATATGTACATTTGTTGATACTACTCATACATATGATATGTGTATGAGTAGTATCAACAAATGTATGTTTTATTTATTTAAGGGCTCTGCATTCGTGTTGACGCCCATACAAACGTACCAATATAACAACTTGGATGTTAGTCGTAGTTCAATTATTATTTTAAGTTGCTAATTTTTTTCTTTCTGTTGTAATAAATACTCTTATATTAATAAAAAATATTTTTTCTAATTTTAATATAAAAAAATGTTACAAACATAAAACTTTTTTTTAAGAAAATTTAAATATTTTTTATATACTTACTTACATAATAATAATAATAATAATATGTAGGACAATTTACTCATATTACTCTGGTCACAAACTAAGCTTTAGGCACTATGTGTACCAGAAACCACTCTGATCTTATATAAGTACTATTGGTTAAACAGGATTTTTAAATGTCTGTAATGTTTTGACAGTCTCCGTAGACTAGTGGTTGCGCCTTTGTCGTTGTATCCGGAGATCGTGGGTTCGATTCCCACCCATGGCAAAAATATTAGTACGCAATTTCTGTACAATTGTCATGGTCTGGGTGTTTATAAAATATAATATGTATTATATCGTTTTTTCTGGTACAGATAGTACAAGCCTATAGCTTAGTTTGTAACCATAGCAATTTGTGTAAATTATCCTACATATTATTATTATTTACTTAAATATGATAAAGTAAAAGATATATTTAGACAAAAATCGCGAGTAGGTAATGTTCGTCTGTGCTTGGGATTCAACTTGCGTTGATACTTATGCCGCTTCCCATATTTAAGGTTCTTCTGCAATTGCTGGATCAGCTGCAGAATGTGCCAGTAAGGCCAAACACCAAAAATATTCGGACCTTACACAAAATTATTTATTCTTACCCTTTGCTGTAGAAACTTCAGGTGTTTGGTCCCTCCTGAAAGAAACTTCTGGTGATATCCGAGTTCGGTATCATTTTATTCAACGTATTGCATTTATCATCCGGAGAGGAAATGTTGCGAATATTTTACTTTAGGCCAAAGTAGTAGCTGGGACATAGAAGATTAAATTAAACTTAGTTGTATGTTATTGTATTAATCCCGGTGTGTACCAATGAGTTGTTAATTAAAAAAAATATGTACATTTGTTTGACAACACCACTATAGTGCTTCGGAGAGCACGTTAAGCTGTCGGTCCCGGTGTCACTATACCAACTTGTGAAACTTTTTATAGATGGGTTATTAAGTCTATTCAAAACATCGCGACGAGCTAGCCACTTGTTCGGTGTAGACTCATACCATCGGCTACGACGAGGTGGGATTAAAACCCCTCCGCTGGGTACCCTGGGCCGTCTAGACGGTCTCGGGCGCCGTAAGGCACCCGTGATGATATGTATGTATACTTGTATTAAAAAAAAATACATTATTATTAAACACTATTAGTTAAATATTGCGTTCTGAAGTTTTGCAATATCATAAAAATAATTAGGTGTCAACTAACATACTGGAAGTTACAATGTTGTGTATAGTGTATTTACTAAGATATTTGATACTTAACATTTAGTGACATAATACGAATAACGGTCAAGTAGGTATTATAGAAACGCAAAGTTGGTTAATAATAATCTGCTTCTTTGGTAAACAAGATAAAGCCTAACTATGTTTATAAATTATTTATAAAAGTTTTTGAAGCCAAGGATCGGTTTAGAAGCCAATAAGATTTTGCATACTCATTACAATACATACATTTTGCCGTTTCATTCGAAGAAAGGTGTTAATGTGACGATAGAATGTAAAGTTGTTTACAATTCGAGACGAAATAAGTTTTCTGAAATTAATTTTCTTAAAAAGCTCTTAAGGTATATAAACAGTTAAAAATAAAAAGTTTAGGAGTTTGACTATTAAAGGTGACTGTAAAGGCAATAAATTGTTGTTAAAAATAGTTATTTAAAATATAATATAATATAATAAATCTTTATTTAATCAAAAAAAAAACAATTACATAATTATTTGCGCCCTGACTCCCGTACTAGCCTCGGCTGTATTACAGAAATCTTCCCAGATCTTATATAAGTACTATTGGTTAAACAGGATTTTTTAAATATATGTAATTAAGTATATAATAGAAAAAAAGTATTTTATATAAAATAGTATATAGGCGAACTTGATTGGTTTTTATTGGTATATTGTAAATTATTTAAATTCTTTACTTAATATTTATTTGTTGTATTTAATGTAATGTCTACTGGAAGCAAATGCTGGAATTGTTAATTATAATTGGACGCCCGCGATACAGGCCTACCTAGTGCGGGGCCCGCTGTTAAATTGTGTGTTACTCCGAAAAAATAAAGATATTTGTATTTGATGCATTAGTCATTTTTACCAGCTAACCTTTAAGAGAGTGAAAGACGATTCTTAGGGAATACTTATACTAATATAATTAAGTTAGAGGTTTTTTTTTATCACTTTAAAAAAAAAAACTCGACTAACAGGCAAATTGTAATATTGGAAGTACTTTTGTATGGGCGTCAAGTCGTCTACAGAGCCCTTAATATGTTCCCCGATGCACTATAAAAAAAGGAGCTTTTTTTTTAAACAAAAAAGTTACCTACATTTGGTACACATCGGGGTTTAAACCCGTGGCTTAAGTGTTTGTTAATCTACAGTCTAATC
The DNA here is from genome assembly GCA_947458855.1 of Monopis laevigella. NCBI lineage: Eukaryota > Metazoa > Arthropoda > Insecta > Lepidoptera > Tineidae > Monopis > Monopis laevigella. Next base: position 10,097,174 of record OX381594.1, on the reverse strand, counting down.
AATTTGGCCACAAAGTATATACTCTATACGTATTTGTAAACATAATATTCTGTATTTATTTAGTATAAAAATATATTATGTTTTTTTCCGAAAATATACAAATTGGAAACGATTGAGTTTGTTCAAGCTCACGCTTAATTAAATAATTTATTAAACTGGTTTTTATAATTGCCAAAGAAATCCGGGTAAACTTTTTTATTAATAGATAATAAAATACCTATCTAATCTATTGTTTTTAAATATGTGTTTCAAATTGCCAAGAATTAAAGAAAAGTTAAAAAAAAATCTACGACGCTTATCGATGTGGGAGTCTGCTGGCCGCTTTTAAGATTACAGTTTTTTTTTATTTTTTTTTATTGGAGGACGGCATGTGACTTTGTATCTACCTGGTGGTGAGCAGACCTAGAAAGTCCATGAATGGGGTCGATCAATAATTGTTCTTAAACAAAATTGATCGCTCCCACTATGCCGGCTAAAAGATACGATTATGAAATGGGTGGCGGCAAATTGCATTACGAGTATATTTTAATATATTCGCTGCCTTATTGTCAATTCAACCCATTTCGTGACTGCACCCTAATCGACAAGAAATCGCTTCAGTAATCTCCTGAAAACCGGTGAACCCACAGACTAAAACCGAAACACGACTAGGTCACTTGACGGATTTGCATCTGTATGGGCGGTGGTAACGAGACCGGTCGGTGGGCCTAACAAAGTTATAGAGACCAGATAACTGACCCATGTTTCGGTTTTGGTCATGTAAAGTTTTGCAGCTATATTTTTATTTTTATATTTTTTATAGTTTTATTTCTAAGTCTTTGTAGTTTGGTGGATGAAAGGGAATGCAAACATTATAATGCTATTTTATGCTATTTTCTAAATATATATAACTCAAAGGTGACTGACTGACTGACATAGTGATCTATCAACGCACAGCCCAAACCACTGGACGGATCGGGGTGATAGGTGGCGTGCAGGTAGATGTTATGACGTAGCATCCGCTAAGAAAGGATTTTGATAAATTCTACCCCAAGGGGATAAAATAGGGGATGAAAGTTTGTATGATAAAAAAATAACTATTCCACGCGGACGAAAGTCGCGAGCTACTAATAAAATTGTGAAATGTAATTTGACGGAAGATCGGAACTCCTATTACACTGGTCTCTTGATTAGCACAGGGGTCCCAACATCCAAACAATGTAACGATTTGGTAAAGGGAAATTTTTAATTGCACCTCTTTTTTAAAATAGAAGCAAACAACATTTCTCCACTAATAATCTACCTGCATATCAAATATATGATTGTATATCAATTTAAATAATTGTATAACTAAACGTGTTGTATTAGAAATTGTTTAAAATAAATCAAAGTTAGCGACTTTTTTTATCTAATTTTACTACGAAAATCTTGCTAAAACCACAGATTTAAGCATTCTAAAACAAAATTACTCACCGTATAACAAAAATACTGATTTGCACACTAAATTATCCAATATTACAACCGAATTACTAAAATCATTATCTAAAATTATGTGCCAGAAAGGCTTTCTACACATACGAGAATAATTACTCAAAAGACTCTTTATTAAAAAAAAAAATGGCCAAACTAGGTAAAGGATAGGTTAGGTTAGTGTTAGTACATGACCATACGCACGAGCCGAGCGAAGCGTGCCGCGGTAGCGGCCGGCGAGTGCCAGCTAGGCTTCCTACACATATAAAAGTTGGGTAAAATGTGAATTTTCAAATGACAATAACTCCTAAAATACCCCCCCCTAACTTTTTTATTTTAGGGGTAGGTTCCCCTCCCTCCCCTCTTCTTTCTCTCTCATTTGATTTTTTCAGAACTTTAATTTAATAAACATGACTGATTAACTGGTGTTTTATTTACTATAACTCATGTTCTTTAAAATTTAATAGGTGATGGATTCCAAAAAAAACTGATTAAATGTTTCGTTGCACTAAAAGAATAATTAGATTTACTATAAGTTAACAGATGTCATTCAGTAAAATAGTTTAACTTCAAAGATCAAACAGTATAGTATATTTGATTTATTTGATGCGCAAATTTAGTGTGCAATTCAGTATTTTTGTTAGCAATTTCGAATACTTTGATAGAAAGACGTAGATTTACAGTTGTAAGATTAAATACTACCCTTTGGTAAATAAACAATTTTATAAAATAGTACTATGTGTTTTTGTAACCGGGAGGGTGTGAAGTTAAAAATATTAATTAAAATAGTGACTAGACATGGTGAAAAAAACGCCGTGTTGGAGGGAAAACACAATAACGCCGAGTTGGAGGGAAAACACAATAAGTATTGAAGATGGCAAATTTTAGTGAAAGGAATAATTTATTTAGTAGGTATCATTAAAAGTACAGGTGTTATTTTTTCGGATTTCAGTCGGTTTCTATCCCGATTTTTACTTACTATTTTTGAAAAAAATAAATAAAATGTTACATCAAAGTTTCTCAGTTTAGTTTTAACCACGGCTTTTTTTTCACCCTGTATATGGATAGTAATATGTGGCAAAGTAATCAATTAAGTCTCTAAAATCTGTTTAATATTCTTTGTTTAAATTCTTTGTTTCTTCTCAACAATATGTCATGCTATTCAACGTTTATATATGTAACTATCGTTATATAATAATAATAACAATAAATAAATACCATCACGGGTGCCTATTTGGCTCCCGAGAACCGTTTAAATGGCCTCAGGGTACCCAGCGGAGGGATTAACCCGTTCTCATTTCGCCGATGGTATTCGGAGGCAACACCTAACAAGTGGCGAGCTTGTTGTGGTGTTTATGATGAAATAGCCTCGTTGTATAAAGCGGTCGCCCATCCCTGGCCGGTCTTGTTGTCATCTGCTTAACCTTGTTATCAGTAGCGCAGTGACTTAACCACTAGGCCACGTTATATAATAATAATAATAATAACCGCTTAATATATTTATTTTAGGTAGAATTTTGTTCTAGGGATAAATTAACAACAAAAACAAACAATCCTGGTGACGAAACAAGCAGTTGTTATAAATTTGACTATATTTTGACCACAGACCCTACCGGAAACGTTGCTCAGACGCAGCCGGAACTGACGTCACCTGCCGTTGTTCTTCCACGCGTGACGTGATGTATGATGTTAACGCAACACCTGTCAAATTGCTTATTTTAATACTAACGGTTTTTTGGGGTGTTGTTATCTAACGATCCTATACCTAATTCTTTTTTTTTTTGGTAGAGTAAGTTTTAAATATAATAAGTTTTTAACTGCCTCTATGTATGTCGAAATATAATATACCCTAATTTACACAAAGAGCTAATAGCAATTCAACAAAAAAAACGTATTTAAATGATGCTTCAATAAACAAACAAACAGACAGACACACGAATTCCGAAAATAATAGATTATTGTACCATAGTCTATTTAGAGTTCATCCCGCTATATTCATTTTACACACATATCATCACGGGTGCCTTACGGCGCGCCCAAGACCGCCTAGACGGCGCCAGGGTACCCAGCAGGAGGGGTTTTAATCCCACCTCGTCGTAGCCGATGGTATGAGTCTACACCGAACAAGTGGCAAGTTCGTCGCGATATTTTAAATAGACTCAATAACCCATCTATAAACAGTTTCACAAGTTGGTATAGTGAAACCGGGACCGACAGCTTAACGTGCTCTCCGAGGCACTACAGTGGTATTGTCAAATAAATGTACATATTTGTTTTAATTAAAAACTCGTATATAAAACGTATATTGTTCTTTTTTAATAAGATCAAACAATATACATGTTTTTCATTTACAATTTTATTATATGTGAAATATTTTATGTATTGTTAAAGCCATTTTATGAATATCTCAAAAACCAGTTAATTATTTTAAAAATAAACCAAATTTGTTTCATATTTTAGGCTATATTTTCGTTTTTTTTTGTCGAATGCCCATTGGTCGCCCTGGGCAATGGCCCAATTGGCCCATACGTAAATATGCCACTGGTTAACTCCTAAACATGTTTGGGTCGTGTGTGGCTAAAATTGTAATAGATATTGTAAATCTAACTCATACAGCCTTAAGCTATAACGGAACGCATCATAACGCTTTCGAGCTAAACAATTAGATTCCTTGCAGCAATAGGTCACCGCCCTAGTAGTAGGCGTAAACCTATAATATTATTAGATGTAGGTTTATTTATATTATGCTACATTAATAATTAAAAAACCCGGCAAGAGAGGAAACTTTTTCGCGAAGGGATAGATTTTTTTTTTCTCAATTTTTTTTTTACTTTTCGGTACTTAATGATTTTATTTTTTTCCATATAACTTTTTTTTAGGATTTTCCCTATATATTTTTTTATAAACCACCCCTGTATTAAAGCGAACAAAAGAAAAAAAAAACAAATCAGCTAAGCCGTTTTTGAATTTCTAAGACTAACGAACGGCGATTCATTTTTATATATACAAAAGACATATAGATATATAATGCCATAAAGACTGATGAAGCCTGTAGCGAAATTTTCATTTTATATGAATAAATTCACCTATGTACTTAATGAGCTTAGTCTATGACACAGACTAAGCTCTGAGCTTGTACTATGTGTAGGTACTAGAAACATCGATACTGACATATCATATTTAATAACATAAAATATTATATTTTATAAACACCCAGACCAAGACTAACTGTACCTACAGAAAATTTTTTTTTAGTTTATCGAGAATCGAACCCAAGACCTCCAAATACAACGCCAAAGCGCAACCACCAGTCTACAGAGGCCATCAAATATATCACCAACAAGCTAAAATCAATATTTTAACCAGACACCAATTTAAACGTCACTGGTGTCGCTTAAATCGTTTATTTATTCAATAGAACGACACCAGTAGCCGTCTAATCTAAAATTACATCTTTAATACAATCGAAGCTCGTTTATATATCATATAAATCATACCAAAATATAAATTCGTAAAATATATTCAATATTTGAATTAATATATTATTACAGCCTCCGTAGACTAGCGGTTGCGCCTTTGGCGTTGTATCCGGATGTCGTGGGTACGATTCCCACCCATGGCAATAAAATATTAGTACGTTTTTCTGTACAGCTTGTCATGGTCTGGGTGTTAACAAAATATAATATGTATTATATCGTTGTTTCTGGTACACATAGTACAAGTCTAGTGCTTAGTTTGTTACCAGAGCAATATGTGTAAATTGGCCTACATATTATTATTATTATATTCAAAACTAGTTGAGATTTGGTTGTCTTAATATATTATAATATAACATATATGGATCGATAATTGTTATGTCTAACAAAGAAGACAATATATTATTTTAAAGTTTATTATAAATAAATTAACTTAAAAGGAATTAAAAACAAAACAAAAACTACTTACATATAAAAAAGTGTTTTTAAAATATTTATTTTGTAAATTCACATACCGTAATTGGTGGATTAGGCGGTCAAAGAAAAAATGTAACACTAAATAAGTACCTTATTCCGTGAAAATATTCATTTATTCATTCATATATATTTCTTCTAAATCGCTACCAGCAGGAAGGGTGCCCAAAAGGCTGGTTGCGTTACCTCTCTGTATGGTCAAACTTAAACGTTGTCCGAGGAACGAGCTGTTTGACCAAACGCTTAGCAAATTCTTTATAAATTGCATTCGCTCTCGGTCCCCACGGCCGGGCGTCCCCATCATCTCAACTCCAAACGGCTCAAATACATACTCTCCCGTAAGATTAGAGTATTTGCGCCGTTTGAGGTTTTCTGCAGAACAAGCAGCAGTGCCGACTTTTATATTACAGAGAGAGACAATGTTTTAGCTAACCATGGATTCCCATCGTGGGTTTGAACTGCAGCGTTCTCGAACTTGAGACTGCGAAGTAGGGTTAAACTCTCCCCTTCACTGTGTTCACTACCCTCCCTACACAACCAAATACTATATGATCATTTTGCGCGATCTTATAAATACGTTCCATAAAAGCTCCGACGGCCGAAGCTCCTTCAAAAGAAGATGCAAAATTGTGTCGTAATATCATTGATTTTAAATAACATACCACACAGCTACTTTCATTAATGTTTATTATCTTGTATATATTATTATTATATCTAAGAAAATAATACATATTATTAATAATACAAACTAAAACAATCAAGGATTTCATGAAAAAGTACCCATAGCACTAGCATGTTATCGCATGGATAGCTAGATATATTTTATCACTTTATTCTTTAAAAAAAAGTTAAAAGCCAATTTATATTAGAAGAAATACGAATCCTGGTCGTGCAAAAAGGGCGATATTGTTATTTTTTTTATCGGAAAAATAGGCTTCAATTACTTTTTCTTCTTTAAATATATTAAATAATATCTTCCAAAAACTAATAAAAAATATCAGTTTTATTTATTGAGATATGTAAATTTATTTAAAGCCATTTTAACTCGTCTTAATTTACTTGTAAACGCACTGGGGGGTGCGATCTTGGCAACACCTTTTGACCGTTTTATTTATAGACTGAAAGATATAGCATCCAAGCCTTAAATAAAAAAAAAAAATGTAAATTTTAATTAAATGATAGCGATTTATTATTAAAACGGTCAAAATTTGTTGCCAACAATATTAATTCAAAAATAATTTGTTATTTAGATGTTATTGGCTTCTCACGGAAACATTTCGACCACCTCCGTGTACTAGTGGTTGCGCCTTTGGCGTTGTATCTGGAGGTTCAATTCCCACACAATATACGTGGTGGCCGAGTAGGTTAGACCTTGGACTTAAAAACACTTAGGTCCCTGGTGCAAATCCCGGTGTGCACCAATGAGTTTTTAATTTTTAAAAATATATACATATGTTTAACAGCACTACTATAGTGCCTCGGAGAGCACGTTAAAATGTCGGTCCCGGTTTCACTATACCAACTTGTGAAACTGTTTATAGATGGGTTATTGAGTCTATTGAAAACATCGCGACGAGCTAGGCACTTGTTCGGTGTAGACTCATACCATCGGCTACGACGAGGTGGGATAAAAACCCCTCCGCTGGGCACCCTGGGGCCGTCTAGGCGGTCTCGGGCGCCTTAAGGCACCCGTGATGATATATACATGGTGACTTTGAAAGGATATACTTTGGGCTAATATATGGTTCTACTGATCAAATCGAACAACTTTTCCCATGGAACCATAATGTGCCGCAAATGAAAAAAAATATTGCCTTCTCCATACAAACTAGTAATGTTAAAATGACCAATTTGTATGGGGAAGCCAACATATTTTTTCATTTGCGACACATGGTTCCATGGGAAAAGTTGTTCGATTTGATCAGTAGAACCTTATATAAGCCCAAAGTTTCAAATTCACCCTATATATGATGTAATTCCCAAACATGGCGACATGGTTTTTCTGTAGGTACAGTTTGTCTTGGTCTGGGTGTTTATAAAAAATATTTTTATTGAAAAATGAAAAAAAACGTCATTTGAAACGAATCCCAAATACTACACCTACTTTCCAATTCAGTCCCATAAAATAGATCACCACAAACATTTTGAGATCTAATTTTTCACGCACAGTTCCCACAGTACAGTTCAAATGAACTAAGCCATTTTACACTTGGTAAGTTTTACATAAAGAAATGCTAGAACATCCAACCATAATGTTCTGTAATGGCAGATATAATCAAGTCAGGCAGACAGCGTAACAAGCAACGGTCTATGACGGACAGTATGGCTAGTGTTGCCAGAGGTCCCGTTTTGGTGGGACGTCCCGTTTTTTTTAACCATTTAATGGACACCTCCCGCCAAAATTGAGCTTTTTATTGAGCGGGGAGGGCCGTAGTTCCATCTATATGTGATGTTAAAAGCGGTAAAACCAAGCTTCAAATACGTGTTTTATAAACAATATTTTAAATTTCTATTTTTGCTTATCGTTTCTTAAAAAAATGATAGTATATTTCGATATTATCAAAAGCTTCGTTTTTCTTTTAAAATAAAAAATACAATTTTAAGGTATGATTGGGCTCAGTGTATTTAGTAGTTTTTATATAAATATTTATGTATTTTTTCTACGTCCCGTCCCGTCCCTTTTTTTCAAAGCTGGATCTGGCAACACTAGGTATGGCCTTTGTTATGTTAGGGATTTCGAAGGCTAACAACCATTTGAAAGGCTGTAGCAGTAACTAGGAAACTAGGCTTTTACAAGTAAGCTATTATAAATTTCTTGATCTATGAGTAAAACGATATATATGTAGTTAAGTGCACAGAGGCTCTACCATGGGTTTGCGCATTGTAGAAACGTAATGTACCTAATTTACCATATGCAACTCAGCTGCGCTCACATAAACCGCTCAGGTTTTTGAGCGCAACTTATAGAACAAATCTACCTAATACTTTTGATGTGAATAAATAAATTAAAAAAAAAAAAACTTATTCATTTGAGAATGAAAGAAAGAAAAAAGAAAGAGAAATGACCAATAGGATCGCTTTATTTTTAGTAACAGGATTGAATAAAGCGATCCTATTGGTTGTTGCTCACGTATGTATGTAAATGAATACGTTACGTTACGCAAACCCATGGTAGAGCCTCAGGAAAAGGATTCGCGATATCGAGCGTCAAAAAACATCTATATGATGTTTTCAGTGTTAATAAAGGTTAAAAAAAAAGAACATGGAAGTGTAGATTTTATTTACTTGATCCTAATTACATAATTTCTTTATAAAAAATCTGTTAGGTTTTAAAATGACTACTAAAGTAATATTTTTAGAATCTTAATCAAACTTTGGGTGTCTTTTTAAAAGTTAATAGATTTTTTATAAAAAGGCTATCTAATTAGGATCAAGTAAGTAATATTTAAACCTCTACGTTCCTATTTCATAAAAAAAAACTTTGATATCACTGAAAACAACATTTACACGGTTTTAGACGTTCGAGAATCCTTTTACTAGCTTCGTAGGTATACTTATAGAAAGCCTTTTTTTATTCCGTCAGTATCATCATACTGTGATCTTTAGGGTTTGTGTAAAACGCTTATCTATTGGATATTGTTTATTTACTTACAATAATAAATGTCTTCTATAATAAAAAAAAAAATCCTTTTAGTGTCATAGTTTAACTATGTACATAACATAGTTTAGTGTTGTCATATACGCGACGGGCTAGCCTCAGTGTAGACTCTTCCATCGGCTACGACAAGGTGGGATCAAAAACCTCTCTGCTAGGTACCCTGAGGCGGTCTAGGTGGTCTCGGGCGCCGTAAGGCACCCGTGATTATATTTATTTATTTATTTGTCATAGTTTCCATTGAAAAGTATTTAGGTGAATAGTAGGTGCAAAAAATGGCTCCAAATCACAAATTTTATTCGAATTGCGTTTTAGACACCGCTTTTTTTTGCATGTTATATTTTTGTATTTTATATGGATGGTTCTCTTTGTATCCACCCGATGGTAAACATACCTATAAAGTCTATGAATGGGGTCGATTAATACATTGTTGTTTGTCAATATTGATCGCCCCCACTATCCGGCTAAATCATGCGGTTACCGAGTCTATTTTAATATCCTCTTTAATTTTGTCATAACAATCGCCCGTTTCGTAACCGCACCATGAAAGGAGAACATGTCTCGACAAGAAATCGATGCAGTAGTCTGCGGAATTAAATATTAGGTAGGTATATGGTAGGTACAAACTAAGTTTTAGGCTTGTACTATGTGTACCTAAAACAACATACTAACGCATAATATATTTTATTAACACCCAAACCAAAACCAACTGTACAGAAAAACGTACTAATATTATATTTCCTTGAGAAGAAATCGAACCAACGACTTCAAAATAAAGCCAAAGGTGTTATTACCACAAGACCACGAAGGTGGTTATGTATAGTCAATTATTATATACCTACTACTTATTTAATTATAGCAGGTGATTAAAGTTAATATCTACAAGGAAAGGGATATCATTGAATAAAACCTCTGTGCCGACGTGTAATAACAGAAGCCTTATACAATGTCCTTGTGCGCTTTTTTTTTAACTAGGGTGACTACATATTATTAATTTTGTTAGTATAATTTATATTCTCACATAACACGTAATATACGTAGTGGCCGAGTTGGTTAGACCTTGGACTTAAAACACTGAGGTCCCTGGTTCAAACCCAGGTGTGAACCAATGAGTTTTTTAATTAAAAAATGTATGTACATTTGTTTGACAACACCACTATAGTGCTAAATCGTTAAAAAAAAATATTTAGGTTATCATATAAAAAATATGTCTTTACGATCATTAATAATGTATATCATTTTATTATGAATCTATAAATAATATCTTATCTATAAAAAAAAAAATACAAATACTTTGCAGTAAGAATCCTTGCATCTTCTAAGACAAGGCATTATGCTACATATGACACTCAGTAAATTAAATTTCTACTAAAATCTTTGCACATGTCACAATACCAACTGTCGCCTGTCATATCAAAATTAAAGATTTGTTTTCGTTTGCTGATATTTTATGATTCATTCTTTAAGTTTAATTAAAATTCAGAAAAAGACATTTAGATTTGAAGCAAGTAATATTTATTTGCTATAAGAGTTCGGTAGGTATATTATATACAGAATACCTATTTAAAGTTCCACGATTCCCCAAGCCCTGGTTACCCTACAAACCTATTAGTAATTCTCCATGAATATATGCGACTAACAGGCATTGACTCCAACTCACTTCACAATAAGTGTTATTATCTATTCACACCAACCTACAATATCTATGGTAATTTGCAACTATTCCTTTCTAACATGAGCTTTAGAGAGGGAAGGAACATTTTGAAAATCGGTTGGTCGTTGACCGCATACAAAAGAGTTCAACGCGTTTAGTAAGGTTTTAACAATTTGGGTGAACAATTGGTTTGTAGGTGTTTGTACTAACTAATATGTTTTTTAGTACTTACATATTATATGTATATATTATTATTATTTATTATACATAGTGACTTTGGTGGGTTGTACTTTAAGCTTTTATGAAGCTCTATCTATGAAAAAAATGAACAACTGTGTCGCAAATGAAAGAAAAATTGGTTTTGAAAAATTGCATTGGTAATCGCGAACTCCGCTTTCTCTATACAAAATTATCTTTCGCACTTCTAATAATACTCGATTACTGTTGATCGAAGAATTAAAATAATAGATTTTTACGGTCATTGTATTTATTAAGCTTTTTGTGTTGGGTCTTTATTTTTATATTTTTCGAAACCAGAAAATAAACTTTTTTATTATTATATTACAAAAAAATATATATTACACATAACAGAAAGATATCATCTGCTTACATAAAAAATATAATTGAAAATAGGAACATAAAAAAAAGAATTGAACTTTTACCAACACCCAAGTTGTAATATCGGAACTACGTTTGGGCGTCAACACGACTGCATAGCTCTTAACAGACTTTTTTTTTAAATTAGGCGCTTATTGTCGCTGCTTAAAACGAAAACTAACAGATGTCGAAACCAACGAAATGATTGTTTTGCGTCATACCCCTATAATGCTGCCGCTTACTTGATCCAACGATGCATGCACCGGAAGCCAGTCCAGCACTGAGCTTATCAATTACCTTGCTTCGTACCATCAAGTCCATGAATTGTAGCCATAATTCGTTATCATGTTTATCATTATCAGTCCACTATTGGACTGGAGTGGGCAATTGGACATTATTTCGAGCAAATAATATTTGTCTGGGCGTTTATAAATAGTAGATTTTACAACAAGTGCACAAAATGAACCATTTTTATGTGAGCGAGGGCTGATAGTAATGTCACATACAGTTTTGAATACTGAAGGAAATTGTTTTTATGCCTTAAAAAACCCATAAGGCAAATAAATTTAAGTAAATATTATAAAATAACAAATTCTATCTATGAACTTCTTATTGGCTGTATGGCTTATTTTCTTTGCCTTAATATAGATACATTTATGAGTAGATACGTTAATGCACTTGTGCACAAAATTCGATTTTGTGCACCCTATATCCACTTTCATAAATAAGCACAGAGCATGAGAGGTGCGAATATATTTATTTTTATTTTATACCCTCAGAAGCCGAATTAAAAATAGTGTACTGAGAAAAAGAAGTGAATCTGATGAACAATTTTACGTAAAAATCTTTCTATTGTAATGAATATTTTTGTATTATTATTAATAAGAAAATGTATTTTTTCTCATTTCCAAAAAAAAAAAAAAAATACCCAAACCCAACACATAAAGATTAATAAATACAATAACCGACAAAAATATAATTTTAATTCTGCGACAAACAGAGTCGAGTGCGAAAGTTCAATTTGTGTGTCGCACACTATGGGATCAAATGTCCTGGAATGCTGTTCGCGCAGTTCAGGTTTTCAATTAATGGAAATTTTCAGTGAAAATGGGTTTTTTTTTTTGGTTTAAAAGGTAAGCTTCTAGCTAATTTTATGTTTTTTTTGTGGGAGATAAAAATCGAAAAACCATACAAAATTTCATTACCAAGATAAACATTTTTATTACATTCAACTTTTTTGATAGAAGGTCTATTTCAGTGGAAATCGCAAAAAATGAAACACATTTTCTATCCCTGAAAATACACCCAAAACATTTTTTTTACGTTACATTTTTTAATTGCACTATTATATTTTTTTCCGAACCATTTTCCTGCAAATTTTTTATTTAGGAAATTTATTATCACTGAACAAAAAATAATAAAATTGTTTTTTCATCAAACTAATATTTTTACAAACCAAGAAACTACCTACGTGTTGATTTAATTCCGATGACTAGTTACTATCAAGGTGTTCCACCCTATTTGTAGCGTAAAAAACACTTAAATATAGGTACTTGATAATTTCCAGAAAAACTGGTTCAGTAATTATGCAGTAACGGGACGAACAAGATCGAACAATGGCGCCGACTAAATTCAAAAATAATTGCTTAGGAATTGATGATTGGTTTTAAAAATAGAAAACTATATCCAGTCTAGCTCACACATATATAATTTATATTTTTGAGCTAGACTTAGGGTTGCCAGACGTCTTTTAATAATTAACAGATGTCATTTTCAGTCCTATATGGATAGTGTCTATTATTTTGAAATAGAGACTAGAGGACAATACTATATAATATGATTAGGTAAAAATTAACGTACACATGGGTTGTAGCTTAAAAAAAGATACTATGTTATTGAAAATACACAGTCCTTTATTTTCTCCTGGAAAATCATCTACAACACGAAACGGAATTGGCTGAAAGACTTGTTTCCAAGTCATAACAAATATTTAAAAAAAAACAAATAGGAAACCCTAGCTTGACTATCTAGCTAGGGTTTCCTATTTTTTTTCTTTTTTTTTTTTTCTATTTTTAAGACCCATCATTTATCTACTAATATTATAAAGAGAAATATTTGATAATAGATTTGCGAATTAATTTAAAAAATACTGAACAGATTTAAAAATTCTTTTACCAATAGAAAGCTCTTTTATGAGCGAGTAAAATTTAATTTAGATCTGATTTATTTTTAATTGAACGTCGGATGAAACTATATATGAGCTAATTACTTTACTCAATCTATCCAAATACCGGGATAAGCTGGCCATTTGTTCGATGTTCGGCTAATAAGAACCCCCCGCTGGATACCCTGAAGCTGTCCAGGAGGTCTTGGGCGCCCGTAAGTACCAAGATGGTAAGTATTCCATTAATTTAATACAGTTTACCTATATACAGGCTGAAAAAACTCGATATCTCGCTCGCGAATCATTCGTTTTTTTCTCTCTTATAAACATACTTAATTAAAATCTGATAATATTATTTACTGTGCCTTATTAAGTAATACATATTTATTTAAGAAAAAGGTGACGGAATTAAGCGGCCTTTATGATATACAAAACAACTTTCTCAGTTCTTTCAAATAATCGAGGTGTAACATTTTAAAAATAGTTTTTCCTAGACCCATTAACTGATTATCTTACACAAAACCTTTTAAATGCTGTTAAAAAACCCATAAAATACTTCATACAATTACGAAAACTCTCAACACAATTCTTATACCTAAAAAAATAACTTTTCTTTGTTAACACTTTTTTAGATAACTCTACAATTATCTACATATAAATAGAGTCGACAGTAACGTAAATTATTTGTTGTGTTAAACACAACAAATAATTTAAATAACGAGTAGTAAATATTGAATCTAAATATTTTTATATAATACATATTGTGTGAGTTTGTACAATCTATTTAATATTAATTCATTAATTATTGTTGTATTATTATTTTTAATGTGTTTTGTTCAGTGTTGGTGTTTTATTGTTTTTTTTTTGTATTGTGCTTGTATTAGTGTGCTTTGTAATTGTTCTTGTTAGGTTTCATTGAGATTTTAGTGATTTGTTAATTAACTAATTGTTTAACATTTTGCATGCCAAAACTGGCAGAGTATGTTGATCTTAATGTTATTATGTATTACCTTTGTAACCATATTCTTGCAAAATAAAGATTATTTATTTATTTATTTTACGTTACGACTTTTGTGCGTACAATTACCAACATAAAAATAATAATTGAAATTCGACTAACAGCCAAGTTGTAATATTGGAAGTACGTTTTTATGGGCGTCAAGTCGACTATAGAGCCTTTAAGGTGGAAGGAGGACTCTATAACTTCGCTAGGTCGACTGACCGGTTCCGTTACCACCACCCATATAGAACTTCGACTAACAGCCAAGTTGTAATATTGGAAGTACGTTTTTATGGGCGACAAGTCGACTACAGAGCCCTTGAGGTGAAATGAGGCCTCTATAACTTCGCTAGGTCGACTGACCGGTTCCGTTACCACGACCCATATAGAATTCCACTAACAGCCAAGGTGTAATATTGGACGTACGTTTTATTGGCGACAAGTCGACTCCAGAGCCCTTAAGGTAAAAGGAGGCCTTTATAACTTCGCTAGGACTGACCGGTTCCGTTACCACCACCCATACAGTTGCTAAAACCGTCAAGCGACCTAATCATGTTTAGGTTTTAGTCTGTAGGGTCATCGTTGTACAAGAGCCTACTAGCATCGATTACTTGTCAAGGTGGTAGTCTCCTTTCAGGGTACAGTTACGAAACGAGCACTTAATTTCACGATAAAGTAGCGTTTAGGCGAAAAAGCTGGTATGCTATACAAGAATCTATTGTTTGTCCCTATTCATGGACTTAGCAGGTCTGTTTAGTATCAGGTAGATACAAAGTCACATGCCTCGCTGCAATTTTTTTTCGTAAACAAACCTCGCTGCCTACCATACCATATATCACGTTATAACGGATGGTATTAACTTGTCGAGCGTGTAGTTTTTGCTTGTAATCTATTGACTTTTACAAGTGAGGCTCGTTTGGCATACCAACATCACATCGCATTAGGATCCTATACTTCTATAAGCTAACTGTTTTAGCGTTCCTTCTTGAAGAAAAAAAAAAGAAAACTGTCAAGACAAAACAAGTTTTTTTATTTTTTTTATTCTATTTTTAATGCTATTTGTTTTATTTCTATTATAACTTTATTAAAAGCACTTTAAACTTATAAATTAAGAAATTATGTTATTTTAGTATTCCTACTTACAAAAAAACGTCAGTATTTTTTTTTTAATGAGAGAGAAAAAAAGTTTAAATATAGGAAGTTTTCACCCTGTATTTATTTTCCCCAAATGTATTATTTGAATTATTTTACATAACATTTTTTTCGTTAGAATATAGTAAAATAAAATATTATTTATTAAAAATAGATTACATAAGGTAGAGTTAATACCACTAGACATTCTCCACCAAACATTAAACCTTCGGCAGTAAGTCTGGAATAAAAAATTAGCTCAATATTTGACCGCCTCCGTAGACTAGTGGTTGCGAGGTCGTGGGTTCGATTGTTCGATTCCCATCCATGGCAAAAAATATCAGCATATTTTTCTGTACAGTTTCTCATGGTCTGGGTTTTCATAAAATATTTAAAAAAAATACTGAAATAAATTACTATATACTTAGGTAGAATATTTATATACTAAACATAAAAAATAATAAAACAACTTGGATTAAAAAAAAAACAATTGTTCAAATAGCAAAGCTTTGTTAAAATAGTTTATTTATACTAGTATATAAATCGTGTTTGATACACACATTGATATAATAAAAACACAGCCTACATCTCATTTACGTTCACCGTTACATGTTTTTGTTCATGTAATAGAGATAGTGGAGTATCCAATCCATGCATATGTATGTACAGTACAGTGGTCAATTATTCTGAATTCTTGACATTTTTTATTGACAAGAATGTAAAGAATTAATTTCAATCCAAAGTTGGAGAGAAACTCCATAGAACCTATCCAATTTAATCCAAGTTGTGGAAAGTAAAATAAGTATTGCTTTATATAAAACGTGAATCTTATACGAGGAACTTAGGTATAGTGCTGTCTCATAAATAATTAAAAAATGTTTTTTTTTAATTATTTCTATTAAACAATTAGATATAAATTAGAAATCCTTATATAAAAATCTAATCCAATGGTATGAGCCCACACCGAACAAGTGGCTAGCTCGTCGCGGTGTTTTGAATAGACTCAATAACCCATCTATAAACAGTTTCACAAGTTGGTATAGTGAAACCGGGACCGACAGCTTAACGTGCTCTCTGAGGCACTATAGTGGTGTTGTCAAACAAATGTACTACATACATTTTTGAATTAAAAACTCATTGATACACACCGGGATTCGAACCAGGGACCTAAGTGTTTTTAAGTCCAAGATCTAAAAAAACTCGACCACCACGTATATTGTATATTATACTTATTTTACTTAAATAATTATATAAAAATTTTAAATCCTTAAATAACAAAATCACCGAAAAAATGGTTAGCGATTCTTTTTGAATTTGAAATTGAAACAAGTATTTCTTTTTTTTATTTGTTTACTAAGTACAGTCGGCCACAGCTCAAACTACCCATTGCCATAATTTATCTTGCTCTCATCAATTACGACTTTATTATGTTAGAGCAAGGAAAAACAAACGGAAATGTGTAGTTTGGAGCTATTGCCGACTGTACATAGTTCAAATATTTTCTCACTTATTAAAAAATGTAGGAAACACTTATTGTCCTGGTCACAGACTAAGCTCTAATCTTACAGTGATGGGTCGTATTCAAAATTTTTGTACATTTTTACATCTCAAAACGTCCTTGTGAATAGCGTTGAAATGGTTAATATTTTTTAAATAAGATCTATATATTTTAAATATAGGTTTACCAAATTAATACCTCTAGTATTCATAAATAAAGAAATTATACCGGTAAGTATTAAAAAAACTGTTTTGCAAAATACACATCGTACTTGGTTCATACAAATAATTATGTCTCCAGACACACGTGTGTTACAAAAAAGTAATTAAAAAAAAACCTATTTAATTTTAGATAATTCTAAATTTATCTAACTAAATTATGATTAAATTACCACATAATTCTTATAAAATCAATAAAATTAACATAGAGATAAATTAATTATTTACAATTTAACACGTGGACACGTGTTAAATTGTAAATAATTAATTTATTATATATTATTTTTCATTTTGGTTATTCCCTTTTGTAACATTAATTTTAGCAGATTTCAAATTTTTTGGGCTTGCAACATTTTGATATAAGGACGACCAATAGCATCCGTCTTGCGGCCGCAGTCAGCCATTTTGATGGCGTGAAATGGTTGTGTGACACGTGTGTTTTTTTACGTGTTCATTTATTTAAACAAATATATATTCCTTTTTCTTATTTAGCCTGTATATTTTACGATAAGTAAATGATAAACTATTACTATACTGTGTAAAATGCAAATGTTTATAATACATTTGAAACTGATTATTATTTTAATCTTAGAAGTTTATTTGTATCTTTATCGCTAAGGGTTATATTTTAAACATGTGATTTGTTTTCCTTTTTGTAGCAAATCGTTACGTTTTTTTGTTACGTTACAAAAATGATGTAACAAAAATGAAATAAAGGCTATTTCACATTAGGTTAATTAACGTAAAAAATAAGTTTTAATTTTTACAAGATTAATATTTTTATATTTAAAGTAGCATTGTTTTTTAAATATTTTTATAAGAATTTAAATATCTATGTTTTAATTATTTGTTATAGAAAATGCCAAAGACAACGCCTTTACAGAGAAAGACTAAAACAAAATGATCCAAAAAAATTTTAAGAAATTCGACTGATAAATTTAACGGATTAAGAGTAAATATACCTATTAAAATTGCAAAATTATCGGAAAGTCAGAAAAATATACGTATACGTGAGCAACAACCAATAGGATCGCTTTATTCAATTCTGTTACCAAAAATAAAGCGGCCCTATTGGTTGTTGCTCACGTATACGTATACAAATAAGTCACGTTTCTACAATGCGTAAACCCATGGCAGAGTCTCAGAAGTGAATACCGTGAAATGCTGCCCACTGTACTAAAAAATATACTGAAATTGATTACCTACCTGTTTTAAGATTACTAAAATCGAACTTGTTATTTATATTACTGAAGTTTATTTTATCTTATTATTAAGTGATAACAAAATTATTATTGAAGTTGAATATTTCTTATTAATAAGAAAAAAATATTATTGATATCTTAGTGCAAATACTAATTTTAACACAATGATCTGCAACACGACTATGATTAGTAATAACTTCAAAAGTGACTTTTAATTAAATGTTGGGGTAATAAAAGTAAAGCGACATTAAACTGTAATGATATATGATAATTTTGCATTTTTCTTTTGAATTTTTACGCTCTTTTAGAAAAGATGATTAGTTTTGCTATTTGTATACTTTTTGAGTAATTAATATTAAATAATGTTAAATATTTTTTTATTTAATTTATTAATAGTGTGAAGAAACCCTTACAATTCCTTTTTGTTACTTTTTTGTAACATTATTCATATTTGTAACGTTATTCATATTTGTTTCTTTTTTGTTACTGTACAATAATTTTGATTTTGACCCTGATATGAAATTATGCTGATCAAATCGAACAACTTTTCCCATGGAACTATATGTGTCGCAAATGAAAAAAAAAATTGGCTTCCCTATACAAATTGGTCATTTGAACATTGCTAGTTTATATGGAGAAGGCAATTATTGTTTCATTTGCTACACATAGTTCCATTGAAAAAGTTCTTCGATTTGATCTGCAGAACCTCATATTAGTCCAAAGTATCGTTTCAAAGTCACACTGTATTTTATAAAAACTTGGTCGTTTTTTTTATATTAAAATTCTTATAATTTTTCTATTATTGTCCTATATATTATTTTATTAGTACCTATCGAAGTGACTTAACACCGTAAGTTGTGTAGAGTCCACGAATGAAAACAAACAACATTCAGTTTAAACTAAAAAAAAAATGTTAATAGAACATTTAAAAATGAGATAGCACTGAAGATAATATCTTCAAAAACCTATAAAAAAAATAGTATCATTGTTTCTGGTCTTGTACTGTAAGATTAGAGCTTAGTCTGTGACCAGGGCAATAAGTGTGTCCTACATTTTTTAATAAGTGAGAAAATACTTGAACTATGTACAGTCGGCAATAGCTCCAAACTACCCATTTCCGTTAGTTTTTCCTTGCTCTAACACAATAAAGTCGTAATTGATGAGAGCAAGAGAAATTATGGCAATGGGTAGTTTGAGCTGTGGCCGACTGTACTTAGTAAACAAATAAAAACAAAAAAGTTTAAATTTCATATTAGAGTACCAACATCATAATTATGAAGTAAATATAGTAAAACTTTATAAATATTTTCTTCTTAGCTGACCCGCGCAACTTCTGCGTACGCGTCGGAAGCTCTCAAAAGGAACAAACATTCTCCGTTTTCCCAACATTTTTCATTGATGCTCCGCTCCTATTGGTCGTAGCGTGATGTTATATAGCCTTCCTCGATAAATGTCCAACACTAATATAATTTTCTAAATCGGTTCCAGAGATTACCTTCTACAACCTCACAAACTTTACCTCTTTATATATATTTTTTCGATGTAAATAAAATAACATTTAATCTAACATTAAAAAAAAAAATTAAAACTATATTTATAAACAAAACCTATAATAAAAAATAATAATTATGATTAAAGTAGTCCCTGAGAGGATTATTTTATGTGCAACTGCCTTTTGGTATTTACAACATAAAATATTCCTCTCATTGTGCCCAAGATGCTAGCGGCATTGCCTCTTTACTATATCAGTATAGAAGTAGATATAAGAATTATTTACTAACAAAAAAAAAAGGTTAATTTTGTCATTTACCCAGTCATAAGATTTCTAATTGACGAAAGCGTTTCGTAACACTTAATTAATCTGCGTTTAATTGACACAAAAAATTACCCACCAAATAAAGAAATCAACGGAAATACCATTCTAGCGTCATACGGATAGCTATAGACAGGACCGACAAAAATACTTACTGTCATATTCCACTGGTCTATTATACAACTTTTTATCTTTATTTATTTACTAGCTGAGGCTCTACCATGGGTTTGCGCATTGTAAAAACGTAACGTATTCATTTACGTATACGTGAGCAACAACCAATAGGATCGCTTTATTTTTGGTATTCATGGTAAAGCCTCTGATCCGCGCAACTTCGTCTGCGCAACTTTAAACGTTTTCGCAGCGTACGCTCTCAAAAGGAACAATTTCCCCCCGATTTTGCAACATTTTTTATGGTCACTCCGCTCCTATTGGTCGTAGAGTTATGTTATGTAGTACGCTCTCAAAAGGAACAATTTCCCCCCGATTTTGCAACATTTTTTATGGTCACTCCGCTCCTATTGGTCGTAGAGTTATGTTATGTAGCCTATAGCCTTCCTCGATAAATGGACTATCCAATACCAAAATAATTATTCAATTCGAACCAGTAGTTCCTGAGATTAGCGCGTTCAACCAAACAAACAAACTCTTCATATATATATCATCACGGGTGCCTTACGGCGCCCGAGACCGCCTAGACGGCCCCAGGGTACCCAGCGGAGGGGTTTTAATCCCACCTCGTTGTAGCCGATGGTATGAGCCTACACCGAACAAGTGGCTAGCTCGTCGCGATGTTTTGAATAGACTCAATAACCCACCTATAAAGAGATTTACAAGTTGGTATAGTGAATCCGGGACCGACAGCTTAACGTGCTCTCCGAGACACTATAACGGTGTTGTCAAACAAATGTACATAATTATTTAAATTAAAAACTCAGTGGTACACACCGGGTTTCGAACCAGGGACCTAAGTGTTTTTAAGTCCAATGTCTAACCAACTCGGCCACCACGTATACAAACCCTTCAGCTTTATAATATTAGTATAGATTTAAAAAATTTATTGCACAGTAAACAAAAACTATGTACAAAGGCTAACTTAGGTTAGCTTTTAAGATTGTGTACGAAGATAAGTCGGGTTCTTAATAAAAAAAATCTCATTTAAATCAATGCTTATATACATAAATATACATACAACATATCATAATACATACATATATACCAACATACATATACACAAATATATATATATTATGTTTTGGAAAATGATCCCTAATGCTACATAATAATATATTATATATACTTTGCTTTATTATGTGGAATTCCTATAATCTAACGTTGAAGTCGCGGTAAGTATTAAAATGACGTATGAAACTACTGTCTGTAACTATTATGTGAGTAAACCTTATTCATAAAAACTTATTGAAGCCTTAAAGAACATTTAAGTTATGGAATGTTTTGTCTCTTTTACACATATTCATTTTTGTGGCTAAATAAAAGAGACAAAACCTTCTATACTCAAGGTGTTCTTGAAGGGTTAATGGGCTTATTCATAAAAACTTATTGAAGCCTTAAAGAACATTTAAGTTATGGAAAAAGCCACAAAAATGAATATGTGTAAAAGCGACAAAACACTCTTTTACACATATTCATTTTTGTGGCTAAATAAAAGAGACAAAACCTTCTATAACTAAAAAGTTCTTGAAGGACTCAATAAGTTTTTATGAATAAAGCCATAAGTATATAAAGCGAACAGTTTTTTGTTACGGATAAATAAGATCCCGTCACTAATAGAAAAAGATGATTATTTACTACAAACTCGAAATAAATCTGTTACAAAAACTGTTTATGTCTCGCTATTCGAATAACTATGTCAATCAGCTGGTCAGTCGGTAAGTCAGTCAATTTTCTGTCAAACGATTGATACAGTAGGCGGATGAAATGGAAACTTGTTTTTATTCTATTTTACGTAACTGCAGCCTGTGATTCCGCTGTGTCACTCGGAGATATAGGTATACATATAACTGTAGAAAGAGCAATTCAATGAGCAAATAAATAATAATAATATTTAGAACAATTTACACATAATGCTCTGGTAACAAACTAAGCTCTAGGCTTGTACTATGTGTACCAGAAATAACGATATAATACATATTATATTTTATAAACAGCCAGACAAACTGTACAGAAAAACGTACAAATATTTGCCATGAATGGGAATAGAACTCACGACCTCTACGGAGGCGGTATATATATAATAATAATAATGATAGATATATATCTAACATTGGAACACGACCAAGTTTTATTATGTGCTACAGTTTTAATACAAAAATAAATGATCGACTGCGTGAAATGAAAATTCAAATACCTAAACAAAATTTTAATTCAATTCTAGTTAGATTTTTTATCAACCCAAGTATAAGGTATGAATCCCATGCTTCTTTCAAAACTAGAAAAAGCCGGGATCAGAGGAAACTTTTTGACCTTACTAACTGACTATCTCCAAAATCGGACACAACGAGTTAAATTAGACAATAACTTCCATAGCAATGACTAGTACATGACTGACTAGACTATGGTATCCCACAAGGTAGCGTCCTCGATCTAACCTGACAGACCTTTTATTACAAAATGGCCAGGCCTTTTCATATGCGGACGACACTGCCCTCCTTTTTCATGGCGATAACTGGCTAACAGTTTATAACTCAGCTGACGCAGGACTTCAAAGAGTTATTAATTGGCTAAAACTTAATCTGCTTACCTTAAATCAAACGGAAACCTACTATATCCCCTTTTCTATTTATAACTCTAAAAAATCTAATCCCGACTTATATCTGACTGCACATATATGTAATAATAAATTATCAGACCCTTGCTCATGCACCCCAATCATTAAAGTTGACTCGATAAATTATTTAGGTTTAAAAATTGATAAAAACCTGTCCTGGTATCCACAATTGGAATCAGTTGCTTCTAGAGCTAGAAAACTGAATTCGCATCTTTTTGCATCTTTAAAAACTACGTAGTTTTACAGATCAAAAATTATTGACTTTCATATATAAAACACTCTTTCAATCGATCTTACTCTATTGCATCGAACAACTTTTCTCATGGAATCATATGTCGCAAATGAAAAAAAAAATAGCCTTCTCCATATCAACTAGTAATGTTAAAATTACCAATTCGTATACGTTTGCCATAAAACCAGGCAAACGTTGTTCAATTTGATCAGTAGAGCCTCATATAAGCCCAAAGTACAACTTTTCAAATTCACCCTGAATAGTCGGTCAGTGCGCATGATATTTATTATCATTACATTTCTTGACTGGGTTCTCTAAGCAATTGAAGTTCTTCAATGCTCAACGATGATTAATTCTGGCAGATACGGTGTATCGGCACGTGATGCTGTTGCGAATGAGGAGGATGTCCTCGACGCCATTGTAGGTAGCCTCCATTGTTGAAGGGTTTGGTTTTTTGTAGGTTGGTAGCTATGTAGGTAAAGCTATTTAATTTATTTAATTAAAAACTATGTTTTAGTAGATGTTTTATTAAAAATTTGAACTTTCACGAATATTAAAAAAGTTATTTTTTTAATAATCCTTAAATATTTTTTTTTTTTTAAATATTCGTTCAAGTTTATATTTTTAGGATAATTATATATATATATATATATATATATTTATTTATATTATTTTATGTAATAGACTGGGTATAGAGCATCTAAATCACTGTAGGAGCAATTGTAGAACAAAGGCGAGGACCAAAAGAAATAGAGTTAAATACAAGTTTGAAAGAAGTTTAAAAAATAAAAATAAATATCATCACGGGTGCCTAACGGCGACCGAAACCTCCTAGACGGCCCCAGGGTACCCAGCGGAGGGGTTTTTAATCCCACCTCGTCGTAGCCGATGGTATGACTCTACACCGAACAAGTGGCTAGCTCGTCGCGATGTTTGTATAGACTCAATAACCTATCTATAAACATCAGTTTAAGTTTACTGAACTACTAGGTTGGGGGCGCTACTTTATATATTAAATAACTAATTAAAAGTTTAGTGTACTTAATTATTATTGTGTGTAACCACTCGATATTCCATTGAGTTACTGAATGAGTTCTTTCTTCTAAAGTAAAAAAATAAACAAGTAAAACATCAAAAAATATGTCCTTCAGTTGATTAAGGACGGCCGTTCAAAGTCGCAAAGGACAAATACGAATTAGACACGCAAAACTAAACACATCTTTATACACAAAAACTACTGTAGTATTTTTCAAGCTTTATTTGAATATTTTTAATTCAAAATAAGAAGAGGAATGTTTCCTCTTCTTATTTTGAATTTAAAATATTAATGTAGGTATCTATATGATTGAATAACATCAATAAATCAAAGTATATAATTTTAAAATAACTCTACTGTAATTTTTTTTTCTTTGTGATAGTCCTCCTTCAAGAGCGGTTATGAAACGGGCAGCTTATTTAAAGACGAAACAGCGAGGATATTAAAATAAACTCGTAATGCAGATTTCGTCTTTGTCGCCCATTTCATAACTGCTCCTCTGTTAATAACCAATTACAGATCCCGTCGCACACCTCCACCAAATATTCCGATTCTTTTACTGTGTCAGCTGCTCGTCAATGGAATTGGCTTCCTCTATCTATAAGACAGGCTCCAACCATCGGTGTAATTCAACGTCTACTCACCACTCATTATCTGAATAAGTAACTACCTATTCATCCTTTAGCATTTTCCGTTTTGATATGTATTATATTGTATGATTTATATAAGTAGTATATTATATATTGTGTGTATATTAAAACTTTATGGCTTTTGCACCCTATGCATTCTCTTTACTCTCTCAAAGGTTAGCTGATAGAAAATGCCTAAGTCATTAAGTTCGCCTATGTACAATTTTATTTTGTGCAATAAAGTATTTTAAATAAAATAAATAAATAAACTGTATCATTTAACCGTCATAGTGGGAGCGATCAACATTCTTTACATGAATAAATGAAAAGTTATTTATTTCACAAAAGCTTATATACTATTGTACTTAGGCGAGCTTAATGCCTTAGGCATTATCTACCAGCTAACCTTTGGGAGATTGACCAAAGACAGGCAGAGTGCTAATTCATGCAACATATAATATAAAATACAAGGATATATAGATAAATTATTAGGTAATATAACAATACATACTGGTATTATAACATTCAATAGTATACATAAACTTACATAAATAATAATATATAGATATATTATACAATCCAGCAAGCATATAAAAGGATCATTTCAACCAACACTGAAAATTTAATAAATGAAAAAAGATTTTTCAAAAGTATAATCTTGGATAGCTATATGCAAATGTCTAATAGGCCAGCCATATAGCTTAGCAACTCTAATTAGGGGAATAACCGTAAATTCTAAATATTCATGAGCAATCAGACAGTCAGTTACCGCCATTCTACATTGTGCTGTTCTGTCTATGTCACATACCACTACATTCCCATACTTTGCCTGTATTGAATAGACCTGCCAACTTTTTTTGGACGGTATTACGCCACGCTTGGCGTTGTATCTGGATGTATTGAGCGCGGTTCCCACTCATGGAAAATAATTTTAGGACATTTTTATGTCAGCTTAGCTTGTCATGGTCTGGGTGTTTATAAAATGTAGATGTCTAGTATGTCTTAGTATCTTTGTTTCTAATATACATAGTACAAAGATAGAGCTTAGTTTATGGTAATAATAATGCGTGAAATATCCAACATATGATTATTATTGCTATTGCGCGATTGACAGGAATGAGTAGCGTGACCTCGTTGAACTTTATTCTTATAAAGTTCAACGACGTCACGCCACTGAATTAAAGTGCGAGCGAGCCGGCAGGGCTCGCTCGCACTTTAATTCAGTGCGAACTGCGAGTTTCTGTGTCTACTATATTATCTATTATTAGTATATATATAACATAGGTCACTTATGCTCGATTTCACCAACTCTAAAGGAGTCCCTAACTAAGTTAAAGGACAGTTGTTTCATAGCAAATATGTCAAAATTCTTATTTAGGGGCTCCTTTAGAGTTAGGGATTATTGGTGAAATCTGGCATTAATACATTAACATAGTTAAAAGTAATATTCACGAGGTATCCAAAAGTTAATACACTTTGTAGAACTGTTGAAAAAAAACATATCTATCAGTAAAATATGTCCCCCCCCCCCTATACAAATAGTAAAAAAATATTTACCATATATACTGGGCAAAATGAATAAATACCACATGTATGGTAGTCGGTAGTCTGCATAGCAAAGATAATTTTTAAAGCAAAATAAGCGTTAAACGCTACGGCAAAATAAAGTTGGTAACTATATATCTCTGTGGTTAGCGCAATTGTTAGCGTTGTAGCAATTTGTCCATTGAACCATTGTTAATGATTATAGAATCGTTACGGGTTTTCTTTTTTGTTCGTACCAAGGTCAATTTTCCTTTTCATTAATCCGTAACTGTAGAGTTAATCGTGGACTGATAGCAATCAGACATAATGGAAATCTAATCTACTAATAGTTTTATATAATAGTATTTAAAAAATGGGTCTAAAATATACACTTAGGGCCCTGGTTCGAATCCCGGTGTGTACCAATGAGTTTTTAATTTTAAAAAAATGTATTTTTGTATATTTGTTTGACATCACCACTATAGTGCATCGGAGAGCACGTTAAACTGTCGTTCCCAGTTTCACTTACTAACTTGTGAAACAGTTTATAAATGGGTCATTGAATTAGTATAAATACTTATAAGTTGTTAAAAATACGTCTTTGTCGCCGCCCATTTTGTACCACCGGCATAGTGGAAGCGATCTATATTGTTAAACAATGTATTGATCGACCCCATTCATTTACTTTTTAGGTCTGCTTACCATCAAATATATACAAAGTCACATGCCGTGCTCCAATAAAATTATATAGGTAGGTATGTATGAATATTTTCCACTGACCAGTTGAAGATTTATAAAGATACTTTTTTATAATTTTTCAATATAAAAACTTAAAGAACATAGACTATTATTATATTCTTTATAAAATAAAAATAATATCATAGGTATAATTAACTTATAATAATAATAAAAAAGCTATCTACTATACCTATATTCTAAGTTTCTTAAGTTTTATTATTGTTAAAATTTATAAACAAGTATCTTTATAAATAATCAACACATTATCTAAGTAATTACCAAGGTAGCACTAGTTAAGGACTCTGCAGTCGACTTAACGCCCATACAAACGTACTTGCAAAAAACTTGCCTGGTAGTCAAAGTTTAGTTACTATATTTATGTTGGTAATTTAGACGAAAAAAAACCCGTTGTGGGTAATAATAGTAGATTTTACAACAATTGCACAAAACGAACCATTTTTATGTGAGCGAGGGCTGATAGTAATGTCGAAGATAAAATGGTTTTGTGGACGAGTTATAAACTCTGTTTTTCACTTCGATTGCGAGAAAATAAAACAGCAGTATAACATAACATTTCTTTAATTAAAATTCTAAGTAAAATTAGTACAGTTTTGAATACTGAAGAAAATTGTTTTATCTCTTAAAAAACACATAAGGCAAATAAATTTGAGTAAATATTATAAAATAACAAATTCTATCAATGAACTTCTTATTGTGTTTGGCTGTATGACTCATTTTCTTTGCCTTAATATAGATACATTTATGAGTAGATACGTTAAAGCACTTGTGCACAAAATTCGATTTTGTACAGCTTATATCCTGCACAAATAAGCACTTTCAGAGCATGAGAAGTAAAAATATATTATAATATAATTAAAAAAATGATTTTTCTGATTAAAAAAACCCCAACACAGAAAGATTAATTAATACAATGACCGACAAAAATATTATTTTAATTCTGCGACAAACAATAGTCGAGTAATACTGGAAGTGTTTTTACCTTACTTTGTATGGTGAACGCAAACTTCGCGATTGCAAATGCAGTGTCCTTAATCTCTATTACTGACTTCTATGTAGTTACGTCATTATACCTATTATAACGTTGCAACTATGCTATAATTATAATTATATAATTATTTTTCTTTGGAAAATGAGACTGCAATGCTTTTTGCATGCGTCGCGTCAAACGGCAGTAGTTAGTTCAGGTTGGTTTTTATATAGCTAACTCTTAATTAACGTGGGTATTTATTTCCTTTACAAATTATAATTTAAATTAAATAATATTTCGCTTCGTCGCTTTTTTTTTTTTTTTTTTTGTTGCTACTGTTCTTAAGATATCAACCTAGGTTAGATGTATGTAGGGTTGCCACATTTTTTGCCTTAAAAACAGACAATGTCCCATATTTTTAAATAAAGACTGAAGGACAATATACTATTCCATAGATATCCATCAAATGATTTATTCAGTTTAAATATGTGGGTGGACCTTATCAATAATTATTGTAGGTAATATCTTTCTGTTTAACGCTATGTATATATTATTACAAATTATTACATTCTAAGGGTTATTAAACCTTCTGTAGCCTGACTGCCGGTTTCTTTTTAATTTAATTATAACCAAATTATAACTATTATAATAGAATGATTTGGAAAAATATATGGCATTAAAAGCTAAAAATAATTATTGCTAAGGTTTACATTTTTTTTTAATCAATAATTGGATTAATAAAATGAGAAGTTTATCGGGCAGCGCTGTCAACTGAAAGAACCTTAAGAAAATTTACCTACAAACAAACGACCTATTCAATATAATAACGACTATATTTCAAAATAAATCACAAATTCTGTCGCCTCCAACTTGCGTATGAGTTCAATATATTCGCGAATGAAAAGCCAAACCTCCATAGAAAACTCTCAGAATGAGCGGTATTTGCACCCAGAGGCAGTATTGCTCAAAGTAGATAAATAATTTACTAAGCTCCAGTTGCACCAAGTGTCCGTTAAAGTAACTATATAAATATAAGTATAAGGAAGGTCTCTATTACTCGCCAGACCGACCGACCGGTCTCGTTAGCATCGTCAAGTGACCTAGGCATGTTTCGGTTTTGGTCTGTGGGTTCACCGGTTTTTAGGAGACTATTCCTTGGATTTCTTGTCGAGGTAGTCTTCTATTAGTGTGGTTACAAAATGGGCAGTTTGACAATAAAGCAGCGTACCTTTGCCGCCGCCCATTTCTTAACCGCATCGTTAAGCCGGCATAGTGGGAGCCATCAGCGACCACAGCTGTTAAACCATAATGTATTGATAGATATCATTCATGAAGTTTGTAGGTATGCTTACTACCAGGTAGATACAAAG
Source organism: Monopis laevigella (assembly GCA_947458855.1). Lineage (NCBI taxonomy): Eukaryota > Metazoa > Arthropoda > Insecta > Lepidoptera > Tineidae > Monopis > Monopis laevigella. The sequence continues at coordinate 10,067,538 of OX381594.1, read as the reverse complement.
TCACATGCCGTGCTCCGTGACTTTGATTCCTGACCTTAAATAATTCTGAGGAATGAGTATTTTAATACTCATCAGTACCCCTAGTGTGAGTTTTCTAACTATTACTTTGCGTTTGAGGTAATTAAAATTTGTATGGGAAATAGTTCAGCGCTCCAAGCGGAAATTTTGAGAACTAGAAATGCGGTCGTGTGATTGGTCAAAATGTTAACGCGGTCGTATAGTTAACGCGAAAGTAAACGTTAAAAAAACTCACACTAGGGCTACAGATAAACTTTTCTAAAACAGACGCTGCGTAAATAACGTTTATGAATACGGGATTAAAACCTAAACAAGTCGAATATAAAATGATTAATTGTGCGCAGTTTAAGTTGACAGATGAATGGATGTATTTTCTAAATATAAACTGGTGTGAATCATTCTATTAATGTCTGCCACAAAGTGGGTTTTCTTATTCGGTTATTTACTTACAGTGTTTTTTAGTTTCATAGTGCACAGAAATACGAGGAATATAGAAGTGAAATTTGTATTGGCCGTTGTAACAAGTAATGTACTTATAAATAGCTTCACAAGTTGATACAGTAAAGTTATCGCGATTGTGGTAATAATCAGGCCTCAGGTTACCTAGCAGAGGGGTTTAATCCCACCCCGTCGTAGCCAATGTTATGAGTCTACTACGAATAAGTGGCTAGCTCGTCGCGATGATTGGATAGACTCAATAACTCACCTATAAACGGTTTCACAAGTTGGTATATGTAGTGAAACTGGGACTGACAGCTAAACGTGCTCTCCGAGGCACTATAGTTGTTAAACAAATGTAACTTACCTACATATTTTTTTATATATTAAAACTCATTGGTACACCCTGGGGTTTAAAGTCTAAATTCTAATCAAACAGGCCACCACGTATATATACGTATGTGGTAATAATAATAATTTATTCATAACAACATTTAAAAAAAAAACTGTTTCACACAAAGGTTAGAACTCTTGATCTAAGTATTTATATTGTATCGTTGTTTCTGGTATATCTGGCACATAGTACAAGCCTAGACAAGTTTGTGACAAGAGCAATATGTGTAAATTGTCCAACAAAATATTACTATTATTTATTTTTTAGTCTACGGTTTAACTAACTGACAAGTAATTATAAATTAGCTAAATAGTTTATTAGCGACCTACTATTTAGGAGTATTATTTTAGAAATTTTCGCAATGAGTTCACTCACGTTCGCTTTTTGCATAAAATATCCTAATTTTTCGTTACGAGATCGTTTTGTTTATGCTTTTATTGTAATGAGTTATATATGCCAATGAAAAATGAACATGAACCTATCTATACTCACAGAATCTTCGATTAAACGTATTTTAAAATTGTGTATGAGACAAATTAGTAGTATATAGTATCGAGAGTTTTGCCACTTCTAATTTTTAATTATGTCTGTGTAAACGTAGATATATTGAACATTGAAAGCAAAAGTAAAAGTGTATTTAATAAAGTATTGTAATTATAATGCTATTCATTGAAGTATCGGTGAAATAGAAATCTAATTGTCTATTTTTTCTCTCATGTATAGATATTTATTGAATTGTTTTTTTTTTTAATTTCTCTATTGAGATATGTACATGCTCTAACGATTTTGTGTTAAAGGTGTCAATACATTATACTTGGATATAGATAGAATAGGATTTATATTTTTGTATTAATAATATAAAATATAATATATATAATCCATGGGTACCTACATACATTCGCCCGATAAAAAGGTGGAATGCCTTGCCTTCGTGCGTTTTCCCTTCTTCCTTTAATCCAGAGTCCTTTAAGCGAGGAATAAGTTTCGAGAGTCCTGCTCTATTTAAAAAAAAATAAAAAAAATACATGCTGACTTTGAAAGGTTCTACTTTAGCACAGAATAAATAATAGTACAAGTTATTTCTTCTATAGTAGTTATTATTTCTCTTATAGCTAATATGAGGTTCTACTGATCAAATCGGACAACTTTTCCCATGAAACCTTGTGCCGCAAATGAAAAGTTGCAAAGGAAAAGTTATTCGATTTGATCAGTAACTTTTCAAATTCACCATGTATTACCATGACGGGTGCCTTAAAGGTTGCTGCGGCGCCCGAGACTGTCTAGCAAGACGACCCCAAGGTACCCCGCAGCAGTAGCGGATTTACAGATTTGTCGGCCTGTCTATGCAAACCTTGCCGCCAGTAGACTACTTTAGCGAACAGACATGTCACTTCCATAAGCAAATTTGCCTCTCCGTGGCACGAAATTGGTGCCTCAGATCCATAAAATATAGTTGTTAACAAACTATACTTTACTGAACTGAGGTAAAAAAAAAATTTTTTTATTGAAAACTTTTTGGTTTACATACACTGATAGGGTTTGAGCCAGGGACCATAGCAAAGTCTAAGCTGAATTCTAATTTATTTATGTAATATGCAATTTGACTTCCACAGTAAAAATATGTTTTTTCGGAGACTCCTGCATCGATTTCTTGTCGGGGTGGTAGTCTACTTTCATAATTACGAAACGAGTAATTAATTTGACAATAAAGCAGGGAGGATATTGAAATAGACTCGTAATTCAAAAACGTCTTTGTCGCCGCTCATTTCGTAGCCGCTTCTTTTAGTCAGCATAGTGGGAGCTATCAATAATTTTAAACAATAATATATTGATAAAACCCATTCATTGACTTTGTATGACTGCTTACCATGAGGTTGATACAAAGTCACATGCCGTGCTCCAATAAATGAGCAATATGGAGCGCTTACATGTGGTGCCATACTTCTTAATTTTCCGATTTGACAAAACAATATATTTACACTGTTCAAGATACATAGTTTGGGTTTAAAACAACATATAATTCAACCACATACCTATGTTAAATACATATTTTTTTGTGGCCCTATCCGTCATACAAAAAAAAACGATCTCCTATATTTATAGCAAAAGTTTCGTATAAAATTGAAAGTAATTGCTAACTTGTTACTGCATCAAGATAAAATATATATCGCAATTAAAACAGTTCCAATGTCAAAATGTATGTACATTATACGACCATTAATGTATAAATGTACACACACCTTGTCTGATTCATACATTTCACACATAATGTGTACTGGGAAATGCAAACATACCGAGTTGAATCGACACTAATTAAAATTGTAGTTAGTGTAGATTCACACCTCGCACATGGTTGCTTAAAAATTTTTGAGGGTGACCAAACTTTTTGTTTTAACAGTAATATTTATTTTATGTGGGTAATTTGGTTAGACTGTAGACTTTAAAATACTAACTTTTTTATTTATTTATTGGAGCACGGTTTGTGAATTTGTATCTACCTCGTGGTGAGCAGACCTACAAAGTCCATGAATGGAGTCAATCAATAATTGTTCTTAAACAATACTAATCGCTTTCACTATTACGAGTATATTTTAATATACTCGCTGCCTTATCGTCAGTTCAACCATCAATTTCGTAATCGCACCCTGAAAGGAGACCTCGACAGTAGTTTTTTTTGTTTACATTATATAGTATATTTCATATTATCTATTATTTACAATGTAGTTATAACATCCCTCCACCATTTCCAAATTCACAACATACATATTCACACACATACACTTACACAACACACACTTTCCGTTTTATTATGATTTGTAATGATAATAGGATCTTAAAAGTTTGGTAATATTTTTAAATTGTATTATACTTATGTGTTTAATATTGTAACTAGCGCCCCACCCCGGCTTCGCACGGGTGCAATGCTGATACTAAATACACTACAGAAAAACTGTGAACGTTGTATATAAAAACATAGCGGCCCGCTCCGGCTTCGCACGCTATTTATAGGCACGCTCTTGCCGCACCGGGCGGCCGGCCGGTACCGCCGCAAACGCTACGTCCCGCAATTTTTAAATCTGTAATATCTTCGAAAATATTCACTTAAATCATACGGTGTACGGGCCATATAGATCTATATTAAATGAACAAGGTATTTAATTGGTTAAGGATTAATGCTGTATTGGTTAAAATCGCTTCGAAAATTAGCCATTATTTGTCGTAAAAAGTAAATGACAAAAAAAAGTTATTGTGGGTTATCCATAAGACATATACCATCACGGACTTTTCTGTAGACCTTTTCAATGTGTACAATACTTAGTACATTATTTTGATAAAACTCGTAGGGTTCAGCCTGCGTTTGCAATGTAAGCGGAAAAAATGTAATTATTTACGACATCACATTAGAAACCTCAAATATAATAGTACTTCTCCACTATTTAATGGATGTTATTATACATATAAACCTTCCTCTTGAATCACTCTATCTATTAAAAAAAACCGCATCATAATCCGTTGCGTAGTTTCAAAGATTTAAGCATACAAATGGACATAGGGACAGAGAAAGCGACTTTATTTTATACTATGTAGTGATGTGCTGTTGATTTTTGTTGTTAGTAAATTAATAAATAAACACTGCGACGAGGTGGCCACTTGTTTAATGAACATTAATAATTTGACCGAATGGAACAAAGCTCTACCGCTGGGCCCTGTGACCGTCTAGGATGGCCCTAAGGGCGGCCATAGAAAATAAATATTACATGCATGCATATTATGATTTTTTCGGCGTATTATTTTTGCCTAGTCTACAATTACGTTTTCCCATACTGATAAAAAAAAATGTTTAAACAGAAATTACTTGTTTGCAATTATTACATAAAATATCAGATCGCTGTAAGTTTGTATATCTTAAAAGCATGATCAGAGAAATCATAAGGTTAATGTTGTACTTTTAATAAATCTAATATAGTGTTGTAATATTATAAGAAAAATCTCTATAAATGTGTTTAATGGCCAGCAGGCCTATATTATATATATTATCTAAGGCCTAAATACGCTCGACTTTTTATTATCTCTTAATATACCTAAATTGAATAATAATTTCTTAATGGTTAAAAATGGTTATAGTAATTCGAATCTTAAGGTTTGATGTTAAGGTTTCTATTACCTAAATACATGTTTTTTAAAAGCTGAGCGTATTTATAACGGCACATAATCGCAGTCACACGTGTCATCCGAAAACATTAACTTATTGTCACCCTAGTCATTTAGTAGTATTTCTTTGAGTCCGTGGGATATTAAATTTGGAGGTCTTAATATAGAAGTCACGAAGCGAAGGTCCATGTTTACTTTATATGCACCTTGTAGCTTGACTTTTGGAATTCGTTAGGACAAAATGACAGGAAACTGTATCGTGTATGGGTAGCATTATGTTAAGGCACTGTAAGATTCAAAATATATTATAGGTAAAATTGTAAGTAAGCTTAAAAAAATGTGCAAATATTATATTGGTAATAATCTGAATTATAGTAATTTATATTTCGTTTATAAAATAAAAACTTTAATAAATTAATAGTACTTTAATTTTATAATAAACTCTACGCCTCCGTTTCACTATACCAACTTGTGAAACTGTGTCTAAACAATGACCGACAAAAATATTATTTTAATTCTGCGACAAACAGTAGTCGAGTTTTACTGGAAGTGCGAAATCTTATTTTGTAAAAAATCGCGATTGCGAATGCAGTGTCCTTAATAAATCATTCAAACCAAATGTATCTACTAGAAAACTACTAGTTATTTGTATTGCTTAGATAGTATATTTAATTTATAATTAGTAGATACAAAATCACATGTCGTGCTCCAATAAAAAAAAAAGTAATTGACATCGGCAGTTTGTAAACCAATAAAGTTTGAAATTGATCATAAAATTTTAATATTTTATGGATTTTGTTCTTGACTGTACACAAACACACAGTATTTTTATCTCTGCTGTTTAATTATCTTAGCGTGCAAGTACTTAATTAATTACAAGATTCAATTGTTAAAGAGTGTACTTAGCGATTACGTCACTATTTTATGAATCGCTTTGTTCTTAAATACACGCAAGCACACTTCAACAACTTACTTCAAATTACAACTTTACGACATAGGAATACAGTTCAATTTGTATTGTTGTACGCAGTTAAATCAATTGAAGATATACTTTACGAGTTGTTTTAAAAAAGAACTGTATTTTAAAGGAGTAAGGTTCCATTTGTATTATTATGAAGGTGTAGTTAGATCTGTTTGAGATAAACACGAATGCTGAATGGACTTAATATTACACAATAAAGAATAAATGCATGTCATGCACAGATTTCACTGCTTTGGCAATTTTTAAAAGTGTAACATAGTAATAAAAAGTACCTACAACATTACACACATATTGCCCTGGTCACAAACTTAGCCATAAGCTTGTACTATGTGTGCCAGAAACAACGATATACCTAATACATATTATATTTTATAAATGTATGTATATACGTGGTGGCCGAGTTTGTTTAGACCTTGGACTTAAAAACACTTAGGTCCCTGGTTCGAATCCCGGTGTGTACCAATGAGTTTTTAATTAAAAAATGTATGTACATTTATTTGACAACACCAGTATAGTGCCTCGGAGAGCACGTTAAGCTGTCGGTCCCGGTTTCATTATATGTACTTACCAACCTGTGAAACTGTTTATTATTATTTATTATTGAGTCTATTCAAAACATCGCGAGGAGCTAGCCACTTGTTCGGTGTAGACTCATACCATCGGTTACGACGAGGTGGGATTAAAAACCCTCCGCTGGGTACCCTGGGGCCGTCTAGGCGGTCTCGGGCGCCATAAGGCACCCGTGGTGATATGTATGTAGGTATGTATATTTTATAAACAACCAAACAATGAACCAAATATCTACGGAAAAATATACCAACCCAGGTAGCATTTTGACGTCCCTACCCAAGCAGCAAGCAAGCGTTTTCAACATCAATATACCAGCGCAATAAGAACTATAAGTTCCATTAGAGCCGTAAAAGAGTTTTAAAAGACGCTTTTGACTTTATAATTACGGTTTGTTATTTAGTATACAGCCCAAATTTTATAAGGGCTGTATTAAGTGTTAGACAAAAACTTTAGCATTTTAAAAAGAATACAAAAACACTACTGCACAACTTTAAACATCTTTTTACACTAAACACTGTTTTTTATCATTAAAGCTGTATAAAGACCTTATTAAGCACCTGAAGCTGACTTATTAAAGCCTAAAGTGTTTTTATAGTATCACTATATGTTTTTATCTGTACAATGGTACATGCTAAATTTAAAATAAAACTTATATTTAAAGTGTAACTCTACGCTCTTGTAAAGACATTGGTCCTATGACTTATGTATAGTGGGGTGTTAAAATACTTCAAGAATAAATTGCAGCTATAGTACAGATTTTAGTCAGCTTTACTTTAATTGTTGTGCAAGTTCGAGTAAAATGGAAAATAAATCTACATGGAAAAAATAAAACGATCTGGTGCTATTTTGGTTTCATACGATCGTATAGAATGCCTTTTTATGTAACATTTAATTATGGTCCAACCGGCGAACGGCCTCGAATTTTCGTCTTTGACAAATCTAGCGATGTCAACTCGTTTTTTTGGCCATCTTAACTCTCCTTTTGTTCCCCATCGGTTAGGTATTATGCAGAGATTTTTTTCCCTTTCTCTACAGTTTTCACAATTTTAAACGGCAATTTCTGAAAAATAAAATAAAGTAAATAAGTTACACAATAATTCATGTATAAATTAAACACAGATAACAATTTATGTTCTACTAGCTGACCTACGCAACTTCGTCTGTCAGACGTGTCTGTTCTTCGCACATTAAAAAATAAAAAGACTAACACAATAAAAAGAAAAACAAAAATTAAAAAAATATACCAGAAAGAGAAAAATTTGCATCTTAAATAAGTTTTGCTATATGCCATATTAAGAAATAGGCAAATATATAGTCGCTAATCGATGAAAAAAAGTAAAAAAAAAAGGATTATAAAAAATCGTACGTTTTCCGTACGATTTCGATGTTTCGATCGTACTCGCGTAAAATCATAAAAAAATCGTACAAATACAATTTAAATCGTACAAATGGCAACCCTGTACCTCGCTACCGCGCCGTCCCTCACATGACCGCCCAAGCCAAGCTCTCAAAAGGAATAAATTTTCCCCGTTTTTGCAATATTTTTCATTGATGCTCCTATTAGTCGTAGCGTGATGCTATTTTCTTTTTCATCCTTCGTCACTTGTGAAACGGAATTCTTTTGCTCACTTACTGACAAAGTAAATTTCAATATAAAATATACAATAAGAGAGGTTTTTTCACATCTTTAACGTATCTCTAAAATTCAAAGTGTATGGATATTCATTATCTACCTTTTTTTTTTAAGAATTACAAGATATGAAAATTATCAATTAAACCTCTTGAACGATAAAAATATTCCATTAAACAGCTAAAAAGCAGCTTATAGCTGACTAAAAGAATCCGTAACAAACTACTTACAGCTATTTAGATTATAATGCTTTTAAAATATCTTTTAGGCTGTTTAAAAAATTATCGCCATTTTCGATAATTAAAAACAAATTTATTAAATATATAACTAAAATTTCATGGTCGGTGATGAACGTATTAGTATCTTTTAGAATAAAACATAATCGGTGTTGAATATCACATAAAATATTTTAAAATCAATTTTGATTGTACCTTAAAAGCAATTGTACTTACCGTATTTAGAACAAATCCTTATTAATATAATCTTATTGTTTTGAGGGCGCGTTAATATTTTCACTTAAAATGTATACCATAACACAAGAAATTTTATTCCGCACTGAAAATTTACGAATATCAACAACTTTCAAGTCTTATTAAACATGTACACTTTACAATTATGATAAAATTATGTCGCCATAATATAATTTTCTCTTCATTATTTTTACATTTATTCTCTTTAAAAACTTTTTTAAATCATTTTTTGTTACAAAATACTTACAAAAGAATAATTAAAGATTTAGGGTTTTATTGTACATATAATAACAGCGATAAAGCAGCTTTTAAACAGCCTCTTCTTCTTTACTTGTACAGCTACTATACAGCTTTAATAACTATTAAAGCTGTTTATTTTGGGGCCCAATTTGTGATTATAAGGTCTGTTTAAGTGCTTCTAAAACCTTTATACAGCCTAATTAAACGCTTTTAGTATAAAAGGCAACTTAAATGCAGCTTCTATAAAGCTTGAGTGCTGCTTGGGTATGACGTCAACTTAGTGTCATTCTCGACATAATTGACGTCATAGGGACGTCGAAATGCTACCTGGGAATAGTACAAGCCTAAAGGTGCGCTTACACGGCCAACTGAAATTGCTCAATTCTAAGCAATAATAGTCAATTATGACGTCACGACCACATCAAGCAATTTACTGCAATACGAAATAACAGTGATCTTGGTCTATGTAGAGCCACATCGTACTGAGTAACACGGATCTATATAGAGCAACTAGGTAACACATTAGCAAAAAAAAGCTCCTCCGTAGACTAGTGGTTGCCTTTGGCGGTGTTTTCGGAGCACGTGAGTTCGATTTTGATGAGGTTTTACTGGCTTTTATTATTAACATAAGCTTAATTATTATTATTACAGAATTGTTATAATTTTTTACTTTTATTTTGAATAATTAAAAAAAAAAAAAAAAAACTATTATTAATTATATTTAGAAAAAAAAATGACTAAAATTTCCAATCTGGATATTTGGATAGTTTTTTTAATGTCAGCGGATGACTAAATTTCACTGAGATGTCAAAATTGTCATCGATTTCCAAAGTTCGTATTTTTTATCTCATCGGGGGATTAAAAAAATATCATACCTATGATATCATTACGAGTGCCTCCTACCACTCGTAAATAAAGTCACCGATGAGCTGTTTGTTTGTTATGAAATGTATTACAAACAATATTTTCTTCCTTTAACGAAACGTATATGACACTACTTTTGATAAATCATTGTTATCGGTGATATTTTTGTCACTAATGTTATCAATGTCATCGGTCAAAAAATCTCACTCCTGGGCAATATGTGTGAAATGTCTCACATATCCTTTTATTTTCGGTCTCGTTACCATACAGATGCAAAAACTGTCAAGTGACCTAGGTCACTAAACCGAAACAGGACTAGTCCTGTTTCGGTTTTAGTCTGTGGATTCACCGGTTTTCAGGAGATTACTGCATAGATTTCTTGTCGAGTTGGTAGTCTCCTTTCAGGGTGCGGTTACGAAATGGGTGGCTGATTTGACGAAAAGGCAGCGAGTATTTTAAAATACAAAAAAAAAAGCCGACATAATGGAAGCGATCAATGTTGTTTAAGAACAATTATTGTTTCACTCCATTCATGCATGAACTTTGTAGGTCTGCTCAACACCAGGTGGATACAAAGTCACATGTCGTGCTCCAATAAAAAAAAATACTAATAATTTATTTAATTTACTTTTAAAAATATATTAAACAGTTCTAGGTACGGTAGTAAGTTTATTAATGTCTTTTTAAAATAGTCTGTTACTTTGCAACATTGTCTTCTTCAGAGTCGTACTTTAAATATAGCCTTAGTTCCTGCGAAGCCTTCTTGTATGATTATCAATCGTGTTTTAACAATTCAATTGTTCTTTGAAAAATGTTTTATGAATAGAATTAGCTTTTACGACGAAGTTAGTGAATAAAAAATATAAGTTAAGTGTAAAAAAGTTAACATCTGTTACAAAATAATCAAAAAGTGTAAAATATAAATCTTATTAATAGAGTAATGGTGCCCGCAAATTCTTAACCGTGTTTATTTATTTTATTTTCTATTTTTTTAATAGATACCTACCATTACTATTATATTATACATACATATCTTCACGGGTGCCTTAGACCGCCTAGACGGCCCCAGGGTACCCAGCGGAGGGGTTTTAATCTCACCTCGTCGTAGCCGATGGCATTATTCTACACCGAACAAGTGGCTAGCTCGTCGCGATGTCAAAACATCGCGACGAGCTAGCCACTTGTTAACCCATCTATAACTATTAACAGTTTCACAAGTTGGTATAGTGAAACCGGGACCGACAGCTTAACGTGCTCTCCGACGCACTATAGTGGTGTAGTCAAACAAATGTACATAATTTTTTTAATTAAAAACTCATTGGTACACACCGGGATTCGAACCAGGGACCTAAGTGTTTTTAAGTCCAAGGTCTAACCAACTCGGCCACCACGTATATTATATTATTTTTAAGTAAATATGTAACTCATGACTACCGTACCCGCCCATTCATAAAATAGATAAAACCCATAAACAGTTTAGTAAGTTCTTACCTAATACTAGCACTTTATACGTAAAAATTTTTTTTTTCAAAAAGTTTATATAAAATGGTAAATAATTTAATGCAGTTTGATGTTAATAAAATATACCCATCTTTAATTCATATAACATTTCTTTATATCTGGTGTATTAAAAAACTTTTACCTAGGAGATTCTTAAAACACAAAATCCTATCTATATCTGTCTCAATCAACTCCCTGTATATCGAAATATAATATAATATACACCATTTTACCGATAGAACTAATATTCTATTCATAAAAAAACTGCATATAAATCGGTCCAGTAGTTTTTAAGTGATGCACCGACAGCAAACATAATGACAGATACGATTCTAAAAATAATTAATAGATTTTTGTTCTATTTAGAGTCAATCCCGCTATTTTTTACAAAATCAGATTAATGGACACATTTTTTTCATTTACACTTTTATTATATGTATTTAAAAGGGTAGTATAGTATTAATAAATAATTATAATTTAATTATAAAAATAATTTTAGTAGGAGCTATATTATGGAAGCTAAAAAAGCAAGCTATCCATAACGTGAGGATTACGCATAACGGGAAATTGTTAAAAAATTAAACAAATTTTATTATGTTAAAAAAATTGAAAAGGTTTTTTTTTATTATACATTTCTCATGAACAAATACACACATCAAAAGTGTCTAGGGATCAACATATATTTTTGCAATAACTTTTCTCCTGATTGATATTCATTAAAATTTTTTTTAAGGATTGATCAAATAAAATGTTTTCGTTTGTCTACAGTAACGATAAACCAAGTCACCTTTGCATCAGTAAAAAAAAATGCCATTTTCCTAATAAAGGGATTTTTGACATTTGAACCACTAACATTAAAGTTCGAAAAAAAGACTGAAATAACAGTTTTTTTTTTAATTTTATTGGGTAACTTAAACAATTAATAATCCGTGTTTCTACCGCGAACACTAACAACACAAGAACATCGGTTTGGCATACTCAAAATGAGTTCATACAAATCACGCTGTGGAATGGCCGCCCATGTTCGTTGCAACAACAAAAAAAGGTCTTCTTGCGACTGGATACCCTCCATATTCGGCAGAGCTCTTCTCTGAAGAATATCCCATGCATGCTCAATCGGGTTCAAGTCTGGCGACTGAGCAGGCCAGGGCAGGACATTGATGTTAGCTGCGGCGAGAGTCTGTCTTACAACTCTTGCGGTGTGCGGTCGTGCATTATCATGCATTAACTGAAATAAGGGACCGATATGCACTTGTAGAGGAACGATGACGTCTGATACAACCGTCTCAGCATAAATTTGAGCGTTGAGGTTGCCTCTGATCCAAAGCAACTCAGTTCTTCCGCCGATCGAAATACCCGCCCATACCATGATGGTTCCACCACTATAAGGATGGACTTCCTGGCAGGATTTTAATCGCTGTTGGCGTCCAGGGGTTCTCCAGTGTCGTATACGTCTTGTATCCGGCCTCATACCAAAACGAGACTCATCAGAAAAGCACACGAAACGCCATTGTTCTTCTGTCCAATTTCTGTGTTCAAGAGCCCATTGATATCGAGTCCTACGATTGTGCATTGCTATAGGTGGTACCCGTAGCGGTCTTCGGGAATGAAGGTTTACTTCATGCAAGCGGTTTCTGACTGTTTGGTCGCTAATTAAGTTCCCTGAAGAGCGATGAAGGCTCACGGCTAACATCATGGCGGTTATTGTTGGAGCTCTTCGAGCTGTGATTTGAATGTATCGGTCTTGTCTCCGTGTGGTGCAGCGATACCGTCCTCCATGGCGCTCAGCCACGGTACCAGTGGTTCGGTAACGTGTCCAAAGTCGACTGATTACACTCTGACTTGTATTCAGAGCTAAAGCCACAGTACGTTGCCGGGAACCAGCTTCTATCATTCCCACGGCTCTGATCATTTCTTCCCTGCTTAAATGACGTCGCCGCTCCATAATAACGTTGGTTTTAATCAGTAGTAGGGAAACAGTAGCACTAATAATGTCTTCAATGCGTCTTATGTTTTTATAGGGAAAATATTGACAGCTGATTTTCATCTTTTACTCGAATTTGATTGACAGTTCCTGTTTTAAATTATAAAATGCACCAAAAATGATCCATATAAATTTATAAAATCATAAATTTATTACAAAGCCACATCTCAATCACAAGAAATCCGCATAAAAATGCTTGATCCCTAGACTTTTTTGATGTGTGTATTATGATGATTTTAAATAATAATTAAATTCTTTGAAAGTATTTTTTTTTATATTCACTTTCGCGAAGATTTTTCAGGTTTCTACAATTTATTCAATAGTTCGACGCTATCTCAGACTCAATTACCATTTGTTATACATTTACAAAAGATTTATACATTTACTCTATTATAATTTTTTAATTTTATAGTGACGCTTATGAATCTGAAAACGTGACATTTAGGCGTCCTGAAACTTTCCTCGGGGATACCGGGAAACAACGACCTTTGACATTATTATTAGTAATATTTTGTAATTATAAACAACAGATTTACTAATTTATTTATCAAATAATTAATAATATTTTTGGTATTTTTTCAGGTAATCAATCACCTTGAAAGGAAATAATGAATGGTATGAATTTAATTATATTGGCCGACATTTACGCCTATTATTATAATGATTTATTAAGCCGGAATAGTGGGAGCGATCAATGTTTTTATATAATATGTATTAACAATATATTGAACGACGGATTCATGGATTTTGTAAAACTACTTACTTACTATCAGGTAGATGCAAAGAGACAGTACATTGTTTAACAATATTAATTGTTCCTCTTATGCCGGCTAACGTCTATTTATTATTATATTTTAACGTATATGCATTACGAGTCTATTTTAATATCCTCGCTGCTTTATCGTCAAATCCATCCACATCCACCTTGATAGTAGACTACCACCTCGACAGGTAATCAATCCGTAGTCTCCGGAAAACCGATGGACCCACAGACTAAAACCAAAATAATACTAGGTCACTTGACGGTTTTTGCATCTATATGACGGTGGTAATTTTTTCAATTTTCAAAAATAGTTATTCCATTGATGGTTTCTTATGTAATAACGTTACCTTTATACGTAACAAAACCTCATTGTAGAGCGTCCTAGTGTTGTTATATGTAATGATGATTGAATGAATGATATTAACATAGGTATAAATACTAGGTGATAAGTATTGATCGAGGTATTTCCATATTGGTACTTGTAACCTTTGACAAACTCCAATGAATAATGTAACTACAATTAGATACTACTTGTTGCTAAGCATAAAACTATAGCTAGAAAGATCATAAGTTTTTTGCAGTAATAGTTTTATGATAAAATATGTCTTCTTTGTGGTCCCCTATCATACGATAAAATAGCATATTGTATTTATTAAAGCTACTGTTGTACCTATTTATTATAGCTACTGTTACATTTATTACATCTACTGTTGTTTTATTACAGCTACTATATTATTTATTATAGCTACTGTTGTTTTATAATAGCTAATGTTGTATTTATTATAACTATTGTTGTATTTATTATGGCTATAAATATCATCACAGACGCCTTACGGCGCCCTCCTAAGCGCCCTCAGAGTACCCAGCGGAGGGGTTTTTAATCCCACCTCGTCATAGTAAATTTATTATATCTACTATTGTATTTATTATCGCTACTGTTGTGTTTATAATAGCTTTTGTTATATTTATTATAAATAATTAATTATAGCTACTGTTGTATTAATTATAGCTGCTGTTGTATTTATTATCACTACTGTTGTGTTTATAATAGCTACTGTTGTATTTATTATAACAACTGTTGTATTTATTATAGCTACTGTTGTATTTATTATAGCTGCTGTTGTATTTATTATTACGATTACATTTTTATTTACATTCTACAGTTATTACAGCCCTCATTAATATCCTCGTGGCAATTTTGTTTGGTGTTGTAATTTTTTTATTATATTGCTGAATTGTATTATATTTGTAGTTAAGTAGTAGGTATGGTTATTATGGTGAATTATCTATATTTTGGTATCCATGACAATATTAAAATTGTTCTGAATCTGCATATTTCACTCTCTCAAACGGATAGCATTAAGCTCGAAAACACCAACAAATTTTGTAAATCTCTTCTTTTTTTATATCAAATATCGAAATTAAACGCACGTTATTAAAATGTTGACCTTGCGGGAGTGAAAAAAAATAGCTAAACATGTATTCAGCTGGGTTGCTATATATGTTTTGCTACATAACCAACTAGTATAAGACTAGTTAGTGAGCAACTTCATTTACAGTTATTTTAAACTTTTAAAATAAATCGTTTTATTTAAAACTTGAATGTGGAATTTCATAGTCTCTCTTTCATTTCAGATCCTTTCGATTGCAATCATAAAAATATAGGTTGTTCTTTTTTCAGATTTTTATAGGTTTGATTCTTGATTCAGGCAGGCGTTTTTTTTTATAATATCTGTGAATGTAGTTCTACCTATTTAAAAAAATGCCCCTATCTTTTCCCTCCATGTAGTATAGTCGTGGGGCACCATGCATACGTAGAATCGAATATAAAATCTTAAAAAATAGTGACACCGGACGTATTATATGAGGTAGGTTAATTTGCGCTGTCTATTTTGAATAATATTTTCTGTTCTTTGGATCTCCTCTTTACCTATGAATTAATAATAAAATACACAGCTCTAGTGTTAATGGCATTTTGATTTTATGTTTATTTTTGTTTGTATTTAAAACAGTATTGAAGTTTTGTTTAGAAAAAAATATATATTAGATAATTGCAACACAATTTCTTTATTCAAGGAAATTCATGCCGTTGTCTATTTGAAACGGGAACTATTTTTGTAAGGGTTTATTTTACGGTTTAATAAAAACTGAAACTATTTCGAATAAATTTGTTAATTAATATCTAGCTATAATATATATCTAGCAAGATAAACCTAAATATACATGGTAACCTTTAAAGGTTGTATTTTGTACTAAATATGAAGCTCTATAGAAAATAATATGGCTTCTCCATATAAATTGGTTATATTAAAATTACTAGTTTGTACAGTAAAAGACAATTTTATTTTTATTTGCGACACAATCTTCCATGGCAAAAGTTGTAAGATTTGATCAGTAGAGCCCAAACTACAACCTCCCAAAGGTCCCATTTAGGTATATAACGTAAGTAATATAAGTAATATTTTTAGGTATGATTTAAACACACCATTGTTAATCTATATTAGCACGAAATTGTAATGCAAACTCAATAATACTTTAAGAGATTTTTACCAACTAACGTTTCAAAGGAAAACACATATATTGTAACTAATATAAAAACATCCATACCTACATAAACGAAACATGGTAGGTACTATTCCATTGCCTAAAGGAAAGCTAATCATAATACACTACTATTAGGTAGATGCAAAGTCACGTGCTTTAATAAAAAAAAAGATAACACGTATAACTATCCCACTGATATCTCTATTAAAATTCATCCCATGTATTCCCCTACTAAAAATTCATACTTACGTTCTTAAAATTCAAACCATTACTTACGAATTAGTTTTAGTTAACTGTATAGTAAACGTTAAAGTATTATGTTTTGAGAACGAGAGAAAAATACTCACACAATCACTACAATATAAATGTGAATAATACAGATTTCTAAATAGTCTAAGAGCCTGTGTATACCATAGATCCACGACATAGTATAAGAGCTGAAAGTTTAATTGCGTAATGTCCGTAACAGGGGTAGAAAATGAACAGGTTATCGACTTTGGTAAAACAGGTAGCTAAGAAGTATAAAATTGCTACCAAAAGTCGTCAAAGTATAAAGTGTAATTATGGTTTTTTTATTTTCTTCGGAATAATATTAGAAATTACGTCATTCATTGCCCAAAACTTCAAGGCACCTTCCTCTTGCCTGACTCTTCTTATTAAATCAAGAATGTGAAAGAAACAGACTACATATCCTTGAGTAAAAGTAGAGTGGAAAATACGACTTAGTATGCAGGGGACCCCCCTCAATGTTATTGAGATAAAGTATCTTCTGTATCTTACATTCTTTCTTGTTTTGACATTTGTTGAAAAGAGACATACTTGACAGAATATTAAGTTTGTAGCATATTTTATAAATACTGTTCATACACTATTTCCATCTTACCAAACTACCAAAAATAGGTATTCAGGATATATATAAATAGGTATTCTGGTCATGGTGGTAGTCTCCTTTCAGGAGCAGTTACGAAATATGTGAATGAATTGATAATGAAGCAACGAGGACATTTCAAAGTTGACTTAAATAACAAAGTTTTGCACGATCCCATTCAAGGACTTTGTAGGTCTAAGTATACTTACTTTACTTTGTAAACTTGCCATCACCATCAATAAAAAAAACAACTATAAAATTCCAATCCAAATATTTTATCTGACGCACATCTCTTTTGTTTTATATGCACGTATACTTTTTATGCCTAACTTATTGTCTTACTTAATTTATGGTAATGAATTCTTAAAACAATGTCGTATATGTTTTGCACCAAATTTTCTTTTATATACTTTACTTCTATTAGCATTAGAGCTCAATTTTATTTGTAAAATGTTTTGTCCTCAACTAGTAGTGAGTCATGGCTACTATAAAAGGTACGAATCTCTTCATCATTTGCTCCAGTTTTGAAACAATATGGCGGACTATGGATGGAGTAAATTTCGCAAAGTTTTCACGCAATGTTGCCATCTGGTTTACTATTTTACCATTTCCGGCGATTGTTATGCTTACCTATTGCAACTAAAATACTCGAAAGTTAGATTTACTCAGTTTGTATGTATTCTAGGAGTAAGAAATGATCTCTTACTCCTAGAATACACATGCAGATTTTGTGGTAAGAAGCCCGAATCCATGCGGCACCTACTGTGCGACTGTAACGCTAGGGCCATCCAAAGAATCAAATACGTAGGACAGGCTAATCCAGATCCAGAAATCTACAGGCTAACCGACCTTAGTGATGTCCTTAAATACGTCAACAACATATTTGGGGACGGTACTGAGGTTTGTGGTCAATAGGGAACACACAAAAGATCCCAAAGGGTCGAAGTGTTTTAGATTGATGTCAACCCCAAAACCAATAAGATAAAAATTAACTATCTCGTTAACCAATAATTCTCCACCAAATAGGATCGTTTTATTTTCGGAGGCTATCAAAATAAGTTTATTTGATTGGTCAAAAAGTTAATGCAGTAATTAACTCACAAAATTAAATACATTTAATTCGGTTCGTTAAACAAATACAATTACTTTCGTTTTGGTTTTCCCAAAATATAGAAGCCAAGGTCTCTATAGACCATACAGCCTAGTCTTCGGTTATAAACCATAATTTATATTTATAGTTATAAATATTTAAATTGATATTGCTAAAAAAAAATCTTGAAAGTTGATGTTCCTGTTACAATAAAATATTGTACCTACCTACTTAAAAAGTGTTTTTTTTTTAATTAAATGGCACCGAAACAGCGAAAACATTCTTATGATGTATTTTTTTTTTTTTTTTGGAGCACGACATGTGACTTTGTATCTACCTGGTGGTGAGCAGACCTACAAAGTCCATCAATGGGGTCAATCAATAATTGTTCTTAAACAATATTGATCGCTCCCACTATGTCGGCTAAATTCGACAATGACGAATTACATTACGAGTATATTTTAATATACTCGCTGCCTTATTGTCAATTCAACCATTTCGTAACCGCACCCTGAAAGAAGACTACCACCTCGACAAGAAATCGATGCAGTAATCTCCTGATAACCGCTAAACCCACAGACTAAAACCGAAACATGACTAGGTCACTTGACGGTTTTTGAATCTATATGGTTGGTGGTAACGAGACCGGTCGGTCAGCCTAACGAAGTTATAGAGACCTTCCTCCCACCTAAAAAAAACTGTTCTTGGTTCTTTATATTTTCATTCTAATGTGTATTGCATAAACAGTTTACTTTCTTGGTAAAATATTTCCTGTCATTTTCTCGTGCGTGTGATAAATGGAACACAACTCAATTCCATTGTTTCTGGTTTCACAATTTGGCTTTCACAAATTGGTGTTTGGTGATGCTAATATCTCTTTTAACGATGTTAATTCTTTTCTCAAGCTTTCTTTTTTATGAATCTTAAGAATTGATCAATATGGATTCTTTAATTGAGTTCTATTTTTTTTTTCATACTTTTGTTTAAAAATAAATATCGGTACTTATAGCATATTTCAGTTGGTTATTTAAGGATATATTTAAATTTAAAATAACATAGTTATATAAAAAAACGTAAAAGCCTAATAAACAATTAAATATAATTTTTATATGTATAAAAAAAAAACGTTAACTGTCGGTCCCAGTTTCACTATATACTAACTTGTGAAATTGTTTATACATGGGTTATTGAGTCTATCTAAATAACACGACGAGCTAGCCACTTGTTCCGTGTAGACTCATACCATCGGCTACGACGAAGTGCGATTAAAAACCACTCCGCTGAATACCCTGAAGTCGCCTGGGCGGTGATGACATTTATTTATTTATTTATTTAGTTG
Source organism: Monopis laevigella (assembly GCA_947458855.1). Lineage (NCBI taxonomy): Eukaryota > Metazoa > Arthropoda > Insecta > Lepidoptera > Tineidae > Monopis > Monopis laevigella. The sequence goes on along the minus strand of OX381594.1, from coordinate 10,047,692 downwards.
ATAACTAGTATAGGTATATAATTAAACACATTGGTGTGTAGCAAAGGGTTATATAGGTAAGTAATCTAGACTACTGTAGGACCTTTAAAAGCCTAGATTTGCTGTAGAAATTGACGTGTGCGCCAACTCTACCTGATTAAGCTAGAGTTGGCTTAGATAATACGGAAAAGGCTTTTTTTATTATGAATTATGTTACGTCTATCACAATAAAAAGAGAATAATACAATAATTTTTACTTTACAGAATACTTAATTGTTGCGGAAAAAAATATTATTATGCTAAATTTTATTGTTAATGATAGGTACTATCAATAAATATCATATAATATAGGTAAATATCAAGGGATTATTTTATAAACGTGACAATAGTAATTTATAATGACAATTTATAATACATTGCTTAGTTTAGTTTAAATAATTATTTTCGTACAAATTAAAACCCAGCAATGTATTAAAAATTGGCATAGTATTTGTACGCGTATGTTTCAATATTGTAACGTTTATGAAATAGAGCTCTATACAAAATCAAATTACCTAGCTATAGCTGACTATAAATGTGATTAGCAACCGAGTTTTTTATTTTTTTTTGTTTTAGTAATGAGATGGAGATGTTTTAGCTAAAATGTTTAGCAAAAGTTATTTTCTTAAATTCAGGAAATATATTATTATGATAGATGTATATGGATGGGTGACGCTTTATACAATGAGGCTATACCATCATAAACACCGCAACAGGCTCGCCACTGGTTAGGTGTTACCTCCGAATACCATCGGCGAAATGAGGACGGTTTAATCCCTCCGCTGGGTAACCTAAGGCCGTTTAAACGGTTCTCGGGAGCTAAAAAGGCACCTTTGTTAGTATTTATTGATTAGGAAATATAAACATATTTTTTTTGTAATTACGTATTCTATTCAGTATTTGTGGTAAAATTAAACATATTTGTTTTTGGCTATTATATACCTAATAGTTTTTTTTTTCACTGAAGTATATTATCTAAAATTTATGTTGAGTTTTTTAAATTATTACTAGATAAAACTCTAGTAAAATCACAGAAGGTATAAGTAAAGTAGTAAAACAAAGAGTTTTACCTGCTTTAGATAAATATTTTTAGGGAACGATAAAGGATAAATTTACTTAAAACTTATAAATAAAAAAATAAAAAAACTTAAAATTTGCTTAGTAACACTGTAACATTTTTTTTTGGAGCGCGGCACCTTATATTTACCTACCTGATGTTAAGCAGATCTACAAAGTCCATGAATGGGGTCGATCAATACATTGTTGCTTAACAATATTGGTCGCTAAAAGATGCGGTTACGAAATGGAAATTTAAGAGCCTACTCCATATAAATAGCTCACTCCATATAATTTAGCTTCGAGATAATGGCCGACGCCAATCGATATTGCACTGGACATATCGTTTGGAAATTCATTTGATTTCATTCAGTTGATTTGATTAACGAATAGTTTATATCAAAAACCTCGTTTAGTCAGGTTTTACTTCACTAACAAGCTGTGGCTTATTATTTTATATACTAGGTAAGTATTAATCTGGAAAGGTGTAATATATGTGGTGGTCGAGTTGGTAAGTTTTTAGACTTAAAAGGTCTAGAGTTTTTAGATTTCCGGGTTCCATGTTTGGATGATTACATATATACATGCATATCTTCACGGGTGCCTTACGGCGGCCGAGACCGCCTGGAGGGCCCCCAGGGTACCCAGCGGAGGGGTTTTAACAGCACCTCGTCGTAGCCGATGGTATGAGTCTACACCGAACAAGTGGCTAGCTCGTCGTTGTTATGAATAGACTCAATAACCCATCTATAAACAGTTTCACAAGTTGGTATAGTGAAACCGGGACCGACAGCTTAACGTGCTCTCCGAGGCACTATAGTGGTGTTTTCAAACAAATGTACATTTTTTTTAAATTAAAAACTCATTGGTACACGCCTGGATTCGAACCAGGGACCTAAGTGTTTAAGGATGATTGTAGAGCATAATAATAATAAATAATACATAGGAGTATGTAGGACAATTTACACATATTGCTCTGTTTATAAACTTTAGGCTTGTACTATGTGTACCAGAAACAAGGATATAATACATACTATATTTTATAAATACCCAGACCATGTTAAACTGTACATATTGATATTTATTTGCCATGTGCGGGAATCGAACCCACGACCTCCGGATACAACGCCAAAGGTACAACTACTAGTCTACGGAGATGGTCAAATTAAGCTGTCGGTCCCAGTTTTACTATAACAAATTGTTTAGGTACCTATAGATGCGCTATTACGACTATAGCTATAGACCCCTATATAGCACTGCTACGAGCTGGCCACTTGTTCGGTGTAGATTAAGAAAACGATCGGTCACAAAGAGGTAGGAAATTAGATTTTATATATCGCGCTTTTTTTTTTAATGAGCACGGCATGTGTCTTTATATCTAGGTAACTGATGTTAAGCATTGTTATTTAAAAATATTGATCGCTCTCACTATGCCGGATTAATGATACGGTTACGAAATAGACGTCGTTCAATATATTGCCCGTTTCGTAACCGCGCCATAAAAGAAGACTACCCCCTCGACAAGAAATCGATGCAGTAGTCTCCGGAAACCGGTGACCCCACAGACGAAAACCGAAACATGACTAGGTAACTTGACGGTTTTTGCATCTGTATAGGCGGCTTGCGTATAGATTGCGTCACACGGCAAGTTTTAAAATATATTATTACTTATTACATATATGTATGTATAATGTATATGTATCATCACGGGTGCCTTACGGCGCCCGAGACCGCCTAGACGGCCCCAGGGCACCCAGCGGAGGGGTTTTGATCCCACCTCGTCGTAGCCGATGGTATGAGTCTACACCGAACAAGTGGCTAGCTCGTTGCGATGTTTTGAATAGAGTCAATAACCCATCTATAAACAGTTTCACAAGTTGGTATAGTGAAACCGGGACCGACAGCTTAACGTTCTCTCCGAGGCATTATAGTGGTGTTGTCAAACAAAAGTACATAATTTTTTTAATTAAAAACTCATTGGTACACACCGGGATTCGAACCAGGGACCTAAGTGTTTTTAAGTACAGGGTCTAACCAACTAGGCTACCACGTATATGTATACGTACTTATTAACTATCGGCATTAATTAACAAAAAACCTTCACAAACATTTTAACTCACCTTAAAATGTTTGTGAAGGTTTTTTGTTAATTGTATGTAATGTTTAAACCGCAAAAAAATGTAAACACAAATAGCGACATTGTACGATCGAACTAGGCGATCACAAAAACCAATTAATATTATCATAAGGTATGTAATTAAAGAGCGAATGAATTTCTTAACGCTGTACTTACTTGGCGACAGGTGTATGCAGGCAATACAAGGTAATCTACAAGGGTTAGTCTCAATTCGTCATAAGCTTCAAATCATTTTATAACTCTTGACTCATTTTATAAATAAATATACCATCAGGGGTGCCTTTTTGGCTCCCGAGAACCGTTTAAATGGCCTCAGGGTACCCAGCTGAGGGATTAACCCATTCTCATTTCGCCGATGGTATTCGGAGGCAACACCTAACAAGTGGCGAGCTTGTTGCGGTGTTTATGATGGTGAAGCCTCGTTGTATAAAGCGGTCACTCATCCCAGGCCCGGCCTTCTTGTCATCTGCTTAACCTTGTTATCAGTTGCGCAGTGACTTAAGCACTAGGCTGGGGCCACTATAAATGAGAATATAATTAGACATTGACATTTTTTTTTTTATATTGGCAAAAATTATTAAAGGCGTGACCAATCAAGGAGTTCTTGAAAAGGTACTCATAACACTAGCTGCGTTTCCGCGTTGGATAGCTATGGATACATTTTGTCCTAAAAGAAATCCTGATTTGGGATCCCGGTCACTGCTCTGAGTCTTTTACCCAAATAAATAACAAAAGCTTTTACTTTTTTATTTCTACACAATAATGACAATAAAATTAATATTGTGTAGAAATACATCGTATTGGTTTTGATGACATAAATCTCTAGACACCACACTGACTAGGACATAGGAAATCTCTAGACACCACACTGACTAGGACATAGGAAATCTCTAGACACCACACTGACTAGGACATAGGAAATCTCTAGACACCACACTGACTAGGACATAGGAAATCTCTAGACACCACACTGACTAGGACATAGGAAATCTCTAGACACCACACTGACTAGGACATAGGAAATCTCTAGACATAACACTGACTAGGACATAGGAAATCTCTAGACACCACACTGACTAGGAATCCTAGTGAATTATTTGTGTTGTGATGACTAGTCTCTTTCTTGTGTGTATTTAACTTGATGTATATTACACTTTCAATGTTAAACTAAAAAAAAATAAACTAATAAACAAAACAATTCAATGGAAAATGAACACAAAATAAATAATAATAAAGTATTTGTAAATACCGACACTATATAAATAAAAACCATAAAAAATTTCAAATCCTCATTTGCAGAGTCTGTCCCAAAATACTTATAGCACTGCCCCTCTGAATTTCTAGCAATATTCGTTGGAAGAATTACAATCTATCAGTAGGATCTTTATTACTTTTTCCTGTTTTCCAAAATAAATAGAGGTAATACAGTAGTTCCTCACGAATTAACGTGAGCCTCTGGCGCAGTCCAAACTATGGACTCCCTGAAGCTCAACAAAATTCCGGTCTCTTGGCTTTTGCATTTAAATGTCTTTCCAGCTATATTAAGCAGGTATCATTTTGTGGAACTGTATAGTGTCCTCAACTACACTAATAGATAGTATTAGCACGTTTTTTGAATAGATGGTCTGGGCAGGTGTGTTCCACTCCGCGCTTTAGGTATGAAGCCACAAGTACCCGGCCGTACCCACGGAAGTTGCACGTTTGTATGATACTCACGGGCGTCGTCGCGATATTTAATATTAACTAAAATGAAGTCTAAAGCTTATTGTGCGACATTCGGTTGCTTAAATAATAGTAACAAGGATCCGGACCTTACGTTTTTCATACTTTCAAAGGACCTCAAAAGGTAAATAAATCCCACGGTTATTTTTAGGCAGGTACACTAAACCTTTCCTATGTACCAAATGTTGTCCTTTGTTATAGTTATCTAAGTCTCTCATATTTACGTACTTTGTTAGATTTTTAATTACTATAGTATAAAGTTTTGTTTGATAAGTATAGGTAGTAATAGTTAGTGCACTACCATGAACTAACTATTACTAGAAATATTATGCAGTTTTGATAAGTAGACAACATACATACTTGCTCGTACATACTTATTTATTTGCCCAATTAGGTACCTACGTAGGTTGCTTAATAATAAATAACATAGACTAAGCAAATATACTGAGGCAATGTTTTTGTAAGTTTTTCTTTCAACTTAGTAGGTAGGTACAATCTGTTTCCTTTAAAGGTATTATTCGCACTTATATCATTTCACATAATCTACCTATACTACTTGTACCTACTATTATTTATTTTGTGCCTATACACCGAAAAGCAATATTTAGTTTCATAGACAATGTAGTGTGCCTTATGGCTTCCGTATCTCCTTAGGTTAAAATACCTAAAGCAGACATCCTAAAATAAAATTGTTTTATGATCTACGTACTTACGTACAACCCTAACGTCGTCAGAAAAGTAAAGAATGACGCGATAGAAAGAGAGGCAACTTTAGGTGAATATAAATGTAGGCCATTAGCGCTGTGCGATCTGAACTGAGCTTTGTTGTGTCGGTGCAAGAGTCGCTATTTATTTAATTGATCTTTCGGAGTGGAGCTTCTGTACTTGTACTATTATTTCTTCTGTGGTCTGGGTTATCAATAATAAAACCTCTTTAATTGGTTACTCTGTATTGTTTTTTTTTACTAAATATGTGAAAGTAAGATAACCCAGTTTGTAATGAAGCCCTAAAGCCTGCAGGGCCCGCTACCACCAATTCTTAGATCAGAGTTTCTACCATAGGTTTTTGCTTCGTATTAACGTAATGTTAATACGTCATGCACCTCCAATAGGATCGCTTTATTTCCAGATTAAAGCGACCCTATTGGTTGTGCCTCACGTATTAATATTACGTTAATACAAAGAAAACCCCTATGGCCTCTGTACTGTTTCTAAAAAGTAATACTTCATTGAAATTTTGAGAAACAGGAAGATGAAAAAATCGTGCTTTCCATTGGGCAAAATTGCATTGAGGTATTACTGTTTTGTAAATAGTACTATGTAGAACGGGGCCTGGACAAGTTTAGGTTTGTAAACCTCTTTCTTGCAATGAATGCTTAACGTAGTGCTGATTATTATTGTTATTGTATTATGTTAAACTTGTCGAAGATACCTACCAGCTTATTGTGACATATTTTTGCAAATAAACGATTTTTATTTTTTATTTTTTATTATTTATTACTAAGAGGGCAATATTATTTTTTATCAGTTTACATTTTTATCATGGAGATAAAATAGGGAGGTGCCCAAGGCCCTTAAATTGTCTTCTCAGTTTTGAGAATAGAAGATGGACGCCTCCATACAAATAAAAAAAAGTAAGAACCAAAGCAATCACTGAGCGTTGATTGGTTGAAGTAAGAACATAATATAGCGGCAACGAACTCGTTTGACATTTCGTTTTGTAGATTTAAGGCACTATGGCGGTTCCATATATTCTTATTAGTTTCATGGCTTGTACATTGATGTAGTTTCTGGTAGCAACTTTTAATAACAATTTAAAAAAAAGCCCAAATAGAACTAACCCTTATAGAGCCTGTGGCGTCTCAATAACGGGTAATAACCTACTTTGTTTTACTAAATATTGAGACCTACCTTGGGCCTGACCAAAGAACACGATCGCCAATCGAATCGCCGCATCGATCGATAAAAATGTATAGGAATAGAACAGCCTGATCAACGAAAAACGTCAAATTCCATACATTTGGCTTTCGATGGGTATTTCGATTCGATTATCGATTGGCTCTTTGGTAAGGTCCCAGAGTAAAAAAGAGTCGAAAAAACTTTACAGTAACGTAAACCGAATAGGTACTTGGATGAATAAAATTTTTGAGGTTTAAATATTTTCGTTTCGTAAACTTTGCTTTGTTGTGAACATATAGCAAATCAGGCACTTCCGCAATGGTTTTATAGTACTTATTTGTACTTATTTAAAATAGACTGTCATTCTGTAATAGTAGAGCTGAATTCCCAAGACCCTCCAAATGTTGGAGAGCCCTGGAAAGGAGACACTTTTTGGAATAAAAAAAAATTTCAACTGATGGAGAGGCTATTGTTAAGGCACTAACTTCGAAATTCCAGGACTCTTCAGCAATAGGATAAGGTCGATTTACTTTTTAGTAAAATTTATTCTAACCTCTTCCAAATGGAACGGAAAATAAGCGAATGTATAGTAAAAAAACATTAGCGAATACCGTCCTACGCTTGAACGTTCGCGTATTCTTGCGAATGTGAGGGGTCATTAGTAGAGGGACATTATTGTTAATATAAATTTCGGCTAGGTACTTGTACTATTTTTTTTTCTGTGGCTAGGACCAAATCATTTTATTTCTTTTCTTTTATATAATTTCTTAATATTATCCCTCTCTTCGTGCGTTTCTTTACATTATTTATTTAATTATCTAGGACATTTTTTACATAATTATATTGCCTTAGCCTACTGAGGCTCTACCATGGGTTTGCGCATTGTAGCAACGTAACGTATTTGTATACGTGAGCAACAACCAATAGGGCCGCTTTATTTTTGGTAACAGGATTGAATAAAGCGATCCTATTGGTTGTTGCTCACGTATACGTATACAAATACCGACGTTACGTTGCTACAATGCAGAAAACCCATGGTAGAGCCTCTGATTTCTTCTTTACTGAAATCGTTGCTCTGGCCACAAACTAAGCTCTAGGCCTATACTATGTGTACCAAAAACCACGATACTAAAACATAAAATATATTTAATTAGCCCCAAACACATGGCAAAATGTAGGTACTGAAATAAGTACCAATATTGTTTTTCCATAGAACCCATGACCTCTAAATACAGTGCCAAAGGCGCAACCACCAGACTACTGTGGTGGTGATTACGTGTTCAAAGATCCACCGACTTTAATCGGAAATCTATAATTACGGGATCCTATAAGATCTGACATCATGTTCAACATATTAATGACAAATCAATTGATAATGATCGACTTTAGATAAATAAAACATTTTTCGTTCTTCTTTTAAACTCATAATGAGCGTGATATGGGCTTTAGAGAATATAGCCTAATAAGAAACCATTTTTTGACAGCCTCCGTAGACTAGTGGTTGCGCCTTTGGCGTTGTATACGGAGGTCGTGGGTTCGATTCCCACCCATGGCAAAAAATATTAGTACGTTTTTCTTGTACAGCTTGCCATGGTCTGGGTGTTTATAAAATATAATATGTATTATATCGTTCGGGTACACATAGTACAAGCCTAGAGCTTAGTTTGTGACCAGAGCAATATGTGTAAATTGTTCTACATATTATTATTATTATTATTATTATTATTATTATTTTCGTCTGTTTTTTAAGAATTCTTCTTTGAAAAAAAATATAATGCGTACCTACTCGTATAAGTTGTTGGCACGAATATATACAAAATTAGTGATCGATATACAAAAATCAGTTCAATCGATATACAAAATTAGTTATTTTATGGAAGAATAAATAATTATGCCATAGTTATTGGAATGTAATATGGACCATACAGCCCTGTCTTTAGATTCAAGGTCTATGGTGACCCCGATCTGGCTACTGCATTGCGCTTTTTAACAATCGCGTAAATACGTTATGACATGAAATACATATTTGTACTGCACGTAGACGTAAATAATTACTTACTATAATAGGTAGTTTTAACAAAAAAAACTGTCCAGTACGGTTTTAATTCGCACAGCAAAAGTTCCGTAGAATTAAAACCGAAAACTAAATGTTTATATATTCGTTAGGCCGACCAAACGGTCTCGTTACCGCCCAAACAGATACGAAAACCGTCAAGTGACCTAGTCATGTTTCGGTTTTAGTCAGTGAGTTCACCGGTTTTCAGAAGACTCTACAATTTATTGTCGAGGTGGTAGTCTCCTTTCGTTGTGAGATTACGAAATGGGCGATTGACGATAAAGCAGTGAGGATATAATAGACTCGTCATACAAATACGTCTTTGTCGTCGCATCATGTAGCCGGCATAGTGGGAGCGAACAATATTGAAACGGGCGATTGATTTGACGATAAAGCAGCGGGATATGTAGAGTAGATAGACTCGGAATGCAAGTTCGTCTTTGTCGTTTCGTAACCGCATCATTAACAGTGTATTGATCGACCCCATTCATGAATTTTGTAGGACTGCTTACCATCAAGTAGATATAAAGTGACATCACATGACGTGCTCCAATAAAAAAAGAACGCGTTAATTATCAAGGTGTTATTACACTACAGTCATCCGACAAATATCGATCGATAAAAATCGGTCCACGATCACGTTTTCTTTAATGAATGTCCTAATTCACAGCCTCCGTAAACTAGTGGTTGCGTCTTTGGCGTTGTATCCGGAGGTCGTGGGTTCGATTCCCACCCATGGCAACAAAAATATTAGTACGCTTTTTCTGTACAGTTTGCCATGGTCTGGGTGTTTATAAAATATAATATGTATTAGTACTGTTGTTCCTGGTACACATAGCATAAGCCTAGAGCTTAGTTTGTGACCAGGGCAATATGTGTGAAATATCCTTCATAATTATTTTTGTTTTATTTTTATGTTTATTTACGACTTACGTATAAATGTACATATTATTTTAGATTAGAAACACTTAGGTCCCTGGTTCGCACCCAATGAGTTTTTGTTCTGAAAAATTATGTACATTTGTTTGACAACACCACTATAGTGCCTCGGAGAGCACGTCAAGCTGTCTGTCCCAGTTTCACTATACCAACTTGTGAAACTGTTTATAGATGGGTTATTGAGTCTATCCAAACATCGCGTCGAGCTAGCCACTTGTTCGGTGTAGACTCATACCATCGGCTACGACGAGGTGGGATTAAAAAAAAAAACCCCCCGCTGGGTACCCTGAGGCCGTCTATGTGGTCTCGGGCGCCCGCGACGTAAGTATATTTATTTTACTGATGATGACGTGATGATATTTATTTTACTTTACGTAGGTAGTCTAAAAGTAGCAATATATGTTATATATGTTATGAGTACCTAGTTAGTTTATATAGCTGCAGAATTAATGACCTGTTTTCACACAACTGACTATATCCTTGCTTTAATTGACAGTTCGTGTTAAGCAGGTATTAAAATTCATGAGTCCGGTATTAGATTGACATATGTCAAATATAACAGTAATTTTTCTATATTTCGGATTTGACATTTTTCCCATACAAAAATTGGCTACACTAAGTAGTTGCATTTTTTTAAAATAGAGCAGGACATGTGACCCTACATCCACCTGATGGTAAGTGACAATGTAACGTCCAAGAATGTTCTCAACCAATAGTAGTAATGATGCTTGCTTCAATTGGTTGATTCCACTATGTCTGCTTGAGAAACTTATTCAGAACACATTGAAAACGGCTCTTATACAGGGTGAATTTGAAAGGTTGTACTTTGGGCTAATATGAGGTTTTGCTGATCAAATCGAACAACTTTTCCCATGGAACCATGTGTCGCGAATAATAAAAAAATTTTGCTTCCCCATACAAATTGGCCATTTTAACATTACTAGTTTGTATGGAGAAGGCAATTTTTTTTTTCATTTGCGGCACTTAATTCCATGGGAAAAGTTGTTCGTATTGATCAGTAGAACCTCATATTAGCCCAAAGTACATCCTTTCAAAGTCACCATGTATAAAAAATAAAAAAAATCTAACATCATGATACCCAATGTATCAAAATGACAAATCGTTTTCATTCGTTTCAAATGCATACATTATGTTAAGCAAGATTTGTAATTGAAAGCTATTCATATGTTCTTGACTAAGGGGCAGAAGCTACAATCAAAATGGCTTAATTAAAAAAGCCACGTTCAAAATGTCTGAAAGCTATATAAAAATACCCGTCATTTAATTTAAGACTGATTTTAGTCCTTTTAAACATAGACTTTAATTTTATCTGGTACTAGCTAACCCGCGCAACTTAGTCTGCGTAACTTTAACCGTTTACGCAGCGGACTCAACGGAAGCTCTCAAAAGGATTAAATTTTTCCCGTTTTTGCAACATTTTCCATTGATACTTCGCTCCTATTGGTCGTAGCTTGATGTTATATAGCCTTTATAGATAAAAGGGCTATCCAACACTAAAATATTTTTTTAATAAGAATCAGGTGGGCAATTCTCGCTCTTTCGACATTATTCTCGATTCGAGATTTTTAAACGAAAAATGACTAAATATGTAATTTTTTGTTCAATATTTATATATTTTTTATTTATTAATTAATATTTATTATTTATTTCGTTTAACGTTCGATATATTTGAACGAAAAATGGCATATTTAGTCATTTTTCGTTTTAAAATCTCGAATCGAGATGAATGTCGAAAGCGCGAGAATTGCCCACCAGTAGTTGTTGAGCTTAACACGTTCAACCAAACAAACAAAACAAACTTTATTATATTAGTATAGATTAATTAATTATATATCTACAAGAAACAAGAATGTATTAGGTATGTAATAAATTTTAGGCATCATTTAGCCGGCATAGTGGTTTGCATAACGAATTTATAGTACCTACCTACTGGTGATAAACAACATTATATTGGTCGTCTTCATTTACTACTTTGTAGGTCTGCCTACCACCAGGTAGATACCGAGTCCAAGAGTCGCGCTTTATTCATTCCACAAATTATTTTCTCGGAATAATTTTCCTAAAATATACTTATCAAGGAAATATTCTACCTACGATGTAATTTAGAAATAATGAGGGTAAATTTACCACAAAGGTTAAATTTATATTAACATAGCCTGAACTATATGTCAAACCGATTTATATATTACTAGCGGCCCGTCCCGGCTTCGCACAGGTTTGTATAACTTTAACTATATGCTCAGCGCACGCCACGGAAGGCCTCAGAAACGATACTTTTACCCCGTTTTTAAAACATTTTTGGTTACTGCTCCACAACTATAGGACCTAGCGTGATATTATATAGCCTATGTTACTTCTGAATAATGCAGCTTTCTAATGGTGAAAAAATTATTGCAATCGGTCCAGTAGTTTTTGAGTTTATTCATTACAAACATACAAAAATACAAATCTTTCCTCTTTATAATATTAGTATAGATATAGATTTCTAAGCAACATCTACCTATTACATAACGTTCTATAACCTATTCATTTTCTGACATATCAAACCAAAGAAGGAAATGGTAAAAGTTTTCGCTACAGCACTATAACTCTTCGATCCATACCATCAGCAAATCAATCATTCTGCTCACTGCATAATTAATTTACCACCTCTATACCACCACAGTGGAATCGCCTCCCTTCCATAGCACCCTTATCGCCCCATCATGAAAATAAGGGTTCATGAAATAATCAATATTAGAAACAAACCCCACCCTCTACTACGCATGCGTACCATATATGATGGTACCCACCACCGTCCGTGGGTTACCCTGAGATTTGGTTTTGACGCTCATTGCTGTATAAGTCGCTGACGAAGCCACTGCTGTACTGCTGTCGAGAAAACTCTGAAAAAAAATGGCTTCCCATGGCATTCCTTTATCACTAAGCTTCAAAAATATTACGTCATTTGCCAGTATGGTAAGTTTTTTTTTTATAAACTAAATTATTAGGCTTAAAATCCAAAAATAGAATTAAAACTATATTATAGTCCAACTGAGGAATCTTGATCGTCATCAAAATAAGAACAGTTATTAAAAATCTGGTTCTAAATATGTCAGTATTATTTATAGACATTATTTATTACACATTTTATTACTATTAGTAAATTTATTTATCGTTTGTGCAGAATGCCATAAACCTCGACATGATGGAGAATATCGGTAAGAAATTCAAAAACAATCTTTTCACGCTTTTTTTATTATATTATTTTTTCACCTAGTAATATTATTTAAAGAAGCAGTTTTTTTTGTAGATGGTATTGAATGATGTAAAGTATACTTCCGGGCGTGTACCAACATCTTCAAATGTAAATATTATCTGAATAAATATGCTTTCCACACGAGCACTGTATTATTTGTTTTTTCACCAATTCGTATCGAATTTTATTTATTTATGAAATTAAATAATTTATACGCTTACTAGACTGACAATGTGTTTTACTGAAAACACTTTTAATTTATTTATAGTAAGTAGGTATGAGTTTATTTTTGTTTTCACACACGCCATGAAAAAAAAATTTTGTTCTATGTGATCATTTACATCATTTAATTATTTATTTATGTGTTAAAGACCCAATTATTTTAATAATTAAGTATTAACCCTTAATAAGAATTATAAAAAAATACACTTTAATTTAATTACCATGTATATTTAAGATAATATTTATTTTTCAAATTAAATCCAACATGTTGTACTTTATTATTATGAATTACCGAAATATCGTATATAATTCATTAAAGGTTTTATATAAATATGATAAAATCAAATTGAATCCCAAAATTTTCATTATTTTATTTTGTAATTTTAATTTTCCAAACAATAAAACTGTTCTATGTTGTTTATATGTATTTAAGTTTTTATTATTAATATTAAAAATATATTTAATAAGAATAAAACATTATTAATAGCAATCCAACTTTAATTTAACATTATCGGTCTAGTAAGAAAGACTCAATATTTAGAATGGTTTCCGATATAGGTTTTACGAAATAAACGATGAGTTTAAGAAAATAAGATATTACTTACAACGATCAAACTCTAATGGTCTTAGAATTATGTTTTAGGGCACTTATTGTAAATTGATCATATTGCCTTGTTGCAGAGGGTTTCGTAATGAATATTATTTTATCAAGATTTTATAAAATAGCATTAGTGTTGTTGTATTTAGTTATTTATTTATCACTGATTTACTTAACCCTCTTTCGAACGCAACTACCTATGGTACTGGCTGGAGAAAGCTGACCATAATCTTTTTAAATACTTTTCCTTATTAAAATAATTTGAAGGTCCACGGACATGTGAACAGAGTAAAAGAGAAACAGTTTGGCATCGATCGAAATATGTTGAAAATCATATTAATTTGTGTTAAATAAAATATTATAATTTATTTTGGATGATAAACCCAATAAAACAAATCCAAAACAAAGAATGTTTTAGTTATTTCCAAAAGTTAGGTAGGTAAACAGCAGCGAAAAGAGCTGTTACGGTACACACCGGGGTTTGAACTTGTAACTTAAAAACGATAGTGTTTAACCAACTCAACCACCACTTAGGTATATAAAATGTATTTGTAATAACAATTTATGAACCATTTTTTTTTCCTTCCAGTCATTAGAGTAATTTATTTTATTTGTACAAAAATCGTATCTAACTTGTCCTCCTCCATCTAAACCTATTAAAATTTATAGTAATAGTATTGTATATTGGGTATAGTAATGTGACCGAGAAGGTATGGTTACTTCGCTTTTCTTCGGTCACCTTTTCCTTAGGGTAACTCCTCCAGATCTTTCTTCAAAACCACTTCAATAACTTATATACAGGTGACTTTGAAAGGATGTGCTTTGGGCTAATATGAGGTTCTACTCATTAATACGATTAACTTTTCCCATGGAACCATGTGCCGCAAATGAAAAAAAAAATTGCCTTACAAACACGTACATACAAACTAGTAATGTTAAAATGACCAATTTGTATGGGGAAGCCAAAATTTTTTTTCATTTGGGACACATGGTTCCATAGGAAAAGTTGTTCGATTTGATTAGCAGAACCTCATATTAGCGCAAAGTACATCCTTTCAAATTCACCCTGTATATAATATATATAATATATTTGAATTCTTTTCATTTACCTACAGAATACATAATTCCTGCAAAGCTATATAAACTGAAACGGTGAGGATTACTCGCGCTTTCACTCGTTTTCTTACTTCTAGATTAAATTAATACACGCCTTTGCCGTTGTATCCGGAGGTCGCGGTTTCAATTCCCACCCATGGAAAAAAAATAGTACTTTTTTTCTGTAAAGCTTGTCATGGTCTGGATGCCGAAATCTTCAACAATAGGTAATCGTTATATTTTAGCCAATTTGCACAAACCCTTACGAATTATACACCTAGGTATATACCTTCCTCCGAATACCGTCGGCGAAATAAGGATAACGGTCTCCTTATTTCGGAGGCCGTTTAAACGGTTCTAAAGAGCCAAATTTTTTTTTTTACCTTCCTCCGAAATCACTATGTTGATAAATGAAAACCGCATAAAAATTCGTTAAGTAATTTTTGAGATCATTGCGAATATACAGACGCAGCGGAGAACTGTGTTTTATAATATGTAGTGACTTATTAAAAAAAAAACACGCACCTGCAAAGATTAGCAGTGGTTATAGCCTTAAATAATGTGCCATTCACATAGTAAACCCGACCTGCGCACACGACCTCGACGCACTGTCATAGATCATGCATAATTCATGCGCCATGTGCAGAAAGGCAACTTACTTGATCTTTGTAATTTTAACATCTTAACATTATTATTGTTTAACGACCTACTGGAATAGGTTTGTTTGTTTTAATACATTTCATTATAAATGGCATATCTACCTTATAAATTATTGTGTTTTCTATCGAAAAATATGAAATACACATGCCCTATTTGAAACTTTCTGTTTTTGGATAATCCTAATTACCTACATTATTTTTTGTTTCATATTTAGTCAAAATAATATGAACTATTCAAGAAGTAAAGTTGACAACACTATACAAACAATAGAAAGAATTAAAAAATAATAAGATTAAAAAAAGAAGAGAGATTAAAACCAGACTGGCTTCAAAGGACTTGTATCCAGAACCGTAAACCATCTTGACAAAAAAAAAAAAAATAGAAATAATTCGGTTGAAGGACTAGTCCAGGTGGGCGATTCTCGCGCTTTCGAGATTCATCTCGATTCGAGATTTTTAAACAAAAAATGACTAAATATGTCATTTTTCGTTCAATATTTATATATTTATTAATTAATATTTATTGTTTATTTCGTTTAATGTTCGATATTTTTGAACGAAAAATGGTATATTTAGTCATTTTTCGTTTAAAATATCGAACATTAAACGAAATAAATAATAAATATTAATTAATAATTAAAAAATATACAAATATTGAACAAAAAATGACATATTTAATCATTTTTGGTTTAAAAATCTCGAATCGAGATGAATGTCGAAAGTGCGAGAATTGCCCACCTGGGGGGCAATTCTCGTGCTTTCGACATTCATCTCGATTCGATATTTTGAACGAAAAATGACATATTATGCCATTTTTCGTTCAAAAATATCGGACATTAAACGAAATAAATAATAAATATTAATTAATAAATATTCAAATATTGAACGAATATTGACATATTTAGTCATTTTTTGTTTAAAAATCTCGAATCGAGATGAATGTCGAAAGCGCGAGAATTGCCCACCAGGTGGGCGATTCTCGCGCTTCCGACATTCATCTCGATTCGAGATTTTTAAAATAAAAATGACTAAATATGTGATTTTTCTTTCAATATTTATATATTTATTAACTAATATTAATTATTTATTATTTATTTCGTTCAATGTTCGATATTTTTGAACGAAAAATCATATATTTAGTCATTTTTCGTTTAAAAATCTCGAATCTAGATGAATGTCGAAAGCGCGAGAATCGCCCACCAGGCCAAGATCATAAAATGAATTAATTTATCGTTTTGTTAAATCTTTACGGCTATAGATAGATATTCATACAAAAGTACTGTAAAATTTGATACCTACTTAACTTATAATATTAACACGAGCGAAATTGCGGGCAACTTCTAGGGTTTTTTTATATGTCAAATATAGAGAGTGAATTTGAAAGTATGTACTTTGGGCTAATATGAGGTTTTGCTGATCAAATCGAACAACTTCTCCCATGGAACCATGTGTCACAAATGAAAAAAAAATTGGCTTATTTATTTAGTTGGTCATTTTAACATTACTAGTTTGTATGGAGAAGGAATTTTTTTTTTCATATGCGGCACATGGTTCAATGGGAAAAGTTGTTCGTATTGATCAGTAGAACCTCATATTAGCCCAAAGTACATCCTTTCAAAGTCACCATGTATATTGATAAAAAAATATATTAGCGTTTTTTTTTATGTCAAATATATATTGACAAAAAATTATATTAGCGTTTTTTTATATGTCAAATATATATTGACAAAAATATATATTAGCGTTTTTTTATATGTCAAATATATATTGACAAAAAAATATATTAGCGTTTTTTTATATGTCAAATATATATTGACAAAAATATATATTAGCGTTTTTTTATAAGTCAAATATATATTGACAAAAATATATATTAGCGTTTTTTATTTGGGTGAAAACAATATGTCAAATAAAAATACTAGGTAATATATAAATTATTTTCTTCGATAAATATTTCTCGCTCAGCTTTTTAGCTTGTTTTTTTTTACCGCCCGACAAAATAACACTGAACAAAGGAAAAAGTACTTATACGAGTACAAAGCTTTTTTCACTAATGAATTGTAGGCGTTTGACACGAAAACCTCAGCCAAGCCGTAAATTAAAAAACACGATCAATAAAAAACTTACTAACGCCCACGAACTAAAACATTTTACTAACTATAAACTAAATATAGGTTTATATGTTACTATACATGGTGACTTTGAAAGGATGTACTTTGGGCTAATATGAGGTTCTACTAATCAATACGAACAACTTTTCTCATGGAACCATGTGCCGCAAATGAAAAAAAAAAAACTCATATTAGCCCAAAGTATATCCCTTTAAATTCACCCTGTATATTAACTATGCATCTAATTTCAATAATAAAATCATTTATTTATTTAACGCAACCTTGCGGACTGCATAGCCAGGCTCAGGGACCCACCGGTGGGATTTAACTTTAACCTCGGCGTAGTCAATGGTATTTTAAGTCTACACCGAATAGGTGGCTAGTTCGTCGCGGTGTTTGTGTAGTATGCGGTAATTGGAGCAGTTTCTCAAGTTGGGGTAGTAAAATTGGACGACAGCTTAACGTGCTCTCCAATGCAGCATATTGGTGTTGCATTTTTAAATATAGGTATGACGTAATGACCGAGTTGGTTAGACCTCAGTATACGCAAATACTACAGATATATATATATATATATATATATATATATATATAGGAATATTTGTAAACTGTCCTAAATATAAAAAAATAATAATAATAAAATTCATTTACATTAATCAAGTTTAAATCAGTTTTTAGTTAAGTAGACAATAAGGCAGCAAGTATATTAAAATATACTCGTAATGCAATTCGTTATTGTCGCCCCCCGTTTCGTAATCGCATCATTTAGTCGGCATAGTGAGAGCGATCAATATTGTTTAAGAACAATTATAGACTTTGAGTTGACTTGAGACTTGACCCAATTGATGGACTTTGTAGGTCTTCTTACCAACAGGTAGATACAAAGTCACATGTCGTGCTGCAATAATATATATCGTCAAAAGCCCATGCAAATTATTGTGTAGGTACCTAATTGTTTTTTTTTAAATTAGAGAACAGCATGTGATGGTAAGCAGACTACAAAAACTATACACAATACACTGATTAACAGTCTAGATCGCTCCCATGATACCCGCTAAAGGTTGCGGTTACAAAATGGGCAGCGCCAAAGACTTCGCGAAAACTTATATATACTAGTATATTGGCGACTAATAAAATTGAAAAATCGACAAAACTCAAGATGGCCGAACGGGACAAGCGTTGGTCAATAAATAATTTATTAACTTTGAAACTGCCAATTAAAACGTAAAGTTAAATATTACGACATTATGATTTTTTACGCCTCTCTGCACTTATGGTCTCTATTAATCGAATAACTTGATATCGTAATCGAATCGAAGTTAAATGAATCCAGTTATAACTTATAAACTAAAAGACAAGTTTTTAATCGGTTGTTAATGTTACAAAATACTAGCAATAATCGTATGTCAAAATTAATGACATATCGGAGTTATAAGTAGCGTTGTTTGTACTTAGGAAGGTACTCCATGGATTTTTGACGCTGGTATAGAATATAATGATACGGCATATATGGCAAATTTCTATAATCATTATGTATCATCACGGATGCCTTACGGCGCCGGAGACCGCCTAGACGGCCCCAGGGTACCCAGCGGTGGGGTTTTAATCCCACCTCGTCGTAGCCGATGGTATGAGTCTACACCGAACAAGTGGCTAGCTCGTCGCGATGTTTTGAATAGACTCAATAACCCATCTATAAACAGTTTTACAAGTTGTTGTAGTGAAACCGGGACCGACAGCTTAACGTGCTCTCCGAGGCACTATAGTGGTGTTGTCAAACAAATGTACATAATTTTTTTAATTAAAAACTTATTGGTACACACCGGGATTCATGGACCTAAGTGTTTTTAAGTCCAAGGTCTAACCAACTAGGCCACACGTATATCATATATCTATAATCATTAGTTATGGTAACATAAAAATATACAAAAATATATTTTGACAGCCTCCGTAGACTAGTGGTTGCGCCTTTGTCGTTGAATCCGGAGGTCGTGGGTTCGATTCCCACCCAAGGCCAAATAAATATTATTACGTTTTTCTGTACAGTTTGTCATGGTCTGGGTGTTTATAAAATATAATATGTATTATATCATTGTTTCTGGTACACATAGTACAAGCCTAGAGCTTAGTTTGTGACCAGAGCGATTTGTGTAAATTGTCCTACATAATATATATATATATATATATATATATATATATATATATATATATATATATATATATATATATATATATATATATATCTATATAAATATATAAACATTGTCACACTAACTACGTCAAAATACCTTTTTTTGACGCAGTTGTAATTACTACAACAAAAACGCGCATAGTATTTATATATGTCTTCTTTTGCAAGATACAAGAGAGCTATTGGAAACATATTATTTACATAATTTTCTATCTATTATTTCTATTATATACATTATAATTTTTGTTTCTTCCTAATTTACCTTATATGTTCCCTAGATCTTTATTCCAAACTGTCTTCTTTCTCAGTATATTGTCTTTGTTTAAGGGTACACCAATGTATGTCTGTTACTCTCTTTCCATTTATCTATGTTTGTTTATGACTGTATTGTACCTAAATAAAAAAATTATAATAAAAAATAAAAACGCCTAGTTAGTGAGTAGTTGGGAGGAAGGTATTCGAGGAACTTCGTTAGGCCGACCGACCGGTCTCGTTACCACCGCCCATACAGATGCAAAAACCGTCAAGTAACCTAATCATGTGTCTGTTTTAATCTGTGGGTTTACCGGTTTTCCGAAGACTACTACTTATATTTCTTGTTGTAGAGGCAGTCTCTTTTTATGGTGCGGTTACGAAACGGGCGACTTATTAAGAGACTCATTTCGCATGCGCATCATTTAGCTGGCATAATGGGAGCGATCTATATTGTTAAACAGCAATTAATTGATCGACCCCATTCATGGATTTGTAGGCCTGCTTACCATCAGGTAGATACAAAGTGCTACAATAAAAATATAGTACCTATTTATTTTTTTCGAACAAAAGTGTGTTTTCGTTAAGATTTATAATTTTGCAAATTTTATACCTATTCTCTATGACAAGGCTTTAATATAACTTCTATAATTTTATATTTTATAAGTATAATTTTTTAAAGAACCCTAAAAACTCAATTACTGAACTACGAAAGAAGTAATCAATTACAAAATAGTACCAATACCTGCAGATAGATAAAAAGTAATCAATTAAAAATTATAGATACCTAATCGATTAAAGAAAGGTCCAGAGCGTAAAGTATTTAAAAAGTTATAGAGTGAATCTAAACAAGCATGGACAGTTAAATCTATAATTTACTCTGTGGGCATGAAATCGGGAATTCCAAAATTTCGTATTACTGAGTTTCGTAAAGATTTTTTGATATTAATGATATTTTTCATAGATTTCTTATATATTTCAATTTTTATTATTTCAAATATTACAAGTAAAATAAAAAAAATAAAAAAAACGTAAACAACAACACCAAGTAAAATTATTTTATTTTATTTAAAATATTTTATTGGCCAAAATTACAAAATAACTTTGTAGCGCACAAAGTTATTTTGTTTAGGCGTGGTAAGTGATTATTTTTCCTATAAACAAAAAAGGTTTATCCCGGAATCTATATTCGAATTCCGGGATAACTTTTTTTAACTTTAAAATCGTTTAACTATCTTGTGAATTATGAATATAAATATGTAATATATAATAACCATTGCGATATGGATAAACGTTCATTTAAAATAAATATATGTAAAATATGTAAAAGAATATAAATCAATAGAAAGCTTATAATTATAAATATTTGTTTTTTATTTAAAAAACTGTCGAAAAAATCCCTTTACGTTTAAAATTTGCTTAATTTTTTTTTTAAATGTCAATGGTTGAGTAATAATTTACTTATTTATTAAATTAAGTAATCATATTACCTAATGGTAATATGATTACTTAATTTAATAAATAAGTACTATTCGAGTTATTTAGCCGACATAGTGGTACCTATTAACCCGTTGTTAACCTCCAAAGTCAATCGAAAAACCTATAAAAAAACTCATGGAAAGACAAATAGAGTATATATTTACGGATTTACCGTTTCCCGTCGATTGACTCTACCGAAATATCGACAAAAATTCCTATACATTTTTAACGATCGACATACCCAATTATCTTGATACAGAATAACGTAACGTACTCCAACAAAAATAAAAATAAATATAATAAAATAAGCTCTAGGCACGACGCTGTTCTCTCTATATTTTTTATACGCTCTATATTTTTCATTTCTCTAAGGCACAGATCGTGCCACAGGCTATTACTTCGGCAATTATGTCGGGTATGTTTCGTAATAACGATTAATTAGTTTAAATCCTTGAGCAAAAAGAAGTTAGAGCGAGAAAAACTAGTATTTAGAGAATTATTCCTCTAGTATTCAACGTCGGTGTTGCTGCAATTGATGTAGAGTATGCAAAAAAAATTTAATAAAAAATACTAGGTAGTAATAAAATAAAATAAAAAAGTGCATAGATGCAGTGGAGGAAGCTAGGGAAGTATGTAGAGACCGTGCGAAGTGGCGTACATTACTCTCTGCTTACCCCCCCTTACCCACAGGGATATGGTTGTGATGGTATGTATGTATGTATGAAGTAAAAAAATATGAAAAATCACATATTTGATTATTAATAAAAAATACACACAAACCAGTTATTAGGGCTTAGCATTACCACATCAATATAGTTTGACAGTCGATAAAATGAAGTTTATGAATGCACATTCATTCATTCATAAAATCGATATGTATCGATTTTGTCGATTTATCGAGCCCAACGATGCTGTTCTGCTAAGGCCCATTGTTTAGGCAAAAGTTTGAGAACAGCTTCTAGACGACCTCAACGTTCTACAGACTAGGTACCTAGCGAAGGGGTTTTATTCGATGGTATTTTGAGTCTTCAAGAGAAAAAAAAATAATTCCACAATTGGTATAGTGAAGCTGGGACCGACAGCTTAAAGTGATCTTCGAGGCACTATAGTACAAGTGTACATAAAAAAAGGTCACACTGGGATTAGAATCTGTGTGCTTTTAAGTCAAACAACGATATAAATGCTAAAGATATTAATTTTAGTCAATGTTTTGAGAATCATTTTAATGGTTGAGTTTAATAAATATTTAAAATTTCTACTTGTTATGAAAAAAAATAAGAAAAATAGCACATACGGTATTATTAGTAACTAGCTGATCCGCCCAATAACACGTCTGTTTACGCACCGAACGCTCGCTCTCAAAAGGAATAAGGATATTTCCCCCCATTTTTGCAACAATTGTCATTGTTACTCTGCTCCTATTGGTTGTAGCGTTATGTAATAGCCTTCCTCGATAAATGGGCTATCCAACACTAAAATAATTTTTCAATTCGAACCAGTAGTTCCTGAGATTAGCGTGTTCAACCAAACAAACGAACTATTCAGCTTTTTCATATTAGTATAGATTTATAAAATCGATTATGGTAACTATTTATTTTACTTTTAAGTCTATATAAAAACGGCCACGAGCTTGCCACTAGTTTGTACATTTAGAATACAATCGACAGAATACATAATTCCTCCGCTCCCCCCTGTCTTTACCCTACCCGTAATAATACGTTTTTAAATTCCATAGATGGAAATCTAAAATTGCTGTATAAAGCTAGGTACAAAAATTTATTAGTACTGTATTTTCCCTGCTTACTCATTCACTGCAGTCATTAATTGGTACAAAGTGTATAATTTACTATGTTTTCCAGCAAAAGCTTTAAAGGCAAATTATTGCTTTCACTGTGAACATAGCAGCTGAATGCTTTTACTGCACTTTTATATAATCATAGTTATGGAAAATGCCTTTTCATGACCTAAAAACATTCACATAAAAATAATAAAAACACTTTAATTTTATCGTTGTGCCTGGTACATATACGAGTATATTACTAGCTTAAAGCCTATCATAGTTTGTGACCGAAGAAAAAATATAAAAAAATTACAACTATACGAGTTTTTTTTTTTCACCAACACCTTAAGGGTCACTTAAAAAAAAACACTATCTGAATACTAACATATAGGTAGTAGTTATTCCTCCTGGGTGCGGCTATAAAATGGGCAGTTGATTTGACGATAACGCAGCTAGGTAACGAATTCAGCCGGCATAGTGAGAGCGCTCAATTATGTTGCAAAACAATGCAATGATCGCCCCATCCATGGACTTTGTAGGTCTGTTTACCATTAAGTAGATACAAAGTCACAAAAAAATCGTTTATTATTTTTGTTGACGCTACTTTTTATTAACTATCCAGTAGAATATTGTAAGTATTAAAAGTACTTGTACTATGTACTGTAAAGTGCCTTGATTATTTAGGTTATACTTTTCTGTATTAACTTTTTTTACGCGATGTGCCTGATGGTAAGCAGGCCTTATAATAGTTTTACGTTTTAAAACACTTTATTTAGCAAAACTTGTATTTAAAACTTCATTACGCTTTATGTTGATTTTTCCCGACACAATTCGGTCCTATTTGTTTTTTTATATAGGCGTAAAATTTAGTCGGTTTTAGCAATAAAAGGGCCCATAATAAAATATTTTTCTAAAACATTATTTTTTTGGGAAATATTATTATTATTATATAATCTAAATCAATTCTTTTAATGCTAGTTAAAACTGCATTAAAATCCGATGCGTAGTTTAAAAGATCTAAGCGAATAGATATGACGATAGATTGAACGAATAGACTGATAGACGCGAAAAGCGACTTTGTTTTATACTGTGTAGTAGATCATCAGTGAATCATCTTCTATAAATCTAAGGCTTAATATCTACGACTTAATATTCTAGAGTTACTTCACCAATGGAATACCTAAAGGTAGATACGACCGACTCGGCAGATCGAAACAAACAAATGTAAAATAATATGAGCGCGTACACCACTACAGCCGACATAATCCGATGACGCCCGACAATAGCCGACAAACCGGCGAGTCCGAATTTGTTTCAATTTCTCACCAGTTTGCTGTCTACTTTTCCTGATAGTTTGTCATTTTTTTAAATACCATCACGGGTGTCTTTTTGGCTCTCGAGAACCGTTTAAACGGAACCAGCAGAGGGATTAACCTGTCCTCATTTCGCCGATGATATTCGGAGGCATCACCTAACAAGTGTCGAACATGTTGCGGTGTTTATGATGGTATAGCATCTTTGTATGAATCGTTCACTCATCCCAGGTCCAGCCTTGTTGTCATCTACTTAACCTTGTTATCAGTTGCGCAGTGAATCAACTTCGACTTTTTTATTTTCAAGAATAAAATTTCTTAGCAATCCAAATCAGACCTAAATTAAGTTATTTATCTTTACTAATCCTTTGCCCACTTAAATTTATTTACAGTACAAATCTGAATGTACTTAGCGGCACGTTTTCGTGACTCCAAAGCAACATAGAATATTTCATTATTATTCAATCTCTTAGAACGGATTTAAAGTAATTGAATTTATATTTGTTACGCTTAACAAAGTGAAGGGTTTATTTTGAGATATTTAACTCCTATTTACGCTTTGATAATTGATGCTTAAAAACTTTAAATATGTAAAACAAAACGTAATTTCAAATTAACGTAAATGAAAACTAATTTAATAGACAAATTTGATAATGTTTGTTTTATATGCAGTATTTTTTTTTTTAAAGTTAATTTTGATACATATATAGGCGACTATGTACGATAATTTAAGCTTTTGTCCAATAAAGATTTTTTTTATCATCACGGGTACCTCACTGTAAACGCCTAGACGACTCCAGGGCGTACTCAGCGGTGGGGTTTTATTAGCTTATCGTATTATAAGTTTACACCGGATAAGTCAGCTGTGTTTGGATAGACTCAATATCTATAAACAGTTACACAAGTTGGTATAATGAAATTGGGACCGAGTGCTTTCTTAAATCCGAGGTACTAAGTGGTGTTTTCAATATTTGTTCTATAAAGCATATTTTTTTTATTAAAAAAATATTAGTACTTACACATAGTGCTATTAAATCTGTAGTGTTTTAAGGCTATAAATAATAATTAATATTAATTTTTTTTTTTTTTTGTTGCAGATAATAAATATCGGGACTCGACGAAAATGAAAATCATCTAAAGCAAAAACACGAGGTAAGTTTTTTTTTCTAATGAACAGTAAAAAGTCTCAAAAACACTTTTACAGATTTTCCTTCTTCAATTTAATTTCGATCGTTTGATAAGAGAAAAAAAAAAAACTAATTGATATTGAGTGGCAGCGGTACAAACCTGACCAGAGTGAGGTAGGACCGCTACAAAAACTGCCTGATTTTAGCGACAAGTTATGTACAGTAGGCTCCAAATCATCAAATAAAAATGCAAAATAAATCATCAAATAAACTTTAAAATAAGATATATATGAACTGTAAGTATGATTGTTGATTTTATTATTCGTGCCATTGAAGTGTAGAGTATATTCAAATCAAATTCAACATATGGAAAGATTTATTATTATTAATAGTATGAAATAATAAAGGTTTTGATTGAGTAAAGTCAAAAGAAAGAACTACTGGTAGAGACTTTTTTATTATAATAATATCTGTTATAACGACATCAGAATCCTGAGAAATAGCACGTTTTGTTAAATCAGGAATAAGCAATGATACAATTATTATCCAGATTTATAAAAAATATAAAAGTGAATAATAGAATTTTCTATAGACAAACAAGGCAAGAGGAAGCGATAGAGGTAGCCTGTAGCTCACTAAAAGTGTATAGTAGTTACTATAGACAAACAAGGCAAGAGGAAGCGATAGAGGTAGCCTGTAGCTCACTAAAAGTGTATAGTAGTTACTATAGACAAACAAGGCAAGAGGAAGCGATAGAGGTAGCCTGTAGCTCACTAAAAGTGTATAGTAGTTACTATAGACAAACAAGGCAAGAGGAAGCGATAGAGGTAGCCTGTAGCTCACTAAAAGTGTATAGTAGTTACTATAGACAAACAAGGCAAGAGGAAGCGATAGAGGTAGCCTGTAGCTCACTAAAAGTGTATAGTAGTTACTATAGACAAACAAGGCAAGAGGAAGCGATAGAGGTAGCCTGTAGCTCACTAAAAGTGTATAGTAGTTACTATAGACAAACAAGGCAAGAGGAAGCGATAGAGGTAGCCTGTAGCTCACTAAAAGTGTATAGTAGTTACTATAGACAAACAAGGCAAGAGGAAGCGATAGAGGTAGCCTGTAGCTCACTAAAAGTGTATAGTAGTTACTATAGACAAACAAGGCAAGAGGAAGCGATAGAGGTAGCCTGTAGCTCACTAAAAGTGTATAGTAGTTACTATAGACAAACAAGGCAAGAGGAAGCGATAGAGGTAGCCTGTAGCTCACTAAAAGTGTATAGTAGTTACTATAGACAAACAAGGCAAGAGGAAGCGATAGAGGTAGCCTGTAGCTCACTAAAAGTGTATAGTAGTTACTATAGACAAACAAGGCAAGAGGAAGCGATAGAGGTAGCCTGTAGCTCACTAAAAGTGTATAGTAGTTACTATAGACAAACAAGGCAAGAGGAAGCGATAGAGGTAGCCTGTAGCTCACTAAAAGTGTATAGTAGTTACTATAGACAAACAAGGCAAGAGGAAGCGATAGAGGTAGCCTGTAGCTCACTAAAAGTGTATAGTAGTTACTATAGACAAACAAGGCAAGAGGAAGCGATAGAGGTAGCCTGTAGCTCACTAAAAGTGTATAGTAGTTACTATAGACAAACAAGGCAAGAGGAAGCGATAGAGGTAGCCTGTAGCTCACTAAAAGTGTATAGTAGTTACTATAGACAAACAAGGCAAGAGGAAGCGATAGAGGTAGCCTGTAGCTCACTAAAAGTGTATAGTAGTTACTATAGACAAACAAGGCAAGAGGAAGCGATAGAGGTAGCCTGTAGCTCACTAAAAGTGTATAGTAGTTACTATAGACAAACAAGGCAAGAGGAAGCGATAGAGGTAGCCTGTAGCTCACTAAAAGTGTATAGTAGTTACTATAGACAAACAAGGCAAGAGGAAGCGATAGAGGTAGCCTGTAGCTCACTAAAAGTGTATAGTAGTTACTATAGACAAACAAGGCAAGAGGAAGCGATAGAGGTAGCCTGTAGCTCACTAAAAGTGTATAGTAGTTACTATAGACAAACAAGGCAAGAGGAAGCGATAGAGGTAGCCTGTAGCTCACTAAAAGTGTATAGTAGTTACTATAGACAAACAAGGCAAGAGGAAGCGATAGAGGTAGCCTGTAGCTCACTAAAAGTGTATAGTAGTTACTATAGACAAACAAGGCAAGAGGAAGCGATAGAGGTAGCCTGTAGCTCACTAAAAGTGTATAGTAGTTACTATAGACAAACAAGGCAAGAGGAAGCGATAGAGGTAGCCTGTAGCTCACTAAAAGTGTATAGTAGTTACTATAGACAAACAAGGCAAGAGGAAGCGATAGAGGTAGCCTGTAGCTCACTAAAAGTGTATAGTAGTTACTATAGACAAACAAGGCAAGAGGAAGCGATAGAGGTAGCCTGTAGCTCACTAAAAGTGTATAGTAGTTACTATAGACAAACAAGGCAAGAGGAAGCGATAGAGGTAGCCTGTAGCTCACTAAAAGTGTATAGTAGTTACTATAGACAAACAAGGCAAGAGGAAGCGATAGAGGTAGCCTGTAGCTCACTAAAAGTGTATAGTAGTTACTATAGACAAACAAGGCAAGAGGAAGCGATAGAGGTAGCCTGTAGCTCACTAAAAGTGTATAGTAGTTACTATAGACAAACAAGGCAAGAGGAAGCGATAGAGGTAGCCTGTAGCTCACTAAAAGTGTATAGTAGTTACTATAGACAAACAAGGCAAGTGAAATATGTACAGATAGAGGATAGCCTGTAGCTTAGCTGAAAATAAAACTGGAGTAAAAATACCAAAAAAAAAAAGAAAAATTATTAGCATACTATCTTTAATACGTAAGCTACTAAGTATCCGTCTTTGTCACACAATCTCTACATATAGTAATTAATTTTCGCTCGCCACATGGCATTACGAAATAAATACATTATTATTATTTTCGGTATCATCAGGTTTACTATTTTTAAATCAACATGTACATAAAATATATACAGTGTTTAATTGAGAGGTCGCTGCATACAGTAAGTACGATTGCGCGCGATTTCTGGTCCATCCGTGTGTAGCGATTAATAGCAGATGTTGCCACATTTGGCACATATTTTTTGCTGGTATTGGACAACAGATTCAATTAATACGGAAGCTCTAGATTCCAGAGTGATTTTTTTACTGCAATACTGTTTTCGGTTTAGGTATTTTTTTTAAAGTTTCAAACAAAACAACTGAGTAAATAAGTCCAGGTTTATCCTTAACCTGGTAATAAATGTGTTTTGTCGTTGCATTACTAGGTTTAGATTTAACCTGGTAATAAATATGTTATATCATCTGGTTACCAGGTTTAGATTTCAAGATTTAGGTTCAAGTTATAATGAATCCACGCATGAAACACCAAATACATTCACTCATACCCACACAAATCTTTAGGTATACAAATAAAAACAAAAACTGGCATAATTTTACACGAACGCACACCACACAAAATCACACACACGGCACACCACATTCACCACACATACCACATACACCACATGTAAAGGACTTGATAGTGATAGGAGCTGATTTACTGTGGCCAAGGATTCGGTAGAAAGGAAAGATCTTCATACAAACCAATATTATTTATTATTAATTAATTATATTTCCGAAGCTCTCTGTAGCACCATGACAACCTAAACAAACTCGAAACCTAGAAACGTATTTGACACTATTCTATTTGACTTTACCATTATAAAAATACAAGTAAAGGATGTGTTCGCCACACCACACACACATCACATATACCACACACACTCATTCATAGGCATATACACTTTAATATGTTTAATATCTATGTATATATATGTATCATTACGGGTGCCATACGGCGCCCGAGACCACCTAGACGGCCCCAGGGTACCCAGCGGAGGGAGTTGGTATAGTGAAACCGGGACTGACAGCTTAACGTGCTCTCCGAGGCACTATAGTGGTGTGGTCAAACAAATGTACATAAATTTATAATATCTATGTAACAAGGAGAAATGAGAAATATGGCTAGCCTTAGTTTATCGAACAGTATCTCAATAGAATCGTAGTAAAGCTATACTTAAATAATAAAGTTTAGTGCAAAATTGACTTTTGCTTAATATTTATAGATACTAGTTTCTGCTACGACTTTCCGTTTTTTTTATTTGATGCATAGTAATCGGTCCAAGTACATGGACAGATTATATTTATATCCCGGTAGTTTCAAGGAAACCTCTTGTCGGGATATAAAATATCTTATATAACGCACCAGACATCATATGTTTGCCCCTTTGTGCATTAGGGTTCTATTACTAAACCGATTTTGATAAAATTTAATAGAAGGGTCTTAAAGATCAACATATATTTTATATTATTATGGTGATTTAATTTTATAATTTCTGAAATATTAATCATTCATAAAAACATGCTCAATAACATGTTAAACTGTTTCGCCTCTTTTTTTTTTTTTTTTTTTTTTATTAATGGCATTTATATAATTTTGCCAATGATACAGTTAAAAGTTAGGGAAAGTTTAAGGATAATATGGATTACGTAGTAGGACAGGACGCGGATTTTTTTTTTAAGGATCAGATAGGTATTTACAATTAAAATAAAGTAGGATTAAATATTACATTATGTACATACCTAGGCTAGATTACCGAAAATACACGGGTGTTGAACACAGAGCATTAGAAGTGAATATCGCCTCTTTTTTACTTATGAAAATCATCTTTGACAGAAAAGAGATTAAACACAATTAAATAAAGTTTTTATGAAAGTGCAAAAGTTTCTAAAATATAATATTTTTCCAAAAACATCAAAAATCAGAGGTTCCGTATACAATTGGAAATTTAATACGAGTACGTTTATTATGACAGAAAAATAATTAGATTTTGTTTTACACACACTGACTAACAATTTTATTTATATTTTTATCAAATATTTACATTTGCATATTAATTAAGCGAAGTGTGGAATATTCAGTTGCAATGTCTTATTAACTTAGCATATTTTTACCAAAATATTGACACAAATGGCCTAAAATGGGACCTGAGATATCTAAATTACTTTGGATGTTGGGTCGATTTCTTAATAATTTAAATAAAAAGAAGTTAAGACTGTATACTTGTCTTGGTAGGTAAAATTCCTTGTTTTTTATTGTAGCATCATATTTATGTGAGTTGTGTCTGCCTGAAATAAATATTTTGAATTTATCTGATGTTAATCTATAACACAGATAAAAACAAAATATTTATTTCATTATAAATCTTTACAGATATTTATCAAGTCAAAAAACTTTTGACAATGAGGTCTGTAGCCGCCCTAGTGTGAGTTTTCTAACTATTACTTTTAGTTTGAGTTAACTAAAATTTGTATGGGAAATAGTTCAGCGCTCCAAGCGGAAATTTTGAGAACTATGCGAGCGTGTGATTGGGCAAAATGTTAACGCAGTAGTTAACGCGAAAGTAAATGTTTAAAAAAACCCACACTAGGGCTCCTGGAGTGCGTTTGGTTAGGTTGCTGTATAATATGCACAAAATCATTATAGATGATTTTTCATTAGCTTAATATAGAAATTTACCTATTAAAGTGAAATCGTAAAATAGGTAGTTTTTTTTTTAATTCATATAGAATTTTTTTTAAAACTACCCAACCGAACAAACGATACATAACCAAGACTTACAAAGTACATAAATTGGGTCGGTTAAACAATAATGTATTAATATTGATGTTTTAACAGTATGAAACGCTTCCACTATACCGGCTATTGATGTTACAAAATGGGAATCGATAAAGACAAATTAGCATTACGAGTATAAATGCTTTATCGTTAAACCAACCTGTTTTACCCCGCATTCCGAAAAGAGACTACCACCTCAATATGAAATCGAAGCAATAGTCTCCTGATAAACTG
Source organism: Monopis laevigella (assembly GCA_947458855.1). Lineage (NCBI taxonomy): Eukaryota > Metazoa > Arthropoda > Insecta > Lepidoptera > Tineidae > Monopis > Monopis laevigella. The sequence goes on along the minus strand of OX381594.1, from coordinate 10,015,854 downwards.
ATGAAGTTGAAATCGAAGAAGTAGCAGCGTTAGAATAGACTATTATTATTATAATTTTTGTTTAAAACGCCATCAGTATTAGTATCGTACTATCAAATAATAAGCTAATGTGAAAACTGTAACGTAACTAAATAACTTCTGGTGGCTATTTAGGAAAAACTATTAAACCCCAGTTGCAGAAGTGTAACGATTATAGTTAAAAAGTTAAAATTACAGAGAGTTGATGCAACCCAGCCTAAACATTTTAAATTTCGCTTGCCTCTCGTTTTTAAAGCCAAGGACGCAAATGTATTATTTTATACCTACTATAAAAAACGGTCCAATAAAAGTGACATAACAAAGGTGATGATGCTGTTACAGGTGTGGTCGAAATTCATCTGCTGTCTAGTAACATTTAAGGGGTAAATTACTATAGAACGAATAAGAGTATAGAGAGACCAAGTAGGCACAATAGCCCATGCGCGAACTACGACTTAGTAAATAACAATTAATAACAACAAAAAACATAATAATGATAATAATACCATTTATTCTGATAACATTTCAATATTTGCTATTTTAGGGTGGTAAGTAGGCACAAGACGCCATACGCGAACTACTAGTGGGTCGACAACGTAACTCGCCCGTGTGCCATCTCGGCGACCCAATATGTTTGAAATGTTGCTGTCTGTCATCACCAGGAGTCGCGAGTCAACATTTTGTTTCGGCAGTCATGGTATTTAGCATTTATTCTTTGTAATTTTTTCTCGACGTATTTTGCGTTTATAAAAAATCCGTCGGACGTCTGTCGCCGCGACATGCCGAGTAAGTACGCGAACTTTAAAACCGCGATCTTAAAGTTCGACCGTTTGTCATCCCCTCTAGTAAATAACAATAAAAACTATAATGATAATATTTTTAATAATAATAATAATATGTAGGACAAGTTACACCATTGCTCTGGTCACAAACTAAGCTCTAGACTTGTACTATGTGTACCAGAAGCAACGATATAATACATATTATATTTTATAAACACCCATGTACACCATGATAAATTGTATAAACAGAAAAACGTACTAATATTTTTTTGCCATGGGTGGGAATCGAACCCACGACCTCCGTATACAACGCCAAAGTAACGTATTATGTAGAGGCGATACAATACACTCTATCTACAGCTGAATCAGTCTGTGGATTCTACACCTTGGTATTTGTCGATATACTTTAGTTAATAAATTGAATTAATTATTGACTTGCACATGTAGGACGTAATTAGGTACCGAATACGGTATTCGATTATTAACATTTTTGTAGAGTCACATATACAAAATATGGCATATTAATTTTCTTAATTTGTGTATAAATTACTGATTTAAAATTAAAATATAATTCATTCGCATATCTTTTTATTTTAATAATTACAGAAATAATCCGACTTTTCCAACACTTTTTGAAATGGCTTATATCTCAGTTTCACTATAGGGTGGGTGGTTATTGATTTTCGTTCGAACCACCTTGCAAATGACCAAACCACTATGGTTGGAAAAAAAGTTGGAGGAACACTCTAAAAGATGGCATATCCACTCTAAAAGATGGATAAATAGGTTTTTGAGTTAGACACAGAATACCATTAGCTACAACGAGGTGGGAATTAAACCCCACCGCTGGGTACCACCTGAGGCCATTTATGCGGTCTCGAGCGAAATGACGATACATTTCGAAAAAAAAATGATTTGGAAATATCTTATAACATATGATTTATTTAATTTTCAATCAGTTAATAAATTAAATTTAAGTTGTTTTTTAGAAATTAATTTTAAACTTGATACGATTTATCTTATTATTTTTATTTAGTATTTATTTTTAGTTAGTCTTTAGTATAAACATTGATACGTATTTAATTTATTCAAACAGTGACATAACTATAATAGTTGGACTTATTATGATAACTTTGTTTAATTATAATATTTGTAATTTTCTTCTATCATTAACAGATTGTGCATCGCACGCGATGTTAAGAAGTTTATTGGTATTTTTTTACACCTTGGGTCACATTTTCGAAGTTTTCGTATGGATCCCTAATATTTTTGAAAATAAAACATAGCCTATGTTATTCAGTGATAATGTAGTATTGTATTAGTGAAATATTGTTTTTATCGGTCCAGTAGTTTATGAGTCTGTTCGTTACAAACAAAAATACAATACTTCTCTCTTTATAATATTGGTATATATACCAAAATTAGAACTTTTCGAAAGGAAACGTTCTAATTTTACAAACAAAAATTACTTATGTAAAATTTACAAAATAAAAAACGGAAGAAATAAATGAAACCAAGCAACAATTTAGAATGAAGACATTTTACATCAATTAAAAATAAATAAATCGATTTAATATCATCGACTAGTGCGTACCAATCAGATACGTAGTCGTCTACAATTAGAATCGATAGAGCTGACATCTGTATCCGATGGATAATTCACTACACCATCGATAATAATAAAGTAGTCTTAATAACCAGTAGGCCTGTGTCTAGATAGAAGGATTTATCTTTAAATACAACTTATACTAAAACCGTAGGTCTTAAATTGTTATTAGTATAGACACCGCATGAGACTAGAGTCAGGAACACCACTCAAGTCCTGTGACTAAAAATGGAACTAAAAATTATACAAGACTAAGAACTAAGTTTGACAGAAGTTTGCTACAGTAGGTTATTGAAAAAGTATGAAAAGAAACGCTTTAAATTAAATAATTTAAATGTAAATCAAATATTGTCAACAATACAAATTATCAGTGATACATAATTATGGTTGAATTATTAAAAAAAGATTTTTAGTATTTGAGAGAATTTTATATTTGGGTAGGTATTGATTTTTTTCTTTTTTTATAAAGAGGGGTAAATAATAAAAAAAAACAACAATTAAATAATAAAGATTGAGATATATTTACTTGTATTTATTGGGGAGGGGGCAAATAGTTTAGTTTATACAGGTCGCTTTTATACAGGATGACTTTGAAAGGTTGTACTTTGGGCTAATATGATAATCTACTGGTAAAATAGAACAACTTTCCCATGGAACCATGTGTCGCAAATGAAATAAATGTTGGCTTCCCCATACGAATTGGTAATTTTAGCATAGTTTGTATGAAGAAAGCATTTTATTTTTCATTAGCGACACATTGTTCCATGGGAAAAGTTCGATTTGATCTGTAGAATCTAATATTAGCACAAAGTACAACCTTTCAAAGACACCGTTATAATATATTATATCTCTGTAGAGACAGGAGTTTTTGTTAAACAATCTTTCACTTTCTGTACAGTTTAAACTGTAGTACTCGTAGTAGTATAAAAAATATTCAGTAAATTAATGCGGTGTCTATAATTTATATTATAAGTATCTATAAACGTGTTGAACTGGGAATCAATGAAACTGGGAACTGGAAACATCTGCTGTGTGGTCTATTTTCTTATATTGGTCTTCCTCGGGCACGTTTACCCTTCACCTCGCTTTTATACAGGATGAATTTAAAAGGTTGTATTTTGGGCTAATATGAGAACAACTGGTAAAATGGAACAACTTTTCCCATGGAACCATGTGTCGTATTTTTTAGGTATTTTTTAACGCTATTTTAATTATTTTTCCTATGTGGCCCATAACCTATTCGAGGGTGACCAAGAATAAATAGATACAATTTCTAACTTTTTTTTTATTGAAGGTAATGGCTAATGGAAGTATATTTATAATATTTTTTTTATTGGTGCACGGCATGTGCCTTAGTAGCTACCCGTTTCGTAACCGCATCCTAAAAGAAGAGTACCACCTCGACAAAAAATCGATGGCGTAGTCTCCTGAAAACCGGTCAACCCACAGTTGTAAACCGAAATATGACTTAGGCTACTTGACGGTTTTTCTCTATGAGAATTATAATAATTAAGTTTAAGTTTTTACATATTTTAACGAGACCGGTCAGTCGGCCTAGATAAGTTCCTTCCACCTAATACTACCACTTTCCATACACACTTTCGGTTTAGTTTGTGGATTTATAAGTTTTCAGGAGACTACTGCATCGATTTCTTGCCAAGAGCGTGTGTCCTTTCAGAATGCGTTTCCAACACGGGGTAGTTTGTTTGACGATTTTAGGCCAGGATATTAATTATAGTCGAAGCCATCATTGCTGTTAAATAACTGCCTATTAATGAACTTACACGTCAAGTCTGCTTACCATCGGGTAGATGGAAAGTCACATGCCGTAAAAAAAGAGTAACCGAGATTTACACCGCTTGTGTTATGTTAACATAAACATAATGTTAAACAACAATGTATTAATCGATCCTATTCATGGAGTTTGTACCTGCTTATCATCAGGTAGAAACAAAGTCACATGCCGTGCTCCTATATAAATAATAAAGCATACACACGCTACGTTCGTCGAAACAACTGCCGTTAGATGAAGCGATAAAATACTGGTCACGTCACGTTAAACTATGGCTTAACTAGGGGTTTGTTTTAATTAGGGGTTTGTTTTAATTAGGGGAGAAGGGGAACTTTGGAGCAATGGTATAGCGTGGGAAGAAATAACGGATAAAACGTTTATTAATTTTTGGTCAAGGTATGAATGAACAAGTACATGAGTACCTACACATACATACTACATAGTAGGTACTAGAGCTTAGTTTGTGAATAGGACATTGCACACTTATGGTCACGAACTAAGATCTAGGCATGTACTATGTGTACTAGTAACAACGATACTAATGCAATATTATCTATAGGTATACTAATATATTAAAAAGGTAAAGTTTGTGAGGTTTTAGGGGGTAATCTTTGGATCTACTGAACCGATTTTAAAAATTCTTTTAGTGTTGGAGAGCCCATTTATCTATATAACATTATGCTATATAACATCACGCTACGAACAATAGGAACGGAGCATCAATGAAAAATGTTGGGAAAATGGGGAAAATTTGTTCTTTTTGAGGGCTTCACACAGAATTTTATAAACATACCGACCATGACAAAATGTTCAGAAAAACATACTAATATTGTTTTTCCGTCAGCAGGGAATCGATCTCCAGAAACAACACTAAAAACGGTACCACTTGACCTTAGAGGCAATCAGTAACTCTACCATGATTAAACTCTTACTTTACATTTTAACTGGATCCACCAATACGATCGCTTTATTTTTAGGCAGTACAAATAAAGCTTTCCTTCACCAATGTGAATTCCTACAATTAAAACTGTACAGCAAGTAAAAGTCTGTTTAAAATAAATTATTTTGATTTTTTTAGTAGAACTAAAAAAATCAAAATAATTTATTTCCATAGGTCACGGCATGGTGACACTTGAACACGTCATATCTAATTCAAAATACAAGTCAAATACAATACTTGGCTTATCAGACCACGGGGCAAAATAAAAGTAATCGACGCACCAGTAAAACAAGATAGAAAATAAAGTTAAGCTTAATAAGAACCTAGCTATGACACAATAATAATAATATCAACTAAAAATAAATTAAAACAAAAAATAATAACAATAACAAAAAAAAAAAAAAATTTACTAAATCAAATTCGTTTAAATAATACAGATTACCATATAAAATAACTATAGTAACACCACCATAATAATAATAATACAATTTGACCCTTTCGTAATATATCGTAATAACGCTTTAGAGGGTCAACTGTATAAAAATGCAAAGGAGGCTGTAGTTTTTGGTTCACCCCTTGTTTCCGTGATTTCTAACACGCACCCTTTTGACACGCACTTTTGTAATGATGATAATAATAGCGTTAACTTAAAGGGCATTAAAATGAGTGCTGGCCAGAAACTACCTTGGTGGACTTGATTAATGACTGCTAAGTACTTTTCTTGTTTAAAGAAAGTTTTCTTTTTAATAAAAATGACTTTTTAGTGTCAATAAAAGTTTTTTTAATGGAGCATGAAATACTTATTATTACACTGAGAAAAAAATAATGCAACGACATCATTATTTTAGGTTACGGCCTACGTATATAATGCCAAAAACGTACCAGGCGTAAGTAAGTAACTGGCGACCTTACGAGAAATGTATTAGCTCTAATGTCCACGGCACATTACTAATCAGACACTACTCGCACGCACACATATAAACCATTAAGTAGCCGGTGTCCGAACCAACATGTGCGTGTTACCATATGTAATGCCTCAGTGTACGTACAGTAATGTTGTGACTTATGTACGAAAAGACACGGCGTGCGTACAATAATGTAGTACCTTATGTACGTAAGGCATCGGTAAACGCACAGTAATGTAGTGACTTACGTACGTAAGGCATCGGTGTACGCACAGTAATGTAGTGGCTTACGTACGTAATGCCTCGGTGTACGTACGGTAATGTTGTGACTTACGTACGTAAAGACTCGGTGTACGTACAATAATGTAGTACCTTACGTACGTAAGGCATCGGTTTACGCACAGTAATGTAGTGGCTTACGTACGTAATGCCTCGGTATACGTACGGTAATGTTGTGACTTACGTATGTAAAGACTCGGTGTATGTACAATAATGTAGTACCTTACGTACGTAGGGCATCGGTGTACGCACAGTAATGTAGTGGCTTACGTACGTAATGCCTCGGTGTACATACAATAATGTAGTAGTTTACGCACCTAATGCCCCGGTGAACGTTCCGTAATGTATTGGCTTATGTACGTCACCACTACATTACTGTAGGTACGCACTAAGGAAAGGATGACATAATCGTACGTAATGTAGTGGCAGGACTAAAACCCACTTTCTGTGGGGAATCGCACAATTTCGTATCACATTTCATTTCTGCTGTTGATACATCTTTACTGTACACTTGCTAAGCCATACTGTACATATTAATACATCCTAACCTTCAGCTAAGGTAAGGAGAAATATCAAAGTCTGTGTTCAATTACAATATTATTTATTGAATATTTATTAGTAGACATCTTTAGACATTTGAAATAAAATATATTTATTGTTATTATCTTATATAGGTTATATATAAAGGTTGTCCTAACAAGAGCGCCGGATTTAAATTTGCCGTCACATTGTTATTACAAGTTGTACGGTGATTTTTTTGACAGTAGTCACGTACAGATAACGCGATTTAAGGATATGGAGAAGTATTCAAACGAACGATTAATTACTATAAAAACACATTACAAAAATGCTGAAAGTTTTGCGAAAATAAGAACTTACATTGGATAATTCAAATGTAATTATTTTATTTGTATCAATAGATGTAATTTCTTCCTGAACGTCATGAAGCTAAAAAAACGCGCCCCGAGACCTCCAAAGCACCGAGGCTTACATTTCCAAGTAACTGAAAAAAAAAAACTAACATTAATAATATTATTTTATTTGTTTATAATTATCTTTTTTATTTTCAAAGATAATGTAGACTATGAAATTCATAAATGGTGGCGACAGTCAATTGACAGTAGCACTACCAGATCATCACAGTGCCCCCCATAACTGTGAGTAATGGGGTTTGTGCTGAAGTTCTCTGCTATTATAATACACTGTGTGCTAATATTATTAATATGCATAAAAATCTAAAAAGCAGGGTGCCAGCGGATTGTACACCTAGTTATGAGACGGCCTTTCTAAAATACTAGAGTAATCAGTCAGATAAAGCAATTTGACAGTTAATTTGTATGAAAGACCTTCGAGTTTATCTATGCTAGATAGGTACACTTTATCTGACGATTAAAAACTTAACTCCATTTTTCATTCAAAGAGGTCTTTTTCCACTAAAATTAATGATGGAAGCCGAACAGTCGGCCATCCGTTTTTTGCATCTCATAGAAAATATACCGAAAAAACTAAATCCGCACGAGTATCACACGTTTGTCAGGTGTCTGTAGTAATAATAATTCGATGGGTGTACCTACCACTGAACGCTAGTAAGAAATCTGTGCACTGAACAAATACCTAGTGTATCTACCACAGAAGTTATAGGCTGTACCTACTATGCTGTAAAATGTAATTATTCAGATTCACAAATAACTCAATATTCACTTACCTTTAAATTTTTCAAATTTGTCCAACTGGCATTTAATCAAAAGTTTGTTCACGTTGAAATTAACAAGACTAGCATCTTCCACGATTTCTACGGTAATCTGCTCCATATCGAGACCACTTTCATATTATAAGTATATTATTATTAGCGTTTTTCGCAAAAATTAATACTCTTTCATATTAAAAGTTAAAACTGTTAACGTAGAACAGAACAAGACGAAACTTCACGAAACCCGTTAATTTGAGATTTGAGACACAGCACCATTGACGTAAAGATATTTATATCTATGCACAGCACCAACTAATAATAATTTGTGCGCAACACTCGCACGCGCACATTAAAAGTAGGCATGGGAAAAATATCGTATCCTTATAATGCATTGAGAGCATTAAAATAGGAATGGCACATTATAATGCACCCGTTACACACCTTATAGATTGCCGGCTCTTTATAATGCACTGATCGCATTAGACTGCTAGGTGTTGTATGTCAATGTTACCTATTATATTTACATTTCTTGCAGTTTGCCGAATCTTTAACATACCTACCGCCTAGACAGCGTGCACACAATGTAATCGTGTTAATATTGCGAGTTTGCTGGATCGTTTTTATTCTGTGCTGGAAGCAGTCCCAGTAGCTCAGGTTGTTAATTTGTTTAATGTACATGATGTATAGGAAGCCAGCTGGTACATTATAATGTAACCTTGCGTTTAACGTTATTCATCTAATGTGTGATCAACACTTTATGGAAACATTACTGTGTAAATCGGATGTGTATTGAATTTTTGTGAACTTGTTTCATTAGCCTAGCTGTTGGTGCATTAAAATGCAACCGTAATATTACTAGCAGTGGGCTGTGTTATTAGGCCTAGTGTCTTGTACATTGTTAAAGCTTTAGCATTGTACGAACATTATGTCATAAGGAAACGTTTACTCCTTACAATGTTGCGACATATTTGTAAAGATCATGAGGCATTATCCAACCACGTACATTTCGGTAGCACATAAGATATTGTTACGGTGTACTTATCATCATGACGTGGTAACAGTAGTAAGGAGTCAGCCTACGTTTACGTAGTTGGCAGTAAATACATTATAAAGATTGTTCATGCAACTCGACGTGTTTGTAATTTACTACGTACGTACGTAAGAATCAACTAAAATAAAGTTGCGGAACCTTTAATTTAGACTATGATGCACATACAGTAAGGTAATGTACGGGCAGGCTTAATTTTTTTCTCAGTGTACTATAATTAATCTACTTATTATATTTTTTTTTATTCGTGCACCGCTTGTGACTCTGTATCCATGGCTGTTTGCGAGGAGACCTATAAAGTCTATAATGAGGTTGTTAAACAACATTAATCGCTCCCACTATGTCGGCTAAATGATGCGATTACGAATTATGAAATGGGCGGCGACAGACTCGTGCATTTTAATATTTAATCGTCAATTCAACCGCCCGTTTTGTAACCGCGCCGAAAAGAGGAAACTACGGTTTTACACTACCGTTTTTTTTATTTATGATACATTTTTAATAGAATGTCCAATTTGAATAATTCAAAATAAAAATCCATAGGTACAGACACAACCTCGTATACGAAGTGATTTATTTGGATAAGGATTAATACCAATGTACCTACTAATAACGTGTTATAGTTTTACTGGCATTTTTAAGTTAAAGAAGTTAATATAGCGACATAACTATAATAGTTTTTCGTACGGATCCGTAATGTTTTTGAAAATAAAAGATAGCCTATGTTACTCGGTAATAATGTAGCATTCTATTAGTGAAATATATTTTTAATCAGTCAGTAGTTTTTGAGTATATTCATTACAGACAAAAATACAAACATGCAAAAATACAAATCTTCTCTCTTTATAATTTTGGTATAGACAATATAAACCATTCTGAATAAATTCTAGTTAATACCTCAACAAAATCCGTTGCGTTGTTTGGAATATTTAATCATACAGACAGGCACAGAAAGCTGCTTTGTTTTATACTATATAGTACAGTAGATAATAAAATTATACCTATTAAATATATACAGCTAATGTGCTATAATGCGAGTTCACTGTCTTCACAAAAGAAATTATAGTTAAATATTAAGTCAACCAAGAATAACAAAACAATCGTTTATATCGACCAGACATCAAGCATAACAATTTTAAACTCGGCGAGTTTAAAAGAAAATTATACGTGGTTTAGCTTGCAATTTGAAAAGGAATAGAGAGAATAAAAAACTGCATTGAAGGTAGGGTGGGTAGTAAAAGGGAAGGCAGGGTCGCGTGTTACGGGGTTATTTGAACCGTCAATTTGGCGCCAACCCAGGGCGCCATCGCGGTGTCTGATGGAAGTTTGCACCTTTATCGAGGATAATGTTCGAGCTATTTTGTTGACAATTCTACTAATAGATTTTGAAGTTAAATTGGATTTGGTTTGGTTTAGAAACTTTTTAAAGTTTTTGTTATTTGTTGTAATACCTACTAAGGCCTATTTCATGAACGTGACTTCAACATAATTATGAATTGTAATTTACAATGACAATTAATAATACATTGCTTAGTTTAATATTATTTTTTTAGTTTAATTTACATATTTATGAAATAAGTGTCTGTTCAAATTGTTATAATTATATTTGTTGTAATTATATCTCAAAATCCTGAGTTTTTTATATATTTAAACGTAATTAGTTTTTTTATTTCAAAACTATTTTTAACGGACGGCATGTGTCTTAGAGACCTATAAAGTTAATATTGTCGATCCAATACATTGTTGATTAACATTATTGGTCGCTCCACTATGCCGGTTAAATGATGCAATTGCAAAATGGGGGGCGATAAAGACAAATTTAATCGGAAGCCTAATCTAAATATACTTAAAGTTTTATTCATATATATATTTTTCAAAAGAATTTAGGGGAAGGGTCACTGCAAATTTAATTAAGTTTATTACATACAGATTATATGTAGTCTATATAGAATATAGTAAGTATATAATATAGAAGCAATTGTAAGTCATTGTAAATATACATTATATAATTTTAACTATAAAATAAATTTTACTATGCGGCAAATGCTTTATAAGGATTGAAAATAGACGTTAATATTAATTATGAACTATTATAGTTGACACGTACAAAACCCATTGTGATTTGAGTGGACAAAGCACTACGTGGGGGCTAAACCCCCTGGCGGTTGTCATGACAACAAGGTGGGTTGCCATGGATACTAGGTAACCAACAAATGAACAAATGCCTACCTGAAGGACTTAACTATTAATGATTTCGGATGAATATCAGTTCTTGTTAGTGTCAGGGCGGACTTTTTGTTAAAATTTTAAATTGTGTAGGTATTCTAGTGGGAATTTAACCGAATGCTGTTTTGTTAAATGCCAGAGCCTTGTACTATTTTAAAAACTTATATAAATAGTTAAATGTCATTTCATTTTTCCCTGATGTAGGTATTTCTGGTAGTAAAAAGTTTTAATTTGTTAATGTTTTTTGTTTAATTTTAAGCATATTTATTATATTATACTTTATAGGTAGTCTGGGTTATTATAAAATATAGTATATATAGTATTGGTACGTTATTTCTGGTACACTTAATAAAATCCTAGAGCTTAGTATGTTACCAGGGCAATATTCGTGAAATATCCTATATTATTATAGTTAATATTATTCATATCTAAAAAATCATTAAAATATACAAAAGCAATAGTAAAACATAATATAAAACTTTTACCATCTATAAATTGGATATTTCCACGAAACGCTACAAAAACATTCGGCGAAAATTGCATAGTCATTTTAGCGTCGTACAATAAACGCTATGTCACAATCTGCCCCGTGTACTAAACTCCCCCCGTTCACCCTTTCATCATATAATGGTGCCATGGGACCCTTCGCACCTTTCTCTAATTTTATTTTATTTTCGACTCTAAAAGTTTTCCCTCGTTTGTTTAGAGGGTAGTATATAGAGTTATTGTGTTGTAAATTTAATGAAAAGATTTAATTATTATTTTTGTAATGGTACAATAGGTATTTTGAGGTGAGGGAGTTCTCTATAACTTCGCTAGGTAGACCGACCGATCTTGTTTCGGTTTCAGTCTGTGGGTTCACCGTTTTTCAAGAGACTACTCGATTTCTTCTCGAGGTAGTCTTTTTTTATTTTAGCTGGGTGCGGTAACGAAACAGGCAGTTGGTTCGAAAACTGCAAGGATATTAAAACAGATCGTAATGCGAATTTGTCTTTGTCATCATTTAGCCGGCATAGTGGGAGTAATCAGTATTATTATACAACAATCATTAATCTAAAAAGTTTAAACAATACGTAGATATTTACTTTGATTAATTAAATGAATAATTAAAAAAAAACCAACACGGGCCTTTTTAGCTCCCGAGAACCGTTTAAACGGCCTCAGGGTATCCAGGGCTTCATTTCGCTGATAGTATTCGGAGGCAACACCTAACAAGTGGCGAGCTAGTTGCAGTGTTGAAGATAGTATAGGTTAAGCAGATGACAACCATGCCGGACCTGGGATGGGTGACCGCTTTATACAACAAGACTATACGATGAATAATTCATATAAACTAATACTTAATTAAATGAATATTGCATAAGCATAGGTAGGCATGAATTAAATTAATATTCAAAGGAGACTTTTAGAATTTGTTTTATCAATAAAACAACTGTATGAATATTAAAATATGAAAATTATTAAATAAACTGGCATTAATAAGGTTTTAATCTGTATGTCTACATCTAATTAATATTTATAAGGGAAATAATACTGTCCAGATCATATCATAAATGCATAACTTATTTTCTATCTATTTATTTATTTAGAGAACTGTTAATTATTTTAAAATATCTTATTATAATATAGTTGGAAATGTTGACCTACGAAGTCCATGAATGGGGTCAATCAAAAATTGTTCATAAACAATATTGATCGCTTCCACTATGCCGGCTAAATGATGCGATTACGAAAAGGGGCGACAATCACGAATTGCATTACAAGTATATTTTAATATACTCGCTGCCTTATCTTCAATTCAAGTACCCATTTCATAAACGCATCCTGAAAAGAGACTACCACCCAGACAAGAAATCGCTGCAGTAGTCTCCTGAAAACCGGTGAACCCACAGACTAAATCCGAGGTGAGCATGACTAAGTCACTTGACGGTTTTTGCATCTGTATACGGTGGTAACGAGACCGGTCGATCGGCCTAACGAAGTTATAGAGACCTATAAATAATACACACTTTCTGTTATTTCCTCGTAACTATATAAATTACTAAAAATCTACTGGTTAATTTTATAAAGTTGCTGGTCCGCTTTTCTCGGAACCAGTGAGACTTGATATATATCAATCCCTGTAGCTATCATTTTCACCTATTAAGATCCGATTAAAGTCTATTTATGTCTAAGGGTTCAATATTGAAAGTTGGTATAAGCGTAAGCGTGGAATATGATGAAGTTATATGTATAATAATAATAAAGTAATGGGTTTTGGTATGTTTATTGAAAGAAAACATTAAAAAACATATTTACAAGGTATTTAATAAAATAAAACTAATAACTTAAAATAACCTAAACCATAATAAATAATAAAAATAAATCTAAAAAAGATAAAATATTTCCTCCATCCATTTTGTGAGAAAAATGATATTTCCTCCATCCCCGACATTACACCTACCGTGCCAAGAACTGATGCGGCATTGCCCCTCTGAATCACCAGACTTATATTTTGCGAGAAAAATGATCGGGGACGAGCATCCCCAGATGTTTGGATCAGCAGTCGACCAATCTGATCAACCAACTGTCTTGTATCCTTGCTCCAAGGTCCCAGCGTCTCCACTTAATGAGTAATATAATATGAACCACACATATATTGCTCTAGACACAAACTAAGCTCTAGGCTTGTACTATGTGTACCAGAAACAATGATACTAATACATATTATATTTTGTAACAACCTCGTCCATGATAAACTGTACAGAAAAACGTACTATTTTTTTAGCATGGGTTGAAATTGAACCCATACATACATACATATATATAAACATAACATCACGCCTGAGAGTAAAGTACGCGGCTTCGCTCAATCTCTACATACTTCCCTAAACACAGCTTCCTTCACAACCATGCAAACTGATTCATACAGCGCTTTTAAAAAAAAGTATAATTTACAGCATTATTAAGCATAAATTATATTTGTTTCAGATCACTGGGCTATGATATTCAACACAATGGTTTCGTATAAATAAGGTATGTGCCGTGCCTTCTTTTTTAAATTAAAATTATAATATGTGCCTATTTATATATGTCTGGGTCGGGCGAGGCACTCAAAGCCTACCTAGTGCCTCTCTTTCTCTACCTCTACCTATGTAAACCGGCTCCGTAGATCAGTGGTTGCATTGTATTCGGAGTTCGTGGGTTCGATTCCCAATACCCACATGGCAAACAAAAAAAAATGTACGTTATTCTGTACAGTTTATCATGGGTGTTTATAAAATATAATATGTATTACATTGTTGTTTCTGGTACAGTACATATAGTACAGTACATATAGTACAGTACATATAGTACAGTTAGTTTGTGACAAGGGAGTGCATGTGTAATTTATTTCACATTATTATTATTATGTTATATTCTACTTTCGTCTCGCCGACAGTCATAACTCTTCTTATACATGCAAACTGATTTCAGGAACACCAAATTACATTGTCTTTTATGCATTGCGTTTTCGCTTTAAACGAGAGAACTTTCCCAATAAAATGTTTTAAAAACGTATTAGGGGTACCTAATTATTATAAAATAAAATAGCCAAGTGCTATTACTATTCGCACACTTAGGGCTCCGTGGGTACCTTTTTTATTTATTCGTGAAGTTATTTACCACCACTAGGTAGTAGGTATAACTAAAATTTCCCAAAAATATATATTTAATAGAAAAGTTGCGAAAATCTTTAAAACAGTGTATGTAGAATAACAATAAAAAAAACATTTTTTTTTTTGTAAATAATTCAAAAACGAATAGGTACCTACTTTTTAAATTAATTATAAAATAAATTGAACAAATCATTCCAATTTTTAGCTACTCAAATGAATTCTTATAGGTACTTAAGTATATAGCTTTTTTAAATTATTCTTCGGTTACCAGAAGAAACTAATAAAAAACAACCGAAGTATGTAGAGAGTGCAAAGTGGAGTACATTGCTCTCTGCTTACCCCTAAACAGGGATACAGGCGTGATGGTATGTAACTATGCACGTACTACTATTCCAAATTTTAATATTCAAGGTATTGCACAGACAGATAAGTCCAAGGGCCTTAACACAACATCATCGTTAGGTTCGATAAATCGACAAAATATCGATTTTATGAATGAATATTGATTCATAAACTTCATTTAATCGACTGTCCATTTATATCGATATGGTTATGATCACCTCTTACTAGGTAATCTCATACGAAATCCTAATAACGTTACAGTTAACGTCGCCAATAGTATAAAACTTGACCATTTTTTTTTAAATGGGACATGTAATCGGGAATAATGAAACATACTTTATTTTGTTAAAAAAAGCCTGTTATTCTGTAATATAAATTTAGCGTTTTCATCACTGTTGACCCTTATAGAACTGAGGCTCTACCATGGGTTTGCGCATTGTAGAAACGTAACGCATTCATTTACGTATAAGTGAGCAAGAACCAATAGCATAGTTTATGCAGTCCTGTTACCAAAAATTAAGCGGCCCTATTGGTTGTTGCTCACGTATACGCAAATGAATACGTTATGTTTCTACAATGCGCAAATCCAGGGTAGAGCCTCTGAAAACGGGACACTTTTGCATCCCAAAGCTTTTCTGGGTGACACCGGGACAGAGTAGCTAAAAACGGGACAGTCCCTTTCAAAACGAGACGTATGGTCACATTAAGTATAACAGAAGTTTCCAAAACTGTTATGCATATAACGACACGTAATTTTCGCTAAATCGCAACTTGCTGTGCTATCACGGTACGGTACGGTTCCAAAACCGGAAGATGCGGTGTAAGGTACCGCAAAATAGCGGATACTGGGGTACCTATCGCAAACAGTACCGGGCGACTTGCCAATAGCATTCCTAACTTGTAATAGGGTTAGGGGAATAGAAAGAAAAACTTAAATTGTGTAGATTAGTGCTTTAATATATATATTTATATACTTTAGTGCACAGTAAAGGATTCGCGTATTTTTTTTTTTTTTTTTTAATAACTTAATAATGTATATTTTATTTACTTGATCCTAATTACATAATTTCTTTATAAAAAATCGGTGAAATTTTAAAATGACAGCTAAAATAATATTTTTGGAATCATAAATCAAACTTTGGGTGTCTTTTCAAAAGTTGAAACATTAATAAAAAAAAGTCTCTAATTAGGATTCGAATAAGTAATATTTTCATCTTTACACGTTATTTTTTCATTAAAAGAAACTTTTATTTCACTGAAAACACCATTTACATTTACACGTTTTTAGACGTCCCTGGCTTTTCCTGGCTTCATAAGAAGTGTTTTCAATATGACGCTAACAGAAACATATAGTATATGGTTGAGTAGAGAGGGTAGTGAACAGAGTGCGGGGAGCATTAAAAGGCCTTTAAACCTACTTCGCGGTCTCAAGTCTGGGAACGCTGCAGTTCATCCCCCTGCCACGCGATGGATCCGGCACCACAGAGAATCCGTGGATAGCTAAGTACACAGTCTCTCATCTATGTATTTTTTTAAACTAAAATAATACGTTACCATTTTTTTTAATGTTTGTGGCTTATGACAATTTTAACCACAGACTAATTTGTTTATATTTTTTACATTTACAATCTAATAGGATTTCGTGAGCAACAAAAAATTATGCAACCACAAAACGCAGAATCAATTTGGGTAAAATGAATTCATTCATTTGAAAGTTGAACGAATGGAATGGAAATAGTTCTTTTTTTAAATTTTGTATTGTAAAATGCTTTTGTGGCTTCTTGTATTGTATTTTTTTTCAAGTAAAAGTAATTTACCTATTCAATTGTAAAGAATGATGCGCAGTTATACAATGTATTATAATATATATTATTGTTAAATTTCTTTTCATTATTATTACAAAATTAGACTGAAAAAAAAGGTCGTTAATAAATGACAAGTCTAATACATACATACATACATATCATCACGGGTGCCTTACGGCGCCTGAGACCGCCTAGACGGCACCAGGGTACCCAGCGGAGGTGTTTTAATCCCACCTCGTCGTAGCCGATGATATAAGTCGACACCGAACAAGTGGCTAGCTCGTCGCGATGTTTTGAATAGACTCAATAACCCATCTATAAACAGTTTCACAAGTCTAACATTTCGATATTAGATAAGATATTATTTATTACTAGCTGATCCGCGCAACTTCGCCTGCGTATGTCTCCGTTTACGCAGCGTACGCTCTCAAAAAAAAAATGCCTTTCAACCTTCGAGCTATAGTGCGATTGGGTATGAAACCCAAAGTATGCTCCTTGTCTTAATAATATTACTTTAAAAAAGTGCGTATCGGTATTCCAAACCGGCATAGTAAAGACTGGGGACAACAAACGTACAAATGCAAAAACCGTCAAGTCATGTATGGTTTTAATCTGTGGGTTCAACATTTTTCAGGAGACTACCGCATCGATTTTTTGTCGAGGTGGTAGTCTCTTTTCAGTCAGGGTGCGGTTACGAAATGGGTAGTTGGACTGACGATAAGGCAGCGAATATATTAAAATATACTCGTAATGCAATTCATCATTGTCACCCCCATTTCGTAATAGCATCATTTAGCCGGCATAGTGGGAGCGATCAATATTGTTTAATAACAATTATTGCGTAACCCTATTCATGGACTTTGTAGGTCTGCTCACCACCAGGTAGATACACAGTCACATGTCGTGCCCCAATAAAAAAAATATAAAGAACCAAATTAAAAATCCCGGGCGAACGAAGTTTGAAGCAAAAGCTAGTATAAATTAGTTTTAAAATAATATTATCTATTAATAATTACTTTATAAATAATTACTAATAGATAATATCAGCATCATAATCACAACATAATTTACAAAGATGGAGACCTAATGAATCATAATCTTAAGACGTCTCTTCATCACGTTTCATAACGACAAGTAGTATTTAATGTGCAATAAATCGAATAGATGATAATTAACCTTTCAAATGGTGTTTATTTTATATCTAAATATTGTTTATGACATTGCGAAGGCTGTATTATATATTATGTTGGTTGTATAGGCTAATATATAAAGTTTATTGTTGAATTATATGTTAGGCTGGCTCTTTCGTTCAATGAATAAATAGCTATTCAACGAGATATACATGGTGACTTTGAAAGGATGTACTTTGGGCTAATATGAGGTTCTACTTATCAATATGAACAACTTTTCCCATGGAACTATGTGCCGCAAATGAAAAAAAATATTGCCTTCTCTTTACAAACTAGTCATGTTAAAATTACCAATTTGTATGGGGAAGCCAAAATTTTTTTTCATTTGCGACACATGGTTCCATGGGAAAAGTTGTTCATTTTGATCAGCGGAACATCATATTAGCCCAAAGTACATCCTTTCAAATTCACCCTGTATAATATATGCATAGGAAAATAATTACTCGAACGCGTAAAATTACGCGTACCTACTGGAACGTCAAAAAACATCTAAATCTTGTTTTCAGTGATAATAAAGTATTTGTTTGAAAAAAAAAGAACATGGAGGTGTAGATTTTTTTTACTCGATGCTAATTACATAATTTCTTTATAAAAAATCTGTTAAGTTTTGAAATGACAACTAAAGTATTATTTTTAGTTTCATAAATTAAACTTTGGTTATCTTTAAATTTTTTTTTTAAAGGCTATCTAATTAGTATCGAGTAACTAATATTTACACCTCTACGTTATTTTTTCATTAAAAAAAAACTTTGATATCACTGAAAACAACATTTTTGGTAACGCGATTAAATAAAGCGATCCTATTGGTAGTTCGTGACGTATTAACGTTACGTGAATACGAAACAAGAGAGAGAAATAAAGTAGAGACTAAGAAATAAAGTTAGAAAAAAGTATTCTATAATACATAAGCTGGGTACAATATTAAAATAACATAAAACTCCATTTCCTAATTGCTTTCAGTGATTTTTTTTAAGTTTACAGTTTATGTTTTTGGCAGCTACTGTGATTGGTATAATAATATACATGGTGACTTTGAAAGGATGTACTCTCTCTCATTGGTACCTATCATTGTATCCTCACGTATTAACATTATTTTAATACGATAGAAAACTCATTGTAAATCCTTTGTTTTATAAACATATTAAATATAAAAACTATTCTCTTATTCCTAAACAATTAAATCAAAAACTATTAGTGGAAATATTAGTAATATTAAAATAAATGTAGTATTTTTGATTAATATCAGTAGAAGAGTTATAAAGAAGAAAGAAGAGACAAAAGAAGAATATAGAGAACACTGAGCCTTGGCACTGGGAGAATTCACAGGAGTTTTATAATATGCCCGTGAATGTCCTGCTGCCTTAGCTAGGTGATCTCACACTCATCATACAGAAGAATACTAAAGAAGAATGCAGATTTAAGAAGAGCGAAGATTTAAGAAGAGTGAAGATTTAAGAAGAGTGAAGACCTGGTTCAATTTTCACTTTATAAACATAGTAAATATAAAAAGCTAATTGGAAAGATTCGGTTTTAGTCTGTGTGTTTACCGGTTTCAGGAGATTACTACATCGATTTCTTGTCGAGGTGGTAGTCTCCTTTCAGGGTGCGGTTACAAAATGGGTGGTTTAATTGATGATAAGGCAGCGAGTATATTAAAACATACTTGTAATGCAATTCGTCTTAGTCTCCGCCCAATTCGTAATCGCATCTTTGGCCGGCATAGTGGGAGCGATCAATAATGTTTAAGAACACTTATTGATTGACCCCATTCATGGACTTTGTAGGTCTGCTCACCTCCAGTGCCCTGTTCATCAAAACTTACAAGCCTTGTATTACAAGCAATTTTCTTGTAAAAATCTTCATTATTACAAACATTTGTTTATCTAAACTACACGTATAAAATACGGGTTACAAGTGTCATTATTTATTTCACATGTATATTTTTACACATGCAATTGTGATTTTGTTCATCAAAAAAATATTTGTAAGTTACATTTGTAGAAAATCACTACAAATCCTGAGAGTGTCCGGCGACTCTCCATTCCGTCTTACAAGTTAAGTTAAGTTAACAAGTATCGAGCTTAGTACCGCAATACTTTTTTTTTGTATAATACAATACAGGGTGAATTTTTAAGGATGTACTTTGGACTAATATTAGTCCCTCTAAAAAAAAATGCCTCTCCACACAAACTAGCAATGTTAAAATGACCAATTTGTGTAGGGAAGTCAAATTTTTGCGACACATGGTTCCATGGGAAAAGTTGTTCGTATTGATCAGCAGAATCTCATATTGGCCCAAAGTAGATCCTTTCAAAGTCACCATGTATAATATATTAATTGATGCCCCACACCAACATGAAGAAGTATTTGTAGATCGACACGGAAATCATTCCATAAACTGGGGCCTGACCAAAGAACACGATCGCCAATCGAATCGCCGCATCGATCGATAAAAATGTATAGGATTTTTTCTCTATGGGTAGAGCCTGATCGACAAGAAACGTCAAATCCCATACATTTGGCTTTCGATGGGTATTTCGATTCGATTATCGATTGGCTCTTCGGTAAGGCCCCTGTTTGGTTATGTGCGGTCCTGACAGTCAGTTATATGAGCGATTTGACAATGGTTGGAGACCTGTTTCATAAGGGGTTTTCCTTGGCGACTCTGCATACCATCCGAAGGAATAATGTCTTTTTTATCGCGAATCTGCATAGCATATAAAGCATATCTTCACGGGTGCCTAACGGCGCCCGAGACCACCTAGACGGCCCCAGGGTACCCAGCGGAGGGGTTTTAATCCCACCTCGTCGTAGCCGATGGTATGAGTCTACACCGAAGTCTGGCTAGCTCGTCGCGATGTTTTGAATAGACTCAATAACCCATCTCATAAACAGTTTCACAAGTTGGTATAGTGAAACCGGGACCGACAGCTTAACGTGCTCTCCGAGGCACTATAGTGGTGTTGTCAAACAAATGTACATATATTTTTTTATTAAAAACTCATTGGTACAGACTGGGATTCGAACCAGAGACCTAAGCGTTTTTAACTCCAAGGTCTAACTAACTCGGCCACCACGTAGTATATATTGTTTAGCAAAATACAACATATGTCACATTAAACGATTGCAATTACCATTATTACAATGCGAATGATCTGAAGTTAATTTAAGACTATAGGGCCATATTACGTGAAGATATATCCTACAATGGTGGTCAGCTAATTATAGTCGCCAAAGAAATAGGAACTTTGCTACTTTCACTCGCACCTGTTTACAAAAAGAATATTGCCAGCTAAAAGGTTGTCAGATGAGAAAATATAGTTGTAAATATTCCTTTCAATACCTATTTGCATTGAAGGTGATGTACACCTAGTAATCAGCATAAATCGCTTACCCATAGCTCCCTATGAATTAAACCGGTACTGTTAAGCCGCGGTCCTATTGTCTTATTGTACAATTAGGTTTACCGTAAATTATCTTTGGTTACACGCTGCTATATTGAATTTATAGATACGATTACACCTTTTCGCACAATTTATACATTACAATGTAGATAGAGGAATTCGTGCATCAATTAATACAGGCGTGTCTGGGTACGATCTTTATATTTTTTAGGTATGATTCTTTGTACCTAAATAATCGGACTATAAAAATCGCTAAAGGCTAAGTGTTTTTTTTGCAAAAAAGAAGAATTAGGTACCTAATGAACGTAAAAAATATTTTTGATTTTTTTTTCTGTTTGTCGATTTGTTTGAACTACCATCACGCAAACAAAACCCACTTAATAGATTGAAAATTACTGAAAGCTTTCTTATCAGTTTTTTTTATGAGTAATAAATAATATAATAAATACCATCACGGGTGCCTATTTGGCTCCCGAGAACCGTTTAAACGGCCTCAGGGTCCCAGCGGAGGGATTAGGTGTTGCCTCCGAATACCATCGGCGAAATGAGGATGGGTTAATCCCTCCGCTGGGACCCTGAGGCCGTTTATGAGTAATATTTAGCGTTTATTTCAAACAAAATCGACCTACGAATCGAATCAAAAGGTATTCATATTTAAAACTTAGTTAGAAATCAAAAGGGCGAAAATAAAGCACACGAATTTGCCAGCCAGCTTGAAATAACATAATTATATATCTATATCTACCTTTAGTAACACAATTATATATACTACCACCTAATTATATATCTATGCCATTCTTAAAGCTGACCATCAAACGAAATCAAAACGTTACTATTCAGGGCTTTATTAGTTATTTTAAAATTTGACATGAGGCCCGAGCTTTTTATTGGAGCATGTGACTTTGTATCTACCTAAATGATGTTAGGAAATGGGCGACGGTAAAAACGTATTTGCGTTACGAGTCTCCTGGGGCCTGACCAAAGAACACGATCGCCAATCGAATCGCCTCATCGATCGATAAAATTGTATAGGAAATTTACTCTATGGGTAGAGCCCGATCGCCGAGAAACGTCAAATCCCATACATTTGGCTTTCGGTGGGTATTTCGATTCGATTATCGATCGGCTCTTTGGCTACTTTATCGTCAAAACTCGTTTCGCAACCGCAGCAAAAAACGAGACTACCACCTCGACAATAAATCGATGCAATAGTCCTCAGTAAACCGGTGAACCCACAAACTAAAACCAAAACATCACAAGTCACTAGATTTACAAAATAAAATTATTGTATTATTCTTAGTTATTAAAAAAGGTTTTAATAACCTATACTTGTGGTAGTTAATTAATTGCTTATGTAATATTATATCAAGAAATAATTAACGAATTAAGACCCGTTTTCTCATGATAAACGCATTTTACTCAAGCTAGATTATCACATAATACAGATTCTATGACATAAAGAAAAATAATTCCGCTATAAAATAGCTTCCTATTGCTTCCTTATAATTATCATAGAGAGCGCATAATATGTAAAATGTTAATGTAACATGTGTTTATTATTTTTATAAGATTATTATTATATTATGTTAAATTGGGTCTAGTTTATAATGCATTATATATTATTTGTAAAAGAGGGATAACAGGATGGAAAGGAATAGGAAAGGGTAGAAAAGGGAATGGCGACATGACCTTATGAAAGTATAAGGTATAGTCTTGCCAATGTCAAGTGAAGTAGGAAAGCATCAACAGTAAAATGGGTACTGCCATTTTACTGAAGATTTTGGGATTATTTGAGATAATTCAACTACCGAGATCACGTAAATGCTACACTTCTCATATTTAATACCACTATACGAATGCTTGTACTACAAAATTAGTACACTTTTGCACAATAATACTAAATATGAAAACTATAATAGATACACGCGTCTACAGTCTTCAGGCTACCCTCAAAGAATCGCTTTTATAAGAAGTATATATATATATATATTCAAATTTTCAATTTTGTAGCACCCGTAGTGCCTGAGATATAACTGTATGAAAAAACCTAAATATTTTCACCCCTTTCCCCCACACCTTATTAAAATGGCCGCAGTTGCGCGTTGGGTTCGCTTCCCACCAATCCCAGTAATAGCAAAACAACATTAGCACGTTTTTCTGTACAGTTTGCCAGACTGTAAGGTCTGTGTGTTCATAAAATATAATATATATATATATATATATAAGTATCGTTTTTACGGTACACACAGTACAAGCCTAGGGCTTAGTTTGGGACCAGGATAAATGTGTGCGATGTTCTACATATAAAAAAAAATATTAAAACATCTGTCAATTTATTTTCAAAGAAGATTATAAATGACAAATTTTAAGTCTTGTTGTACAATGTTAATTTTTCCTGAGAATATAATCTAACTCCCTCTTATTGTCGCCTTGAGATTGAATTGAATTTTAAAAAATCCTAGTTAGTTAGCTCCTGCAATACAAAAGGAAGGTACTGTTCAAATTTATATTTCTAGCATCAGTAACTATCGATCTGAAAATGATGTTTTTATCACGTACAAAATAGATTTAAGACATGCGCTCTCTATACTTAAACTGTTACTTTAATAGTTTCCTATACTACGATCAATAGCTTTGTTATAAAAAGATGAAAGTTGCGGTAAATTCCGGTAATAAAGAAACGGAAGTTTTGTTATGGTTTAGTTAGAATACAAAGCTAAAAAACTTCTTGTTAGGTATCCTAGTCTATGAAAAACCTCGACATGTGCAAAAACGCGTCCGCGATGGGTTTATGTTTTGTAGTCGAAAACCTTTTACTTTTCGGTAATAATATTATTTTTCATTCGTGTATCCCTGTTTATTTTTTTCAAATATTTCAGTCCGTGACTTTGGAGATAATTAGCTCCAAAGTTTGCGTGGTAATTTTTCCGATATTTTCACTTATTCACTTTGACTAAAAATATATATATATATATATTTCTTTGATATCCTTTAGGTTACAACTTTCTTTGATACCCTTTATCAACTTTGGAGCTAATTATCTCCAAAGTCACCGACTGATATATTAAAAAAAAATAGGAATACACGAATGAAAAATAATATCGAGGGGTGAAAGGCTAAGCGACATCATGGGCGATATTGAGTTATATATATATTCGGAATCAGCGGATTTTTCTGCGTCTTTTGAGCTGGGTTTCATGCAAATCTGAGCTATTTTTTGTCGCTTGAAGCATTTAGATTTGGACGCTGTTTTCCACGCCGTTACTTACTCAACCGACATAAAAAATTGCCTTATTCATAATATGGTTGACTTGAGCTATATCAAAATATTATTGATTGTTGCTTGAACCGTTTCGCCTTTTTCATATTTAAACTTATACGGTTGTTAAAGCTTATTTCATGCTTCTATTATTATAACAGATTGTAGGTTGAATCATTTAGCTTGCTCCAAAATATACAAATCAATGTCGTTTAAGGCAAATAGCCTGCAACAGAAATACATGACGATTGTCGCTTGAAACAATTAGCCTTCCACAAAATTATATAAAGTAAGTCGTTTGATTTATTTGGCCTTCCTCTATTTTACATTTATTGAAGTACATAAAGTAATTAGAGTTTTACAAATTTTAATTGAAGTAGTTGTTTAAGCTATAATGTCTCTATATTTTTTACAATACTATGTCACATAAATCAAAAATAAATTATTACATTTCTACTTGAATCTATTTACCTTATCGATTTTAATGCACACCACACACCAAACACAAACACACATCACACAAACACACACCAAAACACACACCACACACCCATAAACACACTCCATACACACCACACACACCAAAACACACACCAAAACACTCACCAAAACACACACCAAACACACACCACACATAAACACACACACCTATCTCATTTTACGAGACTGATTATTATAATAATGATAGATCCCATTCAAAAATAAAAAATCTATAAATGACTACTTTGTTTTACTTTATTCTCATTAAAACCAACTTTTGTTAAAAAACTTTTGTTAGGTTTCCTATAATTTTCATGTAGATAAGTTGTAGTAGTGGCTTTAACTGCCAACTTCAAATAGAATTCTAAATTATCAGGATTTAAATTAAGAAGATTGGGATATTAACCGTTGCTTGAGATACTTATTCTATATTTAAATCAGGACTGAAATGGCCTTACAGCATTTAGCCTAAATCTATTGCACCAGTAACAAGGTAGTTCAAACTTTTAGCTTTACACGAAAATTGCTGTTATTACTACATTGAGCCTTTTTTCCTTTCGTTAATTATGATACTCATTGTACCTTGAAACATTTGGTTTTACTCTAAAAACAAAGGGAATCGTCGTTTAAGTCGTTTTTCCTTGCTCAAAAAAAGATGACGATAAGAAATTATTGATTTAAGCGACATTTATTACTGCAACCGTTTATTTTATTACACTGAATATTGAAACATGTTGTTAAGTTTTTAATTTTACATAAAGCTGTATATTTATAACCTAAATTGGTTAAGAAACTGCATTTCTATGATTTTTTTTCTTAATTTCAAAACTTTAAAACGCTCTCCTGTAAAGTTTCCAAAATGGCGCTTAAATTAAGTAGCCTTTCACCCCTCGATATAATTACCGAAAGTTTTTTTCTAAAGTTTTGTAAAAAAAAGTTGCAACACGCTTTGGTATTATACTTATTGGATATCAAAGCGTGTTGCATTTTTTTTTTCTACAAAACTTTTTAAAAAATTACTTGATTCTTGAATGTAACTTCATATGGAGATCAATAACGTCTTTATTAGATTTTATTTAGTATATTTAGATTTTATTTAGTATATTTGTGAACTGTTATATTATATTAATTTGATACGGACAGAAAGTACCCCGCGTATCACCATAACAGTACATTTTTTAACAAGAAATGTTTTTTTTTTATTTCCCCTCTAGATATGATAATCAGACTTTATCTATTTCCTTCGCAAGTAAAAATGTAAAAAGGAAGGGAAACGCACCAGACATTGCACTATTGCAACAATGTCACAAAAAACGTCCTATCTATCTAAACAGTGCATGTTTACAAGCGACGAGCATTTTTTTCCTAATGCCACTTCCTTCTAGAATAACTGACAAGTTTGCGGATGATACCTTCAGTGTGAAATGTAATACAGAGTAAAAATTCGTTTAGAGTAACATATTTTTGAGTATTATATTTAGATACCTACTACTTTTATATGATACTTTAAAGCTGGATAACATAAAAAAAATATTATATCTACATATATTTTATACAAACCTACACATGTGTGTAGGTTTGTATAAAATATATGTAGATACCTGTTAATTAAGGGATAGGTAGAGAGTAATGTATAATAATAATAATAACTCAATAGATTTAAACTACAAAAAGAAATGTGTTGAGTTTTCCATTTATTTACCAAACTTAATGTGAAGTAATAAATATCACTTTCTATTATTGTGTTTAGTAAAAAAATATTTTATTTTGTCCGACACTATAGTTACTTTAATTGTTTGTGCAATAAAAATAAAAATTTAAAAAACAATATAAAATAAGACAATGCAATGACTTATCGGTCAAAAATGAGTACCTGTTTAAATGACAAACTTTGATGGTATCATAATGTACTTTAAAAAAAACATACGTTTAAATAAAAACAAATCTAAAAAAAATCCGTCAAATCGGGTGATATGGCCCTAAGATACCAAAGACAGACAGACTAACAGATTAAGCGGTTAAACATATAACGCCGTTTTCTTTTTCATTAAAAAAGAAATAAACCGCATACGCCAAATATATTACGATTAGGTATATAGCTTACAGCCCCGATTCCCGGTAGTATCTGTACGGATTATTATTCTGTAACAGAGCTTTACCAGCTATACAATGGCGTGTGACTTCATCTCCTTATCTGCTAACCAGTGTTAAAAGCAACTTAAGTACTGTTGTAGGAGGCATAAGGGGTCCGATAAATCTTAATAGCACTTTAATGGTAGTAAAATCTCGGTTTAGCTCATCTCATTCAGACTTAATCTTGGGAAGGGGTTTATAACTATATCTCCAGTGAATACTCTTTTATGCTGGTTTTATTTTATCGTAGAATAATAATAATACACTTAGGGCTGATTTTTCAATCGTCAGATAAAATTATTCGACAGTTAACTTGTATGAAGAACTGTCAAATTTATTTTTTCTCCGTACAAGTTATCTGTTGGATAACTTTATCAGAGGATTGAAAAATCTGGCCTTAGTTAAGTTTTTGTTGAGATATATTAGTATTTTTTTTTACTTGAACACGGTATGTTACTCTACCCACAAGGGGAACCGGGAAGCCACATGAAAATAGCGATCGACACGTGTCGATCCATTGAAACCGAAATTTAAATGTATAAATATACATTTAAATGTATAAATATACATTTAAATGTATAAATATACATTTAAATTTATATATACGTGGTGGCCGAGTTGGTTAGACCTTGGAGTTAAAAACATCAAGGTCCCTGGTTCGAATCCCGGTGTGTACCAATGAGTTTTTAATAAAAAAAAAATGTACATTTGTTTGACAACACCACTATAGTGCTTTGGAGAGCACGTTAAGCTGTCGGTCTCGGTTTCACTATACCAACTTGTGAAACTGTTTATAAATGGGTTATTAAGTCTATTCAAAATATCGCGGCTAGCCACTTGTTCGGTGTAGACTCATACAATCGGCTACGACGAAGTGGGATTAAATTCTCTTAATTACTCCGCTGGGTACCCGTAAGGCACCCGTGATGATATGTATTTATGTATGTGATTTGACGTCTTTCGTCGATCGAGTTGTATCCATAGACAAATTGTCCCAGTTGGTGTTAGCGGAGTCTAAGAATAAAACAACAAATAGTCGAAATAAAATTATAAAATATTAGTTACTGTTGTCTCTACTTAAGATGTCGATTCACTATACGAAAAAAATAAGTAAAGCGTTCTATTGTATGTATAATAGTGTGTTCGAGAAGGTATTTATTTACTTTCAGGAAAAAAATAAAGTCCTAGAATACATGGGTTTTACCTGTTTTTATTTAGTTTGCGCCAGTGCAATAAGTAAATTAATTTGGTAAAAAAACGTCAACGAAACATTAAATTAATAATTTGCATAAAAATAATTTTATTCCAACTAACCTAATCGCGATAAACTCGGCAATTAAAAAAGTCTTTGTTAAAATGAAAAATGTTTTAAAACGAATGTAATTTGATGCAATCTCTGTTATTTCAAAGAATGCAATGCTATGCTATGAAGTCATTAACCTACCACGTTAATAACACGTGAACCCTTTCGTGTTCATTCGTGTTAATTTCGTAATTATTTCGTAAAAAGGCAAGGACGGTGGAAAAAGAAGTGCGAATGTTTATTTTGTATGAAGAACGCAGACTTCGCGATTACAAATGCAGTGTTTAAAGACACTGCATTTGTAATCGCGGCTTGTAAAACTGCCAATGTGTACTATTGAAAATAAGGATATAAATAAAATAGGTATTGTAAACAAATCAAAATACTAGTGAGTTTCTAATTTTGTGAAAGAAACGCACAGATATTCCGTAATCGGGAGAATTTTATATTTAGCTAAAAAACGCTTTAATTAATTATTGTTTTCATAAAGGGGGTACGCAATGTAATAAAACACAATTAAATAACGAAAAATGGAATATATATTTACCATTTTTTTAATTGGTATAGGACAAGTATAATTACTAATCAATGGAACAGAAAAGTGTATAAGCCTGGATCAGTGGGCTTTCTCCTCAGACAGGTTTTTCTAAAACTTAAAAGGAGAAGCTCAAAGATAATTGTAACTTTAAAATTGTACTTGAATGAATAAACAATTTTTATTTTATTTTATTTAAGTAGTTTATTTAAAACAAATTTTAAAGGTAAAACCTACCACGTTCATAACTTACGTGAACCCTTTCGTGTTCATTCGTTTTAATTTTATAATTGTTTCGTAAAAAATGCCTTAAAAGTTTTTGGTAGACTTTTTGTTGAAAGCACGAAATTGATCCATTTTCGTGGAATTCTAAATGGAGTCAATTATTGGCTCGTGCCGTCTATTTTGTTTGTAATTTGAATAAATTTTAAATGTGTTCTTAGAAGTTCGGTTGCTTTTGATCGTTTTTTTGTTGATTATAAAAACAATTTTAGGTATTAGCTAGGCATTATAATCACATCTGTACTATCTATACTTCTATACTAATCTATACTAAGTTTGTGAGTTTGTAGGGGGTAATCTCTGGATCTACTGAACTGATTTAAAAAATCTTTTAGTGTTGGATAGCCCATTTATCTAGTAACGCTATAGGCTATATAACTTCACGCTACGACCAATAGGAGCGGAGCATCAATAAAAATTGTTGGGAAAACAGGGATTTTTTTTTCCTTTTGAGACAAACTTTACCTCTTTATAATATCTGGCCCGCGCAACCTCGTCTGCGCACGCGCTTACGTTGCGTGCGCAGTGTGAGGTTGTTGGGGGTAATCTCTGGATTTACTGAATCGTTTTTAAATTTCATGTGTTGGATATCTCATTTATCGAGGAAGGCTCTCAAAAGGAACAAATTTTCCCCGTTTTCCCACCATTGATGCTCCGCTCCTATAGCGGCGTAGCGTGATGTTATATAGCATATAGCCTTCCTCAATAAATAGGCTATCCAACACTAAAGAATTTTTTTTAATCGGTTTCTTTAGTGTTCCGCAGCATCACACAAACTATGCTTTTAATAGTGTTTTTTCATTATAACAAGTATTTATCGCGATTACAACAGGACATTTTCGGATATTGATATTATTTCCTTTTATAAACAGGGTGAATTTGAAAGGATGTACTTTGGGCTAATATGAGGTTCTGCTGATCAAATCGAACAACTTCTCCCATGGAACCATGTGTCGCAAATGAAAAAAAAATTGGCTTCTCCATATAAATTGGTAATTTTAACATTACTAGTTTGTATGGAAAAGGCAATATTTTTTTCATTTGCGGCACATGGTTCCATGGGAAAATTGTTCGTATTGATCAGTAGAACCTTATATTAGCCCAAAGTACATCCATTCAAAGTCACCATGTATAATAAAAAAAATCATCCTTTAGAAAGAAAGTCATTAATTTAATTTTATCTAGAAATATATAAAGTAAAGGTGTCCTTGTAATCAATAACTATTAATTATACATATACATTACTCTTTTTTTGTTACTGTTATTATCTCTATTCTGTAGGTAAGTAATATATTATGTCTTTTAATATTTAGTTAATTGTACACTTAATTAACTAGGTATTAAAAATTAAAATTTTATACAGCCATACCTTTTTTGTGAAAATAAGTGTTATATATTTTGTTAACTTGTATCGCTGTTAACTTTGTAATAAACTTATAAAATAAAATAATAATAAAAAATTGTATAGAAGTATATTCTACTATAGATTATACTGTAAGGTAACCAACCTTTCAATTTATTCCTATGAATACCTTTTGATACCTACTAAATTATTCTAACTTTGCAACTTAAATGACCTATTATAAATCAGTTAGTTATATTCCAATCCCTGTGTCGTAATTCATAAGATTCAATTTAATGGTATATCATAATTTATGTCAGTGTAAATTAACAGGCAGTGTCGTGATAGGTCATTATTATTGCCCTATCATTGGGCATATTAAAAGTAACGATTTTCTAGTTAATATTATTGTAGTATGATGCTTGTCTTTCAATTTAAGTGGGGTAGACCATGGAATTATATAATTATAAGGAAATTCCCTGAGTAGGTACAAAAATATACGCGGTGTATTTATATACGTGGTGGCCGAGTTGGTTAGACCTTAAACTTAAAAACACTTGGGTCCTAGTTCAAACTCCGGTGTGTACCAATGAGTTTTTAATCTAAAAAAATATCTGCATTTGTTTAACAACACTACTTAGTGCCTCGGAGAGCACGTTAAGCTGTCGGTTACAGTTTCACTATACCAACTTGTGAAACTGTTTATAGATGCGTTATTGAGTCTATCCAAACATCGCAACGAGTTAGCTACTTGTTTGGTGTAGACTCGAACCATCGGCTACGACGAGGGGGGATTAAAAACTACTCCGCTGGGCACCCTGAGGCCGTCTAGGCAGTCTCGAGCGTCGTAAGGCACCCATGATGTTTTTTTTTTTACTAATAAAGCCTTCTAAATATAAAACATGTTCGCCGATTACCACCGTCCATACCATATGAAAACACTGTCAAGTACCGATCTTCAGGCGCCTACTGCATCGATTTCTGGTCAAGATGGTAGCGGTTACGAAACGAGCAGTTAAATTGACGATAATATCGTATTAAAATAGACTAGGAATTCCTTGAGGGTAGCCCGAGGACTGAAGACGTGTGTTTCTAGTATATCTTTCATAGTTAAGTTTATAGGATATTATTGTGCAAAAGTGTACCAATTTTGAAGAATAAGCATTCCGTTGTGATCTTAAGTGTGATCAGTGTAGTATTACGCAGTGTCTCAGTGTTTGTGTTATCTCAATGAATCCCTTAACCTTCGATAAAATGGCGGTACCCACTTTATAGTTGGTTTCTTTCCTCTTAACTTGACATTGGCAGGACTATACCGTATGCTTTCATACGGTCATGTCGCCATTCCCTTTTTCTACCCTAGTCCTTTCCCAATTCCTTTTCATCCTCTTATCCCACTTTTAATTTAATTCTTTCACTTTTTAAATCTACCCACTTGACATTGGCAAAATTATGCGTAAAGCGTAGAAGGCCATTTAATTAAAAGAAGAAGAAAATAGACTACGTTAGTGTTATTTAAGCTAAATCTTCTTTTTCGCTGCACGTTTCGTAACCTTACTACCTTACTTACTTTAATGATGCATTTAGTCGGCATAGTGTATACTATACATTTACAGTCACAGTAAATATACATAATATTATATATTTATTATAACAATAATAAAAATACAGTCACAATATATATATAATGGAAAATACATTCACAGCCTAGTATACAGATTTTAGCAATAAAATGACAAAACAACTCCATGCTAATTCAAATGATATCCAAGTAGATACACTTACATTATTATGTGTAGATATCTTATGTGTGTTTTTATAAATAAAAGGGAGATAAAGTCCTTGGTTAGGAGCACAAAAAAAAAATGCGTGCATCATTAGCAAGCTCCTACGGATGTACACGTGGCCTGTATCCGGTGCATCTGGTCAGGTTATGGGCCAATTTTCATCAGACCTCGCGTGCAGTTCATTGCTGCCTCCAGACCATGTTAGACCACTACAATTATTGTGAACCTGCAACCGTGTTCCGCTTGTTTGTGCCTATGTTAGGTACTAGTGTTGGGGTAGTTTTGTTTTAAGGTCAGTTATCGATGTTTGTATTCTTGTCGAGCTAAAATAGCGGTGTCATTGTGTTGACAAATCTCTATTGAAACTGCTGCCATTTCTTCTAATTTTGTGCTTTAGGGACACTGCATTCGCAATCGCGACTAATGTTTGTTGCAGAATTAAATAATATTTTTGTCGGTCATTGTATTAGTTAATGTGTGTTTGGGTACTTATACTTGTATATATTTTTAAACTTACAAATAATAAAAAAAAGTCTTACCCACAACATTATTTTTACGTACAATTACCAATATAAAAATAATAATTGAACTTTGACAAACAGTTAATTTGTAATATTGGAAGTACGTTTGTATGGGCGTCAAGATAAGTACTCTTGTCGAAGAAAAGTAGCGATGTCATTGTGTTGTCAAATCGCTGATTGAAGCTGCCATTTCTGTAGCTCTACAATGGGTTTTTGAAACATTCTTTCACTTACTGCTATGTTATAGCACCAATAGGATAACGCTTTATTCTTTCGACGTACAAATAAACTCATCTTAATGATGGATCTCTACAATTTAGACTGTATTGTTTAATAAAACTCATGGTAGATTTACTGAAGTGATTGAGCTATAACTGCGTTCTGAACTTGTTTGTTTTCAAATATTTCTTTATAGACGTAGGCCTAGTTAAAATGTCGTTTTTGTAAAAAATCACTTTAACTTGAAATAATTCATTCAAAGCTTTTATTGTTTAGTGAGATATATAGTAAGGTGTCTCTATCTTGGAAACTCTGAGCCAAACCAATGTATTAACATTTTGCAACTGAACAGTCTCAGTGTCATTATGAAATTACATTTATGTGTCATTTAGAGCCTAGTAAACCATCCGTCAGTCATCTTATATTTTTTTTTTATTAGTACCTATTTAAAGACCTACTTTTAACAAAATGACGCAACAACTTTATTAAAGCAAGTTTGCGTAAAATTTTAAAACAAAAACCTTCGTAACTTATCGATACTTGCTAGATCAGCACAACACTAAACCACCCTGCAGCAAAAATACGTAAATATACACTATCGATGTTTTGTACTACACTACAGCTACCGATAGCCGCAAGGGGTAATCAGCAGTCAATATCGCGTGAGGTCACCTTTGGCGCCGCTCGCTATACCACCTACTTTGGGCAGAGTTGTTTGGCGCACAGTAAAAGTTAAATCCTCCGTCAAAAAAGAACTAGTTCGTTCAGTTAATAGACTATTATACTATAGTCCGTATTTTTCGGGAACGTTTAAAACCTATGTGTATCTCACTCTTCTCAATGGTTAAGGAATAATTCTAGAACTCTTGTAGCTTTAAACAGTTAAGTGACCAAGTCATGTTTCGGTTTTAGTCTGTGGGTTTATTGGTTTTCAGAAGACTACTGCATCGATTTCTTGTTGAAGTGGTAGATTCCTTTCAGGCACTATTTCCAACAGAAATGGCCGTTTATGTTTATAGTGCCGTATTTGCTTGTGCATGTTTTATCATAATTTGATAAAGCATCAAGTATGCAAATTCGTCTTTGTCGCTGTCTATTCTAATTGTCTTAACCGTCTATTCTATTCTAATTGTCTTAACCGTCTATTCTATTCTAATTGTCTTAACCGTCTATTCTATTCTAATTGTCTTAACCGTATCATTTAGTCGGCATAGTGGAAGCGATTGTTGTCAGTGTGTATAAGTTACTTTGACGGAGGTCGTGGGTACGATTCCCTCCATAGCAAAAAAAAAATGTACGTTTTCTGTACATTTTGACATGGTCTGGGTGTTTATAAAATAATATATGTAGTATATCATTGTCACTGGTACATATAGTACAAGCCTAGAGCTAAGTTTGTGACCAGAGCAATATGTGTAAATTGTCCTACGTATTATTATTAAGTATTAAAATGTGTAATTCTTGTCAATTCTTTGTAATACCTAGACAGTTGTTTAAGATAATTTAACTTCTATGGTAAAGTTCACGTCGGTTAGGTAAGTGCAACCGGGCCCTAAGCCCAATGGGCTAACAGTTTTGTGAAAACGCTTCTACCTACCTATTTAAGTTGCTTTGCCGACAGGTAGATCAATTTGAACTTCTGGGCAGGCAGATGGGCAGAATTTAAATCATATGTTAAATAATCACCCACACGTTATCCTCGTAAGTTTGTAGATTTTATTGTTATAGGCAAGTGACTTTGTATCCACACGATGGTAAGCAGACAAAGTCCTTGAATGGGGTCAATCAATACATTGGTAGCTTCTATTATGCTGGCTAAATGATAAATTAGTCGGTGAAAGAGACGAATTTCTTTAATAATTATTTTCGTAACCGCAGCCAGTGGTTAAGTTTACTTTCTTATTAACTATACTAACTAGTATAGTATAGTAACTATACTAGTATAGGTACTGCGTTAACATTTTCATCAATCACACGCTCGCATTTTTAGTTCTCAAAATTTCCGCTTGGGGCGCTGAACTATTTCCCATATAAGTGTTAGTTAACTCCAATGCAAAGTATACCTACCTAATAGTTAGAAAACCCACTACACACATATTTAACCTAACACTTGACTAAGCCAGTTGATTTTAATATCCGTAAAATCAGAGGAATAAAATGTTAGGTTAAATTTTGTAGTGATGTACTTAGTTAGAAATGCTAATGCTAAATCAAAATAAGCACTCGCTAAAGCAACAAAGAAACCACTGAGCCAAAAATCCGTAGCGAATACCCAACTCATGTTATTTACATAATAAAAAATCTATTTATGGATTATTTCGTGAGCCAAAACACGGGTGTGGCCACACGAAACGGGCGCAAATGCCGACAAGGCAAAGGGCGAAAGAACTAAGGGTGAGAGAACGCAAGGGGGTAGGTACCCACAACGGAAGGTTATAATGGGTTCTAGTCACGATTTTGCTACTCAAATTACGTTATATTATAGCCTATGTTAATGCTACCCGCCATTTTCTGTTTTAAGTAACTACCGAAAATGGCGAATGTGGATTGTTAGATTTTGGTAATAACTCGTTGGTAAATATTTGATTTGTTGTTAGTGTAATATAGTGGCAAAATATGAAATAAGTCCTTTATTTTTAAAGCGACTTAAAATCCTTTGTTTATATACAAATCAAATCAAAATCATTTATTCCGTGTAAATCTTTACAGATATTTATGAATAGTTAAAAAAAATATGTCTTTAACAATGAGGCCTTAGAGTGCATTTGATTAGGCAGCTATTCATTAACAAAAGAACGACAAATATTTCTTAAACCTCGATATCAGGAGATATACAAGGTAAACTTGAAAGGTTGTACTTTGGCCTATTATGAGGCTCTATTGATAAAATCGAACAACTTTTTCCATGGAACTAAAAGTAGCAAATTTATGAAAAAAAATGTTGGCTTCCCCATACAAATTGGTCATTTGAATATTACTAGTTTGTATGGAGAAGCCAATTTTGTTTTTCATTTGTGACACATAGTTCTATAGGATAAGTTGTCCGATTTGATAAGTTTAACCTTATATTAGCCCATACAACCTTTCAAAGTCACCATATACCTATATCATTTATTTTGTTTGTATCCTTTACTGTCGAGGTCTCATAAGCAGAGAAAAAAAAAACATAATTCAATAAAAATATTTCTTTTTTTTACAGTATATAATTTGTTAGGTATACAACGGGTGATAGTATTTTAAAAAGTAGTAAGACGTTTTTCAAAAAAAAAACCTCTTATGTGACTTAGGGCCGATTTTTCAATCTTGAGATAATGCTATCCAACAGATAAGATTGTATGGAGAAAGATTAAATTTGACAGTTCTTCATACTTAATCTGACGATTGAAAAATCAACCTTAAATAACTAAATAAGAAGAGCTGCTAAAATTTAGTAATAAGTATTATACTTACTTATAAACGATGATTCACGTAGTTCTTGAGATCCAGCAATTTCATTGTCAGGGTTAAGGCACCACCTAAAAATAACTTTTTACTGAATATGCTGCATTTTTCTTCCAAGGGTTTTGTATCAGGTGGTCTGAGGCTCTACCATGGGTTGGCGCATTGTAGAAACGTAACGTATTCATTTACGTATACGTGAGCAATAGCCAATAGGATTGCTTTATTTATGGTAACAGGATTGAATAAAGCGTTCCTATTGGCTGTTGCTCACGTATACGTAAATGAATACGTTACGTTTCTACAATGCGCAAACCCATGGTAGAGCCTCTGATAAAAGATAGCTAAGGCAGTAATCAGCGGGCTAATTATTACGAAATTAATTGGTAACAGCGACCGTAATAGCTTTTAAATTTAAAATCGTTTAACTCTTTATATTTTTATAATTTTTTTGTGACGCTGTATATAAAGTAACGTTATAGCGAAATCGGAAATCGTCATTATATATAGCATCATTTATAATTCATAAAGATACCTATACCTATACCATGGGCCTTAGTACAACAGCATCGATAAAATCAATACATATAGATTTTATGAATGATTGTTCATTCATAAACTACATTTTATCGACTTTCAAACTATATCGATGTAGTTATACTGATTATGCTAAGCCCCGATGTTAAGTTTTAAAACAATTGATCGCTTTTACTAAAAACTGAATATTGGTTCTTGAGTAACTCAACTTCATACTTTTATTTTTGGGAAATTTTAGTATTTCTGCCAAGGAAAAGTTAAATAGACCTGTACTCCTAGTGTGAGTTTTCTAACTATTACTTTGCGTATGAGTTAACTAAAATTTGTATGCGAAATAGTTCAGCGCTCCAAGCGGAAATTTTAAGAACTAAAAATGCGAGCGTGTGATTAGTCAAAATGTTATTGCAGTAGTAAAGTTAACGCGAAAGTAAATATTCAAAAAACTCACACTAAGCCCACAAAAGAGAATCCGACAAAATAAAAAGAAATAAAAATCGGTTAAAAATGATTTGTTAAATTTAGAGAAGAACAGAAACTCTGCAAAAAAAATAATCAATATGTTTTTTTTCCAGGACCATGGTGGACATAATGGAAGGTTCCTCTTCAGACTACAGTGACGAGGAAGTGGGTGTAGTAGCACGAGGTCACAAACTCTGGGTCCGTGGAGTCAGATCTCATACCACCTGTGCAGATATCGTGAGGGTACTGCAGCATGCTCCTGAAGGTAAGCACAGGTCCGGCCCTACCATATGGCGAACAGAGCCCCTAGTGTGAGTTTTCTAACTATTACTTTGCGTTTGAGTTAACTAAAATTTGTATGGGAAATAGTTCAGCGCTCCAAGCGGAAATATTGAGAACTGACAATGCGAGCGTGTGATTGGTCAAAATGTTAACGCAGTAGTAAAGTTAATGCGAAAGTAAATGTTAAAAAAACTCACACTAGGGCTACAGAGCGGCTGCTCCAGGAGCCTAGTCCCAGAGGGCGTCTCAGTGGTCAATTTTCCTCGCTTTTCAATATTTATTTTTATGATTACGGTGGCCAATTGTTTTTTTAGTTAGGTAGTTATTAAATAATACAAATATACTTTAATTCCTAAATAATTTTGTTTGTCATTCTTCATTGGTACTGTGAGGAGTGCAATGCCACGAGCATGGCTGTTTTCAATCAAAAAATTAGACAGATGTTTTCGAGATCTTCCCAGTTCAATGCGCTTGCACAAACAATAGTAGATAGCTACTATTGACACAGACAAAATTAGGGAAAAGAAAAGGGGGCGCCATAATTGGATCTCGCTCCATCCTAATGCAAACGCGTCTTTTTCGCCGGCCATTTGGTAACCGCATCATTTATCCGGCATAGTGGGAGCGATTAATGCTGTTATAGGTACAACATGTATTAATCGACTCCATTCATGGATTTTGTAGTATCTACCTACTTACCATCAGGTTGGTACAAAATCACACGCAAACACGGCACGACAGTCAAGCCACAGCGGATAATTTAAAGTCCCATTCACCAATATAATTTTAGTTGTTTTATACCACCCAATCATTTAAGTGCTTAGTCAATTTGAAACATAAAAAAAATCCTCTAAAAGTATATAATTTATCAAAAAAAAAATGTTCACAGCTAGTGTAATGTTAAATAAAATAATCATGGCTATTTACATTCATTTTTAATTGTAAAGAATTAGGCGTTCATTCTAACGGTATCCCTTATAAGGAAATTACGTGCGCACGCGCAATTATTCTGTCGGAAATATTCTGTCAATGAGGATTGCCTATAATTGCTTAGGAATTCGTGACAATATGAAGAGAATCCGTCAATAGACATTCTTGCATTCGAGGGCTTTGGTATTTAAATAGTTTTAAGGTCCTAATAGCCGCTAATGACATTAAACTTATAAACTAGAGGAAGCGAATTACATAATTCGTATTATTTATCCAACATATTGTTAATAGGCAATAACACCAAACATTTTAACCTACATTTTTTTCTATGCAAATTGAGAATTACTGATACTCAATTTACATTTAAAAAAATGCAGGTACATTTGTTTGATAACACCACTATAGTGCCTCCGGGAACACGTTAAGCTGTGAGTCCCAGTTTCACTATACCAAACTGTGAAACTGTTAAAAATGTCTATGCAAAGTAATACAAACATAGATGAGCTTGCTACTTGTTCGCTGAAGTCTTAGAATACCATCGGCTAAAAACCCCACCGCTAGGGACGCAAAAACGTAATATTATCACCACCATCAATTAAACTGATGCAGCCCACTCCTGGAGATAGTCACTTCACAAAAACGCCAAGGAATTTGGTCCAGGTAATTTGTATCCAAAACCTGCTGCAACATAGTCTTCTCACAGAAAAGCCCTGAATTTGCATCCAAAACCTTCAGAAAGTAGTTTTTTTACTGAAACGGAAGGTTACCAGTTCTGGTAATTTGTGTCCAAGACCTGTCGAACATAGCTCTCACAGAAACGCCAATGGATCTCATTCTGTGTAATTTGTATCCAAAACCCGATGGACGCAGTCCTCTTACAGAAACACAAAGGATCTGAGTCCTGTGTCGTTTGTATACAAAAGCTACTGGACATAGTCCTCTAACAGAAACGCCAAGTATCTCAGTCCTGTATAATTTCCACCAAAACCTGCTGGATATTTTTTTTCTTACAGAAACGTGGTCTTCTTGTGGTGTTGTCAAAAAATTGTTGTTTTTTTTAATTAAAAACAAGTTGGTATACATAGAATAGTAACAATAAGTAGTAACTATAAACCTTTTATTTCTAAACAGCTGGTGGAAGCAGATGCGACAGTGAAGACTGGGTGTTAGCAGAAAGATGGCGCGGTGTGGAGAGACCACTACCCCCTGATGCTTGTGTCCTGGACGTCCTTGGGGCTTGGGGTGATGCCAGACACGAGGTAATTATCATTTTATACAGAGAGTCCGAAAGCTAAGAACAACAGATGAGCTGGTGGATGCAGATGCGACAGTGAAGACTGGGTGTTAGCAGAAAGATGGCGCGGTGTGGAGAGACCACTACCCCCTGATGCTTGTGTCCTGGACGTCCTTGGGGCTTGGGGTGATGCCAGACACGAGGTAATTATCATTTTATACAGAGAGTCCGAAAGCTAAGAACAACAGATGAGCTGGTGGATGCAGATGCGACAGTGAAGACTGGGTGTTAGCAGAAAGATGGCGCGGTGTGGAGAGACCACTACCCCCTGATGCTTGTGTCCTGGACGTCCTTGGGGCTTGGGGTAATGCCAGACACGAGGTAATTATCATTTTATACAGAGAGTCCGAAAGCTAAGAACAACAGATGAGCTGGTGGATGCAGATGCGACAGTGAAGACCGGGTGTTAGCAGAAAGATGGCGCGGTGTGGAAAGACCCCTACCTCCTGATGCTTGTGTCTTGGACGTCCTTGGGGCTTGGGGTGATGCCAGACACGAGGTAAATATCGTTTTATACAGAGAGCCCGATGGATATGAACAACAGATCAGCTGGTGGATGCAGATACGACAGTGAAGACTGGGTGTTAGCAGAAAGATGGCGCGGTGTGGAGATACCTCTACCTCCTGATGCTTGTGTCCTGGACGTCCTTGGGGCTTGGGGTGATGCCAGACACGAGGTAAATATCGTTTTATACAGAGAGCCCGATGGATATGAACAACAGATCAGCTGGTGGATGCAGATACGACAGTGAAGACTGGGCGTTAGCAGATGACCTACTTTTTAAGCAAGACTTTGTCACATTGATACTTATTTTATTGAGAACGGCATGTGGCTTTGTATCTACTTGATAGGAAGTAGACCTACAAAGTCAATGAATGGCGCTGATTATTTAACAGCTTTGGTCGATGCTTGTTTCGTAACAGCACGCTGAAAGAACACCTCAATCAGGAATCGACGCAGTAGGTTCCCGAAATCACCGATTTTAGGACCCAGACTAAATTTTCTTCACATTATCCGAGATTTATCTCATCCATTATATATAAAAAAACTTACATCAAGTAAACCTCTACAGGTACGCCTGTCTCTCCGAAGACTATCAAGCGAAGGAGAAGACGACAGCGGTCGAGACAGTGATGGTGGCAGCAGATACAGTGGCAGAAGACGCCGAGGAAGAAAAACACTTCGGACAGTCACTCCGCCGCCATCAACCAAACCTGCTCCTAAAGACTCAGCTGCTAAACTGGTGTCCGTTATACAGCATCAGAGCCGGACTATACACCAACAGCTGGATAGACTTAGGTACGTAGTAAGGGAAGAAATATGGAATAATGTAGGAGCTAATATAGCTCGATAACTCGAATGTTAATAGAGCCTGTGCATTAGTTGTGGGCAGATAATTCAGCTAGCCGTATCCAAAACTTTTGCCTCCTTCTTGTGTCACAAAACTGACAATTTCGGGCTATAGAATCCAACTTTTTATCACTCATTGATGCTTTCCATCACGAACAATTGAGACACACGAGTTCTCTATCAATTTTACAAAAATATATATGGTTTGGATTAAATTCCAACCTATTCTTTAAAAATAAATGTTTTATTACTTGCTGCTTAACCGTTAGAAAGCCACGAATTA
Organism: Monopis laevigella; assembly: GCA_947458855.1. Taxonomy (NCBI): domain Eukaryota; kingdom Metazoa; phylum Arthropoda; class Insecta; order Lepidoptera; family Tineidae; genus Monopis; species Monopis laevigella. Next base: position 9,973,754 of record OX381594.1, on the reverse strand, counting down.
CTAAAATTTCTATTACTAAGGATCAAAGATTTTTTTTAAAAACTGTATGCAAAAGTGAGCTACTTATCACAGGTTTCAACTTATCAATTTTGAATAATATTTATGCTTTCCAAATCTTCTGTACAAAGTTCAAGTCAGTTAAAAAAATACCGATATTCATCGACCATGTTATTTGTTAAAACAATAGTTTACTACCAAATTACATGGCCATAGTAAAACAAAGACAACCTGATTAAGTTAACCTTTTAACAAATATTAAAACAAAACTATTAATTCACAGAGAACAAGAAAAAGTAATAGACCACCTCGAAGACCAAACGCACAAAACTCGTATGGAAAAACATGGCAGTAACTACCTTTTGGAATCATATCTGAGAGACCTAGGACGATGCAATGAAGTACAAGACAGCCAAACGGGAAATAGCGATAGCGGGGTAGGGGTAGGAAGTGGTACCCCTCCTAGAAGACACACAAAACACAAATCAAGAAGAGAAAGACACCTTATGAGAGAACATTACTTCACTAAAGAACTAACAGACATATGCCAAGTTAATGCTGAAAGACTACTAACTACTCAAACCGATACTGATTCAGATGCCTCGACAGACGAACTAACAAGAATACGCGAAGAAATAGACATGCTAGAAAAAATGGCTATAATCAATAAAAGATTGCACAGAGAAGAAGAACTAGTAGTAAGATTAACAGCAAAAGTAAAAAGATATATGGATGAAAATAAAGTCAATAGCTGTGAAAATGCTAGCCAAGTCAATATGCTTCTAGATAAAATAGAAGAAGAATTAAAAACATCTGCTAAAGAAATGAATGATAACGCTATTGTAATTTCTAAAACTGATATTGATATTGAAGATAGCAAAACAATGCTTGAAGAATTAACTCTAGAATTAGAACAAGAAGAAATGCAGTATACAACTCTGGAAAAGCAGCTAAATGAAGCGGCTAACAGACGTCCAATAGCGCTGGATGAAAACTATGTACCTGTTTTAGATCAAGTATCTGAAATTGTTAACCCAAACACATATCCATGTTATGTTTTAGATACACTAGTTTGATGCAAATCTGTTTTTTTTTTGTAAAAATTTTAAATTATACTCCAAAGAATTATAAGAAAATTACCAATAATTAATATGCTAAGTTAAAATGTGTAACAGAAAATGAATAATTTAAAGACTGTAAAACGAAATGAATTATTTCAAGATTTTGGTCAGATTTTTTATTATTTTTACTTTTATTATTTTAAAATTTGTAAATAGCTAATAGCAATATAATGGTGCTAGTTTATAAATATGTACTGTTAATTATAATATAATTATAAATACTAAAAATAATAATTCCTAAACCAAATAAAATTTCAACCACCTAAATACAGTTTAATTTTAAAGCCTAGTCAAATTTTATATCATGCTTCCAAGATAATTGTAAAAAAAAATATTTAAGCGGTAATTAAAAAAAATATAATATGTTAATAAATCCTGCACTTATCTTCAAATTTCATATAACCTGACCAATAAAATTATAAACTTGCTATTGACAGACGTCTTAAATGTTACGTCTATTTTTTTATTTGAGTACCTTATGATAGGCAGACCTACAAAAACATAAGAAAATAGTTCCATTATTATCCGCAATATGGCGAGATTTTGTCATATTTCTGGGGCCTATTTCATAAACGTGACAATTTTAATTTACCATGACAATTTATAATACATTGCTTGGTTTAATTTATTATAAATAAATAATTCCAACTAAACCAAGCAATGTATTATAAATTGTCATGGTAAATTACAATTGTCATGTTTATGAAATAGGCCCCTGGTCAATCTTTAAAACTTCATAATATGATATTAAAAATGTTACTAACAAAAAATCCAAAGATTGGGTGGTATTCTTGACTATTCCAGTCGAAAATCTTTCCTATAAAAGAAAAAAAAACGAATTAAAACTTGTAAAATTATTATTTTTATCAAACGATATGCAAACATAAATTGGAGATTTGTTTTTTTTTATATCGCCTTAAGTACTAGGTAATTTTAGTTTATTGGCAATATGTATGTGATGTATTTTTTAAAAACATCGAAATTTTGTTCGTAAAATCTCCAACGACTGGTATTAATATTATGTGATCTCTAAATTGTACAGAATGATTTTTTTTACATAAAGTACCTTTTATATAATAATTGTTATATAACCTTAGTTTAATGTTGTGTACAGGACAATAAAAATATATGTTATATTTAAAAAAGCATTTTTATTTAACAGAATCATTTAATTGGGTATATAAAAACAATATTAAATGTTTTATTTTTCCCGGCCAGTATTTAGTTTAGAATTCAATATTTTACTTTAGAATAGGACCAGCCCTTTAAAAAGTTTAAAATAATATGCATAATAGTATTTAGGTTGTTAATTATTTTAATTTAATTAATATGTGATTTAATTAAATTAAAATGTAGTAGGTTCAATCTTTATTGAGGCAATATAAAATAATTAAGTATTAGTATTTTATAATAATAATAAAATATCCGATATTTAAAAAAATATATACCTATATTAGATTTTGATGTGAAGCAATAATAATAAAAAATAACTAAACCAAATACTGGCCGAGACTATCTTTACAAATAAAAGGGAAAAAAGGTAATAAATGATACTTTACAAAGCAAGTAAATTTTAGACATTCATTTTGGTGGACATTTCTTAAAAATGCGACAGTTTTAGAAGAAGTAATATCTTCTGACTGCAATCTTTCACTTGCATCTATTCGGTGTCCATTGCAACCTGAAATAAAAACATACTTTAAATAGAGTCTAAATATTAAGATTTCTTTAATACTTCACTGTAGTCCTTCCTTTTTATTTATTTATTGGAGCCCAGCATGTGACTTTGTATTATATACCTAAAGATAGACAGCTCTACAAAGTCGATCAGAATGGGGTCAATAAAGACATAGACAAACACAATAAAGACACGATGCGGTTACGAAACAGGCAGCGCCAAAGACGATTTGAATTACGAGTTTACTTTAAAATATCCACGCTCAACATCCAATCAACTGCGCGTTTCGTAACCGCATCGTTTACCGGGATAGCGAGAGTGATTAATGATGCTAAATAACAATGTATTTACCGACCCCATTCTGATTGACTTTCTAGAGCTGTCTATCTTATCTAACCCCACTTGACAAGAAATTATTGCAATCTCCTGAAAAGAGATGAACACCGAGACCAAAACCAAAACATGACTGGGTCAATTGAAAGACCGCCTCCGTGGTCTAGACGCAGCGCCTTTGACGTTGTATCCGGAAGTTGTGGGTTCGAATCCTGCCCATGTCAAAAACATTAACAGTAAGTTTTTTTGTACAGTTTATCATGGTCTGGGTGTTTATAAAATATGATAAATATTTGTAATTGTTCCGGGAACACATAGTACAAGCCTAGAACTTAGTTTGTGACAAGCAATATGTTAAGTGGGCTAGACTGTAATTTCTTATATTAATAAGAGTTTTCCTTTTGACTGTTCCAAAATATGTCAGCAGTATATGGCAGATGAGATACCCACAAAAACTGTCAAAACAGACTGTTTTTTCAAATAAGTCTATATCTCAGTATGTACTAGTACTCTACGACCTAACATGCAAACTAAATTTTGGTATTGCAAGACATTTTATACTTTGCCCTTTTATATGATTCTACCTACCCTATATTCTTTCAATTTATAATCTTTAATAGACACATCAAGTAAAACTTCGTAAAAAAGGCCTTAGGGTCAAGTTATTAGTCATTGCTTAGCCTCTGCCATTCCTTGGAACTGTAATTTTTTTTTTTTATAGCAATTGCTTAGCACCAACTACAATTAATCCGACCCTTAGGCTGAGTTGTGCCAAAGTGTCTGTTAATGTAATGTAACGATTAAAATAAAAAATGGCATCTAATGTACCAATTTTAATTTGCAGTTTGAATGACAGCTGGTTTAAAGCCATTTTTAATTTTAATCGTTACATTACATTAACAGACACTTTGGTACAACTCAGCCTTAAAATTTCCTATTTAGTTACTCTATCTTTAAAAGAATGAGACAATGTTCTTAGCAAACCATGGATTCACCGTGCGGGTGCCGGGTCCATCGCGTGGTTGAAAGGCAGGGGAATGAACTGCAGTGTTCCCGGACTTGAGACCGCGAAGTAGGTTTAAAGGCCTTTTGAACTCTCACCTGCACTGTGTTCACTAACCTCTCTACTCAACCAAATACTATATGATCCTGTTAGCGCCATCCTGGAAACACGCTCTATAAAAGTTACGACGGCTGTTCTCGGAAGGCCAACTTCCTTCAATAGACGGTGCAAAGACTTTGCTGGAATTCCTCTTGCACCAATTTCCACTGCATAAAGTTGAGTTTTAAATCTATTTCTAGTTATTTCGTTTGTGAGATCAAAACATTTGTTCGACTTGATGTTGTGGTCCTTAGGTATGTTTGTTTCCCACGGAACGGTGAGTTCTATAAGTATTACTTTCTTCAAGCACCGAGAGTACACCAGTATGTCTGGTCTATAGGCTGAAACTGCTAGTTCGTCTGGAATCTTGTAATGTATTTTGAATGTATCCATGAATATTTTCCAGTCTTGTGCTTTGTCCAGGATTGAGAAAGGTTTACTTTGACTTTTCTTGAGTTGTCCCTCCTTTACAAAAGTAGTCAGTCTTTCATTTGTTGTTAATCCTTTTCTGGCTCTAGCAATATTGAGACTTACAGCTTCACGAATAATTTCTAGAACTTTATCATGAAGGTGCGAATAATGACCTTTTTCAAGTACAGTTTTGCACCCAGCAAGTATATGTCTGGCCGTCCCTACAGCAACACCGCACAATGTACATGTCTTATCTGTTGCCTTCCCCCATCTTACCAGATTACTCTGGTCAGGTAGGGACATTTCAAAGGCATTAAGATAGAACTTAATAAGTGCCGGAAATATCCAATCGTACATGAGTGTGCGCCATTTCAGGGCTGGAGGAATACAAACTTCCCCCAAAGTAAGCCATTCATTCTGTACTTCTAGGTTTATCGCGTGAACTCTGTAGCCATGCTCTTCATCTTCCCTAAGGAAAGATTTAATAACATCTTTATCACATTCCTTTTTCTTCCAACTTAACCCCCTTTTGCTGATCTGGGCACCGCTCATAAATGATTTATGAAACTGAAGCCTTGACTCCATCTCAGAGGCCAATGAGTCTATTGGGAGAGTGGCAATCAGATTATCCCGAGAGTTACTCAGGATTTGTTGCTTGGTTACACGTAGATGTTTGTACAACTCAGATGGCTTTTTAAAATTCATCCCAAATTGTTGCTGTCCCCTGAACAGCGTAGAGGAGTCAGCGCCCTGTGCTAATCCAAGCCAAGACTTAAGTTTTCTTATGACAGTTGCATCCAGATTTACCAGAAGAGTTTTGTTGAGGTTGTATACAAGAAAAGGCCATGTTAGACGAGATGTTAGGTAGTTGTCATAAATCCAAGCTTTCTTGACATTACTAATTGGCTGTTGATCTACCTTATTGATGTCATTAATAAAGCGTTCCACAACCACATCTAAGGATGGTGTTCTTCCATTAAAATCGATCTTTCTGGCCAGAAATTTGAAAGGCATGGCTTCCTCTACTGGTGCTACTTTCTGCCCTGCTATAAATAGTTCTGGGTCGTATGACGTAAACCTAGTATTTCGTCTGCCGAGACACAGAAAGAAGCATTTTGATGGTTTTGTTCTCATGCTGTTCGACCATACACAGAATTCGTCTACCAGAGTAAGGAAATTCTGGCATTGTTTTGGATTGCGTGTTAGCACTGCTATATTACTTAAGTTGGTGCGTAATATTATTTAAGCTGGTCACATTTGTAAGAATTTTCCCTCCCTAAAATCCGTCTAGGCGCTGTAAGCATATAATAAAGTAAACTAACCGCTGGCTGAGGGTCCCTGGCTTCCCCCTGGTCGGCATCAGGGTCTGCCCCGCTGGCTCCGGCGTCACCAGTGGCCGAGCTTCCACCACGACGCTCTTCCCCTTCTATCAGAGCCAGATAAGTGGCCAGCTCTGCTTCTTCTGATACTTTTAGAGGTGTTTTTGGACCAACAATGGCTATAGAGACATTCTGAAATTAAACCATTGTTAAGATTTTAAATAGGAATTTGGTTACATATTGACCTATTGAAGGATGAATGTATAAATAATATTTTAAGGTTATCATCATAACTTACATTGCTTTTATAAATAAATATTAAATGGTTCGGAGGTTGTGGGTTCAATTCCCACCCATAGCAAAAAAATATTGGTACGTTTTTTCCGTATAGTTTGTCATGGTCTGGGTGTTTATAAAATATAATATGTACCTATTATATCGTGTTTCTGGTACACATAGTACAAGCCTAGAGCTTAGTTTGTGACCAGAGCAATATGTTTAAATTATCCTACATATTATTACAATTATGAAATGCCATATATTAAGTTCATTATAGTTAAACATTGTAATTTTTAATTGCAAAAAATAGAACATAGGTAAGCTAATGCCTTATCTATTCAAAACATCGCGACGAGCTAGCCACTTGTTCGGTGTAGACTCATACCATCGGCTACAACGAGGTGGGATTAAAAAACCCCTCCGCTGGGTACCCTGGGGCCGTCAAGGCGGTCTCGGGCGCCGTAAGGCACCCGTGATGATATGTATGTAACCTTTGAGAGAGTGAAACATGCTAGCAGGTGCAGAACTGTTTAGAAAATAGTTAAAGATATAATATCAATGATCATTAACATAACTAATTAAATATGGTATATAATATAACACATGCAATACAAAAACCTATTACTATAGTAAACAGAATTACCACAAGGTAATTTTTTCAAGTGTCCAGATAATGAGCCGTTAGATTTTAAAATAGGAAATTGGTTACACATGATACCACATCTTAAGTTGTTAATTATAGGTACACATTGTTAGTGTGAATTTAAAATATTTTGCACAAAAGAGTTGGTTAGACCTCAGCAGGGTAAACACCGACTCCGATACCGTGAGATCTCGTTCGAGTTGACATAGAGAACGATGTTTTTGGTACCACGAAAAGTTAAACATCATTATTTGAATTGCCCAATGCATAACTAGTTCGAGTACCTAATTAATTACAAAAAAATATATATAATATTATGAAGTTTGTAAATATGATTTGTATGGAATGACGTCATTTTTGATCTCAACTCGAACGAGAACTCACGGTATCGGAGTCGGTGGTTACCCCACAGATGTATGTGGTGACCTGGAGTCGACTTGACGCCCATACAAATATACTTTCGCAATATTACAACTTGGCTGTTGGTCAAAGTTTTTTTTTTATGTTCAAAATTGTACGCAAAAATCTTTTTTTTGTATTATATATAATATTAAACAGGTTTTTTTTTTCTGATAACGAAAAAAAATTAAATATCGACCCTAACACTGAAAGATTAATAATAACAATGACAGCCAAACATATTATTACTATTCTGCGACATACAGTAATTATGACATAAAGTATTATTGGAAGTACAAATGCTAATTTTGTATGGAGAACATGGAGTTCATGATTACGAATGCAGTGCCCTTAAAAACACTAGTTTGTAGGGCCCCGGGTTCAAACCCCGGTGTACACCAATATTTTTTTATTTAAAAAAATATACATTTATTGACATCACCAGTATAGGGCCTTAGAAAGCACCTTGGTTGTCTATCCCAGTTTCACTATACTAATTGTGTAACTGATAATAAAGATGGATTGGGTATGAGTTTACACCAACAGCTTTGAGAAGGTGGAAGTAAAAGTCTCCACTGAGACGTGAGTGTGAGAATGCTATTTATTGATTATTATTATAATCATATAGTATATACGTGGTGGCCGAGTTGGTTAGACCTTGGACATAAAAACACTTGGGTCCCTGGTTCGAATACCGGTGTGTACCAATGAGTTTTTAATAAAAAAAAAATTATGTACATTTGTTTGACAACACCACTATATTGCCTCGGAGAGCACGTTAAGCTGTCGGTCCCGGTTTCACTATACCAACTTGTGAAACTGTTTATAGATGGGTTATTGAGTCTATTCAAAACATCGCGACGAGCTAGCCACTTGTTCAGTGTAGACTCATACCATCGGCTACGACGAGGTGGGATTAAAACCCCTCCGCTGGGTACCCTGGGGCCGTCTAGGCGGTCTTGGGCGCCGTAAGGCACCCGTGATGATATATATAAATATATATTATAATCATGTATTATCCTTGTTTAATTACAAAATCTGACAAGGGCCAATTCATCAGAAAATAATGACCTAAAAGACTATGGACATACCAGTCTTAGGTTTTGCAAAAAACTTCTTTAAATGAGTGCAGGCTAACAATCACCTTAATACTCCATTTCATAATAGCCGGTATACACTTTGTTTAGTGTTTGGTGCGGTGCCAAATCAGAGTAGTTTTTTAACTTTCGCTGATTGGAGAGAGCGCTAATAACAGAACTCGTTATTTTGACAATCTAATATAATATTTTGATAATGTAATGCTCCTGTTATAAGAAACAGAATGTGGCTGCTGTAGTCTACTTGACTCCCATACAAACGTACTTCCAATATTACAACTTGTCCGTTAATTGAAGTTCAATTATTTTTTTCATGTTAATAATATATGCCAATAAATATTCTTGTATTATAGTATTTAATATTGGTTTCGAAAAAAATAAACAATCAAACACAGGAAGATTAATAAATACAATGACCGACAAAAATATTAATTTAATTCTGCTACAAAGAGTAATCTAGTATGATAATGCGGAGTTCGCGATTCAAATGCAGTGTCCTTAACAAAAAGCCTCACGTTAATTTTTTTTTGTTGTTTTGGTGTGATAAAAAGAATCGGTTTTATATCATCACGGGTGCCTTACGGCGCCAAAGACCGCCTAGACGGCCTCAGGGTACGCGCTGGGGTTTTAATCCCACCTCGTCGTAGCCGAAGGTATGAGTCTACACCGAACAAGTGGCTAGCTCGTCGCGATGTTTTGAATAGACTCAATAACCCATCTATAAACAATTTCACAAGTTGGTATAGTGAAACCGGGATCGACAGCTTAACGTGCTCTCCGAGGCACTATAGTGGTGTTGTCAAACAAATGTACATTCTTTTTTAAATTTAAAACTCATTGGTACACACCGGGATTCTAACCAGGGACCTAAGTGTTTTTAAGTTCAAGGTCTAACCAACTCGGCCACTACGTAAATAATCTAATTTAATCTGTGGGTTATCTGAATACTCCATCGATTTCTTGTCAAAGTGGTAGTCCTATCAGGTGCGGTAACGAAACGGGCGATTAATTTGACGATAAAGCAGTGAGGATACTCGTAATGCAATTACATGTTTGTCGCCGCCCATTTAGTAACCGCATCATTTACCCGACATGGTGAGAGTGGTTAATATTGTTAAACAACAATATATTGATCGACCATTCATGGACATTGTAGCTCTGCTTAAAGTCAGGTAGATACATAGTCACAGAGCTCCATTAAAACAAATAAAACAACTGTCCAAGATTTAGTATGAACTAAACACAGTATACTAAACAATGTAAGACATCACCTGCTAATCTCTACATAGACACTTGCCTAATCAAAGTGTATACAGGCCATAAGGCACAGTATCTTTTAAGGCCGTAAATCCATAGACTACCGGGTCATAGAGATTATACTCAATAAGGTATTGAGAAATAAAATAAATAAAAATAAAACATCGCGACGAGCTAGCCATTGTTCGGTGTAGACTCATACCATCGGCTACGGAGAGGTGGGATTAAAACCTCTCCGCTGGGTACCCTGGGGCCGTCTAGGCGGTCTCGGGCGCCGTAAGGCACGCGTGATGATATGTACGTATGTATGTAGGTAGGTATTGAGAAGCTTCTCAAAGTCATTTCTAGGTGATAATTACCTTAATATTAAGATCCACTTCATTAGGCAGAGTATCTCTCAAGGCCCTCAGCCCATGGGCAACCAAGTCGTTGAGATCACATTCGGCAAAAGTGTTAAGATGCTTCTCCAAGTAAGTGCGGGCTGACTGAGAACGAGCTCCGATAGCCATTGCTCGGCAATCAAAGAAGTTGGCTGATGGACATGTTAGGTAGATATGTGGTCCTTGATCCTGAAATTTAATTGTAATTTGTGAAGTATAAGTAGTACACTTAAAGAGAACAATAAAATTGGACACACAATATAAGTTTTTTTTAATTTATAATAAATATTGATCTTGACTGAAAGATTAATGAATAACTAACAAAAATATTATTTAAATTCTACGACAAACAGTAAGTAGTGGAGAAACACTGGAAGTGCAATAGATTATTTTGTATGAGGAACGCGATCACAATTGACATGTTCTTAAGTAATCTTTTAGTATAACCTAGACCTCTATTACTAAAAAAAGGTGTCAAAACTGACATCACATTTGCAAAAAACTATTATTCTGAGAAATGTACAAAAATCCGACTTTAACTGATCAGTTTCAACCCCTGACAGTGTATGACTTTTTTAGAGTTTATTGTTGCTGATTGTTTAATGTCATATTTAATAAGAAACAAAATATGGCAAAATATAAATTAACCACCATTAAAATTGTTTAGACAGGTAATTTTTTAGTCCTAATTTTTTTGCATTATGTTCATACTTCCATAGGCTAGGCAGACAGAATGTACTAAGTAAGCTCCCATAAAATAATATCCTCAGTTAAACCTTAACAATGAATAGTAATACTTACATCATGTCCAGCAACAAGTAGACCTACTCCAAGTGGTCTCTTGTCATACCGCTGAGTGGCAACCTGCATCTTATTCCCCACCATACCAATAAGGCGACCCACTGGCAAGGGAGAATCATGAGAGTAGCGATGATTCAGACACTCAGTTCTCATGTACCGACTGTAAAATAAGCATAGGATACTAATAATTCAGAGTACAGCTTTTTAATGGATTTTTCTATTTGACAAAGCAAATATAGTATGACATGACAATATAGGAATGTTTGCCAAGAATATTTGTCTTCAACCAATAGGAACATTCCAAGCCCAGGTAAACTTGGGTTGACATCTATCTTCCTAGAGTGAGAGAGATAATGTTCTTAGCAATCGTTAGATCGTGACCGTTAAACAGTGTACACTACTACCCTCTCTACCCAATCAAATATACATATGATCATGTTAGCATCATCTTGGACACACATTCTATATAAGTTCTGATGGCCTTCAATATCTTTGCATCATCGAATTTGCTGGAATTCATGTTGCACCGACTTCCACTTGATATAGTTGAATTTTACAACATTTAAATCATTTCTAGTAATTTTATTTGTAAGATATGTAAAAGTATATGTAAAATTTTATGATGTGGTCGTTGTGTGGATGATGGGTGTTTTCCAGGGAACTGTAAATTCTAAAATTACAGCTTAAGGACTATGTAGTCATTTTGACCCCCATACAAACATACCTCTAATATTGGTTACAAGGCTGTTACTCAAAGTTTAATTATTATTGAATGTTGGTAATTGTATGTAAAATTCTTTGTTATCCACTCAAAAGTCCGTGGATACTAAAGTATCCAAAAAAAAATTGGGTCTTATGTCCGTGGATACTTTAGTATCCACTACACCTAAACAACATGTCATTATTTTAAGCACCATCTAGTGAATTACATTGTCCCTTTTTAGTTTGTTTATGACTTACAATGATATTACTTCACTAAATAATTGGTAGATGGCTAAATAGAATGATTCTTTTAAGACAAAAAAATATAAAAAAAATATTTGGCATTGGACCATTGCATTGTAATATTGTTTAAATATATCTCATATATAATATTTCCTACTATTATTATACATCAAAATGATCTTGAGGATTTGTTTTTTAAGATTACAACTATATTATATAGTTTGTATAATAATATGTAATCCTAGCCTAAATAGAGGGTCAAAATTATAGGTATTATTTGGACAAGAACTATGGCCGGTTTTGGCTGGTCTTTGTGTTTTACAGTTTAGTTTACATTCTTTTTAATATATTTTATTATATCTAAAAAATGCATAATAGTACAGTATTTCCATAATCATATACTTTTATTATAGAAAAGTATTAGGATTAATAATATAACAATGAAATTTGATACTGCAACCGAAATTTGAGAAGTATGTGTTTTGTTTCAATTTATTTCACAATTGAAGACTAAATTTATATTTCAATCTTTTTACATTGTTGGAAAGGGAAAATAATGTAGAATTTTATACTTATTTTAGAATTAGCCTAATTTCCAATATTATTATGTTAAAATAGAGAATTATGAAAAGCAACACAGTTTTTTAAATATTTTTCGCATTTTTTGTTTGGGTTTTAGTAACTTATATTAATATTTTTTTATATAACTTAGTTATGTACATTTTCACCTATTCCTACATTTTTTTAAAAATTATTATCGGTATTTTAATTAAACAGATATCATAGTTTTATATTATTAAAGTATCGCGCAAAAATGGGTAGCGATTGACCGCACGAACCTCGGACGTTAGAGACTAGCTTGGTTCAAGCGCTGGACAGTTGAGAGGTTATAATAATTTTTATAACAAAAAAAATGCCCAACACACAATAATTAATAAATACAATGACCAGTAAAAATATAATTTTTATTCTGCGATAAACAGTTTGAGAATTACTGGAAGTGCAAAAGTTCATTTTGTATGGAGAATGCAGTGTCCTTAAACATGAAAATGGATATAATGACAGTTTAAACATGAAATTGACTTATTATCATCTAAATTAATAATTATAATTGGTAAAACTCAATCAATACCTAGTAGTGGTTTAATTATAATGAATACTTTAATAAATAAACCAAAATTAAGTTGGGCATATTATAATAGAATTATAGACTAATAGTGAGTCAGGATTTTTTTTATTTTAGCTTTATATTATTTTAGTTTAATGTTGGTTATATATGTGCCTTGCATTGCAATGGCACAGTAGGTGCTGCATAGACTCGGACTCATTAAAACAAAAGACAAATACTAGTTATTAAAGTTTATTAAATAATACTAGACAAACATACCTCAACATTCTAGCGTCAGCAGTTAGACCAGAAATGGAGATACCAATATGGTCATCAATAGGTATGACTTTCTTTTGATAAGCCGACAACTCACTAACTGCTCTCTTCAATGCAATCAGCACAGCAAAGTCCTTGCTCTTTAATCCAACAGTTGCTGAACCCAATTTAACTGCTTCCATAGCATATTCCACTTGATGCAGACGCCCTTGAGGACTCCATACTGTCACATCACTATCATACTGGTTGCGGAACTGTAAAAATAATATTTTGAGGTTATGTTTTAATAAATAAAAGATGTTACTATGATTTATAAGTAAAAAAAAATACGAAGGAAACTTTATTATGAATATTATTACAGCAATAACGCAAAAATCTTGATTTGATTAATAAAATAAGTTATAATAGAATTAAAGAAAAATAGTGAGTCGGCAAAATTGTTGTAACTTTATTATAACGTTTTGGTTATCGTACTAAATTTATATGCAAGTCAAATACTAGTTTATTAAACGCATTATAATTTACAAACCATTTTTAAAGTCAAGTCAATTTGTAAAATTATTAAAATGTTTTACAAAAAACCAAATAAAGACAAAACGGACGATGACTCGAAAAATTCCAAAACTTGTCAATCGACAAACAATCTTTTTTTTCAGTTTGGTTTTCTCATTAAATATAAGTAAAGGTAAAGAGACTATGCAGCCTACAAACTGTCACTTGAAACTTTTTTATTTTTTATTCTTTAATTTTAAATTACGGAAGGTGTAAATTGCCATTATTGTAGAAAGGTCATTCGTCCATTTTTCCGGGTTCCTCACATTTGCGATAATAACCCGCAAGCACAGAGTTATAACTCTGTGCCCGCAAGTGTAGGACTATATTCGCGATACTTTTACAATACATTCGCCTATATTCCGACTAGTTTAGAAAAGGTTTGTACGAATGTTTTTGTGCATGTGAGGGACACGGATAATTGAATATACCTAATGAAGACTTTTTTGACAAGGTACACGTTTGACATTTCGTTCGAAACGAATTAAAATAGCTAGCTGTTTATTTTTTTTCATATGTATATATGAATGAGTGCGAGCGAGACGGATAATATGTATGATATTATAGCCCTTAGAATATTCATAAAATATATAAGTCTGTCTTACTTACAACCATAGAGATAAAATAAGGAGATGTCCATGCATGACCCTTAAACCACCTTTCCTGTTTTGAGAACAGAAGATAGCCGCGCCGCCATACACGCAATCACTGAGCGTTGATTGGATGAAGTGAGAACAGAATATAGCGGTAACCAACTCGTTTGACATTTCGTTTTATACGCCATTTAAGGCACTATGGCGTGTTTATCATATTTTGTCTCCCTTCTTGAGCATTGATTGGCTAAAATATATTTTGTTACCTGAATGCGATACAATCATTAAAACTAAGTGAGCCGCGACGCTGACGTCAGCTCGGGTGTATCATAGACCCAGGCATTGTACGACTATAAGAAGTATACAATTATTTAGAGATTTGGACATTTTCATTATGCTATACGATTCAATAAGCTGCGATAAATATTTAACGAGATATATTAAAAAGTTTGTTTCAATAAGCGCCTGACTTTATTTTAAAAGCAGTGAGCTATACTTGCTGTCAGGGCCGTCGTAAGCCAGAGAGTAAGGGGTCCGTCACCTGGGAGCAGTATTCTAGGGGCGCAAGCCGATCAATACAGGTTAACGATAATATGTTATAGAAGTATTTGGCGATAAACAAAGAAGTAATTTAAAAACCTACTTATAATAAAATAAATCAACTTTAATGCGTCATGGGTTCAACAATTAAGCATCATAATACGGTATGCTCATTTAAATATGCTTTTATTTATAAATGATTGTATCCATCTTTATAACCATATTTCGCAAATAATCTTTATCTTTTTCTTAAAATTGAGAAAATACGCGGATTCAAGTAAAATAGGCTAAGAAATGTTTGATCTTTTAAAATCTCTGAATTATATGCGAAAGATTTTATCACGGGGAATCACTATTGTCGTCTGGTTTCTCCCCAGCCCCCCTAGCCAAGAGCATGAGCGCTAAAAGCGCGCACGAAAGTTTTGTATGAAGATGACATTTGGTGATGACGTCACTTTCGTTTTTATCGTTACAGAAATAACCAAAACGAGACAACAATATAGATACACCAATAGGATAATAAATTTGTTATCTCCCTCTCTTTCACGCTTCTGCGACGTTCGAGCGTAAAAAGCGACAATGCTCTTGGCTAGGGGGGCAGATATTAGAAGTTTTTTTTAAAGAACTAATCGTTTTAAAAACTAGGGCGTCGATATCAATTTTTCACCTCAGTGTAGAATATGCTTACGACGGCCCTGCTGCTATAATGGCTCTGTTTCATGTTTCCAAATAATAACGTCAGACGACGTTAGCAAGAGATTTTATTTTTATTTTTTATTTTTACAACAGCAAGGGAGTTTAGAATACATGGAGAACGCACTCTAAAAGAAATCCGTAGAGAGAGTATTAAAAATATGTAGTAGAGTATGCTGAAGGTAGCAATAGCCAACAGAATTATAACAATACAAATGACTTAAAATTTAGATTGTTAAAAAAATATTTATAGGTACTTATAATTGCAGTTTTTTTTCCTAAATAAACTGTTCATGCCTGGTTCTTACATGGATAAAATTTCTAAGACCATGGCAAACTGCAGAAAATCGTTTTGCCATGAGTGAGAATTGAATCCACGCCTCCGGATACAACTACAACACATACGGCGGGTGTTACCACTAGACAACAGAGGCGGACAAAAATCATCGTTTACTTTAGCATAAGGCGTTATTCCTACAGTTACGAGGTTCAAACCAAAAATAATGTAAATATACCTATATTTAATGATTACTATAATCTTTCCCTGACCGGCAGATTTCTTGGCACCCTCGGGAATTTAGGTATTTTTGATCTACTTATACTAATATTATAAAGCTGAAGTGTTTGTTTGGTTGAACACGCTAATCTCAGGAACTACTGGTTCAAATTTAAAAAATATTTTAGTATTGAATAGCCCTTTTATCGAGGAAGGCTATAATATAACATCACGATATGACTAATAGTAGCGGAGCATCAATGAAAAAAAATTAAAAGACGGGGGAAAATTAAAATTTTTAGGAACTTCTATTGCGTGCGCTTCGTATACGGTTAAAGAAACGTAGACGAAGTTGTTATATGATGCTAACATAAGTAAAAATAATCTGTTTTTTTACACACTCACAAACTAAGCGAAGCCTGTAATATGTGACTAAAAATAATCTGTTTATTGCGTGGTAACGCTACTTATGCTGCAACGCAAAAGACGCGCTACCACGTATGCGGTCACACTAAATCTATACTCTATACTAATATTATAAAGAGGAAAGATTTGTATTTTTGTATTTTTGTATGTTTGTAATGAATAAACTCAAAAACTACTGGACCGATTGCAATAATTTTTTCACCATTAGAAAGCTGCATTATTCAGAAGTAACATAGGCTATATAATATCACGCTAGGTCCTATAGTTGTGGAGCAGTAACCAAAAATGTTTTAAAAACGGGGGAAAAGTATCGTTTCTGAGGCCTTCCGTGGCGTGCGCTGAACATATAGTTAAAGTTATACAAACCCGCGCGAAGCCGGGACGGGCCGCTAGTAAATATATAAATTTATTTTATGCATTCTATTTATTTCACAACTAATTGTAAATTTTAATAACCTACCAATGTACCTATTTTTCTAGTAGGTAGACCTATCTAAGGTGAGGCACGTGGATGGAGTCCGGCCGCCGCCATACATATTTGGCCTAGTATATTGTACCGAATCATTTGGTATGGGTAGGGTTGGACATAATAAGTTTGAAATGCTTATTTAACGGTATTTGTATTTTTGCCAGGAAATGAGGAATATAGCTTTACAAAATATTTACAGTATTTACTTGTGCATTGCTGGTATCACTAAATGTTTCGTTTCACAAACATTTCTCAAGCTTGTAAGTTATTGTCGCTATCAGTATATAAACGTAATGTAATTTGTTAATAATAAATTAAGCCAGAAGTAGTATTTAAATAAAACTACTAATTAAAATAGGTATAACGGTAAAAAAATAAAGTTGGTATATAATAATAATATAAATCACGAACTTTCATCTTTATGTAAATAGGAACGTGCTGGGATGTCAACTATCATCGCGTTCCGTGCTTAGCATCGCTGCCACGGATCGCCGGTTTTTTTAGCCAAGAAGGTCGTTTCACCGCGCGGTTACCATCAATCGTTCCGCGAACAGAAATTTTAACACGGCTATTTTTTGACAGATGTTTGTTTATATGTGAATATCTATCTACAAATTGGAATTTATTTAATTATTTTATATATTCATATCTGTTTTAGTTTTAAAGGTTCGATTAAACCTAAAAAATAAATATCGTGTAACTAAATTCAGCTTTGGTATGTTTAGTTTGATGTTGTTAATTAAATTAATATTGTGATATTATAATATTTTTGTTTTTAAATAATAGTTAATTAAAAAAATATTGTTTTATTATATAATGATAAGGTAGTAATATCTTTAATTTCAGTTATTTAATTCAAAATAGTGCTTCTTGTCAAAAAGTGGCATCAAAAATCAACACCGATCGTTTCCGAGATGCATTTTAGCATCGCTAAAAAAAATGACATGGCTGTGTTGAAACGGGCGGTCGCGCTGTTTTTAAAGTTTGGCGGTTTTTAAAGTCAGCACGAGAAACTGCCCGCGTTAGCTCACGGAACGTAGGTAAAAAAGTGTTCAAAAATAGGTAATATGTAGGACTTCCGATTGACGTATGGAGTTGAATCCGCGAATTGGGGAAAAAATATTTAATTTTATTGATTTGAAGTAATATTTATTATTATTTTGTGCTCAGAATTGTACAAGATATTTTGGTTTGATTATTTTATTATAATTTCATTCCATCATGGACAATTTTCGTCCTCCAAAACCACCTGACATTTCATATGATAATATATCTCAATCCTTATCGCCATCTTTAGATTTGCCTTCATTAGATAGATGCATATCCCCCGCAGAATTCATAACCATTTCTAATAATGAATATTTAAAATCTGTAAACGATATTAAAGAAAAAAATACTCTTAATGATAAACCTAAAAAAAACGTAGAAAGAAACTAAGCGAAAGTGGGTCTTTAAGATCACGCTCAGATACTTTTAACAGTGTTGTTTCATATAATGATTGTTCAACAAATATTAATGAGAATAATTCAACTTCAAACACTTCATCGCAAATACCACAAGGCCAAGCATCCCAAGTTATTTCACCATCTATTAAAGACCAACTACCATTATCATTAAATTCAAACAATAAAAGCACCCCTGGTATTAATTCTCTTCAACAAACATTTGATAGTAGTTTAACACATAGTAGATATTACAATGATAAAGACACGGGTCCATTTGTTATCCATGTCCAAAAAATTTCTATTGAAGATAATCCTAATGGAACTATATTAAAACCGGTAATGCTTGGTAATTTTTTAAAGGATAAGTCAGGGGATGGCATTGTTCCTGGCTCACTAAAAAGAATAGGAAGAAATAGAGTAAAGATTACTTTTAATAATTTTAAAAATGCTAATTTATTTATCGATAATGAATTATTATTGGAAAATTCTTTTAAAGCATTCATACCATCTTTTTATATAAGCAGATTAGGGGTAATTCGTGTTACATCTGATATAGAAGAAGCAGATATAGTAAAGGATTTAGTTAATCCCAATAGTAACACTACTGTAAATAAAACAAGAAGACTAACATATAAATCTTTGTCAAACGGTAATTTTATTTGGCTTCCTTCTCAAATAGTGGTTATAACATTTGAAGGACAAATACTCCCTGATCATGTACATTTATATTACACTAATATTAAAGTTGACGTTTATAAATATCCCACGATACAGTGTTACAATTGTTGTCGTTTTGGGCATACAAAAAAAATATGTCGTTTGAAACCAAGATGCTTCAAATGTGGTCCAGACCATACTAGTGAAACCTGCGACGTAATAGAAGATAATGCCAGCTGTGTTTTGTGTAACGGAGATCACTTTGCTACTAACAATAAATGTCCGGAATTTATTAGAGAAAAAAATATTAAAATTACAATGGCTCACAATTCCATTTCTTATATGGAGGCATGCCATATACATCTTCCGGTTAACAAATCTTTTACAGAAGTTTTAAAATCAAATAGTACTACAAATAACATTAAAAATGATTCCAATTTTAACTATGTTAAAACTAATAATAAAAGTATAATTTATAAAAAGACGGTAACATTAAAACCAAAGACCTATAAACTATTAGATAAAGGATACAAAATTACAGCACATAATATTATTGTTAATGATTTTACCATACCTGCACCAGAAAATGGTTGCGCACTCATCAAGTCATCTTCCGACAAGGAAGATCATAATATGACACTAGAAGACTTTATTAATAGTTTGTTTTCTCTTATAACTCGATTTTCTGGTTCCAATATAACTAAACCGTCCAATGCTGCTGATATTATCTCTAAAATTTTAAAACTAAACCATGGACTGTCTCCAGTGGAATTGTCGGAGTGTGGCGAGAGCTAAGACAGAATTAATTTATATAATAAATAAATATTCTCTATCTGTTATTGCAATATCTGAATCTTGGCTTAGACCTGATATAAATTTTAACATTCAGAGTTACAATGGTATCCGTGATGATAGGTCGGATGGTTATGGTGGATCTATGATCATGGTTCGTAGTAATCTTGGTTTTGAAACATTAACCTTTAATAACGATGGTGACTTTCAAATTGCTGCTATTAAATGCAAAAATGTAATATATTTTTCTGTATATATTGCTAAATCTTCTATTGATATTTTAAATAAATTATATAATATTTTTAAAAAATATAAAAAGCCTTACATAATTATGGGAGACTTCAATTGTCATAGTAATGTTTGGGGCTGTGATGTTAACTATTGTTTTGGTGATCATTTGCTTGATATAATAGATAATTTATTTTTATGTATTTTAAATAATGGTAAATCTACTCGTATAAATAGACCTAATGAAAACAAAAGCGCAGTGGACATAACTTTGTGTACTTCAGATGTAGTATCATCACTATATTGGAGTATTTTGAATAATACACATGGAAGTGATCATTATCCAATTTTCATTCAATCATGTGCTTATTTTAACCAACAATATTATGAACCTCTTCTTAGGTATAATTTAAAAGATATTCAACATGATCATTGGTCTAAATACAATAAAATATTAAAAAATTAAATTAATGATTGTCCTATTGTCACTTCTCAAAATATGAATTTGTGTGCTGAAATGTTTACAAAAGCTATAATTTCATCTGCTGATTAGACATTTCCTTTAAAAAAACCTTTTTCTAAAAAAGTACATTCTCCTGCGTGGTGGGATAACGAATGTTTTAATGTTATTAAATTATGGAAAAATGCTGAAAAATAATATATAATAATGATATGTCCTAAGAAAATTATATTAATTATAAAATATGTTTAGCGAAATCACGAAAAGTTCTCTGTGAGAAAAAAAGGAGTGGATGGAAAACTTTTTGGGAATCGATTTCACCAAATTGGCCGGCATCTTTTGTATGGAGTAATATTCGAAAATATAAAAAATCTTTCATTCAAAAATCTGTTTCAAATTTTCCTTCTGAAGATATTCTAGAAAATTTTGTAGACATTATTTTATCGCCATATGTACCTAAACATTAACGAAATACCATTACCTGTTCCAATAATTAAACAACATAATATACAAAATTCATTAATAGTTCCCTTTACTTTAATAGAATTGGAAATAGTTTTAAAATCTGTTAAAGATTCGCCCCCAGGGTTAGATGGAATCATATATTCATTTATAACAAAAGCGAATAGAATCATTCACGAATATTTTTTAACTTTAATTAATATTATGTTTAAATTTTGTGTTATTCCAAGTTCATGGAAAACACAAGTGGTATTAGCTTTTTAAAAAAAAGATAAAGATGCTAAAGATGCTACGTCTTATCGTCCAATAGCTCTCTCTTCAGTATGTATTAAAATTATTGAACATTTAATTTAAAATCGTATAGAGTGGCATATTGAACATACAAGTGGTTTTTCGGATAGGCAGTTCGGTTTTCGAAAAGGTATAGGTACTATTGACAGTTTATGTACTTTTATAACTGACATACGATATAGTTTTGGTGAAAATAAGTCCATAGTTGCTGCATTTTTAGATATTACTTCAGCATATGACAATGTTCAACTACCCATTTTATTTGTTTTTTTTTTAAAATTAGGTGTAGCTAGACAACTAGCAATTTTCTCGCACAATATTATGTCTGAACGGACAATAATTGTTAGAAATAATTTTAGGGAATTTAAAAATCGGTTTGTATATAAGGGTATCCCACAGGGTTCAGTACTTAGTCCTCTTTTTTTCAATATATATAGTCATGATATTAGCAATAGTTTAGATACATCATGTAAATTATTAATGTATGCGGATGATATTCTTTTATACTCAATTGGTAAAGACATTTTAAATACTAGTCAAAATATTCAAACTAATTAAGATATCTTACATTTATGGTTACGAAATAATGGTCTACAATTAGCACTTTCTAAAAGTTCTATAGTCATATTATCAAGAAAAAATAAAATTCCTAATATTGAAATTCTGCATAGAAATATTAAAACTCCAGTAAATAAATTTGTAAAATTTTTGGGAATATATTTAGATGAAAAAATGTCTGGCAAAAAGCACTTCGAATACCTTATTACAAAGTGTGAAAAAAACTTAAATATTTTAAAATGTTTAGCTGGTGTATGGTGGGGTTCTTATCCTTATTATTTACGTCTTATATATAATGCAATTATTAGAAGCAGGATTGATTATGGCACTTTTCTTTTAAACCCAGCAAATAAAAGTGGTTGGAATAAATTTTAAATTTATTGTTTAAATATTTTTATTCTTATATCACCTTATATAATAATAATAGAAATTAAATTAAATTAATGAATATAATTCATTGAGTTCCTCTGGAGCCGCGCAGGTGCCGAGAACTGCAGCCGCATTGCCTCTTTGAATTTTTAGCCCTATGCGTTGGAAAAAGTAGGCTCTAGCACGTCGATCACCTGATTTTTCTATTAGCAATTTTTCCAAAGATTGAGTAAATGCTAAAGCATCAGGTGACCAGGGGCCTAAAGTTTCCACCGCAAAGGCCATAAATTCAAAGTGGTCTGCGAGCTGGGAATATTTATCATATTTCAAATTTTGTGCTTTAAGGGCTGCGGCCCCAGAGGAAACAGAGGTGAGCTGTAAATTAGATGGAGCTAATGTGTCCGTGCAGGTGGCGTCCCACACTAAGGATCGGCCTTTAGACCACGGGACTATGGTCATGCCGTCAGGGCTTTTGCCATCGTCACGACTCACTCCTGGTGGCTCTAAAATGCTGGCGATACCCGCGGAACCCAAGGCACGTTTTATTACGGCATTCAAATTCGCGTGCCGCGGCCATCGTCCAGCACTTCTTTTGCACGAGAGGCCGTGAACACCGGACTCGTCAACCATAGTCCTGCATATGCATCTGTGTGGTTGACAAAGCGCAGCACCTACACGGAGAGAAATGGCAATGCGAATGGCGTTACCGTCAAGTAGGGTGCCAAGCGATGGTGAGGGGATGGCTTCGAGCCAAGAGCCGGATTCCTTGCAGCAAGAAGCTAAAAGTCTTGCTTGGCCAAGAGAATTACTTGAAGATTTAAGCGTGTTTATTTTTTGTAAAATTAGAGGAATATCCCATATTTTTTGTGTACATGCAAAATGTGGTATTAAAGTGTTTGGACATTTTAACTTCCAGCAATCTATTGCCTCAGTCATATAGCTCAACTCCCTTACGTCTACAGACGGGGATAATACACTACCGACGAGAGTTGAGCAAGCATGGACAGAGGAGAGAAATGCTGGAAGTGCTACGTCTGCTGTGCATCGAACACCAATACCTCCATAACGTACCGGGAGAGTGGCTTGAAGCCATGAAGAATTTGACAATGAAAGGTTTAGGATTACTTCAAGACTATTCTTAAAGTAGTGTCAATGACTTGAAGTTGGTCTTCTTGTAGCCAGAGTGGACTACAGCGCATAAAATATGTTAATCTTGGTATCCCGAAAGAATTGCGTAATAAAAAAAAACGTGTATGCGGATTAATGTGGGTGAGCTGCTGTGTAAAGAAATCTAATTGGTTTTGTTTTTTTTGAATTAATGGTTGTATGGCTTCAGTAGTAAGTGGAGCACCTAATAAAAATAGTTCATTTTGATTTAGACAATTAAAATTTGGAAGTATGGTATTTAATTCTCTAGAGATTTCAATGAAATCATTATGGCTTATATTTGGATTAAAGTAAACTTCTGTTTTTGATGAATTTATTTCCAGACCCAATAATCTGAAATCATCAATTAAAGAGTTGATATTATTAATTAAAGATTCTTTTTTTCCCGCTAATGTTCCATCATCTAAATACCAAACGTTAAGGTCGGTAGTTAATTTTTCTATGTATTTATGTATGGTTATGCTAAAAAGTGCTGGCCCAAGAGGGTCCCCTTGTTGACACCCTACTGAGGGTAATATGCAATGAGAATTAAACAGAAGATGAGAAGAATGAGCGTAACTATGGTGAATGTAGTTGTATATAGTTGGAAAATGTTCTCTTATAGTTTCAAGCATAGTATGTCTATCAATTGAGTTAAAGGCATTTTTTATATCTATTTTAATTAAAAAATCATAATCGTTATGTTTTTTTTCTAAGTATGTACGTGTCGCGTGAACTATTGCTTCAGCTCCACATTTCACTGCAAAACCAAACTGTTTTGGTGGAAAAGAATTCGCAAGAATAGGAGAAATTGTGTTGCATATAATTTTAGAAACCAGACGACGAAGTGTGCAGCCAATTGCTATGGGACGTATGCCACCATTTTTCTTCTTTAGGGCTATTAATGATGCGCCAAAAAAGAAAGGAATTATATCTATGTGAACTGAACCTGAGATAATAAACTGGCAAAGTTTACTAATTGATTCCAATAGATGTGTGCCTGAGGTATTATTATTTTCATTAGTAAGGTCTTTGATATGTTGGGGTGATAATCCGTCAAAACCAGAAGCTGAACCGGGGGGAAACGAATGTATGGCATTGCTTACATCTTGTACTGTGATTTTTAGACAATCTTGTGAATCTAATAAAGGAGGAAAATTATCTTGTGAAGAAGACGGTGCAGGATGTTTATTTTTTAATTCTTGAAAAGTGTCGTCGTCGTTCGGGGCTAAGGCATCCGTAGAAGACAAGAGCCTAATTGCGCCTCGGACGTCACCATCAAATACTTTATCTTCTGCTTTTTTATAGATTGATTTAGGTTTAGACTGGAAAATTTTACAATCAGAAATATTTCGACAATTGTCTTTTGTAATATTATATTTTAATTTTGCCGATAAATACTTTATTTTAGAGTCATTATTGGAGATATGCAGGTAATTATAAGAAAAAAGTAATAGATCTTCCCAAAGGTTCGTTATAATTAATGCATTTCAAAATTATTTCAGACAATTTAGAAGCAACAGTATTTCTGGCCGCTCGGGGGATTCTTTTAACAACAGGAAAACATTGTTTATATAGTTTACATTTTTCTAAAAATGTCTGGCTAAAATTTTGACTAGCAATTAAGATCGGATCTGGTGTGGGGTGTGAAACTGGGAGTGGACATGATAGTGGAATGTTGTTCTTGTGAATATGACCTACGTGAATTTTCAGTCCACGCTCACCTCTGTATAACTTACCATTATCACATAAATTACAACGTAATAAATTATCCACTCCAGCCAATGCATTTGCAATGCAATATTTATCTGATGAATTTATTTTTAAAATAGTCGGATATTCTGATCATCCAATGTTCTCTTTATTGCAAAAATTATCTTATCAAATTAATCATAATGACTACTGGAGAGAAAAAACAAAACCATGTACAGTTAATAGTTTCAATAAATTATTATCTTTAAAAGATCCAACAATACATACCCAGTCATTACCACTTTTTGAATGTGAAATCTTTGAAATATTTAAACCAAATATTATTTTGGATTTAGGTATTTCAATAGGAGATTTTTCTGCAAAATATTGTTTTAAATCAATAATTGGACAAAGTTGGATAAATTGGAATTATATATATACGGATGCTTCAAAATTATATAGTCAAGGTTGTGTTGGATACAGTATTTTCCACCAGAATTTAAATCGAATATTTAGTTTTAAATCCCCGCCTGAGACGTCTGTTTTTACTGGTGAATTATTAGCTATTGTAGAAGCTGTAGAATACTTATATTAAAACTGAAAATTTAAATTACTCAATAATATTTCCGGATTCCAAGAGCAGTCTAGATTTATGCTCCTCTAATCCATTTAAATCCTGTAAAAATAATATACTATTTAAATTAAAAGATTTGTTATATAAATGTAAAATTAATAATATATAAATAGTTTTAGCATGGATACCTGGACATTCTGAAATTTTAGGAAATGAAATAGCAAATGAAGCTGCTAAAAAAGCAGTCGTTAATGGAGATAAAAAACTATTTAAAAATTATTCCTCTGATTTGATTAATCTTGCTAAACCGTATTTACAAAAAAGTTGGTCAAAATATTGGATAAATAGTGCTAAGATTCGAGGAAATTATTATTTTAAAATACAACCAACCATTCCTCTTAAACCGTGGTTTTCAAAATTAAATTTTAATACACGGCATTCATCAATACTATCACGATTAAGATTTAATCATAATTGCTTGCCTTTCCATCTTAATAAAATCTTAATAAATTCATATAATAAGTACTGCTTTATGCGAATGTGGTTTTGGTATAGGTGATGCTAATCATATTATATTTTCATGTAATCATTTTGATCACTCATTAATATATAGTTCGCTAGTTTTCAATAAAATTCCTCTTCCAACATCAATTTCGATTTTGTTGTATAATTGGTATATTCCTGTTTTAGAAGTTATTTTAATTTTTTTTGATGTAAATAAAATAGATATATAATACTTATGTATATAGTTATATAAAATTGTAGTTAATGTAATAATAGTAGTTAATAATCTATATTAATGTCTTGTGCATAATTAATTTGATTTAATAATTTGTATAAAACCTCGATTCTGTGGTTAATAGTCTTACGTGGAAGTTTATTAGGGCCCAAGTTGGGTGTTTGGCATATTATATTTAATATAGAAGCCATAAAAGAAAAAAATAGGTAATATGTAAATATACAATGTAAATATTCCATAAAATAGGGTTTTGGTATGAAGGTAAAAACCTTGCCCGTCCGCGCGCCGGTAGCGCGTTTTTTTAGCTTCATGGGTTTTGGTTAAACAATTCTGTAATAAATATTCATTAATTTAGATTGTTTTTCATTTTGGTTTTTAGGTTACGTAAATTTTAAATATTGCTTTTGACATTTTTTTTTGGTCCCAACACTATTGTATGGGAGTCAGACTTGGGTATGTCAGGAGAAGGATGAAAGTAGAATTAATGCCGTAGAAAATGCGCTCATTGCGACGAATGTGCGGTGTTAAAATAACAGACCGGATCCACAATGAGGTAATTCGAGAACGAGCGGGACTGAATGAAAGTATAGACATAAAAATGAGGAATGGCATGCTCCGCTGGTTTGGGCATGTAGAAAGAATGAGTGATGAAAGAATGACGAACCAGATATATAAAATTAAGATGAAGGGTAAGCGTGGCCGCGGGAGACCAAGACAGACCATGATCAGATTGAAAAGGTTCTAAAATACGGTGCAGTTAAAAGTCTCCGAAATCGGCGTGCATGTATGCGAAGAGTTATGACTGTGGACGAGGCAAAAGAAGAATGTAGAGATAGAGACAATTGACGCTCGGTTGTCTCTGCCCACCCCGTAAGGGACCTGGCGTGAAGATAAATAAACCTTTTTATTTTCATAATATTGAAGCAAAGGCTTTTATTTTAACATATTTTTTTTTAGGCAAAAGTTGTTAATTTTTCTTTATTTTTAAACTTTTGTTTCTTCCCGCATGCACACTGGTATGCAAAGCGCCCGCCCGGCCGCGCTCGCCGAGGCATATTTTGGTATCATTTTTATCAAAAACCGAGCGGAGGAATCGTTGAGTGTATGTACTTTGAGCTCCTTTTCAAAACTTATTTTATTCAAACTTATCTTTTTAAAACTTATTTTATGTAAATAAAAACCATCCCCCCGACCCTCAATGAGAGAAAGAGCACGTTGCACTCAGTGTGAGATTTTACCTACAATTCAGGCAGCGAAACGACTTTCGGGCCAAGACTTTTTCCCACCCCTAAACTATAATGGATTTGAATAAAAATGGTTTTATTTTATTAAAGAGATAATAAACGATGACTGTACGTTTTTCTTTTTTTAAATGTCTGTCTTTATATTTTATAGGAATTATTTTAATATGAGTATTTTTTTTGAGATTTTTTTGAATTTTAGGGGCTTATATTTTCTTTCCTACACCAAACTTTGAAAAAAGAAAAACGTACGAGCCTTGATATCGATCATAATTATGACTTCTCCAAAATTCATAAAAATCCATGAATGTTTGGGGGGGGTGAAACAGTCAAGACTTTTTGTATGAAAAATCGCCATCAGACTCTGGTCTTAAATAGACTCGTAATACGAATTCGTCTTTGCCGCCTCCCATTTCGTAACCGCATGCATGTTTGTCATATGTAGAATACCATAATATGACAAACATGGATGCGGAAATATCTAATAATTTATCCGGCATAGTTAAACAACTATGTATTAATCGACCCCATTAATGGGTTTTGTAGGTCTTCTTACTATCCTTCGAGGACTAAACAATTTGACAAAGCGTTAATATGTCGTACAGTAAAAAAGTGGAATGCATAGACAGCGTGTATTTTTTCTCTTACTTACAATCCCGGGTTCTTCAAACGATACGTGAATTTGCAAAAAACCGACATAGTAGACTCCAGCGACGCATCTGTCTGTCGTTGGTGGCGCTTATTCATGGACTGCATAATCTTCTTACAATCTCAGAGTTATGCGCCACATACCGTACTATTATAAAATTAAAAATAAAACAGGTAGATACGAAGTATGAAACTAATAATAAAATATGAAACCGCTAAAAATGAAATGTCAAACGAGTTTATAGCCGCCATATTCTGAGGCTTTATTCCGAGTTTTGACACATTCACCGTCACGTATTTTGCGTAAACTATAAATATTGAAATATAAATTCTATCTAGTTAATTATAGAGTTGAAATTCCAATGCTCCACACATGTTCAAACTTGCGAAGAATTCGTGTATTTCAAGATGGCGGCATTATTATAGCCAACCTAATACATACTATATAACCATTGGAATAGAACTAATATTTCCATATTTATAGTTTACGCAACGTCTTGTCGTGATTAGCGGTTGCAAACTCGGAATAAGGCCACTGTTCTCACTTCCACCAATCAACGCTCACGGATTGCTAGCGTTCTTACTTTTTTTATTTGTATATGTCGGCGGCCATCTTCTGTTTTCAAAACTAGAGAAGCGGTTTAAGGGCCATGACCACCTCCCTATTATATATCCATGATACGAAGTCATAAAAAATCTTACGCCGTTTTAGATGATTGGTAAGTTTTAACGCCTTTATGAAGGTACAATGCGAACACACCACACGTCCTTTATAGGTATAATCTATTATCTCGCGACTACCTGACATCTATTGTAGTTAGAATTCTTTGTGACAACACATCCTGAAAAATGGAATGGATTAGTTGTACGCTAAACCCCACGTACGAGCACGTAGGCGTGATGATACGGGAATCTTAAACAACTTAGCTGCGTAGTACAACTTGTTAACTACCTACATCATAATTTTTTTTTTTTTGGATAAGTATTTATTAATAAAAATAGTTAACAAAATTATTATACATATATCATCACGGGTGCCTTACTGCGCCCGAGACCGCCTAGACGGCCCCAGGGTACCAGAGGGGTCTAAATCCCACCTCGTTGATCGATGGTATGAGTCTACACCGAACAAGGGGCTAGCTCGTCGCGATGTTTTGAATAAACTCAATAACCTATATATACAGGATACATCGCGCTGAACTTTTGGAAAAAATAGCTTTAATGCTATAACTGTTAACGCTAGCCCATGCACTATATCTTATACATACATAACTTATAAAAAAATCGCTTTATAATCTGCTCTATATTGAAGTAATAGGAAATATCGATAAAAATGGAGGTAACTTTGCGATTATTTTCTATCAAGGCACCTTTGTGCTGCTTTGTGCTGAGTCTACACCGAACAAGGGGCTAGCTCGTCGCGATGTTTTGAATAGACTCAATAACCCATGTATATACAGGCATCGCGCTGAATTCTTGGAAAAAAATAGCTTTAATGCTATAACTTTCAACGCTAGCCCATGCACTATATCTTATACTTATACATAACTTATAAAAAAATCGCTTTATAATCTGCTCTATATTGAAGTGATAGGAAATATCGATAAAAATGGAGGTAACTTTGCGATTATTTTCTATCAAGGCACCTTTGTGCTGCTTTGTGCTGAGTCTACACCGAACAAGGGGCTAGCTCGTCGCGATGTTTTGAATAGACTCAATAACCCATCTATATACAGGATATATCGTGCTGAATTCTTGGAAAAAATATCTTTAATGCTATAACTTTCAACGCTAGCCCATGCACTATATCTTATACATACATAACTTATAAAAAAATCGCTTTATAATCTGTGGGGTAAGCACCGACTCCGATCCCGTGAGTTCTCGTTCGAGTTGAGATCAAAAATGACGTCATTTCATACAAATCATATTTACAAACTTCATAATATTATATATATTTTTTTGTAATTAACTAGTTATGCATTGGGCAATTCAAATAACGATGTTTAACTTTTCGTGGTACTAAAACATGGTTCTCGATGTGAACTCGAACGAGATCTCACTGTATCGGAGTTGGTGGTTACCCTGCTGCTCTATATTGAAGTAATAGGAAATATCGATAAAAATGGAGGTAACTTTGCGATTATTTTCTATTAAGGCATCTTTGTGCTGCTTTGTGCTGAGTCTACACCGAACAAGGGGCTAGCCCGTCGCGATGTTTTGAATAGACTCAATAACCCATCTATATACAGGATACATCGCGCTGAATTCTTGGAAAAAATAGCTTTAATGATATAACTATCAACGCTAGCCCATGCACTATATCTTATACTTATACATAACTTATAAAAAAATCGCTTTATAATCTGCTCTATATTGAAGTAATAGGAAATATCGATAAAAATGGAGGTAACTTTGCGATTATTATCCAGAAGGCACCTTTGTGCTGCTTTGTGCTGAGTCTACACCGAACAAGGGGCTAGCTCGTCGCGATGTTTTGAATAGACTCAATAATCCATCTATATACAGGATATATCGTGCTGAATTCTTGGAAAAAATATCTTTAATGCTATAACTTTCAACGCTAGCCCATGCACTATATCTTATACATACATAACTTATAAAAAAATCGCTTTATAATCTGTGGGGTAAGCACCGACTCCGATCCCGTGAGTTCTCGTTCGAGTTGAGATCAAAAATGACGTCATTTCATACAAATCATATTTACAAACTTCATAATATTATATATATTTTTTTGTAATTAACTAGTTATGCATTGGGCAATTCAAATAACGATGTTTAACCTTTCGTGGTACTAAAACATGGTTCTCGATGTGAACTCGAACGAGATCTCACTGTATCGAAGTTGGTGGTTACCCTGCTGCTCTATATTGAAGTAATAGGAAATATCGATAAAAATGGAGGTAACTTTGCGATTATTTTCTATTAAGGCATCTTTGTGCTGCTTTGTGCTGAGTCTACACCGAACAAGGGGCTAGCCCGTCGCGATGTTTTGAATAGACTCAATTACCCATCTATATACAGGATACATCGCGCTGAATTCTTGGAAAAAATAGCTTTAATGATATATCAACGCTAGCCCATGCACTATATCTTATACTTATACATAACTTATAAAAAAATCGCTTTGTAATCTGCTCTATATTGAAGTAATAGGAAATATCGATAAAAAATGGAGGTAACTTTCCGATTATTTTCTATCATTTTCAAAGAGCCAGTTACTTCTAAATCTTTATAATTGCATTATTACTATGTTTTTTTATATATTTGTTGAGTTTGAGCTATTCTTATAATTGCAGATCTAGATTTCAGATTTGCTTTATGCACCCTCTTAAATACATTCTTAATCACACAAGATTTTGCATTTTTTCTTATAGTTTACCTAGGCCGTTAGCCTCCTAAGTCCTACCCTTAAATAAAAACGTTATTTTTATTTATTTTACTCATTAAAAAAATTATCCACGGCATAAATTACACATTTTTATCTCCCCTTTTTTTTAATCTTTTTCTTTGGAATGTTTTCATTAAAGCTACATATTTAAAAAACGTTATAGGTAAGTAGTTAATTTTGCTTATTGTAGGATATCTTTATATAAATTCTGTTTTAGTTACATTTTAACCTCCCGAAAGAATTGAATCCTCGAAAAGATAATTTATCGGAACGAAATTAATCGAGATTTTAGATAAGTACGAACGAATGAACATTTATCTTAAAGTTGTTTAATGTTGTTTAGAAAAAAGTAAACAAGATCACTCT
The DNA here is from genome assembly GCA_947458855.1 of Monopis laevigella. Classification (NCBI taxonomy): domain Eukaryota; kingdom Metazoa; phylum Arthropoda; class Insecta; order Lepidoptera; family Tineidae; genus Monopis; species Monopis laevigella. The sequence goes on along the minus strand of OX381594.1, from coordinate 9,941,759 downwards.
TTTAGTTTTTTAACCCTTCCAGTTTAACTTTGACGATTAATTTAACTTTAACTTATCTTCAAGTTTCGAGACCAATTCGGTCTATGTAGATACCACTTGGTTATAGTGATATTGTGCTAAACTCCAATACAAACGTATAATTATTGTATAAACTTACCAAAGACTATAAATAAAACGAAATAGCGATTAAGATGTCTTCACATATCTTAAACTCGTTGTAAAACGAACCCTATTTTCTTCCATAGACAATTTTCTGAAGGCGCCTTGACTATGTCATGCGAGACGTTTTCCACTGACCTAATAAGGCCCATAGATAGCGCATACTTTTTAATAGTGTAACAAATGCATGATAATAATGCATCATATAACATTTTTGTATACGTTTGTAAGTGTCTATGTATCTCTATAATTACTACCAAATTGTATATTGATTGGTGTTCCTGAAGTAAATTTTTCATAGATTTTAAATCGTTCGCGTTTGTTTTTTTTGTTAGTAGAGCCTCATATTAGCCCAAAGTACAACCTTTCAAGGTACATAGTATTACACAGCATATACTGGGTGTTTTTTTACAATGGTAAAAAAATGCCCTAATAATCAGTTTTAAAATAAAAAAGTATTTTTTTAATAAAAAAGTAAATAGTAAAGTTATTCTTTAAAAAATTGCCCAAAAAATAAATTATCATATGGACGCCTATATGCTTAAAATTACTCCAACAATATACATAATATGTCTCAATCGTGGGATTCAATCATGTGTTTTAGTATAAAAATTGAAGTGATTTGTAGATCTTTTTTGTACTTTAAGTCATTTTATCTTAAAGGTTTTATATAGGCGATACTGACAAGAAAAAAATACGTATTTTATTATTTTCATAATTTCTGTAGAACACAATAGAAAAATTTTACCACTGCGACTAAACACCCAGTATAATATGTATAACACATATCTATTTATATGTGTGACATCATAACAATATAGCACATAATTATTTTGTTGTATGCTGCTGCAACATGTTGAATGTTAGATTCAATTTAGAATATTATTTATTTAAAAAACTTTAATGCACAGACTTATTGCTGCTAGGCATTCGCTACCAGTCAAACCTTTATGCAGGGGCGGAACCAAGATTGACATTTTGGCTAGGATCTTTTGTCAAGCTTTTAGAGGTTTTTTTGTAGTAACTATTTCAAATAGTAGGTTAAAAGTAAATTTTTATGGTTTCTTGGGCTATGCCCGCCACTGCCTTTGGGGTAAATTAAACAGTACATACATATCATCACGGATGCCTTACGGTGCCCTAGACCGCCTAGACGGCGCCAGGGTACCCAGCGGAGGGGTTTTAATCCCACCTCGTCGTAGCCGATAAGCAGTAAGTAGGTAAAATAGGTGTAGTAAACTAAATTTAAAAATAGAGTATACTAATATTAACTGGAGGATGTCCTCAAATATGTCTGCAGCATATTTGAGGAGGGGAAGGACGAGTGAGGTGTAAAGGACTGGGGAATACACAAAAGATCCCACTGGGTCGAAGTGTTCTGACTGATATCAGCCCCAAAAACTAATAAGATAAGATAAATAAGATACTAACATTATATATACACACTAATACTCATTACATATACATACATACCAATACTTATGTTAATAATAAATGAATATAGGTGATAATAAAATAGCCAGAATTACAGCAACAGCACAGTATAGCAATACCCATAGCACAATAATTATTTAAACAAGCAGAAACACAGGTTGAAAGAGAGTGAGATTGAGCTAAAAAATAAAAAAATAAAAAAAAGACATATTCACTCATTCATAAAATACACCAGTCACTTAAAGATACCCCTGTTCGGAACTTGTCTAATGTCCACCGGTAAATCATTCCAGGTATTGCCATTTATCATATTACTATACTTTAGCCGCACCCAAGTCTGCAAGTCTCACACAAACAGATAAACAATTATATCTTAAAAGATAGAAAAATAAAACTAATAAACTAAAATAATGATTTGATTTGACAATTATCTCTTGCGGTATCTATTCAAAGCTCTTTCTTTATACACCGCATCTCTGCCATTGCGAGGCAATTAACGTAAATCCTTATTTTAGTTATCGCACGTCTAAATATAGTAATTATAATTGTGGTCAAAGTCTCATGAAAGCCTTGACTTCTGACTGCAAATATATATATTTATCTACGCATTTGTCGCCATTAGGTTGCTTAAATTTTATCGCCCCTACTGACCTCTTCAATTGCATAACTTTGTCTTCAATCATATTAATTACCTTAAGATTTTTTTTTGTATGTAGGACAATTTACACATATTACTCTGGTCACAAACTAAGCTCTAGGCTTGTACAGTGTGTACCAGAAGCAACGATATAATACATATCATACTTTATAAACACCCAGACCATGACAAACTGTACCGAAAAAACGCACTATTTTTTTGTTGTCATGAGTGGGAATCGAACCCACGACCTCCGGATACAACGCCAAAGGCGCAACCACTAGTCTACGGAGGCTGTCAATTTCTTTTTGATTTCAATAAAACAAAATAAAATATAATATAAGGCCTAAAGTTTGCCGTCCTAAGCTCCCCGCCTACTCAGTAGTACTCAGCCTGCTTGTAAATCCTCGCTTCCAAGTGACCCTTAGCTAAAAAAACGTACCAAAGGAGATCGTTTTTTTTTTGTTTGACGGATGGGCACACAAAAAAGGTATATGGTTGAATTATATGTTATTTTAAACTTTATTTTGACCATAATTAGTTTTGTCTAACCAGAATACCTACCTAAGAAATATGGCATCACGCGTAACTTATATTACGCATAAAAACAACATCGCCAGTGCTCTCTATCAGTTTGTAAAGCGCCTAAATTAAATATTTCCTATTTTTACTATAGTGTAGAAGTGCATGTTAATTCAAATAATTTTCAATTAGCTTAGACTATTATTCTTTGTAGTTTCTATTAGTTAATCGGGACATATTTTTTAAAGTTTCCATCAATATACCTAGGCATTTTGGGTCCCAAAAAATCATGAAGGTAAAAACCGTTGGGGCGCGTTTTTTTAGCTTCATGCAAAAAATAGTGTACCTAATTCATGCTAGTACACATAGAATTGTTGACTAAATAGTATTTATATTAGCCATCTATTTCTATACATGGGCTTTACGGCGATGCGCTAGTGACTACCTAGTAGATATATCATAATCACATAACTAACTCGCAAAATGATAGTCTATCCATAGAAATGATGATCTATGATATGAACACAGAGGATATGAATGAGAAATGATTTAGTTGCAAGTTATTACGTGGGAAAAACCATAATGTTTAAATTTCTGGCATATAAAAATAAGATTTTCATATTCTTAATAATATGAAACTGATAATATATGTAACCGTTATATATTGCCTTCATTTTTTTATAAGAGCTTAACATATGATCTTGCATCTACCTGATGTTAAGTAGAATGCAATGAGGAATGATGGCAACAAGCGGATGCACACAGGTGCACCACTGGTTGCCATCATTATGCCCGTTTAAGATGCCTATTCACGCTTCGGTTAAAGGACTCTAGGTTATAAGAGGAAGAAAATACGCGAGCTAGGTAGAGCATTCCACATTTTAATAGTACGGCAGATGTATGAATCGCCAAAACGTTTAGTACACAGAGCACAGAATCCACGCGCGCCGCTACTACTAAAAATCATCTTCGTCTGAAAATTAATTTATTTTAAATAAATTATTTTTCAGACATAAATGCAAAGCATATCTGGTTATATTCGAGTTAATGTACCCACTATAGAGGATATTTTTAATTACTATTTCTACTTTCTTACAAACCGTAACAATATATTTAGAAGGGTATGTTAATCCAGATCGTAGATATAGATAATAGTTATATCATATCGCTCTCGTAGATATTTTATAATACTTTAGCATTTTTTTTTTGATAATCTTCTATTGGTTTCTTGGAGTCGCTTTACGTTAAGACTTTGCCTTTTAATGGTCTGCTGAGCCCTTATCATAGACAATTTTTATTTACGTCTTCGAGGTGTGTCCAGTATATATGGTAAATCAGTCGCTTCGGGTCGGGCTTGCGGAGAACTGCGAGAAGATTTTTTATTATCTTCAAAAGCTTCATTAGCTTCTTTTACAGGTGAATCTTTTCCATTTATCTGAAAATATTAAACTATGAAGTGTTAAAGATATCTAAAATCAGTAGGTTTTAAGATATTCCTGCGGATAGACAAACAGGTATCTGAGTGTCACCTTATGTGAAGTGGCCAGTCATTAAATGTTTTTTTCGAAGCCACATGTAATAATACACAAGATACTATAAAAATAACAACTTTACAATGACAATTAAAATATACTGGTACTCTACGGATACGCTAACTTGCATTATCGACATGACGCCAATCAACGCGTGCGTCCCCTCACTATTGCATTCACTAATGACTCGCGGCTTTCGCACGGCTGAGGTTTTGCGTTCCAACATACATCGACTCACATTTTAAAAAAAGGTAAAAGTTAACATTATATACTTACTTGTGATATGATACGTCAGAATTTTGTTTGTTGATTTTTTTACTTTGATTCTTACACCAAATCATAGCGCAATGAGGCATTTATAACGATTTAATATTAATGTTTATTCCGCAACGTACGAAGAGCAACTGGCGGCCGATTGCGCTCATATGTGCGCGCAACGCATTTCTTTGCCACGACTATTATTATTACTACCGTCTCTAGGAGTGGGCAGCGCGCGGCGATTCCGTGCTCTGTGGTTTAGTACGAGTTGGTACATCTGCCACGGCATACATATGTATTTTGCAACCAGTGCGTGTTGTCCTGTAACGATAAGGGGAAGGGGCAATAATGTTGAAAAGCTCTTCAGAGCACTGGCGTTTCGTTTTATAGACATGGCCAAAAATGGCCTAATAAACGAAATGCCAAACGAGTTTTTAGCCGCTATAGTCTGTTTTCACTTCAACCATTTAACGCTCAGTGATAGGTCCTCAATTTATTTTTTATTTGTATGGCGGCGGGCAACTTCTGTTCTCAAAACTGAAAAAGCGATTTAAGAGCCATGAGATGGGCACCTCCCTATTCTATTTCCATGTAAATGACAAATCTCTTATTAATTAATCCTAGTTTCATGGTTGAATTTTAAATTTAATCTATAGTTAGTAATTGTACACGGATGTATGATATGTCCCGGTAATTTCAAGGATTTTTTTTACCGGGATATACAGAAACCTATAATGTACATGTGTGCAAAGGTTCATCCAAATTGTATAGGTAAATTATCTCTAAAAGTAAAGATAACAAAATACTTGTGACTATCAATAACAAATGGCATTAATAATTCCTATTTCTGACAATAAAACACATTAGGACTTAGGTCCCTGGTTCAAATCTCGGTGTGTACCAATGAGTTTTTAATCTAAAAAATGTATGTACATTTGTTTAACAACATCACTATATTTCCTCGGAGAGCACGTTAAGCTGTCGGTCCCAGTTTGTGAAATTGTCTATAGATTGGTTATTGAGTCTATCCAAACATCGCGACGAGCTAGCCACTATTAGGTGTAAACTCATGCCATCGGCTACGACGAGGTGGGATTAAACCTTCGCTGGGTACCCTGAGTGAGGCCGTCTAGGCGGTGATTATAATCACGGGAGCCGTAAGGCACCTGTGATTATAATAATATATAAAATAAAACAGTTATGACTCGAAAGTCGTTTTGCTGCCTTAAGATCAGAGTCTGATGCGGATGTTTCATGCAAAAAGACTTGACTGTTTCACCCCCCTAAACATTCATGGATTTTCATGAATGTTGGAGGAGTCATAATTATGATCGATATCTAGGCTCATACTTTTTCCTTTTTTCAAAGTTTGGTGTAGGAAAGAAAATATAAGCCCCTAAAATGAAAAAAAAAAAATCCTCATATTAAAATAATTCCTATAAAATATTAAGACAGAAATAATTAAAAAAAAAACGTACAGTCATCGTTTATTATCTCTTTAATAAAATAAAAGGTTTACATACACATGTATGTTAGCGTTACCGACTCACAGTCATGCGCAGGGAGAGATGTAATACTTTGTAGTTGAATTAGCATGAGCGTCGAAGAGCCTCATCAGACGCTCCTCTTAATTCTTATAAATTTGTTTTTTTTAGCACGGCATATAAATTTGAATTGATGGTAAGTAGATCTACAAAATTCCGACTGTGCCGGCTAAAATGCGGTTACGGTATGGGTAATTAATTAATCGAAAAACTAAATTGCATTTATTTTAATATCCTAGCTGCTATATCCTCAAATCAACTGCCTAATTCGTAATCGCACTTTGAAAGGAGACTACCACCTGAACAATAAATCGATGCAGCAGTCTCCTGAAAACCTGTGAACCCACAGACTAAAACCGAAACGGGGATCGGCCTAGCCCGAGACCGCCTAGACGGCCCCAGGGTACTCAGGGGAGGGGTTTTAATCGCACCTCGTCGTAGCCGATGGTATGAGTCTACACCGAACAAGTGGCTAGCTCGTCGCGATGTTTGAATAGACTCAATAACCCATCTTTAAACAGTTTCACAAGTTGGTATAGTGAAACCGGGACCGACAGCTTAACGTGCTCTCCGAGGCACTATAGTGGTGTTGTCAAACAAATGTATTTTTTTTTAAATTAAAAACTCATTGGTACACACCGGGCTTCGAACCAGGGACCTAAGTGTTTTTAAGTCCAAGGTCTAACCAACTCGGCCACCACGTATATATACGTATATGTACGTATAATATATACAAAAGCTAGAATTTGTAAGTTTAATGTTTTTTGTTCTCCTAAACTTTATCTTTAATTTCAATAGTAGGTATATTGGTTTCATAACGAATCATAAACGCTCCATATCATGATAAAATATATTTTATTTAATGAAATAATAAGCTATAAATATGCTGTCTGTATTACAATGATATCATATTTGCGTAGGTGGTCAGTAGCTTTTGGAACGTTGCCAACCGTACCCTGGTTTTATTCTTGACATAAAACTAATAATATCGCAAGGAATGACAGCTTGTCTTATTGTCGGATATACTGACAAATAACCACAAATAAGTTAATTAGATTAAATAAATAAATCGTGTAACCAAAAATCTTAGAAAAAGAATATTAGCAAAAAATATTGATTTGATAAGTAAAAAAGTTATACTGTGCTATAAAATATTTGTAAATTGCCTTTTACAAATACCACTAGTAAGTTTTTTAGACATGCTACTGATTTCTGAAGACAAGATATTCAACATAGAACTTAAAAAAATAGTAGACAGAACCACAGACTTTGCTTGTCGCCCTCGGCAAGCAATACAATACTAGGTTTGTGGGTAGAATGGTTCGGTATTAATGGCCAGTAATAAATGGATGTTTTTTTTTATTGGAACACGGCATGTGACTGGTATCTGCCTGGAGGTGAGCAGACCTATAAAGTCCATGAATGGGGTCAATCAATAATGGTTCTTAAACATCATTGATTGTTCCTACTATGCCGGATAAATGATTCGATTACGAAATGGGCGGCGAAAAAGACGAATTGCATTACGAGTAGGTATATTTTATTATACTCGCTGCCTTATCGTCATTTCAACCACTAATTTCGTAACCGCACCCTGAAAGGAGAGTACCACCTCGACAGATGAAGTTGCGCGGGTCAGCTGGTAATATTATAAACGTATACGTAGTGACTGAGGTAAACCAGACGGTAGAATTCTCTCAGGACTCTCATATTCTCTAAGACTCAGCGCGTGTATGTATATACCAATGAGTTTTTATTAAATGCCTCTTTGCCTCAGAGAGCTCGTCAAGCTATCAGTCACAGTTTCACTATACTTTCTGGGAAAAACTATTTAAAAGTCCATTGCAAACACCGCGATGATCTAGTCACTTATATCGTGTAGAGTCAGATTACTGTAGAAATAACCCCTCCGCTGGGTTCCCCTAGGTGGTCTAAACGGTTTTAACTGTAAAGCACCCGTGATGGTACAGTCCGTACTGTACGGTCACTCACTATAAAATATTGTTCAGTTAGCTTTCTAAAAGAGCTAATTACTCTAAAATTATAAGTTTTAAAATAAAACTGTTTTTACAATATCATAATAAAATTCTTGAGAAATATTATATTTATTTATTATTTTGATTTATAAAATCGGTAATTCTCAATTTATTTACTCTATAAAAAATATAAATGAAAAATAAAATAAACAAAATATAATAAAATATACCTACCTATAAAAATAATGAATTATTACCTATATTAAAAATTTTGAAAATGAGTTACCCCGTTGAATAGCAATACTGATCCTCTGAACCAGGCACTCCTTGCTTGATCACCAGTTGCTATTTTTATTTTTCTACCCACATCACGGATAAATTCGCTAGCATCCTCGGACCACGGACCCATTGTCTCAACGGAAAATATCAAAAATATGTGCGAGTTTAGGATATATTCTATTTTAGAAGTATATATCATAGACCAAGAAGGCGCAATCACTAGTCAACAGAGGCTGTTGAGTAGTGGTAGTGGTTTGCGCGTATTCAGAGGTCGTGTGTTCGATTCCCACCCATGGCAAAAAAATATTGGTATGTTTTTCTCTACAGTTTTTCTTGATCTAAAATATAATATGACATTGTATTATATCGTTTTCTTTTGGTTTGCAAGCCTAGAGCTTAGTTTGTGACCAGAGCACAATTCTATTCTTAAAATACTGAATTTATTATAATTATTAATATTATTTAAATAGCAAAAATAAACAATAATAATTTAATATTATTTATTTAAAAAAACTAAAATTATTTATATAAATATTTAAATAAATAGCTGCATAATATTATTAACATCAAGAATTTACTAATTTAAATCTTCGCTCACAATTTAACTTAATATTAAGTTATTTGTTGTTAGAAATGTCTTAATTAATCTCGGATTAAGGGCCAAAGGTTCCAAGTACTTTATAAGTTTGGAGGTGCTAAGTAAATATCCATTGTCACCCTTTGGGGTTTAACGTTATAAGTAGTGTTGCCAGACGTCCCGTATTTCACGGGACGTCCCGTATTTCAGAGGCTCTACCATGGGTTTGCGCATTGTAAAAACGTAACGTATTAATTTACGTATACGTGAGCAACAACCACTTTATTTTTGGTAACAGGATTGAATAAAGCGATCCTATTGGTTGTTGCTCACGTATACGTAAATGATTACGTTACGTTTCTACAATGCGCAAACCCATGGTAGAGCCTCAGGCCTAATTTGAAGTGACCCGCCCGCCGCGACTGTGTTTGTCATGAAGCTAAAAAAACGCGCCCCGCGCGGACGGGCACGGTTTTTACCTTCATGGTGTTTGTCATTCAATCGCGCTCGATTTGTTTTTTTTGACAATCAAATCAAATTGTGCTACAACTGACAAGTTCTCATACGCAACGTTCATACGAAATAAATCTAATCTTTAATATTTTTATTATTTATTATATTTAAGAAAAAATATGAAATTATTTAAAACGATCAGTTACTTTCTGTTGGACTTAACATATTTAGGAAAAAAAATGTATTATTTTTTCTTAAATATGTTTAATCCAACAAAAATATGTTTTAGTTGCTCTACATAAGAACTCATTTTAAAAGAAAATATCTCCCTGATAAAAAGTCTGAATTTTCGTATTTTTATAGACTGAAAAAAAAATCTGGCAACACTAGTTATAAGATAAAATTAATATAAATAAAAAAAATGCTGAAGGTTAGGGATGACCTTAGAATGTTGTTTTTGCACGAAGAAGCAGTGGTAGATTTACCAGCAGGCTAAGTAGACTGGAGCCTAGGACAGCAGAATTTTAGGGGCGGCAAATTTGGACCATTTTTTTTTTGTATCTGATATATATTTTTTTTAAACATCATATTTATGCCACTCAAACGGCAAAATTTACCTACTGGCGGCAAATCTGTAAATCCGCCATTAGAAAGCCATCTAGGTATAAATAAGTCTTGGTTTTTATATTGAAAGTTTTCAAAAAATTTATTTACTTTACAAAAAATATAAATAAAAATCAAATAAAACGATTCACGAATCACGATTCTGAAAAAAAAAAAAAATACCTACCTATAAAAATAACGAGTTACAATATTAAAAAAATTAAAAATGAGACAATGGGCGTAGGGTGCCAAGGACACTAACGGCGTTACCCCGTTGGATAGCAATGCTGATCCTCTGAACGAGGTACTCCTTGCTCACAGGATCACCAGTTGCTATTTAAATTTTTTTACCTAGATCACGGATAAATTCGCTAGCATCCTCGGACCGCGAGTTTAGGAGCTCTGCGTACTTATTGCGTTTTATTTGAACTGCTTATTCAGCTGCAGCTCCCGCACATTTGGAAGATGACGAAACGTGACTCCGAAATAATGAAATTATAAAGAAATAAATCAATGGAGAAGATCCTAGAGGGTGGGACTTTTTGTCTATGTACTACATTAAGGATTTTTTCAAAAAAAAAAAGCACTGGAAGATGTGGGAAATAAGTAATATTATAAAAGTTTTATTAATATTTTATTTTTGCCAATTGTCGGCTTGTTTGTTTTATTGCATCACGTAACACTTATTTTTACAAATTAGAAATTAAACAAATTACTAAAAGATAATAAGTTTTTTTTGGAACAACATTTATCGTTTATTTATTCAAAAATTATAATAAATAAATAAAAATGTTGGAGAACTGCCCATGATTTACTGACTTGTAAAGAAACCGTCTGCTGTACATAAATCATTCTTAGTGTTTCACTAAATAGCCTGAATACAGTTTTCGAATTTCCCCTGTCAAGTCCGGCAGGGAGCTCCTAGACATTGATCAGCTTAGAAATAAAATACTACCAGCAGACGTGCCTGCTGGAAGTATTATATCATATCCTCTAGTAAGCTAACACAGCCCAAAAGCTTTACAGTGGATTAGTCACCTAACACATGTGATTCTTATAATGGACGAAAATCACGGTGTTTTGAGTATAATTCTGGATCTTGACCTAATCTAAGATCAAACTTGGCAGAAAGTATGTCCAAGATTACATTTAACTTTGTCTGCGCACGCAACGGAAGCTCTCAAACGGAATAAATTTTCCCCATTTTCCCAACATTTTTCATTGATTCTCTCATGAGCATTCGCTCCTATTGGTCGTAGCATGATGTTATTTTGCCTATAGCCTTCCTATAATAATGGTCTATCCAACACTAAAAAGTAACAAAAAGTAGGTAGCTTTTTTTAACTTTAAATATACTTTAGTATCTACAATCATTTATTAATAAATACAGTAAAAAATATAATAACAGATAAAAAAAATCTTTAAAATTCTCTTACATAATATAGTACAAGCTTAATTACATACATACATATCATCACAGGTGCCTTACGGCGCCCAAAACCGCCTAGATAGCCCCAGGGTACCCAGCGGAGGGGTTTTAATCCCACCTCGTCGTAACCGATGGTATGAGCCTACACCGAACAAGTGTGGCTAGCTCGTTGCGATGTTTTGAATAGACTCAGTAACCAGTTTCACAAGTTGGTTTAGTGAAACCGGGACCGATAGCTTAACGTGCTCTCCGAGGCACTATAGTGGTGTTGTCAAATAAATGTATATACATTTTTTAATTAAAAACTCATTGGTACACACCGGGATTCGAACCATAGTTTAGATATAATATGTATATATACCTTATTTTAGTACATATAGTATAAGCCTAGACCTTAGTTAGTGACTAGAAAAAGTCCTTCATTGTTATTATTTATAATCTTGTATTTTATTTTATCAAAAAGTAGGTAGCTTAAAACTAAGATTTTTTAACTTCAGATATACTTCATAGATTTCAACACCCACCCACGTATACTATAGGGTATCTATCACAACTAAAGATGACGTCACACCCCATAGGATCTTCCAATCCCGCTGGATGCATATAAGCAAGTCTCTCTTGCTACGACAGTCAAAACCGTAGTCAGACTGCTACGCCGTAGACGCGTTCGCGTAGCACATCGCGGTATCGAGAAAGTTTTTTAGCGAAGTGATTGTTAGATTCAATATTTATTTGGTATGTATTGCTGTTTAATATTTTTAACTAGTTTAATTATGATTTATACATTAAATTCTTGTTAAATATAACTAAAATAAATAACTAATAGAAATAAAATGTACTTACCTAAAACCTATGTATATAATTTATAAAATAAAAATGGTTTATAAAACTAAGTTAACTAAACTAGTTTAATGATTAATATAAACTGTTTATTATTTGTTCCGGATAAACTCAAAACTAGTGCGCCGATTTAAAAAACAACTCATTATCAGCTAGTAACATGGCATATTTTATTTTTGTTCCGACTTCTTTTAAGTTAAGCGGCGAATGAAGATATTTTTTAATAAAATAAAAAAGTATATAGTATGTTTGACTAATATTATATAAAGAAAATGGATTTTATTGTTTGTTTGTTTCGGATAAACTGAAAACTAATGAACCGATTTTAACATTTATTTCACTTATAAATGCTCCATTATATAACTAGTACATGGAATATTTTATTTTCATTCCGATTAAATTAAACGGCAGATGAAACCGCGCGGTACTGCTTATTTATAATTAAAAAAATGAGAATAAACTAATTAGAATAAATGCTAGATTAGGTTTATAATATTTTTAAACATTTTGTCACACAAGTATATTTATATGTTTACGTAAGATATTATGAGTCAAAGCACATAATTTACACTTATATGGAGTTTTTTTTTTTAAATAAGCATGAATCTGCATCCCAAACCATAGTGATGACAATCAATATTCATTTTATTTTATTTCGACTGTTTGTTGTTTTAATTTTTGGACTCTACATGCCGCTTACCGCCAGGTAGATCTAGTGTATCATGTCATGCTCTAGTAAAAATAACGCAACATTAAAGTATTTTTTTGTAATATACCATCACAGGTGCTGTGTAAACGGTCTCAGGGTACCCAGCGGAGGGATTAACCCGTCCTCATTTCGCCGATGGTATTCGGAGGCAACACCTAACAAGTGGCGATTTTTTTTTGTAATTTACGATAATAATATTTATTATATTAATTTTATGCATATAGGAGTTCGATAAAAACCTCTTTTTTTATATATTTGCTCTAAGACTCTTTACCACGTTGCTATCGTATTAACTTAACGTTAATACGTTAGGATCCACAATAGGATGGCTTTTGAATAGACATTTAATAAACCTTACTATTGATGGAACCTAACGCCCCTAACGCATAACGCTACGGCAATACGTTTGCAAAAACTAAGGGTAGAGTAATATAAATACATTAAAAAAGTTTCGGCAATCAACCAGTATTATAATATAATAATAAAAAAAACAACCAGTATTATACTCAGAACCCTCTTGCTACGACAGTAACTTCAACGCCCAAAACACTACGGCGTAGCGTAGTATATCGCGTTACTTAACGTTTTTGAAAAGTTTTCAAAAGGCGTTCTTTGAAGCGATTTGACGACCTTTGATAAGATTGATATTATTTTTTGGTGTATATTACAGTTTTTAACTAGTTTAATTTATAAAAAGTTAATCTTAAATAATAATTTAAAACCTTATTTTTTATTTTAAAAGTGGTAGCGTTTCTATGATTTTTTATTGTTATTAAATATACTTATTAAATTCATTATTATTTTTAGTAATAAAAATAACAGAACACCATTTATTTTAATTGTAGCTTAAATATTTAAAACATATTTATTAAGTGCAAAAACCCGGTTCTTATCTTATTTATTTTTCTTTATTTAATCTAACTAAAATTTTTAAAATAAGTAAAATCAATGTATGGCTAAAATATTGCCCTAAGAAGTTCTAAAAATGTCCGCGAAACCAATAAAACAAAAAATAAAAAAGGTAAAGTCTGGTTGGATCTTTTATCTACAAATATTAATCCTTACCAAAATTATTTTTTTCATCAAAATGAGAATATTATAAATATAAAGTTTTGCTTTTACAGTATGTACCCATTTGGACAAATCTTTTACGAGATAATGTAAGTGGAAGATCGCGGCGGAAATTTAAATTGCATGATAATTTTTATCATGTTCTATGGGCATTCTACTCGCATATCAGGGTAAACTACTAAACTGGAAAAGGTCCCGATAAATTCACTTGCATGTAGGGATTTCAGGATAGTTGCTTCAAAATTATTGGTTTTATTTTCATCAGTTATAATAAAAAAATGTATTTAGTAACATTATGAGAGAGAGACAATATTCTTAGCTATCCATGCATTCATCCGTGCGGCTTCCGGGTCCATCGCTTGGTTGGAATGCAGGAAAGTGAATTGCAGTGTTCCAGGATTTGAGACCGCGAAGTAGTTGAAGTTCTTTCCGTTTTCAACTCTGTGTTTTCTACCCTCTCTACCAAACCAAACACTACGATCCCGTTAATTGCTCTTAACTTAATTGCCCATAATAGTTCTTGGAAAATTAAGATCAAATGATGAAACACAATCTTTGCTGATATTCCACGATTTAAAATAATAAATAAATACCAACACGGGTGCCTTTTTTAGCTCCCGATAACCGATTAAACGCCCTCAGGTTAACCAGCGGAGGAAATTAACCCGCCGATGGTATTCGGAGGCAACACACCTAACATGTGGCGGGTTTGTTGCGGTATTTATGATGGTCTCCTCATTGTATAAAGTGGTCGATCACTTGCCATCTTGTCCCAGGTCTGGCCTTATTGTCATCTGCTTAACCTTGTTATCAGTTGCACAACTTCCATTGGATGAAGTTGAGTATTAAAACCGTTTTTATTAATTTCTAACGTGAGTACAAATTATTTGTTCGACTTGATGATACGGACGTTTAGATTGTTTTGTTTTCCACGGAACAGTTAGTTCTATAAGATAGTTTATTTTAGGTAGTGCAATATTCTACCCGTGGTATTTAGGGTGCGATCAGTTAGGTTCTACATAATTCCAAATTCCTTAACTCATGAATAAATGATTAAAAACTCTGTGTGAATCGTAATATCACTGAAAACTCAAAGGGGATTATGCGCCATCATTAAGAATTAATAAATTATGACTAACATAAAGAGGAATAATATCCAAGTTTTGGATTTGAGCCAAATTCACTTACTTACGCATCTTGTTTACGACTAAACAGTTTTGTTTGGGATGTCGTAGTGTATATTTTGTAGGTGGATATTCCAATAATTGTATCTTTAGGATATTATAAAAGATTTATTCGCAATAATAGGTAATAACAATAAAGAAATAAAACTTACTCTGAGATGCGACTTGTGTCGATACTTTAGCTGTAACACATTTGATTCTACAAGTATTTGTCCAGGCTCTGCCACCGTAAAGCCAGCTAAACTAAAACATAATAAATATTCAAGCCTAACATAATATATATATATTCCTTCCTTACGCAATAGAAACATTAGGTCCTTGGTGTTTAGAATCAAAACTTTTCATTTAGAAACTAGAAAAAATTATAGAAGTTTCTGGAGATTGTCTAAAAATTATTTAAAACAAAAAAAAATATAGCAGTGCAACGTGGGAATGCAGCCAGTGTTCTCGGTACTTTTAATCATGAATTTCGGTGTTAGAAGTTTTTAAGATTTTTTTTATCTGTTACAATATTTTTGTACTATATTCATTAAGAGCGGAGTCTGATCAAACATTTCCCATACATTCACGACCTTAAGGTCTAACTTTTGGTCCTAACTGTTACCCCCCACTAAACATTCATATATTTTTATGAGTTTTGGAAGCATTATAAATAAGACCTATATCTAGGCTCGTACGTTTTCCTTTTTTTAAAGTTTGGTGTAGGAAAAATAATATCAAGCCCTGAAAATAGAAAAAAATCGCAAAAAAAATCCCTCACATTAAAATAATTCCTATAAAATATCAAGGCGAAAAATTAAAAAAAGGAAAACGTTTATTTTCTCTCTAATAAAATAAGACCATTTTTTTCAAATCCATTAAAGTTTAGAGGTAAAAAATAGTTATTGGCCAAAAGTCGTTTTGCTGCCTAAATTGTAGGTATAATTTCATACGTGCTCTTTCTCTTATTAAGGGTCATTGTCATGCGCGGGGAGAGGTAATACTTTGCAGTTGAATCAGCATGAGCATCGAAGAGCCTCATCAGACACTCCTCTGTAATGTCAAATCAATAAATTATTTTAAATTTACTCTTAAGAAATATCAATATAAAATAACACGAAATAATCATATATAATATTTTAATTATAAATCACTTCGACTTGTAACTAAGCTCATGTTTTGGACCCTGCTATTTGACTAAAGGGTGTTTTATTTGCACGTTTGTTAATATTTGCGTATATGTATATTGGAGTTAATTTAACTATAGCCGTAATCAATTATATTTCGGGAATTATTTAAAAAAAAAACAGGGTTTTAAGTGGTACAGAAGGAATAAAATAAACTCGACAAGGGTGAAAATTCAACAACAAGGGCAATAAATCTTTCTCAACAACAGTTTTAATATAATTAACTAATTTTATACATACAATCCCATTTTTTTAAATTAGACCCTTTGTCCTTTTAGGAATTTTAGATTTTTACCGTTTTGCTATCCATTTATTCAACAAGACCCAAGATCGCACTAAATAAATGCATATAAAAAAGACAAAAGTAATACTAGACATTTGCCGCATTTATTTGCCTGACGCCTATACTGATTAACCGATTTTGATGAAATTTGGCATGGACATAGTTTCAGACCCTGGGTAGAACATAGGGTATATAATTTTTCGACATAGCTATAGAGAGCCCAGATATACAGGGTGTTTCTGTCTTAAAAGTCTTTTAGGAAAAGTTTTTAAATACAAAAGTTTATTGCACATCGTACTAATATCTAAAGACAATAATAGTAAACCAGTTAATATTTTTATAGGTATTAATTATATTCGATTTAAATATAATAAAATTAAATAAATAAAACTTGCTTTTAAAAAATACCAATATAAAATAACACGAAAAAAACTTCAAGTAAGTAGTAGTTTGATTATGTTATACTTAACATTATTTTTATATGTAACTTAATTAAGTTTAAGTTATATAAAGACGCTGTATATTAAGGGTCTATATATAATCTATAATCAAATAAGCAATATTTTATTCAAACCACACGAATATGATGGTATCACATATCCATATATTAGATTCCCTATTTATCATTTCTTTCTTGAAGCAAATCAAGTAAATTTTGGTTTTATACAAAAATGGACCTTAAAATCGTTGGCCAAAAGAATCAATAAGGATATTATTCAATATCGTACAAAAAGGAAATCCTTTAG